>JALIGW010000001.1:192420310-193017810 GCA_023053685.1 Diadophis punctatus similis | reverse complement strand
ATTAATTAAAAGCAAAAGCAAAAGCAAAATAATCAAAATCAAAATCAATAAAATTAATCAAAATCAAAATCAAAATCAAAATCAAAATCAAAATCAAAATCAAAATCAAAATCAAAATCAAAATCAAAATCAAAATCAAAATCAAAATTATTAAAATCAAAATCAAAATCAAAATCAAAATCAAAATCATAAAAATTAAAATTAAAATTAAAATTAAAATTAAAATTAAAATTAAAATTATTAAAATTATTAAAATTATTAAAATCAAAATCAAAACCATTAAAATCAAAATCAAAATTAAAATCAAAATCAAAATCATCAAAATCAAAATCAAAATCAAAATCAAAATCAAAATCAAAATCATCAAAATAAAAATAAAAATAAAAATAAAAATAAAAAATCAAAATCAAAATCATCAAAATCATCAAAATCAAAATCATCAAAATCAAAATTAAAATCATTAAAATCATTAAAATCATTAAAATCATAATTAAAATCAAAATTAAAATTAAAATTAAAATTAAAATTAAAATTAAAATTAAAATTAAAATTAAAATTAAAATTAAAATTAAAATTAAAATTAAAATTAAAATTAAATTAAAATCAAAATCAAAATTAAAATTAAAATTAAAATTAAAATTAAAATTAAAATTAAAATTAAAATTAAATTAAAATCAAAATCAAAATTAAAATTAAAATTAAAATTATTAAAATTAATTAAAATTAAAATTAAAATTAAAATTAAAATTAAAATTAAAATTAATTAAAATTAAAATTTTAAAATTAAAATTAAAATTAAAATTAAAATTAAAATTAAAATTAAAATTAAAATTAAAATTAAAATTAAAATTAAAATTAAAATTAAATTAAAATCAAAATCAAAATTAAAATTAAAATTAAAATTAAAATTAAAATTAAAATTAAAATTAAATTAAAATCAAAATCAAAATTAAAATTAAAATTAAAATTATTAAAATTAATTAAAATTAAAATTAAAATTAAAATTAAAATTAAAATTAATTAAAATTAAAATTTTAAAATTAAAATTAAAATTAAAATTAAAATTAAAATTAAAATTAAAATTAAAATTAAAATTAAAATTAAAATTAAAATTAAAATTAAAATTAAAATTAAAATTAAAATTAAAATTGAAATTGAAATTGAAATTGAAATTGAAATTGAAATTGAAATTGAAATTGAAATTGAAATTGAAATTGAAATTTTAATGATTTTTATTTTGATTTTTATAATTTTTATAATTTTAATTTTGATTTTGATTTTAATAATTTTAATTTTAATTTTAATTTTAATTCTAATTTTAATTTTAATTAATTTTAATTTTAATTTTAATTTTAATTTTAATTTTAATAATTTTAATTTTAATTTTAATTTGATTATTTTAATTTCAATTTCAATTTCAATTTCAATTTCAATTTCAATTAATTTTAATTTCAAATAATTTTAATTTTAATTATAATTATAATAATTAAAATCAAAATAATAAAAATCAAAATAATAAAAATCAAAATCATTGAAATTAAAATAATTAAAATTGAAATTAAATTTATCAAAATCAAAATGATCAAAATCAAAATGATCAAAATCAAATTAATCAAAATCATTGAAATTGAAATTGAAATAATTGAAATTAAAATTGAAATTGAAATTGAAATTGAAAGTAAAAGTAGTAAAAGTAAAATTAGTAAAATTAAAATTAAAATCAAAATCATTAAAATTAAAATTAAAATTAAAATTAAAATTAAAATTAAAATTAAAATTAAAATTATTAAAATAATTAAAATTAAAATTAAAATTAAAATTAAAATTAAAATTAAAATTAAAATTAAAATTAAAATTAAAATTAAAATTAAAATTAAAATTAAAATTAAAATTAAAATTAAAATTAAATTAAAATAATTAAAATTAAAATTAAAATTAAAATTAAATTAAAATTAAAATTAAAATTAAAATTAAAATTAAAATTAAAATTAAAATTAATTAAAATTAAAATTTTAAAATTAAAATTAAAATTAAAATTAAAATTTTAAAATTAAAATTAAAATTAAAATTAAAATTAAAATTAAAATTAAAATTAAAATTAAAATTAAAATTAAAATTAAAATTAAAATTAAAATTAAAATTAAAATTATTAAAAGCAAAAGCAAAAGCAAAAGCAAAAGCAAAAGCAAAAGCAAAAGCAAAAGCAAAAGCAAAATAATCAAAATCAAAATCAAAATCATCAAAATCAAAATCAAAATCAATAAAATTAAAATTAAAATTAAAATCAAAATCAAAATCAAAATTATTAAAATCAAAATCAAAATCAAAATCATTAAAATTAAAATTAAAATTAAAATTATTAAAATTATTAAAATTATTAAAATTATTAAAATTATTAAAATTATTAAAATTATTAAAATTATTAAAATTATTAAAATTATTAAAATTATTAAAATTATTAAAATTATTAATATCAAAATCAAAATCAAAATCAAAATTAAAAAAATCAAAATCAAAATCATCAAAATCATAATCAAAATAAAAATAAAAATAAAAAAGCAAAATCAAAATCATCAAAATCATCAAAATCATCAAAATAAAAATCAAAATCATTAAAATCATTAAAATCATTAAAATCATTAAAATCAAAATTAAAATTAAAATTAAAATTAAAATTAAAATTAAAATTAAAATTAAAATTAAAATTAAAATTAAAATTAAAATTAAAATTAAAATTAAAATTAAAATTAAAATTAAAATTAAAATTAAAATTAAAATTAAAATTATTAAAATCAAAATCAAAATTAAAATTATAAAAATTATTAAAATCAAAATAAAAATCATTAAAATTTCAATTTCAATTTCAATTTCAATTTCAATTTCAATTTCAATTAAAATTAAAATTATTAAAATTAAAATTAAAATTAAAATTAAAATTAAAATTAAAATTAAAATTAAAATTAAAATTAAAATTAAAATTAAAATTGAAATTGAAATTGAAATTGAAATTGAAATTGAAATTGAAATTAAAATCAAATCAAAATAATCAAAATCAAAATCAAAATCAAAATCATAGAAATTAAAATAATTAAAATTAAATTAAAATTAAAATGAAAATTAAAGTTAAAATCAAAATCAAATCAAAATCATAAAAATACAAATAAAAATAAAAATCAAAATCAAAATCAAAATCAAAATCAAAATCATCAAAATTAAAATCTTTAAAATCATTAAAATCATTAAAATCATTAAAATCATTAAAATCATTAAAATCATTAAAAGTAAAATCAAAGTCATCAAAATCAAAATCATTAAAATCATTAAAATCATTACAATCATTACAATTACAATTTTTATTTTTATTTTGATGATTTTGATTTTGATTTTGATTTTAATAATTTTGATTTTGATTTTGATTTTAATTTTAATTTTAATTTTAATTTTAATAATTTTAATTTTAATTTTAATTTTAATCATTTTAATTTGATTATTTTAATTTCAATTTCAATTTCAATTTCAATTTCAATTAATTTTAATTTCAATTAATTTTCATTTTAATTATAATTATAATAATTAAAATCAAAATAATAAAAATCAAAATTATCAAAATCAAAATCATTGAAATTAAAATAATTAAAATTGAAATTAAATTTATCAAAATCAAAATGATCAAAATCAAAATGATCAAAATCAAAATGATCAAAATCATTGAAATTGAAATTGAAATTTAAATAATTGAAATTAAAATTAAAATTGAAATTGAAATTGAAAGTAAAAGTAGTAAAAGTAAAATTAGTAAAATTAAAATTAAAATCAAACTCATTAAAATTAAAATTATTAAAATTATAATTAAAATTAAAATTATTAAAATCAAAATTAAAATTAAAATTAAAAAAATTTAAAATTAAAATTAAAATTAAAATTAAAATTAAAATTAAAATTAAAATTAAAATTAAAATTAAAATTAAAATTAAAATTAAAATTAAAATTAAAATTAAAATTAAAATTAAAATTAAAATTAAAATTATAAAAATCAAAATAAAAATCATTAAAATTTCAATTATTTCAATTTCAATTTCAATTTCAATTTCAATTTCAATTTCAATTAAAATTAAAATTGAAATTGAAATTGAAATTGAAATTGAAATTGAAATTGAAATTGAAATTAAAATCAAATCAAAATCATCAAAATTAAAATCAAAATCAAAATCATTAAAATTGTTAAAATCAAAATAATCAAAATTAAAATTAAAATCATCAAAATAAAAATCAAAATCAAAATCATAAAAATCAAAAATCATAAAAATCATTAAAATAAAATCATTAAAATCATTAAAATCATCAAAATCATCAAAATCAAAATCAAAATCAAAATAATAAAAATAAAACTAAAAATAAAAATAAAAATCATTAAAATCATCAAAATCATCAAAATCATCAAAATCCAAAATCAAAATCAAAATCAAAATAATTAAAATTAAAATTAAAATTAAAATTAAAATCATTAAAATCATTAAAATCATTAAAATTAAAATCAAAGTCATCAAAATCAAAATCATTAAAATCATTAAAATCATTAAAATCATTACAATTACAATTTTTATTTTTATTTTGATGATTTTTATTTTTATTTTTATTTTATAAATTTTGATTTTGATTTTGATGATTTTAATTTTAATTTTAATTTTAATTTTAATTTTAATTTTAATTTTAATTTTAATTTTAATTTTAATTTTAATTTGATTATTTTAATTTCAATTTCAATTTCAATTTCAATTTCAATTAATTTTAATTTCAATTATCAAAATCAAAATTATCAAAATCATTGAAATTGAAATTGAAATTTAAATAATTGAAATTAAAATTGAAATTGAAATTGAAATTGAAACTAAAAGTAGTAAAAGTAAAATTAGTAAAATTAAAATTAAAATCAAAATCATTAAAATTAAAATTATTAAAATTAAAATCATTAAAATCATTAAAATCAAAATCAAAATCAAAATCAAAATTAAAATTAAAATTAAAATTAAAAATTTTAATAATTTTAATTTCAATGATTTTGATTTTGATTATTTTGATTTTAATTATTATAATTAAAATTAAAATTAAAATTAATTGAAATTAAAATTAATTGAAATTGAAATTGAAATTGAAATTGAAATTGAAATTGAAATTGAAATAATCAAAATCAAAATCAAAATCAAAATAATCGAAATCAAAACAAAAATCATTAAAATCATTAAAATCATTAAAATCAAAATCAAAATCAAAATCAAAATCAAAATTATTAAAATCAAAATCAAAATTAAAATCAAAATCATCAAAAGCAAAAGCAAATGCAAAATAGAAAAGCAAAAACAAAATCAACAAAAACAAAATCATCAAAATCAAAATCAAAAAAATCAAAATCATTAAAATCATTAACATCATTAAAATCATTACAATTACAATTTTTATTTTTATTTTGATGATTTTGATTTTGATTTTGATTTTAATAATTTTGATTTTGATTTTGATGATTTTAATTTTAATTTTAATTTTAATTTTAATTTTAATTTTAATTTTAATTTTAATTTTAATATTTTAATTATTTTAATTTCAATGATTTTGATTTTGATTTTGATTTTGATTTTGATTTTGATTTTGATTTTGATTTTGATTTTTTTGATTTTTTATTTTTATTTTGATTTTGATTTTGATTTTGATTTTGATTTTGATTATTTTGATTTTGATTTTGATTATTTTGATTTCGATTTCAATTTCAATTTTAATGATTTTTTTTATTTTTATAATTTTGATTTTAATTTTGATTTTAATGATTTTAATGATTTTAATGATTTTAATAATTTTAATTTTAATAATTTTAATTTTAATTTTAATTTCAATAATTTTGATTTTAATTTTGATTTTAATTTTGATTTTAATTTTAATTATTTTAATTTTAATTTTAATTTTAATTTTAATTTTAATTAATTTTAATTTTAATTTTAATTTTAATTTTAATTTTAATTTTAATTTTAATTTTAATTTTAATTTTAATTTTAATTTTAATTTTAATTTTAATTAATTTTAATTATTTTAATTTTAATTTTAATTTTAATTTTAATTTTAATTTTAATTTTAATTTTAATTTTAATTTTAATTTTAATTTTAATTATTTTAATTTTAATTTTAATTTTAATTTTAATTTTAATTTTAATTTTAATGATTTGACTTTTAATAATTTGACTTTTAATTTAACTTTTAATGATTTTAATGATTTTAATGATTTTAATGATTTTGATTCTGATTTTGATGATTTTGATGATTTTGATCATTTTGATTTTGATATTGATATTGATATTGATTTTAATTTTATTGATTTTGATTTTGATTTTGATTATTTTGCTTTTGCTTTTGCTTTTGATTATTTTGCTTTTGCTTTTGCTTTTGCTTTTGCTTTTGCTTTTGCTTTTGCTTTTGCTTTTGCTTTTAATTTTAATTTTAATTTTAATTTTAATTTTAATTTTAATTTTAATTTTAATTTTAATTTTAATTTTAATTTTAATTTTAATTAATTTTAATTTTAATTTTAATTTTAATTTTAATTTTAATTTTAATTAATTATTTTAATTTTAATTTTAATTTTAATTTTAATTTTAATTTTAATTTTAATTTTAATTTTAATTTTAATTTTAATTTTAATTTTAATTTTAATTTTAATTTTAATGATTTGACTTTTAATAATTTGACTTTTAATTTAACTTTTAATGATTTTAATGATTTTAATGATTTTAATGATTTTGATTCTGATTTTGATGATTTTGATCATTTTGATCATTTTGATTTTGATATTGATATTGATATTGATTTTAATTTTATTGATTTTGATTTTGATTTTGATTATTTTGCTTTTGCTTTTGCTTTTGATTATTTTGCTTTTGCTTTTGCTTTTGCTTTTGCTTTTGCTTTTGCTTTTGCTTTTGCTTTTGCTTTTAATTTTAATTTTAATTTTAATTTTAATTTTAATTTTAATTTTAATTTTAATTTTAATTTTAATTTTAATTTAATAATTTTAATTTTAATTTTAATTTTAATTTTAATTTTAATTTTAATTTTAATTTTAATTTTAATTTTAATTTTAATTTTAATTTTAATTTTAATTTTAATTTTAATTTTAATTTTAATTTTAGTCTTGTCAGAGAGGTAGGAGGAGAACCACTGTAGCACAGTGCCGCCCACTCCCACCTCGCCGAGATGACGCAGAAGAATACCATGGTCAATGGTATCGAAAGCCGCTGAGAGGTCAAGTAGCACCAGGATGGAGGAATGACCACCATCCCGGGCTCACCAGAGGTCATCCATCAGAGTGACCAAAGCCGTTTCCGTACTGTAGCCGCGCCTGAAACCCGATTGAAAGGGATCCAGAAAATCAGTGTCATCCAACAGCCGTAGGAGTTGGAGTGCCACCACTTTCTCTACAACCTTCCCCGCGAAGGGAAGGTTGGAGACCGGACGGAAGTTCTTTAAATCCGCTGGGTCCAGGGAAGGCTTCTTGAGGAGGGGCCTCACCACCACGACTTTTAAGGGCCGCGGGACGGACCCCTCTCTCAGAGAAGCATTGACCAACGCCTGGAGCCAGCCGCGTGAAACCTCCCTGGTGGCCGAAACCAACCAGGATGGACACGGGTCCAATAAACAAGTGGCGGAACTCATCGCTCCTATGGCCTTGTCTACATCATCAGGAGTCACCGGTTCAAACTCCTCCCATATAACAGGACTAAGACCTGCCCCTGTCACCTCGGCCTGTACTGCCCAATCGGAGTCCAGGTCTGTCCGAATCTGAGTGACTTTATCCGCCAGAAACCGAGAAAATTCCTCAGCTCTGCCCTGCAAGGGATCTTCGCCACCCTCCTTGGCTAGGAGGGAGCGGGTCACCCTAAACAGGGCGGCTGGGCGGGAGTCAGCGGACGCAATAAGGGCGGAAAAATGCGAACATTTTGCCGCCCTTATCGCCACTAAGTAAGACTTAATGAAAGTTCTTAAAAGTGTCCGGTCAGACTCAGCTTTACTAGATCTCCATCGTCGCTCTAGGCGTCTCTTTTGGCGCTTCATCTCCCGGAGTTCCTCAGTAAACCAAGGAGCCCTCCTGGATCCGCTACCACGGAGAGGCCGCAAAGGCGCAATCCGATCCAAGGCCCCCGCCGCCACCCGATTCCAGGTGGCTACAAGGTCCTCGGACGAGTTGTGTACCAGGGATTCAGGTATTTCCCCAAGCTCCCTCTGGAATCCCTCGGGTTCCATTAGGCGCCTGGGGCGGAACCACTTAGTCGGTCCCGCCTCCTTGCGGTGGAGGAGTGGTGCCATGAAATCCATCCTCAGAAGGAAATGATCTGACCACGACAAGGGTACTGTGACTAAACCCCTCAGCCTCAGATCATCTCTCCACTGCCCCGAGAGAAACACAAGGTCAAGCGTGTGACCTCCCTCATGAATCGGACCCTGAACTACTTGGGTCAGGTCCATGGTTGTCATGGAAGCCATGAACTCCTGGACTGCCCCTGAGGCTTCGCCGGGCGATGGCAGATTAAAGTCCCCCAGCACCATCAACCTGGGGAACTCAATCGCCAGCCCCGCAACCGCCTCAAACAGAACAGGCAGGGCCTTTGTAACGCAGCTAGGAGGCAAGTACATTAACAAAAGGCCCACCTGAACCCCTAAGTCCAACTTCAGAAGGAGCGTCTCACACCCAACAATCTCCGGGGCAGGGCTCCTTCGAGGGCAAAGGTTCTGGCGAGCTATAATAGCCACTCCTCCACCCCTTCCCTGGGGTTGCGGCTGATGCTGAACTGAAAACCCGTCCAGGCACATCTCGGAGAGGGGAACCCCCCCTCCTGACCCAGCCAGGTTTCAGTAATGCATGCCAGGTCGGCCCCCTCTTCCAGAATTAAATCCCGTACAAGGGGGGCCTTGTTCATAATCGACCTGGCATTCAACAGCAGCAGCTTGAGCCCAGGGCCCTGACATCCCTGGTTACCAGGTACTCGGGCTGAGCTAGATGGAACCATATCAGAGGGGCCAGAACAAGGAATCGCTTGTAAACAGCGAATCCTCGTTCCCCGAGAGCGGCCTACCCCTCTGCTCCCGCCATACCTACCCCTCCCTGTTATGACCATAATGCTCCTACTCCCACTACCCCCAGAGATCCCCTCCCCTCCCCCGCTGGTCTCCCGTTCTCCCGACAGGCCATACACTCCACTCATACTGGGCCCGGGGTTGGTCCCACACACCCCTCCGCTTCTGTTTCCACACTCAGCAGAGGGGGGCAGGATCCCAGCCCCGGACTCACTCATTCCTTCAATTTTTACCTATAACACATTACATTCATATCAACCCAATCAACCCTAATCCAGCTCACACACATAACCCATACATAATTCCCCCCCGAGGTGAGATAAAAATATAAAATATAAAAGACAAACAATTTTAATTTTGATGATTTTAATGATTTTAATGATTTTGATTTTGTTTTTGATTTTGATGATTTTAATTTTAATTTTAATTTTAATTTTAATTTTAATTTTAATTTTAATTTTAATTTTAATTTTAATTTTAATTATTTTAATTTTAATTTTAATTTTAATTTTAATTTTCATTTTCATTTTCATTTTTATTTTTATTTTTATTTTTATTTTTATTTTTATTATTTTTTTTATTTTTATTATTTTTATTTTTATTTTTATTTTTATTTGATTATTTGATTATTTTAATTTCAATTTCAATTACAATTTCAATTAATTTTAATTTCAATTAATTTTAATTATAATTATAATAATTAAAATCAAAATAATCAAAATCAAAATAATCAAAATCAAAATCATTGAAATTAAAATTATTAAAATTTTTGATTTTAATTTTAATTTTGATTAATTTTAATTTTAATTTTAATTTTAATTTTAATTTTAATTTTAATTTTAATTTTAATTTTAATTTTAATTTTAATTTTAATTATTTTAATTTTAATTATTTTAATTTTAATTTTAATTTTAATTTTAATTTTAATTTTAATTTTAATTTTAATTTTAATTTTAATTTTAATGATTTGACTTTTAATAATTTGACTTTTAATTTAACTTTTAATGATTTTAATGATTTTAATGATTTTGATTCTGATTTTGATGATTTTGATCATTTTGATCATTTTGATTTTGATATTGATATTGATATTGATTTTAATTTTATTGATTTTGATTTTGATTTTGATTATTTTGCTTTTGCTTTTGCTTTTGATTATTTTGCTTTTGCTTTTGCTTTTGCTTTTGCTTTTGCTTTTAATTTTAATTTTAATTTTAATTTTAATTTTAATTTTAATTTTAATTTTAATTTTAATTTTAATTTTAATTTTAATTTTAATTTTAATTTTAATTTTAATTTTAATTTTAATTTTAATTAATAATTTTAATTTTAATTTTAATTTTAATTTTAATTTTAATTTTAATTTTAATTTTAATTTTAATTTTAATTTTAATTTTAATTAATTATTTTAATTTTAATTTTAATGATTTGACTTTTAATAATTTGACTTTTAATTTAACTTTTAATGATTTTAATGATTTTAATGATTTTAATGATTTTGATTCTGATTTTGATGATTTTGATCATTTTGATCATTTTGATTTTGATATTGATATTGATATTGATTTTAATTTTATTGATTTTGATTTTGATTTTGATTATTTTGCTTTTGCTTTTGATTATTTTGCTTTTGCTTTTGCTTTTGCTTTTGCTTTTGCTTTTGCTTTTGCTTTTGCTTTTAATTTTAATTTTAATTTTAATTTTAATTTTAATTTTAATTTTAATTTTAATTTTAATTTTAATTTATTTTAATTTTAATTTTAATTTTAATTTTAATTTTAATTTTAATTTTAATTTTAATTTTAATTTTAATAATTTTAATTTTAATAATTTTAATTTTAATTTTAATTTTAATTTTAATTTTAATTTTAATTTTAATTTTAATTTTAATTTTAATTTTAATTTTAATTTTAATTTTAATTTTAATTTTAATTTTAATTTTAATTTTAATTTTAATTTTAGTCTTGTCAGAGAGGTAGGAGGAGAACCACTGTAGCACAGTGCCGCCCACTCCCACCTCGCCGAGACGACGCAGAAGAATACCATGGTCAATGGTATCGAAAGCCGCTGAGAGGTCAAGTAGCACCAGGATGGAGGAATGACCACCATCCCGGGCTCACCAGAGGTCATCCATCAGAGTGACCAAAGCCGTTTCCGTACTGTAGCCGCGCCTGAAACCCGATTGAAAGGGATCCAGAAAATCAGTGTCATCCAACAGCCGTAGGAGTTGGAGTGCCACCACTTTCTCTACAACCTTCCCCGCGAAGGGAAGGTTGGAGACCGGACGGAAGTTCTTTAAATCCGCTGGGTCCAGGGAAGGCTTCTTGAGGAGGGGCCTCACCACCACGACTTTTAAGGGCCGCGGGACGGACCCCTCTCTCAGAGAAGCATTGACCAACGCCTGGAGCCAGCCGCGTGAAACCTCCCTGGTGGCCGAAACCAACCAGGATGGACACGGGTCCAATAAACAAGTGGCGGAACTCATCGCTCCTATGGCCTTGTCTACATCATCAGGAGTCACCGGTTCAAACTCCTCCCATATAACAGGACTAAGACCTGCCCCTGTCACCTCGGCCTGTACTGCCCAATCGGAGTCCAGGTCTGTCCGAATCTGAGTGACTTTATCCGCCAGAAACCGAGAAAATTCCTCAGCTCTGCCCTGCAAGGGATCTTCGCCACCCTCCTTGGCTAGGAGGGAGCGGGTCACCCTAAACAGGGCGGCTGGGCGGGAGTCAGCGGACGCAATAAGGGCGGAAAAATGCGAACATTTTGCCGCCCTTATCGCCACTAAGTAAGACTTAATGAAAGTTCTTAAAAGTGTCCGGTCAGACTCAGCTTTACTAGATCTCCATCGTCGCTCTAGGCGTCTCTTTTGGCGCTTCATCTCCCGGAGTTCCTCAGTAAACCAAGGAGCCCTCCTGGATCCGCTACCACGGAGAGGCCGCAAAGGCGCAATCCGATCCAAGGCCCCCGCCGCCACCCGATTCCAGGTGGCTACAAGGTCCTCGGACGAGTTGTGTACCAGGGATTCAGGTATTTCCCCAAGCTCCCTCTGGAATCCCTCGGGTTCCATTAGGCGCCTGGGGCGGAACCACTTAGTCGGTCCCGCCTCCTTGCGGTGGAGGAGTGGTGCCATGAAATCCATCCTCAGAAGGAAATGATCTGACCACGACAAGGGTACTGTGACTAAACCCCTCAGCCTCAGATCATCTCTCCACTGCCCCGAGAGAAACACAAGGTCAAGCGTGTGACCTCCCTCATGAATCGGACCCTGAACTACTTGGGTCAGGTCCATGGTTGTCATGGAAGCCATGAACTCCTGGACTGCCCCTGAGGCTTCGCCGGGCGATGGCAGATTAAAGTCCCCCAGCACCATCAACCTGGGGAACTCAATCGCCAGCCCCGCAACCGCCTCAAACAGAACAGGCAGGGCCTTTGTAACGCAGCTAGGAGGCAAGTACATTAACAAAAGGCCCACCTGAACCCCTAAGTCCAACTTCAGAAGGAGCGTCTCACACCCAACAATCTCCGGGGCAGGGCTCCTTCGAGGGCAAAGGTTCTGGCGAGCTATAATAGCCACTCCTCCACCCCTTCCCTGGGGTTGCGGCTGATGCTGAACTGAAAACCCGTCCAGGCACATCTCGGAGAGGGGAACCCCCCCTCCTGACCCAGCCAGGTTTCAGTAATGCATGCCAGGTCGGCCCCCTCTTCCAGAATTAAATCCCGTACAAGGGGGGCCTTGTTCATAATCGACCTGGCATTCAACAGCAGCAGCTTGAGCCCAGGGCCCTGACATCCCTGGTTACCAGGTACTCGGGCTGAGCTAGATGGAACCATATCAGAGGGGCCAGAACAAGGAATCGCTTGTAAACAGCGAATCCTCGTTCCCCGAGAGCGGCCTACCCCTCTGCTCCCGCCATACCTACCCCTCCCTGTTATGACCATAATGCTCCTACTCCCACTACCCCCAGAGATCCCCTCCCCTCCCCCGCTGGTCTCCCGTTCTCCCAACAGGCCATACACTCCACTCATACTGGGCCCGGGGTTGGTCCCACACACCCCTCCGCTTCTGTTTCCACACTCAGCAGAGGGGGGCAGGATCCCAGCCCCGGACTCATTCCTTCAATTTTTACCTATAACACATTACATTCATATCAACCCAATCAACCCTAATCCAGCTCACACACATAACCCATACATAATTCCCCCCCGAGGTGAGATAAAAATATAAAATATAAAAGACAAACAATTTTAATTTTGATGATTTTAATGATTTTAATGATTTTGATTTTGTTTTTGATTTTGATGATTTTAATTTTAATTTTAATTTTAATTTTAATTTTAATTTTAATTTTAATTTTAATTTTAATTATTTTAATTTTCATTTTCATTTTTATTTTTATTTATTTTTATTTTTATTTTTATTTTTATTTTTATTTTTATTTTTATTTTTATTTTTATTTTTATTTTTATTTTTTTTATTTTTTTTATTTTTATTTTTATTTTTATTTTTATTTGATTATTTGATTATTTTAATTTCAATTTCAATTTCAATTTCAATTAATTTTAATTTCAATTAATTTTAATTATAATTATAATTATAATAATTAAAATCAAAATAATCAAAATCAAAATAATCAAAATCAAAATCATTGAAATTAAAATTATTAAAATTTTTGATTTTAATTTTGATTTTGATTAATTTTAATTTTAATTTTAATTTTAATTTTAATTTTAATTTTAATTTTAATTTTAATTTTAATTTTAATTTTAATTTTAATTTTAATTTAATTAATTAATTTTTATTTTTATTTTTATTTTTATTTTTATTTTTATTTTTATTTTAATTATTTTAATTATTTTAATTTTGATTTTGATTTTGATTTTGATTTGATTATTTGATTATTTTAATTTCAATTTCAATTTCAATTTCAATTTCAATTTCAGTTAATTTTAATTTCAATTAATTTTAATTTTAATTATAATTATAGTAATTAAAATAAAAAAATAAAAATCAAAATAATCAAAATCAAAATAATTGAAATTAAAATAATTAAAATTGAAATTGAAATTGAAATTAAAATAAAATTTAAATTTAAATAATTAAAATTAAAATTAAAATTATCAAGATCAAAATGATCAAAATCAAAATTATCAAAATCAAAATTATCAAAATCATTGAAATTTAAATTGAAATTTAAATAATTGAAATTAAAATTGAAATTGAAATTGAAATTGAAAGTAAAAGTAGTAAAAGTAAAATTAATAAAATTAAAATTAAAATCAAAATCATTAAAATTAAAATTATTAAAATTAAAATTATAATTAAAATTATTAAAATCAAAATTAAAATTAAAATTAAAAAAATTAAAATTAAAATTAAAATTAAAATTAAAATTAAAATTAAAATTAAAATTGAAATTAAAATTAAAATTAAAATCAAAATTAAAATCAAAATTATTAAAATTAAAAACAAAATTAAAATAAAAAAATCAAAATCATCAAAATCAAAATTATAAAAATCAAAATAAAAATCATTAAAATTAAAATTGAAATTGAAATTGAAATTAAAATTAAAATTGAAATTAAAATTATTAAAATTAAAATAAAAATAAAAATAAAAATAAAAATCATCAAAATAAAAGTCAAAATCAAAATCATTAAAATCATTAAAATCATTAAAATCAAAATTGAAATTGAAATAAAAATTGAAATTGAAATTGAAATTGAAATTAAAAATTAAAATTAAAATTAAAATTAAAATCAAAGTTATTAAAATTAAAATTAAAATTAAAATTATTAAAATTAAAATGATTAAAATCATTAAAATCATTAAAATCATTAAAATCAAAATTAAAATCAAAATTAAAATCAAAATTATAAAAATAAAAAAAATCATTAAAATTGAAATTGAAATTGAAATTGAAATTGAAATTGAAATCAAAATCAAAATAATCACAATCACAATCAAAATAAAAATCAAAATCAAAATCATTAAAATCATTAAAATCATTAAAATCATTAAAATCATTAAAATCATTAAAATCATTAAAATCATTAAAATCATTAAAATCATTAAAATTAAAATCATTAAAATCAAAATCATCATCAAAATCATCATCAAAATCATCATCAAAATCATTAAAATCATTAAACATTAAAATCATTAAAATCATTAAAATCATTAAAATCATTAAAATCATTAAAATTAAAATTAAAAGTCAAATTATTAAAAGTCAAATTATTAAAATTAAAATTATTAAAATTAAAATTAAAATTAAAATTAAAATTAAAATTAAAATTAAAATTAAAATTAAAATTAAAATTAAAATTAAAATCAAAATCAAAATCAAAATCAAAATCAAAATCAAAATCAAAATCATCAAAATCAAAATCATCAAAATCAAAATCATCAAAATCATAAAAATCATTAAAATCATTAACATCGTTCAGATTAAAATTAAAATTATTAAAATTATTAAAATTAATGATTTTTATGATTTTTATGATTTTTATGATTTTTATGATTTTTATGATTTTTATGATTTTTATTTTAATTTTAATTTTAATTATTTTGATTTTGATTTTGATTTTGATTTTGATGATTTTGATTTTGATTTTAATGATTTTAATGATTTTGATGATTTTGATGATTTTGATGATTTTAATGATTTTTATTTTAATTTTAATTTTAATTTTAATTATTTTGATTTTAATGGTTTTAATGGTTTTAATGGTTTTAATGGTTTTAATGGTTTTAATGGTTTTAATGGTTTTAATGATTTGATTTTAATGATTTTAATGATTTTAATGATTTTAATGATTTTGATTTTGATTTTGATTTTTTTTTATTTTTATTTTAATTTTAATTTTGATTATTTTGATTTTAACGATTTTAATGATTTTGATTTTAATTTTAATTTTGATGATTTTGATTTTGATGATTTTGATGATTTTGATGATTTTGATGATTTTGATTTTGATTTTAATGATTTTAATGATTTTAATGATTTTAATGATTTTAATGATTTTTATTTTTTACTTTTGATGTTAATTTTGATTTTAATTTTTTTATGTTAATGATTTTAATGATTTTGATTTTGATTTTGATTATTTTGTTTTTGTTGATTTTGCTTTTGCTTTTTATTTTTATTTTGATTTTGCTTTTGATGATTTTGATTTTATTTTGATTTTGATGGTTTTGATTTTGCTTTTGATGATTTTGATTTTGATTTTGATGATTTTGATTTTGATTTTGATTATGATTTTAATGATTTTAATTATTTTAATTATTTTGATTTTGATAATTTTGATTTTGATAATTTTAATTTTAATTTCAATTTTTTAATTTTAATTTTAATTTTAATAATTTTAATTTTAATTTTAATTTTAATTTTAATTTTAATTTTAATTTTAATTTTAATTTTAATTTTAATTTTAATTTTAATTTTAATTTTAATTTTAATTTTAATAATTTTAATTTTAATAATTTTAATAATTTTAATAATTTTAATAATTTTAATAATTTTAATAATTTTAATAATTTTAATAATTTTAATAATTTTAATAATTTTAATTTTAATAATTTTAATTTTAATTTTAATTTTGATTATTTTAATTTCAATTATTTTGATTTTGATTTTGATTATTTTAATTTCAATTTCAATTTCAATTTCAATTTCAATTAATTTTAATTTCAATTAATTTTATTTATTTATTTATTTTATTTATTTTATTTTGGAATTCTTATATGCCGCCCAACTCCCTAAGGACTCAGGGCGGCGTACAACAGTGAGAAAATACAAGAATAACCAAAATCTAAAAAGTTAATTAAAAGCAAATATAAAAATTAAAACACACTATAAAAAGAATCATCACCAACCATTCAACATCATACATACTTGGGGGTTGGGCTCGAATGAATTAAGCTCTATTAATTAATTTTAATTTTAATTTTAATTTTAATTTTAATTTTAATTTTAATTTTAATTTTAATTTCAATTTCAATTTCAATTTCAATTTCAATTTCAATTTCAATTTCAATTATTTTAATTTCAATTATTTTGATTTTGATTATTTTGATTTTGATTATTTTGATTTTGATTATTTTGATTTTAATTATTATAATTATAATTAAAATTAATTGAAATTGAAATTAATTGAAATTGAAATTGAAATTGAAATTAAAATTAAAATTATTAAAATCAAAATCAAAATCAAAATCATTGAAATTAAAATAATTATAATTAAAATTAAAATTAAAATTAAAATGATTAAAATTAAAATGATTAAAATTAAAATTAAAATTAAATAATTGAAATTGAAATTAAAATTAAAATTATCAAAATCAAAATTATCAAAATCAAAATCAAAATCATTAAAATTAAAATTAAAATGATTAAAATTAAAATGATTAAAATTAAAATTAAAATCATTGAAATGAAAATTAAAATTAAAATTAAAATGATTAAAATTAAAATTTGTAAATTTGTAAAATTAAATTTAATTTTGGTTTTGATTTTCTTCCTTCCATAAAGCCATAAAAACTTGGCTCTTCCAGCAGGCGGGGTGAATAGGAAGATCAGATTCCCCCATGAATGTTGTTTTTATAATGTTTTTAATTATGCTTTTTAATTTTTAAACTATGATCATTGTTTTCTACTGTATGTTTTGTACAGGATTGGGCGGCCTATACGAGCATCTATTAAATTAAATTAAATTAAATGTGTTGTGGCCATCCCTGTCAGGCACAAGTAACCAGGAACAAGAGTTGAATTCAAAGCTCCTAAAAGTTATTCCATGCTACCTATACATAAGAATCTGGGCTACTAATGATCAAGCCAAATTGGTGCTAGATAAGGGTCAATGGAATTCATGGTGTGTGTGGGGGGGGGTGGACTTGGGTCTCTTGTGGCTGTACAAAGATTCCAAACCGATGATATGTTTAACCCCACCCCTGGGCTCAGCCTGCTCCTCTTCTACAACTTTGGTTTTTTAAAAAAAGTTTGCTTCAATGAATAAACTTGGGGTTTTTGTTTTTGTTTTTTGGCTTTTAGAAGATTTAGAGCACCCTCCAATCCAAATGGATTTTGGGTGGAGTATAACAAAATCAAAACAAAAACAAAATGTTAAAAGTCACATAGAAATAATAAAAACCATCAAATATTATTTTTTATCTTCTAGGTATGCTGAAATGGATTATGTTCTACTAGCATCCTCAAATCAGAGGGCAGAACTTAAGATATTTTACTCATGGACTGTTGCAAATATAGCTTTCAGGATTATGTCTTTGCAATATTTATCAGGTTTTGTCAACATTGTTTTTGTTTTGTCTACGTTCAGCATATATCCAGGAATGTGGTGCTTGTTTCAGTATCTTGGCTTGGCTTGGTCATCTTGGCCTTAACCTACCATTTGTTTTGTGAAATCTCTATTGTGAGAATTTTATCTTGGTTATTGTTTTGTTGCTTTTCTCACAACTTCCTCAATTTATATTTTGTCTTTTTTTTTTTTGACATTCCAGGCCTTTTCTCAGCTTTATTGACATTCTTTGTCTTGCAACTTGCCAGAGATCTTCTTTCTTTGTCCTTGATATTCAGGTCTATTTTTTCATGGGCTCCTTGTGAAGTTCCTAGTCTTGCTTCAGCATTGCTTCTCCCATTTCAAAGGTTTGTATCCATTCACACATTAAGATGTGTTATGAATTTGGGAAGTTAAGGTATAACAAAAAGTACAAAGCAAACCAAAGGCTAGCTATGGTGTGGCGATCTTTCTCTGTGCTTCATCATCTACAAATCTTTCTTGCTATTGAGATGTTGGTTTCATGAGGCAGGTGGATTTGTTCAAAGCATTTAAAATACCCTCTCTTTTTTTGGTGTGTATCTTTTAAAAAATATATAAGGCAGCATTCCCTTATTATGTAGGGGCCATACTTTGGCATCTTCCAGATGTGTTAAGATTGTAATTTCCATAATTCTCAAACTGCTGTTAGCCAAGACTTGGCAGGAACATGGGAGTTCTAGTCCCAACGCATCCGGAGAGTACTAGATTTGGAAACAATGACATTAACAACAACAACAATAAAGTAAATGAAAGCTAAGCTTTAGTGACACTTTCTCACTCACTGAACACTAGGCAGCTATTTCTAAAAGGAAAGCATTGATTGCATACATGCTGGGTATGCAGCTTTGTGTCATTAAGTTACCATGGTACTCTATCCGTTAGCCATTATGTTAAATCAGATTGTGAACTGGGGCTATAGGGGTGCAACCAACATAGAAAGAACTCTAGCAATATCTTGGTTTAAAAAAAAAAAGCATCACCGAGAACAATGTAAACCTGGCCGTCGGCAGCAAATGTTTCCCCAGGAAACACAATAGCAAATCTCTCACGGAAGCTATTGGCAAGATAACCTCAAGCCCATTTCAGAGTAGAAAACCAAATGTTTGCTTCTTGGTTGAGAGGCTTGATAAATATGTTCAATTGTCCCCTTTGTCCCAAAGCAAAGGAAGATGGAGTAATTATAACAAATAATGGCAATGCAAGGATATTTTCCAAGAGCAAAGTGTGAATTTAAAGCAGTAGGGAGACAATATTTGAGGACCTGAGATAATAATTCTGCTGCTTATCATTCTGAAGGGCTGCTGGAAGGATAGGGGTCTACATTTTTACTCTTGGAGGAGGACTTCAAAGATAGGTGCTGAGCAATAGTGGGTTTCACTTACCTTTGCTACCAGTTCGGGAACGGGAGCACTAGGACGCGCATGCGCGCTTCGCATGTGTGCAATGCTTCTGTGCATGCACAGAACCTTCTGTGCATGCACAGAACCTTCTGCGCATGCACAGAGCATTTTTGATTATGTCCGGGCAGGTCGGCGGAGCCTCCTGCTGCCGCTGCTACCGATTCACCCGATTCGGGGCGAACCGGTAGCAACCCGCCACTGGTGCTCAGGCCTCCCACTCCCACTCCCAATGCCAGTATTAGTTCCCACAAAAAAAACAAAGAAATCATTACCCTGCTAAAAGTTGTCACCAAAATTCAGCAGCAACAGCTGAATTTGCAGAATAGTGCAGGGTGGCCTGCATTGTTGCACAGCAGCTAGCTTTATACAGAAGACAGAATGCATTGAGAGAGAAACACTAAAGTTAGGAATATAACTTTTGTAAGAAAATGTTTGGGGGGCAGGTGCCTGCATGAAAGAAAAATAAATATAAGCTTTATTTGATGGGGGGGGAAACCATGGTAACCGGAAAACCTGAATTACTTAAATAGTCTGCAGCTAAGAACATCTAGTGTGCAACCCCACCCCACCCGCAATCATGGAGAAAGTGTATGTTGGAGTCAAGAGAAAAGGAGAACTCAACCATCATGAGTGGGAGGATGTGATGAAAAGAAAGCTCCAAGAATAAAGTGACCAGATATTTTTTTTTAAGCGGGACATTTTTTTGAAAGGGGGGGCGGGGCCGCCTGGACGTCACCATTTGAGTTTTGCGCATGCGCAGAACGCTGCACATGCGCAGAGGGAAAAAGTCAAGAGCTGAGTACGGGGCACGGGGCGGGGCAGGCAGGAAGGGGCGCCGGGCTGCAGGCCGGCAGCGGCGGAGGGTCGCTTGAACTCGCTTCCTGCCGCGGACCGCATTCACGCGCGGCAGCAGTGACAGCAGCAATCCGGGAGCGCTCGCCCGGAATTGGAGTCAGCGAGCAGCCCAGCATCGGGGCTCTTCCCCCGCCTTCTCCATCCTCCAGGGTTGCCACTGCGGGGGTTCCGTCTCTCCGGTGGTGCCTGCGTTGGAAGGGAAGGGGGGGAAAGGCGGCCTGCGGGGCTTGGCACGGCTGGGAGTTGCGAGGCGGCGTAGCAACCGGGCTGTTCCTTCGGGTGTGCTAAAGTGCTCGAGTTTTTTCTCTCTCACACACACATGCACAACCTTCCAACGACCGGGAAGTCGTGCTGGGAGATCCATGGAGGAGGCAGGGGAAGAGCCCCGATGCCCAGCTGCTCGCTGACTCCAATTCCGGGCGAGCGCTCCCGGCTTGCTGCTGTCGCCGCCGCCGCTCACCCTTCAACAGCCAATCAGCGTGGGGCGCCGACAGCAGCGACGTCATCTCTCCACGCCCGCCTTGCAGAGAGAAAAGTATGGGTGGGTGTTTTAAGGTGACCAGACGTCCCAATTTTGAGAGGGCCTGCTGCTGCTGCTGCTGCTGCCCCTGCGGCTGGGCCCAACCTGGCCGTCCTCGAGTGCCTGCAGGCCGATTTTTTGAAAGAATGCCCTAGTCGTGCATTCTTTCAAAAAATCGGGACTTTTTAGAGGACGGGCGGGAAGCGGGACAAATGATGAAAAAGCGGGTCTGTCCCGCCAAAATCGGGACGTCTGGTCACCTTATCCAAGAACATCAGTTTAATGAATAGAAGACATTTCAAGTGGAGACATCCAAAAGTCAGCATTTTAGACAAGGAAAGGAAGTAGAAATTCAGGTAGAAACAAAACTGGATATATTCTTTTCTCTAATTAAAACAGTCAAGTTTGCCATCTCTGTTACCTCTATCACTTTTTCCATCTGTTCTTCTATTGTGAGGACTGATGTATCTGTCCATTTCCTGGGCATAAAGACTTCTCACTGCAGTCAGCAGATACAATAATAAAGTTCTAAATTCCCCCCCCAACTTTTCCCCCAACCTTAAATCTTTTCTAGACTCTTCTCAAGGCTACCATCACTAGACCCTAATGGGCACCCACGTCTCCCACTCAAGAAGTCTTTGGTATCATCAGCCCCCCCCCCCCGGAGCTCCTCCTAAGTTGCAGCTGTGTGCAAACCCTTCTCCTCTCCCACCTCCAAAGGTTGAACCTCAAACACCAATTCTCCTTCCTCCCATCTCCTGGTTTTGTAAGATCCAGCCCAATGAAGAGTTCTGAAGTATCTTAAAGCTTCCATGCTCATCAGTGCCATTTTTCTTGCTCCTAGTAAAGAAAATATTATTCTACGACTGGATTTTTCTTTTCTTTCCAGACCAACATGGCAGTCAATTTTCTATTCTGAAGTGCTAACATATTTTCCCCTTCTCCCAACAAATATACATAGCTGCTTTGCGTAGCTATCGGTGCGTGTAATGGGGGAGATAGAAGCCAGCATTTGTAGTCTACTGTGGCGCCATAGCTCTCCCTCCCCTCAGCATATTTTTCCTTTAGCTCTCCGTTATCCAAGCAGTTAAATGTGTGCTGAAAGATAGCAATGCAAACAGCTCTTCTTCCATCTGCTATATGAGCAAGATAGCCTTATCAAGAGTTCTCCTAGGCAACTGCTTAGGATTACCTAGGGCAGTGATGGTTAACCTTTTTGGCACTGAGTGCCGAAACTGGAGTGCGTGCGTGCACAAGCACCAGAGCACCAGAACCCGGAAGAAAGCAGCTGGCCGGTGCGCATGCACGTGGCGGTCAGCTGCTTTTCCGGGTTCCATTGCACGCATGCACGCTGGACCAGCTGTCCGGTGCACATGCACATGACGGAATCCAGAAGAACAGCTGGTGATGGTGTGTGTGCCCACAAAGAGGGCTCGGCGTGCCACCTCTGGCACGCGTGTCATAGGTTCACTATCACGGACCTAGGGGATGTTCCTCTCAGATTTACTTGGGTTTGAAACTCAGAGTGGGGGACGTTCCACTCACCCCTGCTTATTTGAAAGCTCTGGCCATTGTTTTCATCATTCTCATCAATGAGGCCGCAATTGCATAGTTACGGCAGAGGTGGGTTTCTGCCGGTTCGGACTGGTTCTATAGAACCGGTAGCAGGAATTTCCCCCCGCTCACCAAACCAGCAGCAATGGTCGGCTGGACATGCCCCTGAACTGGCTCTCTTGGCAGTGCCATAGGAGGCGCCATCTTGTTTTTCGCTTCTGTGCACACACATAAGCTGTTTTTGGCTTCTGTGCATGCACAGGAGCTGGGTTTTCAGCATTGCGCATGTGCCCGCATGGCATAACCGCTTGGCGCGCAATGCATGCATGCCCACGCGGCGCGGGAGAAAGCAAACCGGCAGCGAGGTAAGTTAGAACCCACCCCTGAGTTACGGTAATACAAATGAAAATGCAGAGGATAAAAAAACAGAGTCCCCTCCTTAGAGGATGACCTTCTCACCAGTGCTGGATGAGACAGTCTGGGGAAGGGGATGTCATTTCACAATAATTGGAATAAGAGAGAAAATTAAATGCTCCATTCAAAGATCAAGCTTGCCAAAATTTCTGCCTTTGCGTCATTGGCCAGCATAGGCATCTTCCCTCTCATTCCCAGAAAGACGGACTGTTCCAAGACTTGTTCTGTATCAATCTCCTTGGTCCCCCCCCCCCGCCCCGGTTGGAATTAATGGAAGTTAAAGGAAGGGGAATGGTTCCATGCATTGGAAAGATTCTACGTGAATCTTTGGTTTTTACTTTCCTTTTCCTGAGAATGAGATGGTTAGGGTTGCTCTTTAAAATGACAGTCTGAACTTTCAAAGACTATTTGCCTTCTAGAAAATGCAAGGAAATGGAAATGCCTGACTCCATTGCCCAGATGACAATTTTCTTGAATGCTACTGCAGAACTAAAGAGGAATTAGATGGTTCTCGTAGAATTACTGTTATTAACTCCTGGTCAAAAAAATGGGGGTTTTCAACACCAGTAAATACTTGGTTGGTTCAATTAATGACAGAAAAAACACATGCTTAAACACAATATTCAGGACAATTTCATCTTTCTCCCCCACCCCTTTATTATATTTAATGAGACCTAGCTTCATCAATAATAATGTCAAACAATATTCACTACCTGGACAAGTCCCTGCAGTTTTGTTTCAGAAGTATTTTCCATTGCTTAGTCCTTCCTATGATTGGGCTGAGGTTACCCAGCTGGCTTCTGACTAAGGCAAGATTTGAACTCACAGCTTTCTGGTTTCTAGTCTGGTATCCTCACCACTATACCAAACTCACTCTCTACTGTCTATGTGTTACTGCAATAACAAAAAGGGACCAGATAATCTCATACTACTTTAATGGGAACGAAATCAAGGCTGGCCCAAGATACTTTGTGGGCTGGTCAACTTTGCTTGGCATATCAGCCCGAAAGGAAATTCCCATACAGATCTTTTCCTTATTAGAATACAATAATAAACGAACAATTTGCTGCCTTTTCGTAACAGCCATTATCACTACCCCTTCTCCCTAATTAGTGGTAGAAATGATCAAGATACCACGGGTAATTTTGCTGACCACTCTGGATCTTTGATTGGCAAGCTTTTCTGTTACAGGGATAGTCATTTATTAATGTATACAGGCCACCTGACTACATTGCCACTCTAGGTGGCATACAAGATAAAAGAGCTTAAAGCAATACAATGCAAAGCATACGTAGGGAAAGAACAATAGACTCATCTGATAGTGTGTTGGCTATGCCCTCCAGCCAAAGTCCTGGAGAAAAAGACAGGGTTTTATAGAGCCGAGATGGCGCAGTGGTTAAATGCAGCACTGCAGGCTACTGCTAGTTCAGCAGTTCAGCTGTTCAAATCTCACCGGCTCAAGGTTGACTCAGCCTTCCATCCTTCTGAGGTCGGTAAAATGAGGACCCAGATTGTTGGGGGCAATATGCTGAACTCTGTAAACCGCTTAGAGAGGGCTGTAAAGCACTATGAAGCGGTATATAAGTCTAAGTGCTATTGCTAAGTCTAAGTGCTATTTTGGGGGCTCATTTAAATAAGTGTGGGGACAATATCAGAGACCAAGCTCTATGACAGAGAAGACATACTTTCTGGGTCTCCTCAGATGACACTGTTTAATCAATGGGACCTAAAGCATGATGATTCTGCTGGATTCTATGAGATAGGCAGAAACTACAGAAAACAGATGATCCTTCAGGTAACAGGCCATATGCTATGAAGAACTTTGTAAGTAGTAAACAACACCTGGAATTGCACCTGGAAGCTTTCTCCGGCCGGTGCACCTCATGAAGCAGAAGTGTCAAGGACCTGTAGCTCCAGTGGCTGTTAGTTTTTACCTATTCTTTAAGAGAGAGTGAAGGCTTTGACACAAACTATTTCTGCTTTATTTTTCTGAGCCATCCTTGGGAAGGCTCAGCTGATTATAAGAAAATTAATTTCCTTTACACACAGACTATTTGCACATGGGAGAAAAGGGGATTGATCTCAATTAGGCTAAAGAAGAAATACATCACACTCTTCTTAAAAGGCTTATAATCGAGTTATTGAAAAATAATGCAATTGTTTTTCTATTGTCTCCTGAAATAATTCAAGCTGGAAGTGGCATTGGCCTTAGATGGTTAGCAAGACAGATAGGACTGAGATGGTCTTTGATCAAAAGTCTGAATTGCTTTTGATATCACAGTGAGGGAATAAAATTTCACCCTATGAATGGATGACATGGGAACAAAATAAATGTTTTTCTCTACTCAGTTGAAAATCTTTTTCCCAATGTGTTCTGGTAATTTAGATTTGATGTGAAACTGTCAATCACTTTCAAATAGGATATCAGTTTGCCCGAATGGATAAGGATTTCTGTAATCCTAGATTATGCACAACTGTAATTGCCTGCAATAAAATAACCATTGGAAATATTTATCAAATGTCAAATAGTCATAGATTAAATTTTTCCAGTAGTGGGATCTTGAAAGCAATTCTTCAGAATCTTTTTTTTTTGCTAAAATCTTGCCTTAAAGCAATTTGCCTGAAATTAATGAGACTTATTTCTGAACACATATATAAAATCACATTATAATTAATGTCACTTTTGTTCCACTTTTAATAAATATTAAAAATGCATTTAGCACAGCCTGTTCCTGCTTTGAGGATGGCCAATCACAGTGTTTCTATAAAAATAAAGTCTGAACATTTGAAAGTAAAGTATTAAGAGCCGAGGTGGCGCAGCGGTTAGAGGCAGTACTGCAGGCCACTTTAGCTGACTGTGATCCGCAGGTCAGCGGTTCAAATCTCACCGGCTCAAGGTTGACTCAGCCTTCCATCCTTCCGAGGTAGGTAAAATGAGGACCCAGATTGTTGGGGGCAATATAAATATACATTGCTTACTGGTGTAAACCGCTTAGAGAGTGCTTGCACTGTGAGGCGGTATATAAATCTCACAAAATAAATAAATAAATAAATAAAAATGTATTTCATATATTTTGAAAAATGACTGAGATATTGGTAGGATTGTTCTTTCATTTCTTAAAAAAGCATTTTATGTGAGGGTAGAATGTTGAAAATGCACAGAGAAAAAGTAATTACTTTTTTTTAGTTAAATAAGTACCTTATAAGCACTACGTTTATAGTCCTGCTTTTCCATGACAGCTAGTGACTAGATATAACCCTGCCTTTCGGCAAAATGAGAGAACTTCAGGCAGCTGCTCTCTGGATATCATGAAATGGCAGTATTTAATTAATTTTTGGTGTAACTTGTACTGAAGGAAAATATTGTAGACTTTCCCCTTCATACTCTAAAATTATTTTGCTGGCCTTGTAATCCACTTTGATAAGACAGCACTATTTGTTGTCCTGGCTGAAAGACCAAATGTTTTGTGGCAGCCCTGAGAATGTCCTGCGCTACTGTTGAGAATTGTCTGTGAATGGAAGGGCTACCAAATAACTTTTTATTGTGCTATTGTTGTGCCGTATTGATAAAATTTTATAAATGGCCTGGCATCTGAGGTGGGATTCTACGGGTTCTCACCGGTTCACTAGCAGTTCGGAGAACCGGTTGTTAGAAGAAATCTTCTTTTGTTTTTCCCCCACTTTACAGGGTTAATCCTGTAAGGAATTACAACATTCTGGTGTCATTTCTATAGCCTAATCTTTATTGCCCTGCTTACAGAAACTGCCTCTCCTTAACCCTTATTACATTCTTGCCAGTACGCCTAAACTTTTATTTATTTATTTATTTTATTTTGTTGTTCTTACAGGCCGCCCATACCCCCCGCAGGACTCAGGGCAGCATACAACAATGGAAAGAACAATCAATAATACATAAAAAAACAATTTAAAATAATTACAAAAATTAAAACACATCATCATTCATACATGGGGAATTGAGCTGTATTTCACCCCGCCTGCAGGAAGAGCCATGTTTTCACAGCTTTACGGAAGGCCAGCAGGATGGGGATAATCCGGATGTCTGGGGGGAGTTGGTTCCAGAGAGACGGGGCTCCCACAAAGAAGGCTCTCCCCCTCGGCCCCACCAACCGGCATTGCTTGGTTGATGGGACCTGGAGGAGACCAACTCTATGGGACCTAACGGGTCGTAGGGAGGTGTGCAGTAGGATGCGGTCCCGAAGGTAACCTGGCCCTAAGCCATGTAGGGCTTTAAAGGTTAAAACCAACACCTTAAATTGCATCTGGAGACTAATGGGCAGCCAATGCAGTTGGCGGAGAATAGGTATTATGTGGGTGTATCTTGGAACACCCACCACAGCTCGCGCAGCTGCATTTTGCACCAATTGCAGTCTCCGGATACTCTTCAAGGGTAGCCCCATGTAGAGTTCCAGGTAACTACCTCTCCAGGTAGGGTCGCAATTGGTGCACCAGGCGAACCTGAGTAAAGGTCCCCCTAGCCACAGCTGACAGATGTTGATCCAATTTAAGCTGTGGGTCTAGGAGGACACCCAAATTGTGAACCCGTTCCAAGGGAGTCAATTTCTCTCCCCCAAGAACCAAGGAGGGGCAGTCGACATAATCCTTAGAAGGCAATATTCACAGCCACTCGGCCTTGTCAGGGTTGAGCTTTAGCCTATTCATTCCCATCCAGATCCTAACATCGTCCAGGCATCAGCACATTATATCCACTGCTTACTGTCTCCTGGGGTTTTTTTTTCTCTTTGCTGGTACTTTTTTTTTCTTTGCTTGACTTTCTTAAAGGGGAAGGGTTGTTTTAAGCTTTTTACACTGCCGTTGGGAGGAAATACTCCCCTGTTGGAGTTCTTCCAGCACAGAGCTGCCGGAAAGAAGCTTTTATTTATTTTTATTTTTTTAATAGTTTTTATTCAGCATTTTGAACATTAAAAAACAAAACACAAATTTTCACTCATTACAGCATTTCCATATCGGTATCAATATCATCCATAACATTCATAAGTTCTATTTCTATAATTCACTATCCTAAGAAGCTTTTAATGACAAGGAACCAAGATGAGTGACATTCAGCAAGGCTTCTTGGCTGGCTAGAAAGATTGACATTCAAACATGAGTTTACATACCCTTTATGACTTTTGGTCTAAAACTGGTTTTTGGTGAAGTTTAATTCTGTGCTTGGTGATGTTTAATCCTGTGTTTATTGATGGGATAATTTTCCCTATTCAGCTTTGTTTGGAAGGAAAAATGTTAATCTCTGTTCCTGAAAAGAAGCAGCTTCAGAAATCTGGCTAGTTCCTGTATCTATTTGTTCTGGTAATTGGTTTAACAAGCAACAGCTACTGTGTTTGCTCCTTTGCTTCATTCTAGTTAGGCTTATCACAAGTGCTTTTTCTATCTGGGGAGGGGGTCTTCCTTCACTGCTTTATTGGTTCTTGGCACTGTCCTTTTGGGGTGTACTTCCAAGAGGCAGGATGCAAGCTTGACACTGATTTTTTTACTGCCTTTCTGGGGGGCATGTGATCTTTCCTAAATCTGGATGGTTTCCTTAGGATATCTTATGAGGTGAGTGAGACCAGCTGATATCTTTAAGTGCTGCAAATGGATCTAAGGATTGCTTCTCCTAGGTGTGCTCTTTCTGGAGAGCTTAAATGACCTCACTGCTAAAGGGTTTCACTTTATGAGCAAGAGTTGGCTGCTGATAGTTATCATTGCATTTTAACTATTTTAATTCTTCAAGGTGCTCTGGCACCCTGCCTGATTTGTAATTCCAGCTTGCAGGCATTTCTAATCTAATGATTGGTATTTAGGGCAGATTTTTGAAAACAAAGAATCTTTTTGTATTTTAATACAGGTAATCCTTGACTTACAACAGTTCATTTAGTGACCATTCAAAGTTACAATGGCACTGAAAAAAGTGACTTATGACCATTTTTCACACTTATGACTGTTGCAGCATCCCCACGGTCACGAGAGGCCAGGCGAGGAGTAGCGCCCCTCGACGTGAGTGACATCAAGTTGGCCATGCCCACCCAGTCACATGATCACCTGGCCACGCTGGGTGCACATAGGGACTACTCAGAAGGCTGAAAAAGTTATTTTTGACTGGTCCTCACACTTACGACTGTCCTCACATTTTACGTTTTGCGCCCTATCTTGTCACCGTGGTGAAGAGAAGCTCTCATTTCACCGCAGTTGTGAAATGAGTAACACAGTTGTTAAGAATGCTGCAATGGACATAAATGTGAGGATTGTTGTAAGTGTGAGGACCGGTCATAAGTGCAAGGATAATTCACTTTTTTTCAGCCCTCTGAGTAGTCACTCTGCACATAGCCACGCCCACCCGGTCACATGACCACCAAGCCATGCCTACCCGGTCACATGACCACCAAGCCATGCCCACCCGGTCACATGACCACCAAGCCATGCCTCCAAATAAGCCATGCCCAGAGAACTGGTTGTTAAAAACAATTGAATCCCACCACTGCCTGGCATCATCTTCATTTGTGAATCTCTTTTGTTTTCTCTCTTAGTCATTTAAAACAGTTTTAAACCAACTTTGGGTCAAAAGCTTTAGTCTGTTTTGTATATTATTATTATTATTATTATTATTATTATTATTATTATTATTATTATTATTATTATTATTATTATTATTATTATTATTATTATTATTATTATTATTATTATTATTATTATTATTATTATCTATCCATTCAATGATTATCACAAACTTTAGACTGATACACAGCAATGATTTCAATTTTAACCAAGTGCCAAAGAATTATGGAATTGTTGCTACCATACATTTGTTCAAAAGGGAAAGAATGACTGGTCAACAGTAAATAATATTGTAATTAGTAGTATTAGAAATCCCGTTGGAAGCCGCCTCAAACTATGCAAGTTTTCTTCTTTATAGTTACAAGAAACGGGATGTTACAAATGAATATTTATATTTTACTGGATTTGTATTGCACCTGTCCTGTTGGAGTTCAGGGTGGCGGCTCCCCTCCCATTCACAGGGATGGAATGGCAGAAAAAATATATTTGAGGAACAAGAGGAAGAGCTGCAACCAAAACTAGAGTCAGATAAAAGAAATCTAAGTCCAGGCCAGAATTATAACCCCAGAAACACCTCAGACAAGACGCTCTCTGGTTCTCATCAAGATTAAGGGAGAGATAAGGGCATTCAACTTTACCAGATTGTGCAACTATGTCTTCATAATCAGAGTTACATTGGCCTTCATGACTTTGGTTTCCTAGTCTGATCTGCCTTGAAGGGTTGACAGGTGTGTGTGTGTGTGTGTGTGTGTGTGTGTGTGTGTGTGTGTGTGTGTGTGTGGGTGTGAGAGAGAGAGAGAGAGAGAGAGAGAGAGAGAGAGAGAGAGAGAGAGAGAGAGAGAGAGAGAGAGAGAGAGAATGAATGAATGAATGAATGAATGAATGAATGAATGAATGAATGAATGAATGAATGAATGAATGAATGAATGAATGTGTGAAGTTCTGGAATCCCTGATTAAGAGGGTTTCCAAACTCTGCCCTTTCTGGGAGCAAATGGCTGGGTGCATTTGAGAGTTTTCCCTTTATTCCTTTGCAGAGAGTTTTTTCCCCCTTAGTCCTAGAAGAGATATTTTTGTAATTTTGAATATGGAGGGTGATGAGAGAGGGACGCAAAGAGGGCTGAGATTTGGTGGAAGGCATCTTGTGCCAGGTAAAACCTCTAATGGGAAGTAATGGATTGCTGAAAGTCTGTAGAGATTCTCAGTCATCCAGGTCACGGTTGTCTCAAAGATGTTTTTTTCAGGAGGCAACTGGACTTTCTTGTTTTTTCTTTTGAAGACGTTTCACTTCTCATCCAAAAAGCCTCTTCAGCTCTGACAGGATATCCATTCCCCACTTATCCTGTCAGAGCTGAAGAAGCTTCTTGGATGAGAAGCGGAACATCTTCCAAAGAAAAAACAAGGAAGTCCAGTTGCCTCCTGAGAAAGCATCTTTGGGATTTTAAGACTGCCTGCTGTTTACCTCGTTACATTCGACTTTTATACTTGCTAAAAAAGACATTCCCTAACAGAACCAAATCCAAAGGTGCTCGTTTTGGGGATTTAATTTCTCAGGAAAGCAGTGAACACATATCAAATATAGACTTTCATTACATTTTTTGCTTTTGATTAGTGTAAAATTTTTTTGCTTTTGATTAGTGCAATAATAATATGCTCCTCGTTCCAAACTGAGAATGCCTGCCCTTCATTCTATAGCAATTTTTGGCTATGCTTGTTCTTACTGTTCCCCCCCCCCCAGTTAATAAGAGGTAAATTTGCTATAAGAACATACCTTTATTACAATTCAGCCCGCATTTGGCAATCAGTGACATGTAATGACCTTCATTTTAATCATCTGAAACTAGAAATGAATCTCAGGCTCTAAGATGACACATATTAGCAGAATTTGGGCTTCATATGAAAGATAAAAATCTCCTGAGCTTGAGTTCAGCTCTTGATGACAGCATCCCTGGAGTGTTCTTGGCTGTATTATGGAAGAGCTTTACAACTGCTTTGTTCCAGGATGTGGAGTGTGTGTGTGTGTGTTGGGGTGAGAATAATATCTCATAGAGGCGATTTAGATCTTTTCTTGGAATTCAGGCAGTTAGAAATAAAGCCGAGATTAAAAGTCTAATAGAAAATATTTATTTCAGTACAAAAAACAATAAATCCTGAATAATTACATCTTTGCTAAGAAACACGACCGTTCAGGTCAACAGCTAAGGCAGAAGAGAATTAATGGTGGTTTAGGGATGCACACATGCGCAAAGAACATCATATCATGTGTTCTGCTTATATTGGAATGTACCATAATATTAGGATAGGGTGCATCACCCTGCATAGACATACAACTGACAATATTCACTACGTGACTGTGTGTGTGTGTGTGTGTGTGTGTGTGTGTGTGTGTGTGTGTGTGTGTGTGTGTGTGTGTGTGTGTTTATAGTCCCAATCTACCCTGCAGCCCAAATTCCTAGGCAGCTTCCCAAACAAGTACAAACCAAGGCCAATTCTGTACAGCTTCCATGATCAGTCAAGATTCTGTAAGACTTGCTGCTGAACAAACAATAAACAAAAAAAAAAATCAAATCTATTTAGCAATCTCAGGCCTTGGCCAAGGTTTGAAATACAAAATGAGCTCTGAAGAACAAACTACTAAATACAAAAATGTTTTAAAATATTCCAGGGGATTCCAGGGGAACTTTTTTTTTTAAATTTTCCATGTTGATTAGGCCACAGTGTGATTACTTGGAAAAAAAACCCAGACAAATAACTAAAAGCAAAGAGCTGCTGGGCATTACTTCATATAGTTTGGCCTTGCAGCAGGTCTCTCAGGTGAGGTTCCACTTAAGATACAACTGAACAGAATCCGAAGGCCAAAAACAGAAAATGTCACTTGGGCAAGCTAGAATTCTGGGGTATGAAGGAAAGGATTAAAGATCAAAGGCAGAAGATACGAAAGATGTGGCCAAAGGACTGAGAATCAAGGTCTGGAACAAGCAAATAAAGGAATCTGTGTGACCATTTGCTAAAAATAATTATTTAGACTGCGGAGCCAATTTTAGGCAGTACAGGTAGGCCTCGACCTACGACCACAATTGAGTCCAAAATTTCTATTGCTAAGCAAGACAATTGTTAAGTGAGTTTTGTCCCACTTTATGACCTTTCTTGCCGCAGTTGTTAACTGAATCACTGCAGTTGTTCAGTTAGTAACAAGATTGTTAAGTGAATCTGACTTCCCCGTTGATTTTGCTTATCAGAAAAGCATTCACATGAGCCTGGGGCAATGCAACCATCATAAATACACGCCAGTGCCAAGCATCCGAATTTTGATCACGTGACCATGAGGATGCTCCAATAGTGTAAGTGTGAGAAACAGTCATAAGTCACTTTTTCCAGTGCTGTTGTAACATCAAAGAATGGTTGTAAGTCAAGGACTACATAGCCTCAGGCAAACCGTGTTAGTTTTCTCAGTTAATTGGTGCAGTTGATTTGTTGAACTCAAGTAGCATTTCCAATCATTTGATGAGTGAGTATAAAAACTCTCTGCCTGTCTTTCTCCTACAGTATTGAGAATAAGGTACCTAGTCCCAGTTATATAGGTCTCCAATTCCTGTGCCTTGGCATCTTTTTAGTATTTTCTATGATTCAAAGTTTATTCTTCTGTGAGTGTGTAAGATTGCCCAGAAGATAAACAACAAAAAACCAACAGAGAACACCTTTTATTACACTTGTACAAGTTCCAGATCTGTAAGACTTGTGATCAAGCATTATCAATCAGAGAGCTTCATGTGCCCTCTAGTGGCAAAGCACAGTTTGGGAGTTATGTTAAATTTTAGCCTTATGGAATAAAAAGACCGCTTCACATATCGCATCTAAACCATGCCCAGTCAGGTTGGAGGCTCCTGTGCTGTTAATCCTAAGAGCTGTGGTGGCACAGTGGTTAGAGTGCAGTACTGCAGGCTACTTCTGCTGCCTGCCAGCTGCCTGCAATTTGGCAGTTCGAATTTCATCAGGCTCAAGGTTGACTCAGCCTTCCATCCTTCCGAGGTCAGTAAAATGAGGACCCAGATTGTTGGGGGGCAATATGCTGACTCTGTAAACCGTACGTAAGTGGTACATAAGTCTAAGAAGTGCTATTGCTATTGCTACTAGGCTGCTGAGTTGATTTATTTCCAGATGAGTTGAGGAGCCACGGGAATTGTTCTTGAGACCATTGAAAAGTAGAAATGCAGGGTGTCAACATTTTAAGACTGGCTACAGGGAGGGGACATGGGAGCTGATACGATACATTTCTTAGATTTGGGGAAACACCAATGTGTAGAAGTATGCATGGCATCAAATTTGTTTTTTTCAACCACATTTCATACGCATTCATATAGAATTAAGTGCCTGCCTGACTTAGTTTTATATGTGAACTCAACTAATTATGCCTTACTCAAACCATGTTTTAACATAACCATGGGATAGTATGCGAATGCAGATAGTATAACAGAACTTTCTATGAGCCTTAAGGAACATGGAGAGATAGATTGCTTGCACAAAGAACAGTAGAGTCAATAAAAACATTCTAAATAATTTAGTCCAACTTTCCTACTTGATGCAGAAAATCAGAGCGGAAATGTTGCCAATGGCAACTATCCAGTTTTTGTTTGAAAATTCTATGAAAGAAGAATCTAAGTAATTAGGTTCACATTAAGAAAACTTTGTTCTGAAAGCAAAATAGGCAACAAACCCTGATAAGATATGGTCTTTCTAAAAAGAGGTTTTTAAATTGACTGAAAAGTCTTTGCTCCCCTTCCGCTGCATAAGACAGCCTATATCTGGATTGCTGGATCAACTGTGTCTGGTCTGACCTAAATGACTCACTTGCCCCCTGCCCTGTGCATGGGGGTATCTTCATTTGCCTGAAAAGCCGTACAAAATTGGTCTGCTGTGATGAATGCCACGTTCCAAGCCAAGGCTTATTTTGAGGAAGGATAAAATGACTGCAGTAAGCATCTCCAAGACTTACATCAATCATTTTGCCCCATAAACCATCCTTCAACACTCATTAGTGCAAAAAAGAGGCTAAGTTTGGGGGGCTCAGTTAGTTAAATGGGCTGGGAGCAGAAAAGGGATGTGGGCACTTTTTTGTATCCTTGATATATGCTTTCATCTGGTTTAAATGTAGTGAAGGTGGAAATCAAGGATTTGTTGTTGAAAAGTAGACGGTTCTAAGAGCAAAAAATTATGCAATGGCACAATCAGATAATGCAGTCACATGAATCTTAATTAAGAAATAAAAATGCTGAAGGCAGAAAATAATAAACTGTGGTAACTGTACACCAATCTTCTTGAAAGGTATGAGTCTTAGCGAAAAAATCTAAATCTTTGAAAACTAGGGTTTGTTTTGTTTTTGCTTTTATTACCACATAGATCACTGATGGCGAACCCTTTTTTGCTTGGGTGCCAAAAGGTCGCACATGCGTGCCCACACCCATAATGCAATGCCCTCCCCCACACACATGCACACACAACCCCCCATGCTGCCCACACACACACACATGTGCGCAGACCTCACTGAAGCCTCCGAACTTCCGGTAGGCCCATTGGGCCGTTTTTCTCCCTCCACAGGCTTAAGGAAAGCCTCCGGAGGCTTTCCTGAAGCCTGGAGAGGCGAAAAGCTCCAGAAAGCCGAAAATCAGCTGGCCAGTGTGCACTTGTGCACTGGAGCTGACATAGGAAAATGCCTCACGTGCCCTCAGATATGGTTCCACGTGTCACCTGTGGCACGTGTGACATAGGTTCACCATCACGGACATAGATGATTAATTGCAAAATGTCAGACTGACAAAAATATGTTCCTTTTAATAGTAATTTTATTAAAGATTATAATGACAACAGCAAAAACTAATACAAGCTAAAAGAAAAGCATACAAAGAAAAAAAAATAGAAGGTGCAGAAAAGAAACAAGAAAAAAAGAAAAAAGGTAATAATAAATAAAGAAAAGTAAGAATGTAGTAAAGAAAAACATAAATAAGTGATTTCCCCCTGTATGACAACTAGGGACTAGGAGTGATATGATCGCAATGTTTCAATATCTAAGGGGCTGCCACAGTGGCGGGTTACCGTCTTATCAGTGCGGTGCGCTGCGCACGCATCTCCAAGCTTGCTATGCGCATGCGCCCCCTCATGTGATTTTGCTTCTGCGCATGCCCAGAAGCAAAATCACGCCAAAATCTCACGAGGGGACGCACGCGCGCGCAAGATTTTGGCGCGATTTTACTTTTGCACATGCGCAGAAACAAAATCAGCCGAAAATTAACCAAAAAAATGGTGACACGCATGGTGGACCAGCAGAGAGGGCTCTGGAGCAGTCGTGCGCAAATTGCGCAATCGGCCGCTCCCTACCAGAGCTGTGCATCAGGCAGCTCCGGCAGGAACCCACCTCTGGGCTGCCACAAAGAAGAGAGGGTCAACTTTGTTTCCAAAGCACCAGAAGGCGAGACAAGAAGCAATGGATGGAAACCAGTAGTGGGTTCTAAAACTCTTTACTACCGGCTCATGCACACACACTTCTGCGCATGCACAGAAGCGTCCCGGGTGGGTGGGTGGGCGGAACCTCCAGCCACCGGCTCTACTGGTTCTTAGAACCAGGCCGAACCGGGAGCAACCCACCACTGATGGAAACTAATCAAGGAGAGAAGCAACCTAGAACTAAGGAGAAACTTTCTAACAGTTAGAACAGTTAAACAGTGGAACGACTTGCCTCCAGAAGTTGTGGGTGCTCTGACACTGGAGGTTTTGAAAAAGAGATTGGACAACCATTTGTCTGAAATGGTATAGGGTTTCCTGCTTGAGTAGATCTAGAAGACCTCCAAGATCTCTTCCAACTTTGTTATTTCATTAAAGTGAAAGTATAAACAATTTTAGTAAAATTGTAAAATTGTAGGGCATGGCCATGTGATGTCTTAATGACTGCTGGTCCCAATCATGGTTAAGCGAGGACTACCTGTGTTTATTTTGAAAATGTATATGTGGCCATTGGTATTTATGGCTCCTACCACCTTGCAAACAAAAAATAATTAAATCCTATCTAAACATTCTTTAAAAAATAAAACCTCATATGGATGAAAGAAAGGAAATTTTCTTAAAAGGAGCCCAACTTTTTTCTTTCATCCATTTATTTGCATTTTGCCTCTTTTGGGATGATCCAGTTTTCTTGAGATTTGACAAAGGGGGCGGAATAGTCAAAAGACTTTATACCATTAATTTGATTGGTTTACTTCTCCATTACTGTTGCATGGAATCTCACCTTCCATTCAGGTCTCAAGTGAGAACATTGCTCTCTCCGCATAAACCCTATTGATGCCAGCGGACAAGCAACTTCGGTCAATACTTGTCACAAAAGAAACACTTTATCTGTCAATTTCTGATGGATATAGGAGAGTATCGGAATAGTTACAAATTTAAAAAACTAATATATAACGAAGAGATTTTTAATTATAATGATGACAGCAGTAGATTTAAAAACATCCATCCCTGACAGAATTGGATGATAACTTTAACTGGGAGATAACTAGCCCTCAATCGGTACATCAAAAGGGAGCTTTGTCAAATGCTTGAAGTCCGTGCCATTTCCATTAGATTGCTGTCAGATTGATAAAACAGCAGTTTGTTTCTTTGAGAAGATGCATTGCCTGACACTGGAGGAACCTGGAAAATAGTAATGAGTGTTCACATTTCAAGTGTCAAACAGCAGTGTCAAAAGAGCATTATGAGCATCGGGTTTTCCCCAGAGTTGAGAGGAGTGTGAAAAAGGAAGTGCTGATTGTTGTTCTGTGTATGCGGACCGACTGTTGTTCTTGTATACAACCATCTCAGGAATTTCCCTTTTGGGTGGTGGTGGTAGATTAATGTATTGTTTAAAACGTTCTAGGAGGAAGCAAGGCCATGCCGGTCTTTGGTGGCGAAATATCAGGAGGATTCCGGTGCTTGTAAATTTACCTCTCATGTAATCTGCATCTGCAGAATGAATCTATCTTACTCTCCCTTTCTTCTCCCCCATCTTCCCTCCTCCAATTTAAAGCTACATCAGTCTAGCCCAGGGGTCAGCAACCTTAAACACTCAAAGAGCCACAAAGCTCCTAACCGGAAGCCCCCCGTTCAATTCTGAAGCCAACCAGAAGTCCGGTTCCCCCACCATAGAGTCTCCTCTTAGTGTGGCGTCCTTTTTCCTCTACCTGTCCTAACCGAAAGCCCTATCAATTATGGAACCGACTGGTGACAGGGAGCCGCAGCAGAGGGATGAAAGAGCCACATGCGGCTCCAGAGCCGCAGGTTGCTGACCCCTGGTCTAGCCACTCTATGCATCTGATGAAGTAAACTGCAACACCCAAAAGCTTATGCTCTTTGATCAAATGTGTTAGCTAGAAAAAGTGCTACCAGACTCCTCGTCTTTCAAGTAACCTACAAAACATCTTTCAACTCAGATGGCAGTGGATATAAACACATCTGCATGTATCTCTCAAACAAAATTCAGGTGATCTGAACATTGCTATCTTTAATTTACTTTGTGTAAGCAAGGATTCTGAAAGGAAACCTTTGAAAACACCTGAAACAAAAAGGTATAGGGCCGAAACAGGGGATAATTTTGTTATATTTAAACAGTAGACACAGTATTGATCTGTTTTTATGTTTAAATGTAATATGGGATTCTGGAATATGTTCCAGTGAAAGGAAGCTCTGTACATTAGGTACATAACTTATAACTTAAGAACAACTTATCTCTAAATCTAAAGTAACCGTGTAAGGAGATTTTTTTATATGGGATAGATAATAATACTATATTAATTTCTTAATTAGTTATATTTATATCCCTTTTTGCCTTCAGGAGGTTAAGATATACATGGTACTTCTCTGTTTTAACTCACAACTATAACTTTGGGAAAGCTTGGGCAAAGACTGAAAGAGTGATTGGCCTAAATCCATCCAGTGAACTCAGTGGCTGAAGGTGGGCTAACACCTGGGTCTCATTAATGCCCTTAACTACCACAACAGTTGTCCTAGACTAGTATTTGTGAGTGTTAACAAAGAAGAAATATGTGTATGGAACAATAATTTACTGTTCCACCACTACAGTTCAGATTTCAGGTCATATACAGAACATACATACAGATTAACAGAGTTGGAAGGAACCTTGCAGGTCATCTAGTCCAACCCCCTGCCCAAGCAGGAGACCCTACATCTGCCTCTACCTAGGATTGAACTCACAACCTCCTGATAATGAGGCATATATAGGAGCACACAAGCAACTTTGTGCCTATAATACAATTGCTGCTGCCCAACTCCTTCAGCCTTTATTCTTGGCTTGTTTGATATTATGTCTGAATCAGGATCCTTCACAAGCTACTCTCCTAGGAAACAAATGCCACAAACAAACAAAAACAAGACTTGATCAGAGACCTTCTGATTCGTTCATCCACTCTTGCTAGCAGGAGTAGCTATAGAGAGTAGTTGGTTAGCATTTGTTTGCCTATTCCAACATCTGAACCAGCCAGAAGAACTCAAGAATGCAGAGGCGGCCATAATATCGGAACAGGTGGTTTCATGTGTTACTGGCTGATATAAGAAACTAGCTGATACCCGTGCTTCACTACGAAACTATGTGATGGGGCCAGGGGTGGGTTCCAACTTACCTCGCTGATGGTTCGCTTCCTCCTGCGCCGCGCCTCATGGGCGCACGGGCGCACATGCGCAGTACAACCTCCAATTTTTTTAAAAAAATGCCAAAAACAAAATGGAGACCACATGCACAGTGCCAGGAACTCAGCTTCTGTGCATGCACAGAAGGGAAAAAATTTTGTTGAAAAAAAAGTTGAAAAAAATTTGAAAAAAAGATGTAGGCTTTACGGTTCTGGGGATTTCATGATTAATGCGTGAGTGGTTTTCGCTTTTATATATATAGATTACATCTTTTGAGACATTTCCCATCTGTTTCATTACACACTTTTTATCAACAAGCACAAACTGAAGCACAACTGGACTATTGCCACTCTATTGAAGCAAAGGAAATGTAGGTCACTGCTCCCCAGAAACCATAGTTGGCACCCAGCTTATAAAGTGCAAGGAGCATCAGACAATAAAAGATTCTCCAATGTTATCTTCCTCTCTGAAGAACTTGTACACATGTGCTTCACAAATGTACAACCTTGTTCAAATGAGCATTTAAAAGCATTGAAGCAAAATGCTACCAATGAAATGCTTGCTTAATGTGTCCATTTATATTAATCTACCAGATTAGTTCATTAGCTAGTGGGCCAAAAATTCTACATTGATCATTCATTGCATGGTATTGTCCAAGCTTCTGATGTATTTAGCTACACCACATCTCTTTTGAGCCAAACAAGAAGGGAGAAGTCAAAGGGAGAAATACCAGGTTGAAATGCATTGTTTGAACCACATGAAGCTGGCAAGAAAATAGTAGCAGCTTAGTTGGGTAAATATATATTTCAAGAAAACACATTTATACGTTATATGTGTCTTGTATTGCAGTCAAGATCTTACAAGACTGTCTGTTCTGCATTGAAAAGGAAATGTGAAACAAAGCAGGGAAGTATTGGTCCACCCAATTACATTCTTTTGGTTGCTGTTGAAAGTTTGGGTTTCCACCTAAAGCAGTGTGGAAAATGTATCTGCTTTGGGGTTGTCCTACCATTCAAGAAGAAAGTAACATTTGTTTTGCATAGATCTGCACATTTAGGCTGGGGGAGAGATTTCTTCATTTTGATGCATTTGTGCAAGTTCAATTAATGTGCATTGTATAAGGTGACCAGATGTCCCGATTTTGGCGGGACAGACCCGCTTTTTAATGCTTTGTCCCGCGTCCCGCCCGTCCTCTAAAAAGTCCCGATTTTTTAAAAGAATGCATGACTAGGGCATTTTTTCCAAAAATCGGCCTGCAGGCACTCGAGGACGGCCAGGTTGGGCCCAGCCGCAGGGGCAGCAGCAGGCCCTCTCAAAATCGGGATGTCTGGTCACCTTAAAACACCCACCCATGCCTTTCTCTCTGCAAGGCGGGCGCGGAGAGATGACGTCGCTGCTGTCGGCGCCCCACGCTGATTGGCTGTTGAAGGGTGAGCGGCGGCGGCAGCAGCAAGCCGGGAGCGCTCGCCCGGAATTGGAGTCAGCGAGCAGCTGGGCATCGGGGCTCTTCCCCCGCCTTCTCCATCCTCCAGGGTCGCCACTGCGGCGGTTTGGCGTAGCAACCGGGCTGTTCCTCCGGGTGTGCTAAAGTGCTTGAGTTTTTTCTCTCACACACACACATGCACAACCTTTCAACGACTGGGAAGTCGTGCTGGGAGATCCAGTCCGACCCGGTCGTTGGAAGGTTGTGCATGTGTGTGTGAGAGAGAAAAAACTCAAGCACTTTAGCACACCCGGAGGAACAGCCCGGTTGCTACGCCGCCTCGCAACTCCCAGCCGTGCCAAGCCCCGCAGGCTGCCTTTCCCCCCCTTCGCTTCCAACGCAGGCACCACCGGAGAGACGGAACCCCCGCAGTGGCGACCCTGGAGGATGGAGAAGGCGGGGGAAGAGCCCCGATGCCCAGCTGCTCGCTGACTCCAATTCCGGGCGAGCGCTCCCGGCTTGCTGCTGTCGCCGCCGCGCGTGAACGCGGTCCGCGGCGGGAAGCGAGTTCAAGCGACCCTCCGCCGCTGCCGGCCTGCAACCCGGCGCCCCGTCCTGCCTGCCCCGCCCCGTGCCCCGTAGCTCTTGACTTTGTCGGAGGTGCCAACCCCCAGCGTGTCCCCCAGCACGTAGTGAGCGATCTTCACCCGGACCATGAGACTCCGCATCTAACCAGCCAGCCAGCCAGCCAGCCCAAGCCACTGCCGGCTCCCGAAGGGGAGGCAGAAGGCGAGGAAAGGCCTCCCGCCTCCCCCCCCATGCCGACATTTGCGTTGTTTTGCCCTCTGCGCATGCACAGCGTTCTGCACTTGCACAGAGGGCAAAATTCAAATGGCGCCGAGGCGGGCCCGCCCCCCCGTCCCGCTTAAAAAAAAATCTGGTCACTTTAGCATTGTACCAAATATATCATTATGCTTCCTCATTCACTTTCCCAATTGTTCAAGAAAGATCTCCAATCAAAACAGAAAAATATGTATATTGGGCAAACAAAACCCATGTCCCAAACAAACAAAACAAACAAAAATCCATGTCCCAAATGCTTTATAGTAAGGAAAACTGCTTGTCAAACAGCATATGAAAATGGCATATGAAAACAATTTTAGATCTGCATATCATTTTTAAAGTGACAAATTAAAGCAGAAATAGGATGAGAAAAAACGAAAGTTTTAAAAATGAGAATTTAAGCAAAACTGAAATATGTATATTCCTTATTTAGTGAAAATAATTTAAACATTTTGGTTAAATGTTTGTTCCTATAACACAATTCTCACTCAACTTCTTCCCTTCCTAATCCTTCATAACAAGAGAAGAGGTAGTAGCAGTAGTTGTAAGAATAGCAGTAGTAGTAGCAGCAGTAGTAGGACTAGTAGGATTAGGACTAGGACTATTAGTTAGCCAGCTTTCTTCTAGTTTTTGATAAATCTATACAGGTCTGGGAAATGAGACATCGACATGGAAGCATGCAGAACTGGAGATAATCTAGGAATGATAAATATAATCAAAGATTATATATAGATAGTGTGATGGTAAGATATTAGAACTGTCACTCAAAAATGGTACTAAAAGATATCTCCTTTAAAAAAATACATTCTGGAAGGGATTAAGAGAGGGATTTGGGAGGCATAGATCACTCTGAAAGAAGCTTGGAGTTCTAGGAACAATATCTACTAGAGTGACAGATTTATGAATACCAGAGAAAGCATGGATTGGTAACCTATAATACATAGCTTACTATGAATTAAGGATAGGAGAGGGTATGAAACAGACACACCCATACTTCCAACCAATTTAATACCAAGTTCTAGATTCCAAAGCAACTACATATGATACATACGTATATACCTTTCTTAGAAATTCAAAGGCATTTTCCCACTAAATTCAATGTCCTAAGTATGCATAATAATGATGGCACATGGAATCAGAACTTCAGTAATATTCTTGATATATTAAACTGTTTGTTTTAATCATCATCATTATTTGTGTTTGGTGAATCATGTCTCCATAGATCAAAATTAGCAGTAAAAATAATCAATTAAATCCAGCATGCATAATATATATACAGTATATATATATATCTCCATTTTTTAAAAAGAATGGATTTTTGTCATGTTGTTAATCACTTATGGCTCTTAAGAGATTATGTGGCATTTAAATACTTAAATTAAGCTAAGTTGAATTGAACCATTCTTTAATGAGTCTGCATATTTGTAAATCAATTGAATGGTAATGAAATGCTTCAGTTAGCCAATATATACCATAAACTTTTATTAGTTTTTATTGAATTAAATCCATTACGTTTTCTGTTTTTCTTATAAGAATTGCCAGAGTGATAAAATGTGAAGACAGCTGTATAGCTGGCAGCTTTGAAACAAAATAATCAATAATAAACATGGTGTGCAATCATTATAGGGAATGTTGCTGACATAAGTCTTTCTTCCAAATGCACAATAATTCTCACAGCTTAGTGTAATTTAAGATTCAAAATCTCATTTTTCACCATCAAAGCATGTGCAATTGTAGGAGAACTGAAACAGGTGAGTTCTCTTTGTTTTGTCCTAATGTAATTGTAGCGCTACCCCCGAAAGGGTCGCTGGAGTCCGGGTTCCCCTGGCCATCTTTTCCAACCATCCAGATGCCTTTCCCTGACACAGTCCGTTGTTATAGCTGCCAGTCCACTCTGGTCCCTCGCTCAGGCACTTCCACTTGCCTGGGTCAGCTGGACTCTGCTGTCTTGTCATTTCAGCCGATCCCTTGTGCAGTCTACTCTCAGCAAGCAGGTCACACAGTGGTGTGGTGGTCAGTTTCCTCCCAGCAGGTGGGTCACATGGTGGGATAGTGGTCAAACGGCCAGTCGGCCCTTCTTCCTCTCTCTCCTCTCTCCCTCTCCTCTTGCTGCTTGCTGGTCTCTCCTGCCACTGCCTCTGTTCCTTCATTGATTCATCTGCCTGCCTCCCTTTCTATTGTTCGCTCTCTTTCCTCTTCCTCCTCCTCTTTTCTCAACCTTTCCTCACACAATTTTCTCTACCCTTCCCCACACACCTTTCTCCACCTTCTCTCCCACTTCTTTTTTTCTACCTTTCCTCAACCTATTCTCAAGCAACGCTTCCCCCCGCCCTTCACTCGGTTTGGGTGAAGGCCAAGTGGGCCAGTAGATCCTGCTTCCCTTCTCTCCCTTTGTCCTCAGGTCTGTCCTCCAAAGAGACTCACCTCTCCCTCTTGTCTTCTCTCTCCAACCCTTGATCTCTCCCATTTCCCGCCAAAACTTCCTCCTTTCATTCTCTTTCCCCCCTCCCCCATGCTACATAATATTAATTTTGTCTGTTGATAGATAGATGATAGACAGACAGAGAGACATATAGATATGGTAAGTAAATAAATAGGTAAATATAGATGATAGATAAAAAGTGTCAAAAGAGGCAAAGATCACATTATATTACATAAAGTTACTACAGTAACTTTAGTTTAAAAAAAAGGATTCGGCAACTGCAGTCAACAAGCACAGATCTCATGCATAAAATTGCAGAGTTTTCAATCTATGCATCCGCTTGTGAGGGGATAAACATCTGTTACTGTTCATCCCCTTACAATAATGCAGATTGATTGGTGTCATTAGCCATGGCAGTGGGAACTTGCTGCAGAAGCAAAGTGATGTGGCAGACATGGACCAAGACATGGTACACAACGCAATTCCCTTTGCAGTGAAAAAAAGAATCCAGAAGCCTATTTTTAAGACTATCTGTGCTGCTTTAATCAAATGGGATTTGAAGCAATCTTTGCTCAAAAACAGCCCTCTCCTCCCACCTATTAATCTTTTTAGCTACAGATAAAAGCTAACACACAGCATGATATTCTTGTACCCCAAGAACTATTTGATAAAAGTAAAGTATGGAAAAGTTTACAGTTCTTGAAACTTGGAAATACTAGACATACAACATACTGGTAAAATAAATAATAAAATACTGGTAATAACAACCCTGCTTCTGAAGGGATTAAAAATGAGACCCTTAAAAATTTAGGGAAGGTTTATAAAGTTGGCTTATTTGATCAGAGCTAAAAGAGGAAAATAATTGTATCCAGTTCCCATACTGGATTTTTACTGACAAGGAACAATTGATGAAATACATGGATTATGTTTTTTTTTACCAAGTGATGAACTATGGGTGGGTGGGTGAGAGATTGCGTTGTATTTAGAAATGTGATGAGTTATTAAAATTGTCTTTAATTGCTGGGATGAAGTTACTCTTTGTTTCCTCTTTCCTTTTTCATACCTTTTTTTTCTTTTCTGTATCTGTTTGCATTTTTCAAACTTTGCATTTGATTTTATTTCTTTCATTTATACTTTTTAATAAAATTTCCAAAAAAAGGAAATGTAATTTCATATACTAAAAAAGACACACACCCACTTACACATATGCACATACCAAATACACAACTTATATATGTGAAACTTTTTTTCCTAAAAACCTTTTTTTATTAGGCGTGTTATAAAAAAATGAATTTAGGAGATATGATTCCAATCAGTGAAAAAGAGGGGGACCAGAGGTGGGTTCCCACCGGTGCGGTCCAGTGCGCCGCTCCGGTAGGAACCCGCCGATTGCCCAATTTGTGTGCGATGGCTCCGGTGCCGTCTTTGCTGGTCTGCCGCATGCCGCCATCTTTTTTACAGAATTTATTGATGATTTTTTGCTCCATGCATGCGCAGAAGCAAAATCTTGCGAGGCGGTGCGCATATGTAGTGAGCGGCGCACGCAACATGGCAGCGCACCGGTAGTGAAGTGCAACCCGCCCCTGAGGGGGACCATCTCTATACCCTTATATATTATGAAATAGGCCATTAAAATTATTTTTATTAGGCATTATATCTGATGGCTATGATAAAGGGACAATATACCTAATATTACACATCTTGACCACAGCAAGAATTGTGTATGCGCAGCAGTGGAAGAGTGAAAACACCCCTTCAGAGGAAGAGACGATAAGGAAGATACTAGTCTGTGCGGAAATGGACAGACTAATACTAAAAATAAAAGATAAAATAAAGGAGATACAGAATACTATGCTACATGGAATACATTTTATCAATGGTTAGAAACACGCGGTGGAAGTTGGAATGGGAAAGAATCAGGTTAGGTGGACATGGAAAGAGATACTATGTATGTATTAGAATGTAGGTATTACAATGATAGATAAGTTCACACTCTAGAATATGATGGTCAAAAATAATTGTACAACACTAGCACTGTTTAAAATAGTATATATGTTATTTGTTTTTACCTTTGTTTCATGGCAAGTGGAACACCAGGATAATTACACTGTATTCAATATATTTATATGCAAACAATAAAATATATATTTAAAAAAAATTAGTTGAGGAATAATGTTTTCTAGTAGGAAATGAAGATTAAGGGTCATACATAATTTATATGATTAGGTACGACAAATAAACCCAGTATCAAGGTAGTGTAAATAGCATCATGCTTACAGGGGTGGGTTCCTACCGGTACGGTCTTGCCTGTTCGGCGCCGCAGAGCCGAAGAAGCTGTTGGCGTTCGCAGCGCGGGGCTTCCCCCGGCCGCTTTCCCCGGCCGCCGGGATGCCGCTGTTTGCATTCTTTTGCCCTCTGCGCATGCGCACAGCATTTTGCTTGCGCAGAGGACAAAAGAACGCAAATGGCGGTGTCCTGGCGGCCGGGGAAAGCGGGCGAGGGAAGCCCCGCGCCGCGAACGCCAACAGCTTCTTCGGCTCTGCGGCGCCGAACAGGCAAGACCGCACCGGTAGGAACACACCCCTGCATGCTTACCTATGTTTGTTGTGCAACTGCATGTAATTAATACCTACACATATATTTCTACTTTTTGCTGAAGTCCCATCTGCCCCCATGGACCCAAGAAATCACCCCAGGAGAAATGTGATCCTCAATGGAAAGAGCTGTTCATCCATATCTTCCATCCTGAAAGTCTCATACATAAACATAATATGGTTTCTACTCCATATTGGAAGCAAATCGGCTTTGAATTATACTGAAACCTCCAAACCCATCTTTTATAGCCGTATGTGATAAAATGCAGTTCTGTTTCTGCATGAATTCACATGTTCAAATATTCATACCGCAATTGTGACTATTACACCGAAGGGTTTCTTTTTCAAACTCCATAAAAATGTAGGCTGATATGTTTTTAAAAAGCAGTATTTTCATTGTATGAATAGTAACTGTCAAAAGTAAGAATACATCCAGTTGATGGCAGTATCATGTGAATAGTTATTCTAAATGCATTATTAATATTCCATAGACAAAATAAACTGAGTAAGACACATACTTTTAAAAATTCTTTCTTTTTGTCTGCCTGTCTCTCCTCAGACTGCATTAGTAAAATGTGGGAGAGAGGCATCTGCATTATGAATCATTCTGCACAATTCTGTACAATTATAATATGTGAAACAAAGTACTTGCCATCCAGGAAAGTAGGCATTATGATTTCCAAAGTTTTGCTTTGTCAATCAATAATAACACTCATAGATACCCTTTTCTCTGGGATTACAGTATGTAGGTCCCTTGGGGACACAGACCTATGGCTGAAACTCTTGGCTTCTGTGAATTCCCTTAATCATGAAATGGACTGGGAAAAGGAAGTTCATCAGATCATTTGCCAGGTTATTGTCAGTCCCAGGCAATAGATCAATACATGAAAATTTCAAATTCACTGCTTTATTGAATTGCTACCTATAATACAGGAATCTCCCAGGCTTCTTGTCTTCCCTTGGGAACAGATATGGTTCCATGGGTCTTGGAAGGGGGGAGTCATTCCTGGATTATCTGTGGCTGCGCAGTGATTCAGGACCACCTCCCTGCTTGATTCCTCCTCTCTCTGGCTCGGCATTTCCCAACAATTATTGACTGCCAGCCTTGCAAGTTAGTCCAGACAGAAAGCATGACTAATGGACTAATTCTAGTTTATTATAAGGTTACTTATAGATATGATATAATAATTAAAAAAAGAAAAGGGAAATTTTCTTCACCATCCGGCCAGATGCGCGACCATCAACATCAATTCCTCAATAATAAATTATCCTTCTTCCAACACTATACCTCCATGGTGGTATGCCATACCTGGCATTTAGAGTCATCTTGATTACTATTACAGTACAGTCCATAGTTGTCCTCAATAGGAAAAATTGTGTTATAAACTTAATCTTTTCTGTAAAATATTTTAAATAGTCCACCATATTTTTATCCAAAAAGCCTAAATTTTCTTTTTTTTAACATAACCATTGTATGCAAAAATACATAACATCTTCACATCACCCACATTTAAGTTATAAATTTAGTCTTTTCCCATATTTCCATCCTTATAATTTCTCCAGTATTTAACCCAATTTTCATACAGTCCTTAAACTCAATTTCTCAAAATAATTCCATTAACACATTATACAACCTTTCTATATGCATTTAACTATTATCTTTTATTTATATTATCAAATTGTCCTCTTAGTGCAAGATGCAATTTTAAATCTTCTCTCCGTCTGGCCTACGATTACCCATACTGAAGCCAAATTCTAGTTATTCCTTCTTCTCATTCGACCTTTAGATCCAACTCTTCCACCCGCTTGTGGTTTGATAATTTCTTGAGTTGTCAACTTGATTTGTTGTTGTGTTGATTCATCCTTAAATATAGCTGCTGCTCTGGTCTGACTCTGATCCTTTATCTCTCCTTGTATCACAAATGAATCCAAGTTATAAATATCACTCTGGTTCTGTAAATCCCCCATTCTTCTCCCCTCTGGTATTTTAGATATCTTGGCCTCTAACACTTTTTCATAAAAATATCTTGCTTTCCATATCGTATTGAGCTGATATCTCTTTCCCAAATATATCAACGATAAACCAACTGGAGCTTCCCATCTGTACTGTATTTGCTGTTTTTTCATTTCATCCACCAAAAAGGCATAATCCTTTCTAGCTCTCAACATTCTGGGGGGAATTTCTTTCATTGTCATCACCTCCTGTCCATCTATCTGGAGCTTGTTCTTAAAAGTCGCCTGTAGGATTTTATTATGTAATGTCCTTGTAGTAAAATATATTACTATATCTCGTGGCAGATGTTTCTGTTTGGCCACCCAAGAATTGGCCCGATATATCTTGTCAATCTGCATATCCAGTTTCTCTTTTGTCACCCCCAACATTTGCACAAATGCCTCCACTATCATTAGTTTTAGGTTTTCTTGTCTGTTCTCCTGTACTCCTCTTATTCTTAAGGCAAACTCCATATTTCTATATTGAATCATTAATGCCTCAACTTCATACTTTTCAATTCTATTTTGAGCCTCTTCTATGTTGTCACTCAAAGTTGTCACAGATTGTTTAATTTCTGCCACCTCCTCTTCTAAAATTTCCATATTTCCTACCAGTCCTTTAAATGCCAAAAATATATCTTCCCTTAATTGCTGGTTCCTAATTACAATCTCTTCTGAAACATCCTGTATTTTTTCATTGATCATTAATTTTTGAAGTAAACTCCATAACCAATTCATCTTTCATAGCTTTTAAAGCTTCTTGTAACTTTTCAAGCATTAAAGTCTGTTGGGGTGTTGAATAAACATTAGATTGCATCCTTGAAATATAAGCAGCAGGACCATAAAATCCTTTGTTAGAAACAGTCTTTCCAGATTTTGAAGCCATTTAGAATTTAAAAATTAAACTTTATATTTTACTCCGAAGTCAGAAAGAAAAGAGAAAGTTCATCAAAGTCAGACGTTTTCATACAGAGGGCTGCTAACAAAGCAAAGCTTTCCTTTTAACTTTCACTTTCACACCCTTTGAAACTTCAATCACCATTTTGTAGCTCATTAACTCATTTAGTTTGTCACTTCCGAAGTGTAAGTTGGAGTTAAGTTTAAATACTTGCCAACTGTGTCTCCTGGCTTTTTCTGTCTGCTCTCTGCTGTAAATCCTGAAGTTAAAATCGCATGTTAGAAACAGAAATTGGACGCGGCTTCTTGCTCTGCAAAAGCAGAGACGTCCCAGGTCCCGAAGCGACTGACAGGCTGCTGGGGAGCCCTCACCCTTCATGCCCCAGATTTTCTGCTGGGGCACTAGGGGGGGCACTAGACAGCTGATCTGGCGGCTTGACAGAACCAGGGATCGGGCGCCCGACAAGGAGCATCTTCGAAGCTCGCGGTGCCAACCGGAAGTCTAATTCTGAATTTTCTGATGAAAGTACTTCATTCCTCTCACAAAAAGCCCCTGCACACCTGTTGCTTTACTTCCCTGTAATAGTTATGTTTGTTTTGTTTTTTTTACTTACATGAAAGACACAATAAAAGTGCTGCATTAGCTTTGGAGAGCTACAAGTGAATGCCATTTTTTTTTCTTGAAAACTTCTATGAATGAGTTAGAGCGAGAACACAATAAAAGCATCTTATCTGGAAGCTTCTTTATTCTGTGTGTACTCTTTCTATTTCTAATTCAAAAAGCGTTCCATTACAAATACTGTATAAACAAGATTGGTTTATTTGCAAATAATATGAAAAAAGGAAATGGTTGCTTCTCTAATGGATTTCCTACTGGTATTTCTAAATCAGCCCCACCATGCTTGAATTGCATCTTATAATAGCCTCATTTGTGCTAGAGGTGTATGCTCTGTCAATAAAAATGAGTACATTTTTAAAAAGAAAGCCAAAAGAGAAAGAATATTATGTTGGCATTCTTAGGAATCAGAGCCTTATTCTTGAATAGAGAGGACTTTTCTCTGTAGCAAAGTTTCAATGAATACTTGCAATAAAAGGAAGGAATATTTTTGTTTCTATACAAGAAGCAAAACAAGGAGTAATGAAAGCTATTCTCATAGGATCTGAATTTCAGCTATGAACATAATGTCCCATTTTCTCTTCCTGAGTACTATTTAAGGTGGATTGCATAGAAAGACAAAGTCCTATTATAAAGCCGCATTCACACAAAACAAGGAATAGAGCGGAAAAGAGAGAGAGATTGGGTGAAAAGGGGCATCATATGGCAACAATTTTTGAACCAAGGATCTCAAATGGACTAACTTACACATTGTGTCCAAAATCCAGGATCCATGACTCCCAAGGGAATGAAATTTGGGAAAGCTGTACCTGCTTCAGTGCTACTAGCTGCTGCTATGCTGCTGGGGCAATGATGTTATTTTCATTTTCAATGTTCTATGACAGTTTCCAGGCCAGTCCTCACTCACTCCCCCTCTGCCCACCCCCAGCAGCAGCCACTTACTTGCTACTGGAAAGGGAAGGGGAGGGTGGAGAGGAAGGAACCCCTACACACCCTTTCCAACCCATGCCAGCTTGTGTGCTCCTCTGACCTGTACCACTCCCTGTGCGCCTTCCTTGACCCACATCCCCATATACCCAAGCACTTAGACTTATATACCGCTTCGCAGTGCTTTACAGCACTGCGAGATCTCACCAAAATACCGTGAGGGGACGCGTGTGTGTGTGCGAGATTTCAGTGAGATTTTGCTTCCGCGCATGCGCGGAAGCAAAATCGCACCAAAATCTTGTGCGCGCATTCCCCTCACAAGATTTTGGTGAGATTTTGCTTCCACACATGCACAGAAGCAAAATTGCGCCAAAATCTTGCGCGTGCGTCCCCTCACGAGATTTTGGTGAGATTTTGCTTTTGCGCATGCGCAGAAGCAAAATAATGCCAAAATCTCACACGTGCATCCCCTCGCGAGATTTCGGCGAGATTTTGCTTCCGTGCATGCGCAGAAACAAAATTGTGAGAGGGAAATGTGGAGATGCGCACGCAGCGCACCGATATAGGTAAGTGAGCAACCCACCCCTGGCCTGCAGTACTGCATTCTAACCACTGCGCCATCACAGCTCTTTCCTGACTTACACAGTACCTATTGTTCACTCTCCTGCACGCTCTCTGACCCACACCACCATTCCCTCATGCCTTCCCCGATCCATGCATCACCTTTTCATCACATCAACACACCCTGCTCAAACTACACCGCCCCTATGTGCCATCCCTGACCTTCATAGCACCTCTTTCCAACCTATGCCATTCCCTATGTGCCATACCCAAACCGCACTTGTCATCCCTGCAACCCCCATGCATTCTTCTTGATCTGTGCCCCCCTCATGCATCTTACTTGACCTGGACATCACCTTTTACACATCCATGACCCACATACACTCCTGACCTACACTGCCTACCATGTACCCTCCTCAACCCACGTGGCATTCTGGCGCACACCCACACAACCTTCCCAACCCACATAATCTCTCTCACATACCATTCCCGACCTGCACCTCCACTCCCTCCCTCACCCAGCAGCAGCCTCTTAGATGCCTGCGGGCCTTAGACTTGCAAATTCCTGCAGGCTTCCCCACTGACAGGAAGGAAGGGAGGGAGGGAGGGAGGGAGGGAGGGAGGGAGGGAGGGACAGGGAAGGAATGTAGAAAGAGGAAGGAAGGAAGGAAGGAGTGATGGAAGAAAGAGTGGAAGGGAAGAAGGGAGGGAGAAAGGAAGGAAGGAAGATTTTTGTATGTGTCCTACTAGCTTCCTACAAGGAAACTCATTGGGGAAGCTGGCAGGAAATTGATGTTGCTCCTCTCTCTGTGTTTTTTTGCCCACCCATTGTCATTCTGTTTCTCACACTCAGTTTCCCATTTTCCAAATTCAACATGGGGAAAAGTAATACTTCTGGAATTATTATAAGGATGACAATTGGATGAACTTCAGGTGATTCTTAAAAATATTATTTGAGTGCTTTCATTCATCATTATATCCTGAAATGCACATTATATGGATGTGTGTTTATAAAATGCTAAAGAGTCACCTTCATTGAAAGAATCCCAAGCTCTGTTTACTTTAAGACTTTTACAATAATATTAAAAAATTAAAACATCAATATACTAATGTTGAGAGACATGGACTTGCTAAATCAGCAAGCAACAGAAGCAATTTAAAATGCTGAGGTAATTGAAATTGTCTTGAACTGTTATCAAAAGCAGCGCAAGGTCATCTTCAGGCCTATTCCTTGTAGAAAAGCTTTCAGTAAAGACCTTAGGATGCTTTAAAATAAGGTGACCAGACGTCCCGCTTTTGGCGGGACAGTCACGCTTTTGAACAATTTCTCCCGCTTCCCGCGGCGTCTTAAAAAAGTCCCGATTTTCTTCTTTCTCCTCCTCCAAACAGCACTTTCTGTTTTCATGTGCCGAGCGTCAAAGCCACGCCGCCGCCACCCCCTTAGTTAACCACCCGGCGCTGTCCCCGGTCGCCTTTAGCTGGAAGGACCGCGAGTGCGCCCGTCCATCAGTGGCTTCTTACAGCTGCAAGCTGAGACTGGAGGATCGAGCGCGGGATGTCGGGGAGAGAAGAACACATTTACCTGGCCTCATCCCCCCCCCCATGGAGCAGTGAAGCCCACGCCGCAGAAAAGCTAAGCTTCCAGCCTTGCTCTCCCCCTGCCAGTCACCTCCTCGCTCTAGCCCTCTTTTGTCTCGCTTCCTCTTTTGCTGCTGCTTTTGGCACCGCTGCCTTGCAGTTTCTTGCCTTCTGCAGCTCGGAAGAACGAGTCCGCCTCCTGCTCGGTGGATGGCGAAGACGCGGTTGTTATGAGGAGTCTGTACGTGGGCTTGGAAGGCAGGTGCGGGGAGTAAGGGGAGGCGACTCCATCGCTGTACAGCCCCTCCGCTTCTTCCTGTCGCTTGGCTGTGCAGCGCTGTTTCCCGCTCTGCTGCTCTTCACCCGGTTCGGCTCGGGCTGCTCGAGTGAATCCCGGACAAAGAACGGCGAACGGATGGCTGCAGTAGGGCTTGCTGGCTGGCTGGCTCTCCTTGGAGCGCCCAGGCCGGGCAGGAGGACGGAGGAACCTCCTTAGAGCGAGTGCCCCGGGATGCGGTAGGAGAGGGCGGCTTCAGAGTTGTGCAAATAAAGGGTTAACTTTAGATCTCCTTATGAGGAAGGCAGGGCAAAAAGCAAAGAGAACAAGCAAAGTGGTTGCGAGGAGAAAGCCTACACACACACACACACACACACACACACACACACACACAACCACGCTAAAGAAGTGAGGAACAGCGGAGTGAAACATCTGGGTGAGAAAAAAAAGAACCCTACTTTTAAAGCGGTTCTCCTTTAAGGAAGAATTTTGAAAAAAAAAGTTTGGAGAAAAGTGAAGCGGAGCGGAAAAATGGCTATCGCTTCACACAAATAACAGCGGGGAACAATTAGAGACCAGAAAATTAAAAACCTGAAAAGACTTTTAAATGATGTTTTTAGAAAAAATCTTCCTTGCTGTTTTTCTGCACAAAACACAAATAAACACATAACACTAGTTATCTAAGGGAGGAGGAGGAAGGTACATGTTTGAGAATCTAGATAGATATTTCATTATTGAAAGATATGAAGGACATAAGGATATCAGAACAAAGAAAGTATAATGTCATTGAACATCACCCCAAAAATATTATTTCCAGAAAAAATATTTGAGGATATCCAGATCTTTGAAAGATACAGGCAGATGATCACTTTATTGTCAAGAAAATGCAAAACTTTATAGGCACAAGAAGAAACACAAGAACATAAATTTAATCATGGATTAGGTTTGGCTCAAGGGCATCCTTGGATAGTTGCGAACCAAATTTGGAATTAGCTCAACAGTTCAATGTCATTTAACTTATGCAGAAACATTCATTGAAGATCAGGGTCACACATGGATACAAAATATGGGTTATTCTACTTTGGGGAATATTGTTGTAGTTTGTGAATGTAATGAATTCATTCAGACATACTATACATCAAAATGAAGGCAGGGACTTATGTTAACAAAGGCAATAACAGACGGAAAATAATAACAAGACTTGTTTTTTGCTGCAGCATGCATTTACGTTGTGTCTTTAGAATTTGCAGTACAGACACATTCCTATTGGCATATACAGAGCCCATTTTATTATTGAAAATATAGAAACTTAGTAAACCTAACAAAATAGTGGGGAGAATGCATCTAAAATTGCCAACCAAATCCTCCCCTTCTTATTCAGCCTCCTTTTCCTTGGAAGGCCAAAGTAGCACTTGGTAGTGTTATCCTTTAGAAGCATCATCAACCTATGTTAGTTAATCCTGGTCTTTATTTCCACAGCTAATAATTTAGCATACCAATTTGAGGGTGGAACCTCTTTCTGAGTTTGAAGATCTTTTGGAAGATTTTCCTTGTTTCCATGTTTTATTACATAAAAATTAATACTATAACAAGCATTCATTTTATGAATTTTCTTGAATTTTAAATTTTAAACGACAGGAAGTCTACTAAAAAAATTCACTCAAATGAGAAATATGCCAAAGAATAAAATAATACTATACATATTTTTTAATGTATTATATTTGTAAATTGTACTTATGTTGAAATTAAATATATATATATATTACAATACTATTTTTGCGTTCTATGAAAATTTTTGTTGCTCCGTATAGACCAAATTTTAAATCAGGAACACCCCCCCTCAGGAAACCCCCCGCTCAGGACCCCCACCCCACCCCCCACCCCACCCACCCCCGGTCAATGGTGTCCCTCTTTACCAATGTTAAAATCTGGTCACCTTACTTTAAAAGCATTTGCTGAAGGTATATATAAAATAGTAGTGTAAATGAACAGTAATATATTTTTGTTTAAGCAATCAAATTGTTTACGTTCTGATAGATGTGTTTCAGACAAGCCTGATGCTCAAGAAAAACCTAATCATAGCTAACATTTATAACAGATACAATTGCATTTAAACACTATCGCAAGATAGCCAGGGAATTCCAATCTGGGGTTTTTTGGACATGTCAGATTACAATTCCTAGAGGGCCGTCCGAAATTTTGAGGGTTCTTAGTGCAATACATGTGAAGGGCACCAGGATAAGAAGTTTTAAAAGATGTCCTGGTAGCTTCTTGCTGTTGCACAACTGAATCTGAAGTTACCTTTGCTTTAAAGTGTTTTCTTAAAAAAAAAAAATTTGAACCTAGCATTCTAAATATACCAAATCAAGAAGCTACAGTGGGATTATATCTGAATGAAGATGGTTAGATTGAATTGGAACAGAACAAAATAATCACGACTAGATGAAGAGTTGAAAGTGCACATTAAACGGTATGGTTTATTCCCTGGAAAAAAGGATATGCATTGTTAATTCCCAAAGACTGTAACCAAGGATTTTAATATTAGTAGACAGCAAGTCTCTACTGGTACAATGGAAGTGAAAATTCTCCCCTGCCCCGCCAATGCTAGAGAATATTTGTGTTGTGTTTTAACTGTATGATTATGCCTCTTAATGGGTATTGTGTAATTCTTATACTCTTTGAACACAAATAGCTACACCCATCATGATCATAGAACAAGTATCAACACAAGAACAATTATTAAGTTGAAATTCCTCTTGAAAGGCAAAACGCAAACCAGCTTTCCTATGATGAGAATTTTAACATACTGTATTCCTAAAACAAGCTGCTGACTAGGTATTTGCAAAATTGAAAGGACACAAGGCATTGTAACTTAGAATGAAGTGCTTCAATTAGAATAGCAATTCCAGAAAGAAGTGTTTTGACGTAATTGGCTCATATTTAGTGGCACCTTCACACTATTTTCTACTTTATCTCCAGTGTGCTTAGATAAAATAATATGGACAGAGAGAAATACTGTATTTTTCGGAGTACAAGACGCACCGGAGTATAAGACGCACCTTAGTTTTTGGGGAGGAAAATAGGGGAAAACAATCTGCCTACCAGGTATTCATCTGGCTAGCGTCCTTAGTCTGGTCAGCTTCAGCACATTATTTTATCCCCTGGTTAGGACTTAAAAAAACATTCTTCTGAGAGAATAACAATGAAAGAACTTGCAAGCCGGTAAGAGCTGGGAAGATAGTTAGCACCTGGTTAGGGCTAGAAAAAAAACTTATTCGGAGCAAGTAGAGCAATGAAGAAAAATTCTGCAAAGACTTAGGGCTGGAAAAACATTCTTTGGAGAGAGTAACAATGAAAAAGCCTGCAAGGTAAGAGCTGGGAAGATCTGTTAGCACCTAGTTAGGGCTGGAAAAAAAAGCTACATTCGAAGTATAAGACGTACCCAAATTTTCAGCCACTTTTAGGGAGGAAAAAGGTGCGTCTTATACTCCAAAAAAATACGGTAGGTAATCTTTGCATTTAAAGTATAGAGAGGCAATCCAAATCCCACCTGCTGTTATGCATTAAATATACAAATATGAAAACATATATGAATAGGAATTGTTTGTCTTTTAATCAAGCAAAAAGTAGAAAGAAAAATGCACCTAACTAGGAAAACCATGAGTGAACAGTCTGGGATTGGCTGCTTAACAAACTTGGGAGAAAAATCTGCAAGATAAATTCCTGAATTCATTTTCATCACACTTATGACTTAATAAGTTTTTTCTTCCTTCTCACTTGGTCTCTCAGGATAAAATGAACTTCATGTTCCCCAGTCAAAGGGGACACCAGAGGCCTACAGTTTCCAAAGTTGATTACATTGTTTGCAAACCCAGATCAGGCAAACAAGGACCTGTTTAATAGTACTCCATGGACAAGGCCTTGAAACAGAGAAAATAGTTTAATGATGGTAATTGCGACTGGCAGCGCCATTCCTAAGCAGCACAATTATAAAGTCTAAATCAGGTGAGTGCACCAACTTGCAATGGCTATTATGCTAGTCCCGGCTGCTGTCATTAGGTGAATCCAGTGCAGTTACAGCAGGGCTGTCAAACTCCCGGCCCATGGGCCAGATACGTCACACGCTGGCCATGCCCACGCACAGTTTAGTGAAGGGGAAAACAGTCCCGATACGTCACATGATGCCGCCGTGATGATGTGAGTTACAGCATCCAGTGATCATATAATCACCATTTGGAACCTTCTGACAGTTTCCCCATTGACTTTGCTTATCAGAAGCTAGCAGGGAAGGTAGTAAATGACAATCACATCACTATCACTGTGGGAAGCTGGGATGTTATAAGTGAGAGGCTGTAGCCAAGTGCCTGAATCACCATCACATGACTGCAGAACAGGATTGGGGAACCATGGCCCTTTTATGACCCATGGACTTCGACTCCCAGAATTCCTGAATTCTGGGAGTTGAAGTCCACAAGTCATAAAAGGGTTGTAGTTCCCCACCTCTTCTGCAGAAGGACTAACAGCCACAACTACAAGGACGGTCATTAACTCCCAATTTAATCAGTGCTATTGTAGACTTGAACAGACATTGAACAAGAGAGGAGTTTCCACTAGGACTACCTATATTTATGACTGAGCATCAAGGAACTACAGGAATATAACAGGACTGGTTACAAATTGATTACAGGTAGTCCTCAACTTACAATCACAATTGAGCTCAACATTTCTGTTGTTAAGCGAGACATTTGTTAAGTGAATTTTGCCCCATTTTATGACCTTTCTTGCCATGGCTGTTAAGTGAATCACTGCAGTTAAGTTAGTAACACTCTTGTTAAGTGGAGCTGGGTTCCCCGTTGATTTTACTTGTCAGAAAGTCACTAACAGTGATCACATGACCCTGGGACACTGAAACTGTCATAAATATAAGTCAGTTGCCAAGCATCTGAATTTTAGTCACGTGACCATGGGGACGCTGCAACGGTTGTTAAGTGTGAAAAACAGTCCTGTCACTTTTTTCAGTGCCATTGTAACTCTGAATGCTCACTAAATGAACTGTTGTTAAATCAAGGACTACCTATATAAAAAGGCATCAGGTTTAAACAGATTATCTATGCCTGTGATGGCGAACCTATGACACACGGGCCACAGGTGGCACGTGGAGCCATATCTGCTGGCACGCGAGCCATTGCCTTAGCTCAGCTCCAGCGCACCGGCCAGCTGATTTTCGACTTGCGTGGAGGCTCTGGGAGGGCGTTTTCTACCTCCGGAGGGGTGAGGGACGCCGTTTTCGCCCTCCCCAGGCTCCAAGAAAGCCTCTGGAATCTGGGGAGAGAGAAAAACAGGCCTACCGGGCTCACCAGAAGTCGGGAAATGGGGGAGGGGGGTCATGCACACATGCGTGGGGGCGGGGCAGCGTAGGGGGGTTTGCGTGTGTATGCAGAGGGGGCGGGGGGCATTAAATTTTGGGTGTGGGCACACATGCATGCGCTTTCGGCACCTGAGGGGAAAAAGGTTCGCCGTCACTGCTCTATGCTGTATCACACTTGTTAAATGTCAAGCCACAAGTTTGCATTAGTTCTAATTCTGATCAACTTCCTCTTGAAATCTAACTGCTAATAGAGTTACAGCCATGGTACAAGCTTGCTAATTAATGGTTGCCATATTTAAACTTCTTGCTATACATGAAAACAAACATATTAATATTCAAATTGCTTACATTCATTTACAACTGTGCTGCACAAAAGTTTTATTTATTTTATTTTACAAATGTTCTCTCTCAACAGATATAACTATTTAACTGCAATTCCTGCACACCCAGCAGTGGCTGGTAGTTTTCATCTAAGCAGCTGTTTTGGTTTGTCAATTCAATCCATTTTGAGCTGCTTTTTAAGTCTACAGTCTTCCCAAGCTGTTTTGTACAATTATTCAGGAACTGAAATGCATTATGTGAGCACCAACAAAACTATTTTTACACACTTTCAAATCTCTAATATAATAAATTACCAGGATTTCATGCACAAAGACAGGCTGCCCTTGATCCCTATTGTTATATTTCTCATAATCCTGTTTTCCAGCCTTGAAAATATAACAAGTGCAGGCATTATCCAGACATGATTTCCTTTGGAATGAGATCACTGGAGGCTGATGGCTTTGCTTCTTTTTTGTTTTTATGCAAGAAGGTCATTTAAAGTTTATTTATGCCTGTCTACAGGAGCTCAATCATGTGCCAAATAGATATTGCCACCCATTTGATTCGTTTGGCAAGCTCTTGCATCCTAAACATGCTTCCAAAGCAGTATAACTTAACTGCAATTAACAAAAACTGCTCTCGTTTTACAGGTCTTAAAAGAGCAACACAGAGACTGTGGAGGCCTTAGGTCACAGGTGTCAAATCCGCGGCCCGCATGCCAGATCCATCACGCGCTGGTCATGCCAACCCGTTTTAGCAAAGAGGGAAAAGTTTTGATACGTCATGTGACATGTCTAACCTCCAAAACTTTAACCTTAGACTGTCTACAGTAGACCTCTCCCCATTTCTAAGAGGTCTATAAGGGGCATGCATAAGCACACTACTGTGCCTACCGTTCCTGTCCTACTGTCCTATTGTCCTCTTTTATCGGTACTTTTTATGTTATGTTTATACAAACAACTACTACATGTTTGACAAATAAAATAAAATAAAATAAAATAAAATAAAAAAATAAAATAAAAATAAAAAAATAAAAAAATAAAAAAATAAAAAAAATAAAAAAAATAAAAAAATAAAAAATAAAAAAATAAAAAAATAAAAAAATAAAAAAATAAAAAAATAAAAAAATAAAAAAATAAAAAAATAAAAAAAAAAATAAAAAAATGTCATCACGATTTTGACATCCCTGGTTTAGGTCTTTTTCCCTAGTGCCATATCCCTTTTTCAAATATTTCCCCAATCAGAAATAAAATGCGACAGACTGCTCTGGGGTAATATTGGGTTTCCAACACAAAAGTTGAGTTCAGGCTTATTCAGATGTCCAGCTTGGATCCAGCAGAGTACATGCGGTACTTTTGAGCAACAGAAAGAAAGAGCAAGGCCTGCAACTTACTGGCAACAAAAGGTTATACAGCATTTTTCATACAATGGTTTTGGAACCTGGAAGTCTGCAGAATAGGTGGAACCAGATCACATGCGTGGGCAGGACTGAATTGCTGCAGAGTGTTTTGGAGCAGTGGTATGTTTATTTTAGGACTTATATTACAGGGTTTCTCTGTTTTTCAACTCAAATGGCAGGAAATGGTGCTGTCAGTTTTCAGCCATCAATGGATAGTAGGTGGCTTTGAAAGCTGTTCAGGCTCTGCAGGGATGCAGTGTTGCAAAGCAATGATCTAGCTTTGCTCTGGTTTCAACTAATCTAATCATTTATCTCCCCAAAGAGTCGACATTGTGAGATCATTGTAGCTGCTTCTGAAATGTAACAGAGGCCTTGTGTTGAGAAGTCTTATGTCAGAAAATGGAGAACCTATAATGAATCTTATCTACTGCCGTATGTGATAAAACAGTGATTTCCAACTGTTACTTTGGTTTTTAAACCACTAAGATCCATCATATTTCAGCAGTTCAGTTGTTCAAATCTCACTGGCTCAAGGTTGACTCAGCTTTCCATCCTTCTGAGGTCGGTAAAATGAGGACCCAGATTGTTGGGGGCAATATGCTGAACTCTGTAAACTGCTTAGAGAGGGCTTAAAAAGCACTATGAAGCGGTATATAAGTCTAAGTGCTATTGCTATTGCTATATTTCCAGTAAGCTGAAACTATTTAGATAAAAAATAAACCAGGTTTAATGGGGAAAGGAAATAAAAATACTGAATATCTCTATTTTAGGCCAGTGAATGTTGGAGAAAGGAAATATTTGAATTTAAAGAATTTGAGACTGAATCATAATCTTTCCCATTCTTGGACTATGTCTTGAGAAATACTTAATAATTAGAGCAATAAATAATTATCAGAAAACGCCTCATCTCCATAGCTTTCATTACTCCTACATTTCTCCAAAACTGGGGAAGACCTGTCCTTTCCCACACAAAGCAACATTGGAACCTTTCAAAGCCCTGCCTCTAAAGCAGGAGACTCCCATTATAGGATGCCCGATAGCTCAGTGGGTTAAAGATGCTGAGCTTTCCAGCCGACAAGCCAGAGTTCAAAACATGAGCACTACAATGCAGGATGAGCTCCCGTTACTTGCCCTAGCTCCTGTGCATCTAGCACTATGAAAGCATGTAAATGCAAGTAGATAAATAGGTACCACTTCAGTGGGAAGGTAACAACATTGTGTGCACCTCAATATATAGTCATGCTGCTCACATGAACACAGAAAGGTCTACCTGTACAATGCTGGCTCCCTCGGCTAAAAAATAGAAATGAGCACCATCCCCCAAGAATCAGAAATGACTGGACACAGGAAAACGTTTACCTTCTCTGCTGTAGGAAAATAGGATTTTCTTGTTACGAAAATATATCATTTGGCAATATAAAAAAACATGAAGATATTGGTGAATTTCAATAAATATTATCTACAATTATTATACCCCTCCAAAAAGATATTGCTTTGTCACTAATGTAATGGATTAAGAGAGGGTATATATCACTATATCACATATTTGGGTTTTTAAAAATGTTTTGATAACTGTATCTGAGTATAATTGGTTTCCTTTTTAACAGTCTATATCAGTGGTTCCCAAACTTTTTCAGTCCACCGCCCCCTTGGTGCTACAAACTCATCCTCAGTGCCCCCCACCCCCACCCCTTATAAATAGCATTGTTCGGAATAGCAGTTTGCACGACCCACTAAGGAAGATAGTAACAGTAAAATTCAAAACTGTAACAATTAATTGCACATTTATTCAAAATCCAATTTAAAAATCTTTTGTTAATTCAACAAAATTGTTGAATATGATCCAGTGATACCAGGTTTTTAAAGTCTGATAGTCATTTATCAAGAACCTTAGTAACTACTAACTTAGTAAACTCAGAAAAAATTAGTAACTACTTCACTGTTCAGTAAATTCTTAATGTGATGGATGGGCTTGATGAAGTGATACCAGTTTCCCAGTGTCTGGTTTTAAGTCACTTAGCAGGAGTCTTAAATCACCACATTCAGTAATCTGGAGTCGATTTCTTTGCTTGGAAAGAAGTTGGATGACCACACTGAAACTACGCTCCACCAAATATGATGTTGGAAATGCAACAAGGAGCTTCTTAACACTGTCCATAGTGCAGGATAGCAGTCAGAAATTTCCTTCTGTAACCAAAACTCTTGGTACGATTTCTTAAACTTTGGCTTCAGCTCAATGTCATTTTGCAGTTCTATTAGTTGTTCCTCCACTACCCAAACTTCCTCAGTATCTGAAAATGGATTTATCACCCAATTTGGAATTTCCATCAAAAGAAGATCCTGATATCGCTCAGACATATCTTTATGCAGCATGTCCAAATGGTCACAAAAAACTTGCAGATCATCATTTTGTATCCCACCTTTCTCTTCTAGGTCAGACAAGCTCGGAAATTGGTATAGCTCACGACGGCCTATATTGCACTTGAATAGAGTTAACTTTGAAATAAATGTAGAGATGACAGATATGACCTTAATAAGGTGTGTCCAGGATATGATCTTAATAAGACCACATCCTGGACACAAACTGTTTCAACTCCTACCCTCAAAACGATGCTATAGAGCACTGCACACCAAAACAACTAGACACAAGAAGTTTTTCCCCGAACGCCATCACTCTGCTAAACAAATAATTCCCTCAACACTATCAAACTATTTACTAAGTCTGCACTACTATTAATCTTCTCATCGTTCCCATCACCCATCTCCTCCCACTAACGACTGTATGACTGTAACTTTGTTGCTTGTATCCTTACAATTTATATTGACTATTCCTAATATGATTTGATTGCTTATTTGTACCCTATCATTAAGTGTTGTACTTATGGTTCTTGATAAACGTATCTTTTCTTTTATGTACACTGAAAGCATATGCACCAAGACAAATTCCTTGTGTGTCCAATCACACTTGGCCAATAAAAAATTCTATTCTATTGACCTCATTTCCTTGCTACTGCAAATTCACTTCATTGAACTTTGCAAACAGTTCTGATAAATAAGCAATGTCATGCCTGATCTCTTTGAGTTCATCACTGAGCAAAGCATTCTTGTCTTCAAAAAAAACTCAACAGTTTCAAAAAGATTGTAACAGCGTCTCACACAGTTGCCTTTTGATAGCCAACAAACTTCTGTATGAAGCAGCAAATGATCAAAATCTTCATCCTTCTCAACACAGAGCTCTCGGAATAGTCGATCATTGAGAGCATGTACTTTAATTTTGTTCACTGCAGTAATGATAGCGTGTAATGACTTGTGTAAGCAATCACTGAGGTTTTTTGCAACCAGATGTTGGCGATGAATGACACAGTGAATGGTAAAGACATTTGGCACTGCTTTTTTCAAGTAAGCAACATACCCACAGTAGCGACCAGTCATTGATGGTGTTCCATCAGTTGCACAAGCACGTATGTTGATAAGTGGAATTTTCTTGTCTTTGAAAAACTGCTCAACAACATGAAATATTGACTCCCCTTTAGTATCTGTTTTTAGTTGCCTCACAAATAACAACTCGAGTCAAACTTTCATCTTTAATAAAGCGCACAGAAGCAAGAAGCAAAGATTCATTGCCTGGCAAAGTTGATTCATCCAGCTATAATGCAAAGTTTGTTGTCCGTAGTATGCTGCACAATACATCTTCCACATTCTCAGCCATTTCATCTATGCATCTTTGCACTGAATTGTTGCTGAGAGGAATTGTCTTAATTATATCATGTGGTGACTTATGCAAAACAGTACTCAGAACCTCACTAATGGCTGGTAGGATGAGTTCTTCACCAATAGTATGTGGCTTTTCAGACTTAGCAATCAGCAATGAAATGTTGTATGATGCACGCAAACCATCAGTGTTTTGTTGGGAAGCATTGTAAAACATGCGTGACAGTGTTGGGCGCTTTTGAAATTTGTTACGAAATGATTGAAAAAAAGTTAGGTTCTTGTCTGCCTTGTCAGGATGTGCCTTCTTCAAATATTCATTCAGTCTGGAAGGCTTCATTGCCTCATTAGAAAAAACTTTTTCACATAGTAGGCACTGTGACAGCTGCTGGTTTGATAGTGCTGGTATAAATCCATACTTCAGATATTCCACACTATATTGTCTACATTTCTTCTTTGATTTTTCTGCTTCTGCCATTTCTGCTCTGAAAATCAGAATTCTTACAATATGTGTGTGTTCACATCTGATTTGAAAAGAGTTACAGTTGCAGGGGGGGGGGGAGAGAGCTTAAAAAAACTTTTACACTTTACACACACAACACAAAACAACACAACTGACTCACACACCATGCAAAAGCACACAAAATGGCCCCGGCCACAAACATGAACCTCACAGGGCCACAAAGAGCTGGGGAAAATCTTTTACACTTTACACACACACAACACAAAACAACACAACTGACTCACACACCATGCAAAAGCACACAAAATGGCCCCTGCCACAAACATGAATCTCACATGGCCACAAAGAGCTGGGGAAAAACTTTTACACTTTATACACACACAACACAAAACAACACAACTGACTCACACACCATGCAAAAGCACACAAAATGGCCCCTTCCACAAACATGAACCTCACAGGGCCACAAAGAGCTGGGGGGAAAAACTTTTACACACAACACAAAATGTCACATACAGCTTTGTCACATACACCGCAACCGGTTGGAACCGGTAGCATTTCACCCCTGGGTGGAGCCTTCTTGGAACTGTTGAAAAGACTGTGTTGTAGACTGGAGATAGATGATGTTGTATCCCTCCCCCGCTGTTGAGGGCTGTTCAATTTTGACATAGATAGCCCCCACTTTCAAACCAGCGATCATCTCTGTCCAAAATATGGACTTTGCTGTCTTCAAAAGAGTGGCCTGTGTCTTTTAAATGCAGATGGACTGCTGAATCTAGTCCTGATGTGTTTGTTCTATGAGAATTTTGACCTTAATGACCCACTAAAAGAATGCAAATGACTAGCTGTCTGCAAGGAGTATAAATCCTTCCATTCCCCACCATCCAGTCACAGCTGAAGAAGCTTTTTGATTGAGAAGCGAAACGTCTTCAAAGAAAAACAAGAAAGTCCAGTTGCCTCTTGAAAAAAGCACCTTTGGGACAACCATGACCTGGATGTCTGAGAATCTCCATAAAGTCTATATGTATTTTACTATGCCTACATTTTTGTGAAAGGGGCTCTGTAAGTTTTACCAGACTCTCAAAGTGGCTCAGTTCCCTGTATTTCCCAAGGCATTCCTGCTGTATTAGCACAATTTAAAAAGAAAATTCTTTTTTTTGAGTTTTCTTTTTTTTTAATTAAAAAGAAAAAGAAAATTCTTAAAGATGCTACAGATATCTAGATTGCTGAACTTTGCCTGCTCATAATTTCTCTCTTTATAGAGTGTAAAAGGTGGTTTAATTTACTTTTCTCTGACTAGTCATTTGTATTCTTTTATTAGCTGGGTGCAGAGTTACAATTCTATTTATTTATATCCTGCCTTTATTATTTTTATAAATAACTCAAAAGAGGTGACCATATCCAACACACCTCCCTATTTTCCCCACAGCAAACAACCCTGCTAGGTGGGTTGGCTGAGAGAGTGAGTGAGTGACTGGCCCAAAGTCACCCAGCTGGGTTTCATGGCTAAAGGCTGAATTAGAATTGCCTGCAACAGTTCATAGGTGTTGCCACATACGTACAATGCCAAGGGATTTGATGGATAAGCATAAGCTACAGACGCGGTGGTGCATACATTTCCCAAATACCACTTGCGGTTGTGTGGAGGGGCATGTCCTGCATGCTGATTGGTTGATCCAACTTCCTGTTCTGTGCTTTGCTGTTCGAGCAGTCCTAGCCAGAACGAATATTTGCAGGGTATAAACGCAACTGTCACCAAACAGCGATGCATACATTACCCGATGTGCAGTGCTGGAGAAGTCTGCTGGACCCTTAAGGCGAGACTTGAACTCATGGTCTTCTCTTTCTAGCCTAGTGGTTAATCTTAACCACTAGATTAACAAACCAGCATTGACTGATTTGACACAAACCTAAACCAAACACAACAAAATACATCATGGCTTGGTGTGAAGCATATCATCAAGTTGGGGGATGAAGAGAAAGAAGCAGAGTGATGTAAAACCTTACTTAAAATTATAGCTACCGCCTTTTGGGTTCCTCTTAACAACAGACAAGCCATAATTTAAAATATAATGACCGGATTCTCAACTACTCAAAATCCCAATCCAACACGGTTCAGTCAATTTTGGCTTGGGGGGAAAAAGTTTTGTAAACAGGAGGAGTTACCCTAATCTCTCCTTCGCTTTCTTTTACGGCTCAAATTAAGCACGTCACGAAATTTTGTGAAACTCCGCCAAGCTTTCCTCCTCTCCAGCCCCTTTTTCTTTTCGGCTGCATCGCCCCGCCCCGCTTTTTTTCTTTCCCAATAAAAAAGCCAAGCGTCGCCCTGCGTACTAGGACTAGTAGTAACGCTACCTAGTAGTGAGATCGCGTGCTCGTTTACCGAACTCTTAATGGCAAATCCGGAGTTGTCCCCGCCGCCTTCCCCGGTTAAAGGGGGGCACCTTCCCGCAGGTAAGGAGGCGGGTTGTCAGAGAAAAGGAGAGGGGCAGGTGGGGAACCCGTGACGCAGTTCTTCAGTGAAAGTTTCCTTAGACAAGCTGATTCTCCCCCGCCCCCCAAAAGCTAAAATTTACTGAAGGAGAATAATCTCCAATCTTCTCAGTAACGGCTGAAACTTTCACTTTGGACTTGCTAGGTCTTTAAAGCCTAAAGGGTCAACTTCGCCTGCACAATAACAATGGGGAGGGGGGGGAGGAAATGTGAAAGTGTACGCTAGATATATGACGCTTTCACCGCCCCGCTCCGCCGGCGTCAGGTAAGGCTGCAAGGGGTCGCTGTTTCCCCCTTCCCGCCCGGCCGGGTTCACTCTCTTTCCGCATACATAGGGGCCAAAGTACAGCCCGGGACCTCCTTGTTTTGCTTGGGTTTTATTCGAGAGCAGCAGACGCCGGTGGGGGGGGGGGAGGGCGGTGCTTTGATCTTTATGGCGACTGTGGTTTACGACATGAGCCCTTCGCTTTCTCTGCACCATTTAGAAAAGGGCTCCTCCCCTTTCCTCTCAGCGGCTGCATTGTTGCATTCACAGGGATCTTTACGCGTTGTCGGGGAGGGGGTGCGCATCTGTTGTTTCCATCGCAGATGTTTTGAAAGCCGATCCTTTGCATTTCCACATAGCTGGCTGGAGAATTCTGGGAATTGAAGTCCACAAGTCTTAAAGTTGCCAAGTTTGAGGACCCCTAGCTTAGAGAGACAATGTTGTGGGAAAGCAGGTGATTTGGGATAATTCAGTAAACTCTGGGTCAGTGTACGTACTTGTGCAACTGTCAAATATAATTGCTTGTCCAAAAATGGCTGGAGAATTCTGGGAGTTGAAGTCCACAAGTCTTAAAGTTGCCAAGTTTGAGGACCCCTAGCTTAGAGAGGCAATGTTGTGCGAAAGCAGGTGATTTGGGATAATTCAGTAAACTCTGGGTCAGTGTACTTGTGCAACTGTCAAATATAATTGCTTGTCAAAAAATGGCTGGAGAATTCTGGGAGTTGAAGTCCACAAGTCTTAAAGTTGCTAAGTTTGAATACCTCTGCTCTAGTGGTTAAGGCACTAGGCTAGAAAGACTCTGAGTTCTAGTTTTGCTTTAACCCTAACCCTAATCCTGAAGGCTAGCTGGGACAGGCCCACTCTCTCAGCCCTACTCACCTCACAGGGTGGTGGTTGTGGAGAAAATTGGGAGGAGGAAGGAGTGTTAAGTATGTTTGTCACCTTGAGTTATTTATAAAAATAATAAAGGTGGGATTAAAAATGTAAACGGAATGGTTAAAAACCATAATTTGTCAATTCAATAGTATATGGTAATGTTAAACTGTGGGTCAGTCACTACATGACATCTCATCCTCATCTTTATTCTTCCTTATAGTAAGGAAGCTGTAAATACTATCCTGAAACACATAGCATAAGATTGGAATAAAAATTGTGACAATTTAACATCGTTTAAATGTGTTATTGATTGATCGGGAATTGCAAAAATCATAGCTTTATTCTCTAACAGGAAAAATCAACAAAGGACTCTCCAATTTTATTTAACTGAATTCTTCCTGAATATTGCATCCTAATACCTTCCATTCCCCTTTTACTGTTGGGAGACCCTTAAATTCGACTTAACCTAAATATAATTCTTAGCAGATCAATACTGTAAGCAAATCAATACTGTAATTATTTAGTCAAGAGTGCTGTTTTTGAATTTCCATGGCTGGGAGGAATCAGTTGAGGTTCCTAAACCAGCAATCTATTTTTATTAGTAAATTGATGGAATGGATACTGTTTATATGATTTTGGAGCCCTGAGCTTGAATAATAGAAGGTTTAAAATTTAAAAATGCGGCATTAGTTCCTTTTTAAAAATAAATTTATAGTTCCAGAAAAAGTACAGGTAGCCCTTGACTTGCAACAGTTCGTTTAGTGACCAAAGTTACAACGACACTGAAAAAAGTGACTTATGACCATTTTTCACAGTTACGACCTTTGCAGCATCCCCATGGTCAGTGATCAAAGTTCAGATGCTTGGCAACTGGTTCATATTTATGACCATTGCTGTGTCCCAAGGTCATGTGATCACCTTTTGCGACTTTCTGACAGGCAAAATCAATGAGGAAGCAAGATTCAATGAACAACTCACTTATCAACTGCAGTAATTCACATAACAACGGAGGCAAGAAAAGTCGTAAAATGGGGCAAAACTGACTTAACAAATGTCTCACTTAACAACAGAAATTTTGGGCTGAATTGTGGTCGTAAGTCGAGGGCTATCTGTATTTCAGGTATAATTGGATACCTCCCAAAACAATACTGTAAACCTTGGTGGCAATGTTATGCTATTGAAGATGCAAAATAGAAGTTAAAATATTCATTCATATGCTCTAGTTGTGTCCTATAAAATTTTTATTTGGGAAAAAAAAACTAGTAACATTGACTTAGAACAAATCAGTGCAGGGTAAGAACATATCTGTCTGGATATGTCTCCAGTAGTTGGACTTTATTAAAATATCAAGAACCAGATTTTTACAAATGGATGATGGCCAAAATAAATTTATACAATACTAGGAGGAGACGTCTAAGTTTGTTTTGCAACAACAGATTATTAATATGTGTTTTTGGCAATATTCATTAGTTGATTGAGATAAGGAAGAACACTTTACAGTAAGTAATTTGGTCAACTGTTTTGGACATTTTTCTTGTTAATTGTAAAATCAAGTCTCCTTTAAGACTAAATCTTGATGATTTTACAGACACATCTGTGTAGTTTTCTTGGTCATATTCCAGATTTTTTTAAAATTGTTTTCCAGATTAGTTTATAACCTTAGGCTTGTTTGGTAGTTTCTCATCCCCAGTATTAACTAGGCCTAACCTTATTTAGTTTATGGATTTAAACAAGATAAGAAAAGTGGTGCCACCTGCTGAAATCCTGTTAATTAATAGACACCTGCTTAGTAGTCAAAATAGAAATGCGGTAGAGTATGTGATATTGTGATCTGGACATTGTCTAGAAGACAGAGAGATACTTAGTTATTTCTTGTGGAAACATGTAGCAATTACATATTTAAGTAACTCTTAAATATGTAATTTAAAGGACCCAGATTGTGGGGGCAATATGCTGAACTCTGTAAACCGCTTAGAGAGGGCTGTAAAGCACCATGAAGCGGTATATAAGTCTAAGTGCTATTGCTATTGCTATAAGTCAACTTAGAACATCAAGTAACTGCAACAATAAATTGCATTTAAAATAATATTTGTTTGCTGAAGTCTTATTTTCTTTTTCTGCCCAGAAGGTAGTGCCTGAAAATAAAAATCTTGAAATCATATGAATAATTCAGAAGAAATAAAACCTTTTAAAATACTTCTTTAAGAACCTTGGCAAGAATAGCTTACATGGTGCCGAAAAATACCAAGGCACTTGGTGTACATACTCACACATTCTCTTCTCTCTCGTTTATTGGGAAACCTTCTCCTTAACCCTTAGTCAACTTCCTCATCTCACATAACCATTTTTTAAAAAACTTTGTCACTTTTTTTCCTCAGACAAAATCTAAATAATATATCTCTTTCCTGGGCAGGGGCTTTTTCTCCAGTTCACCATCAATATAGTGTGCTGTCATGTGCTCTCCTGTACACTACCAGCTACAGGTCCTGTTTGAGTTAAAGTTTCATTAGAACGGAATCCTATTTGTTGCACACTGTTAATATTTTCCTGGTTAATTTTTATCAACTGTAAGCTATAATGAGGACCAATGCAGCTTAAAAGAGAAGATTATAATCATTGTACAAGTATTTAAATATGTATCTGAATTTCATGTTTGTCTAAACTATCTTACTGTGGTGATATTTTTATACATTCCACATAATGCTTTTTATGCTTCAGGAATAATTTTTACTGTACATTTTCTACTTTTTTCTTTCCTACTTAGTTTCTTTGTAGTTCATTTCAATGGAAGGCAAGATTCTCTCTTGAGAGTTTTACTGAAGAGAATAAGATGAAGTTAAAAAACTTTGGAACCAAGTAGCTTTCAGGTTTAGAACACCGTAAATCCCTCAATTAAGGCAGAAACTTTTTCAATGTATTATGTTAATTGATAAAAGAGGAAGGTCAGGGTGGCTGGGATGTGACTCTCAGATTGTGAACATATTGAGCTCAAGTCCTGAAAGCCAGTTGGATGACCTTGGGCCAGTCACTTTCTCTCAGCCCAACTTGCCTCACTGGGTGGTGGTTGTGGGGAAAAACAGGACAAAGAGGAAGGTGGGTTGGATATGTTTGTCATCTTGAGTTATTTGTAAAAATAATAAAGGCAGGATATAAATAAATAAATTACATACATACATACATACATACATACATACATACATACATACATACATAACACACCATTGATTAATTTGAAGTGAACAATATTTAGCAATATTGGACATCCACCTGTCCAACCAGGTAAGCATGGTGGACATGCTTCTAGTCCCTTCCCCAAATATTGCCAAATATTCCCCAAACCTTTCCAACTCCATGGACTGGCAGTGCCTGAGGCAGCGGATGGTTTCACACACTAGCCTGTCACTTGCGCAGACCGGTTCCCAACGTGCTGCGGACTGGTACCAGTCTGTGCACCAGGGTTTGGGGACCTCTGATCTAATGGGAAGTAGAAGCAGTGGCAGGCCCTGCCCTACGGAATACGTTGCCTCCAGAAGTTCAGCAGCCCCCACCCTACTACCTTTCCATAAAGCTTCAGAGATCTGGCTTTTTCCTCAGGTGTCGGGTTACGATTGGATAATGGGACATTAGAAGATTGACTTGATGCCAGGTCTTTGTTGTTTTTAATGTTTTAATCTGTTTAGTTTTATAGTTTTAATACGACCGTGCATGTTTTAACTTTTGATTGGGTGCTACCCAAAGTTGGTTGGAAGATAGGTGGCTTTAAATAAATTAAGCAAATAAATATCCTTATGCCATATAGAAATCTAGATAGTTGGGCTGTTGATTTCAAACTTTTCTGTAGGTCTTTAACTCCCATTTTAAATTGTAGTGTGGCTTTAATGGATGCTAATTGGTTTTTTTTTTACTGGCAGGCATATTATTATGTAACAATGTACATTTGACTAACACAGCAAAAAATAATCTTTTAATATACTCTTGGGAAAATCAGTGCTATGCCATTTCTCATGAAATATCAGATGTTCCAAGACAGATATCAAGTAATGTGTTTATACAATTCTAACAAGCACTGTTCAAAATTCTAAAAAACAAATCCTATTCACTGTCATGACTCAAAATAAAATTTTAAACTGTTGGCAGAAACTTATGGCATAGTTAGCAATGAATTGGATTGCAATTGCTCAGCGGTTGAAGACACTGAGTTTATCATCTCAAAAGCTGACGGCCCTGGGTTTGAGACCCAAGCACTGCGCAGTGCGGTGAGCTCCTGTTCCTGCTCCAGCTCCTGCCCATCTAGCAGTTCAAAAGCATACAAATGCAAGTAGATGAATAGATACCACTTTGATGGGAAGGTAACAGTGTTCCATGTGCGTTTGGCGAATAGCCATACTGGCCACCTGATCATGGAAATGTCTTCGGGCAACAATGGTTCCCTCGGCCAAGAAATGGAGATGAGCACCTAGAATCAGTCACGACTGCACGGGAAACCATTAGCAGTGAATTAAAATAAAACCTTTATTTCTCTTTCAGTATTTTGGAAAGTTATAAAAAGCATTTTCATGTACAAGTGTAATTTTAAAGTAAATATTGTTAGGTATGATAGTAATTGAAGCACTTCCAATATGGTTCATACTAAGCTGCCTGAACATAATTGCTATAAATACATGGGATAGCTCTGCTGATATCTTCATTAATGCCACAACTATATAATGTTTTTTAATTTATTGACATCCCACTAGGAAAAAGAGGTAGCCTTATGAATTGTAGCTACTTACGGTGTTACTTATGGTTATGTTGTAGACTGGCAAGCTTCCTTCCTCCCTCCCTCCCCCCTTCCTTATATTTAGCCCCCCTTTATTATTTTTATAAATAATTCAAGGCAGTGAACATACCTAATACTCCTTCCTCTTTCTATTTCCTCAACAACAACTCTGAGTGATGACTTGGGCTGAGAGAGATTGAGAGACCTAAATTCACCTAGCTAGCTTTCAGGTGTAAGACAGGTCTAGAACTCACAGTCCTTGCCACTCTCCTGGTTTCTAGCCTGAAGTCTTAACAACTAGATCAAACTGGTTCTCAGTAGCTATATGGGAGCATTGTAAGGCAACAAATTTCACAGTTGTAATAAACACGATGTTTCTGGTTAAATATCATCACCAGCATTAATTTGGCTTATGTGCATGTAAATGCATGAATGTCTTCTTCGTTGAATAAGAGGGACAATAATATCTCTGTTTCTAAGTGTAGCCTAAGAATCAAGATATTCAAGGGGAGTAACTTGTAGACAGAAAACATGTGGCTGCTGATGCTTTCAAGTGGATAAGAAATATTCTGTTTGAAGACCACGGCAGCTGTGCCACAAAACAATATGGAGGGAAGCAGATCTGTGGATTGATCCAACAGCCGAATTTATTCAAGTTGCAAAGCTTTATGGTTTCTTTGATTTTGTTTTGTAAACTTAGCCAGTAAATCATAGTTTGTGGAACAAACCATGGAATAGCATAGTTGCTTATCTATTTGACATCCTCCTCCAATAAATAAATCTAATTCTTTTGGTGGGATTAGGATTGTATACGAAATAAATATAGTAAAATGTATAATTTTTAATAATTAATTTTACTCTACATATCACAAGAATTTTCCAGCTTTGTGGGCTAACACAGGCAAAGAAGAGTGAGCCATGACAATTCTCAAGCTTTCCTTATACAAGTCTGATCAGATTGTAAAAAAAATGAGTCGAGGTGGCGCAGTGGTTTCAGTGCAGCACTGCAGGCTACTTCAGCTGCAGTTCAGCTGTTCAAATCTCACCAGGCTCAAGGTTGACTCAGCCTTCCATCCTTCCGAGATTGTTGGGGGCAATATGCTGAACTCTGTAAACTGTTTAGAGAGGGCTGTAAAACACTATGAACCATATATAAGTCTAAGTGCTGTAACCATAACTCTCCCCCCCCCCCAATAGTTGCTCCCAATTCTTTGGGCTGTGATCCTTGGTTTGAATGTCTCTGGCTTAGCATGATGTGTTAATTGAGTCTGTGACAACATTTATGTAACACATCAAGCCAAGTGCAGTTCACTTTGTGTACAAATATCTCTGTACCCACCAACTCCTGCATACTTGTGGGTTATCATATTGTGTGAAATGAACCTTGATTAAACAAAGTTGAGCATATGCATGAACTTAACCTTCATTTTTGAATGAAGATTTGATAATATTTGTACAATACTGGAAAACACAATATTCCTGTTTTTTTCAACAGTCAAAGCTGGAGGCATGAGAGTTTCTAAGAAGCTAGAAAATGCACCAGTTGAAAGAAGTTCTAAATTCCCTGGAAAAGAGAAGGCTAGGTATATGACCTGCTCATGTTTTTCTTATTTTATTTCTGTTGTACAGTAGATGAATGAGGGCATAACAGAAGGTTTTGTATTGTAAATAGCACTTGAGCAACAAAATGAAGGTTATATGAAACAATTCAGAGAGAAAAACAACATCAAATACAGTGAAGTCCTTGGTGTTCTCTGAGTTTAGTAGTTTGCTTACAGATGTTTCATTACTCAACTAGGTAACATCATCACTGCAAGTGAGTGTGGGGTTTGCTCCATGTTTAAATTCAGTGGCTTACCTTGCCAATTTTGATGGGGCTGTGGTTTTCTCTTTGATTACGGTATTGTTTTGCACTTGTTCATACCTAGCTTCTCTTGTGGGAGGTTGTTACTTTGCTAATAGCACTTGGCTATTACCAAAGCAATAATCCAACCATCCATAAGAGAAGTTGTGTGAGGACATTGTTCAGACAAGTACAAATGCATTGTGGCAATCCAGAATACCAAAGACTCACAATTCAACTCTAGCTACATATATTTTCTTCTATTGGAGCATCAGACATATCCAAGTCTAGGAAATTGTGTGTGGATAGCTGCTTTAAATGTTCTAAATTAAGGATCTTTCCAGACTTCAATTCTTCTTCAATTTGTAGCTGCTCAACCTCTACATGCAGGGACAAATGTTTAAACTGCTACATTACCACAAATTGTTTCTGGCATTTATTTAATTCTAACTTCTTCAAGAATATGCACTGAAAACTTCTCATTGTTATCCATTTCATCCTTTAAGTTGCTAGAGTGTATGTAACTGTTTCAGGACATTACAATATTTTCTTTACATCTTAATACATCTTAAACATTACCGTACAATGATGGTCTTTATCACTACTGCCTAAAATCCCACAGCCATTAAAATACATTTGTTCCTTAGTTTGTGTTTTATTATTGAGAGCATATATGCTACTTGTGATAAAGTTCATAAGGCATTCATTCTATTATTTGAAAAACAGTATATTCATTTAAACCTTAAAGTTTAAATAAAACTTTGAGGAGATGTGCAGTGCTTAGGGGATTATTATTATTATTTTCTCTGCAACTAACAGCATTTTTTTTACAAAATCTCACAAAAATAGCAAGTGTAGTTTTTTCTTTAATCTTATAATCCTATTCCTGAAATTAGGCTAAAGCTAAACTATTGTCACTGACTTCCCTTTCCACTAAAGAGCAAGATAGATAGAATTTGCTCTCTTTAATTATTGCCTTTTATAGTAGAAAATGTTTTAAAATATGTTTGAAATGTGTCACTGTACCTTCTTATTCTGGTTCCACAGCTGCTTACTAGTCATAACTGAGGGGTGATTATGTTATCTAAATAATCTGGAAAACCCCAGACATTTTTGTGTTTACATCCCTAAGACAAGGACTAAATCAACAATGCTAGAGTTGCCCTTAACCTTTTTAATCCCTAATTAAATAAGAGCCAGTTACTATACCAAAGAAGGGAAGAAAGGCAGAAATGTATAATTGGTTATGTCTCACCTGTGAGCATAAAATATGGAGCTGCAAAATTTCTATCAATCTCCCCGTCTTCAGACTGATTTAAAATTTTCACTGAGGAATCTTTTCCTAAGTCTGTTCAGTGACTCAGGCATTTTTTAAAATCAAAATACTGTTCCCCCCCCCCTGCAAGATCAGCTTTTATCAACAACCTTATTGTATTATTCACTAACCTTGACAGTTAGGTTAGTTTTCCACAAAGGATTTCAGTGCAAATACTCTAATGAAATTATATAAGTTTTACCCAATATAAAAAGTTCCACATTTATGCTATACGATTTCCTTACGGTGACTGATTTACACATCAAGTTAAAGTGTAATCATAGCAGGACTATGGCATGGGAGACGCAAGTGTTATTTAAGAAGAATAAAAACTGAATCTATAAGGGGCCAGATGCTGAGAGTCATCTGATTTAATCATACATTTGGGGAGGGGAATTTAATCGGTAATATAAAAAAACTTTTCTATTTCTGCTTTGCAGCTCTACTCCAGTCATAAAAGTACAGAGCATGAATATCTTACAGACAGACCCCTTTCAGAAAGTAAGTATAAAGCGAAGAGCAATACTTCATTCAAGATTTCTCATTTGAATTGATAATGACAATATCCAGAAATAGATGTATATATTAGTGTAGTGTAACACAAGTAAAAATGAGTATTATGATATTTTAATCCCTAGCTAATGGAAATGTTATGAAGTAATTTGCTGGCCTTGTTTTATTAGTTTCTTTTTTTCAGTAGGAGATCCTCACCTAGCATATTTTATATATTTTATAAGTGTAGTTATGGAAGAGGACAAAAAATTGGACAAACACTGCTATGGCATGTGAAAAATACAGTCAGTGACCTTTTTAATGAATTGTATTACAATGGATGGAAGCTTATCAAGGAGAGAACCAACCTAGAAATGAGAAATTTCCTGATGGCGAGAATGATTAATCAGTGGAACAGCTTGCCTTCAGATGTTGTGGGTCTCCATCACTGGAGATTTTTAAGAACACATTAGACAGCCGTTTGTCCAGAATGACATAAGTCTCCAGCTTAAGAAGGGGGTTAGATCAGAAGACCTCCAAGGTCCCTTCCAACTCTTGTTTTTCTGTTATTTCTGACCACTTCAAAATATAAATTGATGATAGGAAGAGAATCATCTTGGGAGAGGCCAGAGTACTTGAGGGTTTTTTTTAGTAAATAACAGATTTGTCATTGATAGATGACATGTTAAATGTTTATAAGATATGCAGTCAGGATATTGGATCTAACTGGGTGATTCTGTTATCAACTCTTACTATTGTGAATGGTCATTGTACTTACTTTGTATACATATACACTGTGCATAGAAGCTGTCCTCTTTGTATTGCAAACTAGGAGGTATATTCTGGGGAACCTGAAGGTGTTCTAATGGGGGTGCGGAGATGTGGAATTTATAGAACAATGATCAATATAAAAGATGCAGTAATTTTGAAAAGGAGGTCTAGTGGACTGGGAAAAGATCAATCTGATGGGGAGAATGGAAATATATTGAAGATTAGTGGAAAGGTGGTTGGAAGCAGGGGTGGGTTCCTGCCAGTACGCTCTTACCTGTTGGTCGCCGCAGAACCGAAAAAGCTGGTGGCATTCGCGGTGCGGGGCTTCCCCCGCCTGCTTTCCCCCGCCCGCCTAGACGCCGCCATTTGTGTTCTTTTGCCCTCTGCGCATGCGCAAAGCGTTCTGCTTGCGCAGAGGGCAAAAGAACGCAAATGGCGGCATCCAGGCAGGCGGGGGAAAGCAGGCGGGGGAAGCCCCACGCCGCGAACACCACCCGCTTCTTCGGTTCTGCGGCGACCAACAGGTAAGAGCGTACCGGCAGGAACCCACCCCTGGTTGGAAGGTAAGGAATAGGTGAGCTGATAGAAGGCATGGAGGCAAATTCATTTTGTTTCTATTGAATTGCATTTCAATTGTTTTTGTTAGCAGACAGTTATTTTCGCTTATTTTTACTGAACAAAAATGTATATCAAGTATTTGCGTTTTTTAAACATTGATCTTTATATTGACATGTTTGTTAAAGGAGGTAGGTTTGAGTGAGACTTGTGACAGTTGCCAAACAATACTTGAAGAGCACTGGCTGCTCTATCATATCCCTCACTTAGTCATCTGTTCTCAAGGTTAAATGTTCCAGTTCCCTCAGTCTATTCTCATTTTCCAAGCTCCAGTCATCCTTGTTTCCTTTCACTGTGCATATGCCAGTTTCTCTGAACCTTTCTTAAAAGGTAATATCCACAACTGGACCTAGCATTTGAGGAAGATCTGACCAATGGAGAATAAAGTGGAAATATATTTGTAAGAACTATAGTAGAAAAATACTGTTCTCCACAACTAGTGGTCTGAAGTGTAGATGTCTCTTTTCTATTAATTATATGCCTTTTTGTTTTTATTCTATATTTTTTATCTTGTTATGTGCCATTCAGAATCTACAGATGAAGGCAGATTTTAAAAAGGGAGGGAGGGAGAAGGCAGAAAGATGTCTCAATTAAGGAATGTGAAGGCAGGATTATATCAGTTGTTTCTCTGTCATCCGCTCCCAAATTTTTGACAATGTAGTGAGGGGATAGACAAAAACTAAAACAACAAATCTAGGCCTTGTTATTGACCTTTAATTTAGGGTAGTGAATGGAAGCAGGGATCATATCAAAGAATCTGAAAAGAAGAACATTAAGGCAAAGATAAGATTTCAGGCCTGCTTTCTTGTTATTTTACTACATCCCTCCCTTGTTTCCCTGTGGATTTTACCCCACTACTTGCTGACTGGAGGAAGCGGTGCTCATTTCCATTTCAAGGCCATCAGAAGACATTTCCACAGTCATACGGCCAGCATGACATTACAGAGTGCTATTACCTTCCCAATGAAGTGGTACCTATTTATCTACTTGCTTTTGAACTGCTAGGCCTGGAGGAACTGGGGCAAGGACGGGAGCTTACTCTGATGCACGGTGCTCAGTCTCAAATCTGGTCTGCTGACTTTACAGCCAACAAGCCCAACATCTTAACTGCTGAACCACTGTGCCGTCCCTTCCCTTGTATAATATAAATTAACTAAATATTTCCAGGAGGATTATTTTGTTTGTTCATTCTAATTTGGTATTCTTTTTTAATTCAGTATTAAAGTTCTAAGATATTTAAAAGTTTGCCGCTTCATTCTTCTCCTTTTTCTCATAGGCCCGTTTTCCTCTCATCTTTAAATCTAGCTACCTATTAAGTGATCAGGAACACTCTGAATATTTTGAAACTGAACCACCAGTTTGATACATAACTAATAAGGGGGGTCTTTTGTCAGGTTGGATTTGAATGTGGATGATTTGTAAGCAACAATTAAAATTGTTTCTTCTTCTTTTAACTCCTGCAGTTGATGCATACATTTCCAGCCACTGCAACGCAAGGAGCATATGAGAAGCCACGGCCTACTCTGGAAAAAATTGTATTGCCCAAACGAATGTGCATTATTCAGCAGCCACGGAAATGTTAAACGTGTAGAATAAAATATTCATATATTGACAGACTTGCACTTAACAAAAACACCAGTTAGCTAGGCGAGCAGTAAAACAGACCAAATCACTCAGGCATTTTGTTTTTGTCGCAATAAAAACTCTGTATATTCCATTGTTGTTGTTTTTTCTTGAAATGATGAAGGTTTTCATTTTTGTTTTAGCATAGCTTCTTAGTGACCACAAACCCTTATTTTACCATTTTCCACCATGTTATTATAGCAATTGCAGCTTGGAATAGAGAAGCCCTATTCTGAAACTATATCTGCTAGAGTGGCAGAAATGTTCTAGCCTCATTATGTGTCCTTTTAAAAAAAGCAAACAAAACCATTGAGAATGTGGATAGAGAAAATAGATGACAGAACATTCCTAACTTCTGTATTTAAACTTAGATACTAATTGTTGTTAATACACTAGTTTGTTTCCTGATAATGGTACAGGTGCACTGAGGATAAGAAGGATAAATAGGGACACTTTGTGTCTCAGGATATCATTAGGTTGATTTGGAGAGAAAGTTATTAGTTACTATAATAATGAATCCATTACCAGCACATGAAAAATTAATCCTTTTGCACACAAAATAAATAATTTGACTTACTCCTTAGAATCTAGGCTTAGTTTGTATGTAATAGTATAGGCTACATCAAGGAGCATGCATCTTTAATGGCCATGATTTCTATTCCAAAGAGTTCAGGCTCATAAAAGTTATATTCTGGGGCAACCAGCAACAGTGCCATAGAATAACAGCCAAAAAAAAAAGATAGTTTGTAGAAAAATAGGTGACACCAAATAAAATATTTAAGTTCTGCTGTTTGGATACCTCTGAATGTTAGTGCTTAGACTAACAATGATTGAATATAATGTAGCTTTTAGAAACCTTCAAGTAAAACCAACTTATCCCATTTATATCTTCCCTTTTCCTCCAGGAACTCAAGGCTATGTATGTGGTTCTTCGTTCTCCAATATTATTGACCCACAACCCTGTGAGGCTGAAGGTTTCATGCAGTGGTGGGTTGTAAATTATTTTGCCACCAGTTTGCGCTCGCGCGCGCAACACTTCTGCACATGCGCAGAAGTGTCCCAGGCAGGTGGGCGGAGCCTCCCGCCGCCAGCGCTACCAGTTCTAAGAACCGGTCCAAACCGGGAGCAACCCACCACTGGTCTGATGCCTGAGTGAGAATTTGAATATAATCCAACAAGCATAAGCAATAATTCCTAATTGAGTAAGAAGTCTGCTTAAATGTAAGTGAACCTAGCTTAAAAAAGTCTTTGCCTGCTGATGGAAGAGTAGCAGAGATGGAACTAACCTACTTTCCCTTTGTACAGAATCCTACCCCCTTATGACTCAAGGCCTATTGGATACATGTTTGACAATATTTGTTTGAAAAGGCAGAAAACAGATAAGCAAGATATAAACAGCAAACAGCAGAATAACACACAGTAGAAACATTGAAAGAGGTGGGAAAATGTACACAATTTGGGACTGGGTATAAATATATAGCTACTTTCAAAGAAAAATATAAACTTTACATTTCTGCGCAGAAATATATTTCTGCTAATAAAGGAGAATATTTGTAGCTCAGGGTTGACATGAGGGGTCCTTGGTACTCTCTGAGTTTGGTGGTTTACTTGCAGATTAGCAATAGTACTGATGATGTTACCTAGTTTGGGTAATGAAATGTCTGCAAGAAAACAAGCTCAGAGAGCACCAAAGACATTGTACAAATGTAAGTATTTAAGACAGAGTATTTTTGAATAAAACATCCTTAATTATAATATGACTCAACACACTACTGTTGTATTAATTCTCCCAAACAGTACTAATCCAAATAAAGATGTGCAGTTGTCAATCTTGTAAAAATGGGTCAGCAGGTTTCAATAGCATCCTCATAAATATTCAAAACTGCATTTGTTGATTTTTTAAAATGTATCTTCCAAAATTGGCTTCTATGTCATTATATCAGCCATTGAGATGCCTTTTTTTTTTCAAACGGAATATTAGAAGTTAAATAGAACAAACATTAAGATCTCCAGACTGGAGCTTAGGAAAGGCTTAAGTGCCTAAAATCTTCATATGATTTTTAATAGCTCACTGACTTTTTTTTCCTTTAAGGATTTGGAACAGGTTACTTTAGCCTTGAAAAGAACAGAGTAGAGAAATAAAAAGGGACTCTTTTTTAAGTTGTTTGCATTTTTCAGGAGTACAAACATGTAAAGAGAGAAAAGGGAATAAGGAAAAAGTTATTTTATTTTATTTTTTTTATCTTGCAACTCTTGCTCTTTTGCATGATGAGCATGTCTTCCAAGTAATCATACGGAAATGGAGAATCTAGAATCTAGGCTAGAATGGATTCTGCAGAAGTTTGATAAATGAAAACATGTTATTAGCTTAGAAATGAATGTAGTGGTTTTCAGTAATTCTACAAATAGCACTTTTTGCATGATTTCATCCATTGAAAACCTCCCAGCCTTCTACTGGGAAACCTCAGCACATTGCAGAAAATTCACATTCTCTAGAATGCAATTGGAATTTGTACTAGGAATTTTTTTTTTGCATCATATGAAATGAGTGATATGCAGCATCAAGAAATTGGATTTCCATTATCCTAAAAACAGGCCTCAATAAAGCACATTGGGTTTAACACTGCAACCACTTAAATTATCTTATCTAAGTCAAAATTCTGTCCATTAGTGTGCTTTCAGGAGTATCCAGCACCATTTCCAACCCAAACGGGAGTCTTGTTTTTAACCTTTCGAAAATGACTGAAAATCTCTTGTTTAAATTAAACTTTTGTCCTAATAACATGCTTTCGCTTGTACAGGTAGTCAACTTAACGACCACAATTGAGCCCAATATTTCGGTTGTTAAGTAAGACATTTGTTAAAGTGAGTTTTGCCCCATTTTATGACCTTTCTTGCCACAGTTGTTAAGTGACAACTGTGGCAAGTTGACAAGTTAGCAACCGGTTGATAAGTAAATCTGGCTTCTCCATTGACTTTGCTTGTTAGAAGGTCGCAAAAAGGGATCACATGACCCCGGGATGCTGTAACTGTGAGTCAGTTGACAAGCGCCTGAATTTTGATCATCTGACCATGGGGATGCTGCAATGGTCATAAATGTGAAAATGGTCATAAGTCATATTTTTCAGTGCCATTGTAACTTTGAACGGTCACTAAATGAACTGTTGTAAGTCAAGGACTACCTGTACTTAGCACCTTTTCTGATTGTTCTATAATCCTGCACAACTCCACAATCCCAGTATAGTTAGATACTATTTAATGATTAAATCAAAACAAGACTGTTACTCCAATTATGGGTGTGTTTGCATAGATTTTATGGTTGCATTTGTAATCTGGCTTTTCCGGTATTGCCAAATGACAACTCCCAGTTGTCCCACCCACAACAACCGTTGCCATAGTGAGTTAAGCTTTTGGGAATCATAGTTTGGCTTATTTGGAAGACAGAGAATCTTCGAATGGCTATTTTGCCATCCCAATTCTCTTCAATTTACTTGGGTACACAGTAATTATTTACTGTACCATGGAACAGTTTTCAAAAGTTAAGAAAATCAGGTGGGGAGGAAAGGTGTCACACTACTTTTCGCTGAACACCTCTGTCAGGTCTTTGTATACAGCAGGGAAAGCCTCTGACTCACCTGCTGCCCGAGCCTCTGCCATGGTACCCCCTCCATCACTCCCCTCTCCCAAGTGATGGACGTGCGTTTCATGTGATGAGTTAGGCCCAACTCCTATCTGCAGGTGCCGACAACCCCCCCCCCATATTGTTGGGCCCCAGTTTTGAGCCACGCCAGCCCCAGGATGACTTCCATCATTTTTTGGACCATGATGAAATGTATGAGCTCTCGGTGTGGCCCTATTTCCAATGTTACCTGTTCAGTAACGTGTGTCGCAGGCTGGCCTCCCAACAGGGAGCCATCCATTTGCTCATAGCGCATGGGGCGTGATAGTTTCTGTGCCCTCACCCCTAAGCTGGTTGCAGTGGTGGTACTCATGAGGCACCGGGTGCATCCTGAGTCAATCAGGACTTTGCATTCCCGGCGCCTGCCAGCTGTCAACACCACTGAAATTCAAAAGGGTTGGATAGCCATGCTTACCATTAGATCAGCCTCCACATCGTCATCACTCCCACTGGTGTCAAGCCCCTCATCTGCTTGGCCCCTCGTGTCAGCTGCATCCCCGGCCGGGGTTGGTGGGCTTGCTTGTTGAAACACTCGCTACTTTTCCAGGGTTTTCCTGGCCATTTTCCTCACTATTCTTGGCGTGTTCCTGAGGAGCTCACAGAGGTTTTAGGGCCTGCTTCGGGACATTCCACTGCCTGGTGACCCGGCTTCCCACAGCGGAAACATCGGTGGCCGGGTGGGTGTGGCCCCAGCCAATCAGTCCTGAGCTTTCCGGGGTCGCATGGTCCACTCCCCTCTCGGTGCCTCAGCCTGTAACTCCATTTCCAGTTCCGTAGCTGCTTGGAACCAGGCTGCCATGCGGGGAGGCAAGCCCTGGTACACACAATCCTGCCGCAGCGTGTGGTCAAGGTCAGACTTAAAATGGTGCACCAACAATAGTTCCGGCCAGCCCCACAACTTGCCAGATAGCCTTCGGAACTCCCTTATGTAGTCTGCAACAGGTGTGCCATGTTGCCGGGCTGCCATTAACTCCCCCTCTGCTCGCTGAGCCCTGGTGTTGCCCTCAAACTGCTCCTGGAGGGCCACTAGGAACAGGCCGATATCCCCAACTCCCTGCCATGTTTACTATAGAGATCCACCACCCAATCAGCGGCCTCACCTTCCATCACCGCTGCCATCACCATGGCCCATTGGGACATGTACAGGTGCGCATACCGGTCCTAGGAAGAGAGCCATCTTGTCAGGGCTACCATCAAAGGACGCTCGCAATGCTGGAGGGTCCCATGGCCCCTGGCCTTACCCTGATGCAACCCATGCCGGTGGTGGGGTTCGCCCTTCGTGTCTCTGGGGTCTCCCTGACTCCCCTCAGCCTCCATAGGGGCCCCAGGTGGTGGGGGTCTGGTGGGGGTCCTAGCCTGACCCTGCCTCTCATAGTGCAATTTCGGACTGGCCAACCGGAAGCGGCTGTAAGCCCCTGCTGGGTGTTGGGGCTCAAGAGGAGGCCGGCTCACTGCCTCGGCTCTCTTCCCCGCCCCAGCCACTCCAAGGATCTGATTCCCAGAAGCTGGCCTCACCGAATCTCTCCCTCAGCCAATCCATGGTTTGGCTGCCTACCACTGTGGAGTAACTCCACTCTCCTTCATTGTCCTCCGAGATACGTCACTCCCACCACTGGGTAAAATGGCTTCCCAAGGGAGTAAGCATGGGAAAGGGAGGCAATGGGGCCCCAGACCCGACAGTCCCTGAAGAACTCTGCAACCACTCCCCTGTTCCCCCTGCTCTCTGCCCTGTACCCTGTGAAGCCTCCGAGGCTTCCTGGCTGGCTATGGGGTGTTTGGGAACTGGTCGTTCCTTGGGACGCACGCCCTGTGAAGGGGCCTCTGATGGTACCAGCAGGGCCTCCAGAGTGGCTCCAGGCTCTGCCAGTTCTGCAGCCTCCAAGCCAGCCTCCGTTCCCTCTGCCATGCTGCTAAACACAGCACAGAAGTGGAGCCCTGACTTCCTGTCAGGTTCTGATGATCCGTGGAAAGAATGCAAAGGACAAAATCCTGGTTTGCAATTGTTTATCTTCGTCACGAATAACTCCGACACGAACTTACGATCACCATGTGAAAATAAAGTCAGGGCTAACCGCCCAGTGCCCCCCTCCACCATTTAAACCTCTCCCCAGCTCCGCCCAGCCACCCACATGCGCACCCCACCCCTCACGCGGAAACCATCAGGGCTCCAAAAACTCAGCACACCCGGCGCGCAGGCACCCGCCTGCTTCTCAGCTGTGTGGCCGCTTCACAGCTGTTCTGGGCCAGAGACAGCAGCGCTCCACACAGCTCAGCAGATCCAGTGCACAGGTGCCTGCCCAAGTCTCAGCTGTTCAGGGCAGATTCAGCAGCGGCCTGTCCTCGCCCATTCAGCCAACATGGGTCCATTGGTCCGGTCGGTATGGTGCTCGGTGGGCATGGCGCGGCCCACCAAAATGGCAGCCCCGGGCCGCCAGGCACACTAGGGCTGACATCTACGTTATAGTTATATGAATTAGATGGTATTTCACATTCAGAATATCATCTAGAGCGTGAAATATTACTGTATTTAGATATTTAGTCACATTTTTGTATTATCCAATCAACAACATTCCATAACCATCTCACAGAATTAAGTTCTTCAGAATATAAACAGATAACAGATAACAAATGAATTCAGCAACTTTGAACTTTATCCCAACACTGAAAATGAATCAAAATTATTTAAAATAGCTCTTTTTTCCTAAGTACATTTCGAGAGTACTCTTTTTACATAAGAGTTTCAATATTGTAACCATTGCCTCCAAGCCTTCATTTTTACTGAGCCAAAATACATTATTTTGGACATTATTCACCCAATATTTTAATCAGATTGGTTATCACTTTGCAATATTTTTGTTTTATTTTGATGTGGCATTATTCAGTATTATTGTCTGCTCTAGATCTTATGATTTTATTTTGTTGCCACCAGAGGGTAGTAGATGCCTTCCCACTCTTTACATTTCTGTTCAATCTGTAAATAAAACATGACGGCAGGAGTTAATAAAATTTTGTATTTCATAATACATTGAACTTTGCATTCATCTCTCTCCCTTCCTCTCTGAGTGCATGTTTAAATAATTAATTAAAATTGGGCCATGACACAATGAACAGTTTTAAATACATAAGTATGCCGAGGTGGCGCAGCGGATAGAGGCAGTACTGCAGGCCACTTTAGTGACACTGACCCGCAGGTCAGCGGTTCAAATCTCACCGGCTCAAGGTTGACTCAGCCTTCCATCCTTCCGAGGTAGGTAAAATGAGGACCCAGATTGTTGGGGGCAATATAAATATACATTGCTTACTGGTGTAAACCGCTTAGAGAATGCTTGCACTGTGCGGCGGTATATAAATCTCACAAAATAAATAAATAAATAAGTCTCTTGGAAATCAGAGTTACCCTGTGGTAAGATGGGCAGCCAATAAATTTAATAAATAATAAATAACTCACTTAATTCCTTTATCACTTTTATATGTTAATATCTCTGTTTTAGGAAAAAAGTTAAACAAAATGAACTTTGTAAAAACTGATGAGTTTAGGTGATTTTACCTTTATGTCATTTTAAAATAATATGGCAGCCTTCCAAACAAAAGGCTGCACTTATATATGTACGGAAAATGGATATAGGGAATTACACCCATGTCTGTATGTGGGTATAATTCCACTGTATTGTACCCTATATGTTTATTATTATTATTATTATTATTATTATTATTATTATTATTATTATTATTATTATTATTATTATTATTATTATTATTATTATTATTATTATTATTATTATTATTATTATTATACAATTGTATCACAGCGGCCAGTTGTTTCTCCGGATTTGGCATTGATTACTAGTCGAGCCCCACCCAGGGGCCTAGGAAGTCGTAATGTATTTTCGAAGTATATGTGCGGAACCGAGCAGTGCGGCTTTCTGCATTTGACTGATGGTGATTTTGTCAATTTTGAGCTGTTTTAAATGTAATTCCAGTGCTTTTGGGATAGCACCCAGTGTTCCAATCACTACTGGAATTACCACTGCTGGTTTGTGCCATAATCGTTGGATTTCAATTTTTAAGTCCTGGTATTTTGCAATTTTTTCGTGTTCCTTTTCATCGACCTTGCTATCTCCTGGTATTGCAATGTCAATTATAGTCACCTTGTTGTTCTCGACCAACGTGATGTCTGGTGTATTATGCGCCAGTACCTTGTCTGTTTGTATACGAAAATCCCACAAGATCTTGACCATCTGATTTTCAGTGACTTTTTCAGGCTTGTGTTCCCACCAGTTTGTAGCAGTATGGATGTTATAATTTTTGCATAAATTCCAGTGGATCATTTGTGCAACAGAGTTGTGTCGTAATTTGTAATCAGTCTGTGCGATTTTCTTGCAGCAGCTGAGCACATGGGCTACAGTTTCATCAGCTTCCTTGCATAATCTGCATTTAGCATCATTTGAAGATTTATCAATTTTGGCCTTTATGGCATTTGTACGAATTGCCTGTTCTTGTGCGGCCAGGATCAATGATTCTGTTTCTTTCTTTAAAGTACCAGATGTTAACCATAACCAAGTTTTTTCACTGTCCACTTTGTCTTTTATTTTTTCCAGAAATTGGCCATGTAATGCTTTATTTTGCCAACTCTCCATTCTTGATTTTATCACATTTTTTCTGTATTCTTGTTTCGTTATTATTATTATTATTATTATTATTATTATTATTATTATTATTATTATTATTATTATTATTATTATTATTATTATTATTATTATTATTATTATTATTATTATTATTATTATTATTATTATTTTATATTGATATTTCAGTGTATAATATTTGTATATTGATATAACATTTGTAAGTTGCTATACTTTTATAAAGTTTAAATTGTACTGATTTTATTATACACATTTTATGACTGGGAATGTTTTCATTATAGTAAATCCAGTTGGTTTTAAAAAGTAGTACTGTATATAAATTCATGAAATAAATAACATTCTGGCTTCATGGATTGGCTGCCTGAATTCTTTCCTTAAGCTGCTCTTGACACTCTATGTTTAGAGTATGTCAGCAAGTTACTGGACTGAGTATTGTCAGTATATTGCTTATGGTTCTTCCTCCTTAAATACATCATTCAATGTACCAGCTTACATTCAGAAGCATTTCACTAACTGATTTTATTTGACAACTGATGGGAAAGAGATGAAGTACTGTATATAGATTGGGGCCTGCCTGGATCAGCTGCAAATTCTTAATATTTAAATGTAACAAATCCTAGGGTTGGGAGGAAAAGTTTATTTACGTTATGTTCATACACTGCCTGGTCATAACTGAGACTGAATAAAGGAAAGCCACATACATCAGAATCCAGACACAGAGGGGATCTGTCCACATTCCTTACAAACTGAAATCAAATAAAGAAGAGAAAGCCTACAAAATTCTTCCAACCCCTTTACCCATCTAAAGGGAATAAGAAATGGCCTTGAAGTATAGAGCCGAGGTGGTGCAGTGGTTAAAAGCAGCACTGCAACTACTTCAGTGACTGCTAGTTCAGCAGTTCAGCTGTTCAAATCTCACCAGGCTCAAGGTTGACTCAGCCTTCCATCCTTCTGAGGTCGGTAAAATGAGGACCCAGATTGTTGGGGGCAATATGCTGAACTTTGTAAACCACTTAGAGAGGGCTGTAAAGCACTATGAAGCGGTATATAAGTCTAAGTGCTATTGCTATAGTAGGAAGAGCCACTACCAAGGTAAGTGCAGCTTAAGTCCATTCCAAAAACTAATTTGAGAAAACAGAGATACAGAGAAGGAGCAGGAAGCCCATTCCGACTTGCAAGATTCTATTGCTACAGCTACTGTAATTAAAGTAGTCCTAAACTACATGACATTGGTTTTTTAGTCGGACCTAATCTGAAGGACTGACAACTAACAATGACCCTAGTATTGTGTTTCCCCGAAAATAAGAACAGGTCTTATATTAAATTTTTGCTCCAAAAGACGCATTAGGGCTTATTTTCTGAATAGGTCTTATTTTCGGGGCAATATGATACTAAATGCGTCCATCTGGCTGAAGATCTTAATGGGCTTATTTTGGGGGGTAGGGCTTATATTATGAGCATCCTGAAAAATCATGCTAGGGCTTATTTTCCGGTTGGGTCTTATTTTCGGGGAAACATGGTAAATGCCTGTGTTGGCTTCTAATGTCATAAAGTAACATGTTGTGTATGTGTACTTATGATCTTAATATTGCATCTTTGTGTGTTAGTGGTATGTGTGCAGCGGTAAGCACAGGGCAACTGCCTACGGTCCACTCTGAGCTACATGACCAAGAGAGAGTTAGGGTGGATCTGTCTGCAACACTGCCCCACTGTGATATTTTTCCTAAATGTTGCTTGATCTGGCCCGTTTTCAAACTATGCATTTCTTTTGCCAGCTTCTCCTGTCGTGTCCAATTTGGCTCTGTTCCACTCAATTTTGAGAGAATTAACCAGCTGATGGCAGATAGAGTCTCAAGGCCTTTACGTATTTCCCCCCCCCCAACATTCCTTGGGTTAAAAAGAATTTAAAAAGATACATAACAAAAAGGATGGTCTTTTTTGATCAGTCGGGGGTACAGCATTCACATTTGACTGCTGCATCTGACTTGACTCTTCAAAGACCAGTTGTGATGGCCAGGAACGCTCTTATGATGGTATGCATTTTAAAAAGAAACATTCGGTTCCAGCGATTAGCAGAGCAGCTAAACTATTATCCAGCATTAGTGGAACAGAGTTAACTCGACTTCTTTTGGAGCTGGTTGAGTTTTTTGATCTTAAATGCCCATTATTTCCCATAGCAGCTTATGCCTGATCAATGAATTGTTTTTCAATAGATTATAGGCTTCTTCCTTTTCTCTTTCTAGGCCATATTTTTTTTCTAGTCAGATTTCCTTGCTCTGAGATTCAAACTTCTGGGTATTATTCTTGCTTTTTTACAAAAGCATCTCAGTCAAGCAAGAAAACTTCTTCCAGTATCATAAATCTTCTTTTGTATTTGCCTTGGGATCAAGTTCTCAGCAAAATGTTAAATTGTATGTAAATGTGTATAGTTTGTTATCTGACATACTAGCCCTGTGGTTTTTATCCCTATTCTCCAAATTATTAGTCTCTGAACGATAAAAGGATCTCTTATCCCATGACTGCTATGTTTGTTCAGAAACCTTTGATTGGGGAAGGAGTCACAATTCTTTTTGTTTGTGGTAGGTTCATGAGCAATGTGACATAAACGTGCAGAAGAGGTTTGCCCAAAGTGACCAGATTTTTTTAAAAAAAATCGGGACACCATTGACAGGGGGGTGGGTTTCTAGGGGAGCCGCCATGAGTTTTGCCCTCTGCGCATGCGCAGAGGGCAAAGAACGCCAATCCTTCAAACAGCTGTCAGCAACCTCTCCCGAGGATATCCCCCCCCCGGCTGCCTTTACACGCCCTCCCTTCTTCCTAGGAGCTTTCGCAGTCCTCGCTGGCCAAAGAGAGGCATCTAGGAAACCCGGCGCAGTCCCGCCGGCTCGGCTTCCTGAAGTGCTCGAATTCCTTCTCCGTGCCCTCTGGCTGGCTGAGCGCGCAGAGGGGGTGGGGAGCGAGGGCGGCGGCGGCGTGGGGGGGGGAACGGGACGGATGGAGGAGCCTCTGAAGTGGGTGGGGGTGGGTTCACGCGTGCGCGAAAGTGGGGGGGGGAGGTTGGAGCCCGGGCGGAGGGAGGGCGGTCACTGAGGAGAAAAAAAGTAACTTGTAAGCGTGTGAGCCAGGGAGAAAAGGGGGAGGAGGAGGAAAGTTCCCCGGGTGTCTCCTGCCCGCGCTGCGCCCCACTTCCGAAGAGCTCTGGGGACAGGACCCGCCCCTCTCTCTCCTTCCTCACCCGTCTTTGCCGGGCTGTTCCTCCGGGTGTGCTAAAGTGCTCGAGTTTTTTCTCTCACACACACACACATGCACAACCTTCCAACGGCCGGGTCGGACTGGATCTCCCAGCACGACTTCCCGGTCGTTGGAAGGTTGTGCATGTGTGTGTGAGAGAGAAAAAACTCGAGCACTTTAGCACACCCGGAGGAACAGCCCGGTTGCTACGCCGCCTCGCAACTCCCAACCGTGCCAAGCCCCGCAGGCTGCCTTTCTTTCCCCCCCTTCCCTTCCAACGCAGGCACCACCGGAGAGACGGAACCCCCGCAGTGGCGACCCTGGAGGATGGAGAAGGCGGGGGAAGAGCCCCGATGCCCAGCTGCTCGCTGACTCCAATTCTGGGCGAGCGCTCCCGGCTTGCTGCTGCCGCCGCTCACCCTTCAACAGCCAATCAGCATGGGGCGCCGACAGCAGCGACGTCATCTCTCCGCGCCCGCCTTGCGCGGAGAGAAAGGCATGGGTGGGTGTTTTAAGGTGACCAGATGTCCCGATTTTGAGAGGGCCTGCTGCTGCTGCTGCTGCCCCTGCGGCTGGGCCCAACCTGGCCGTCCTCGAGTGCCTGCAGGCCGATTTTTTGAAAGAATGCCCTAGTTGGGCATTGTTTTAAAAAATCGGGACTTTTTAAGAGGGCGGGCGGGACGCGGGACAAATGATTAAAAAGCGGGTCTGTCCCGCCAAAATCGGGACGTCTGGTCACCTTAGGTTTGCCTAAATTAGGACATTTGTTTCTTCTACATATAGTCCAAGTAATTGTGAAATAGTCAGGATGTTTTATGTGCTGCAAGAATAGTAATTTTGATTTAGTTATTTTAAAGGGCCTCATGGGTAACTTGGGAAGAACACTGACCTTGAGGCATATGGTAAATATGATCATTTTTGAAAAGTCTGTATCAGCAACTAATTCATGCTTTTCTGTAGAATGAATTCAGAGGCTTGGCTCCATAGAAAAGTCAGCATTAACCAAAGATAGAGTGGATTTGTTAATTATACAGATCAGTATGGAAATCCTGACCAAGTGGAGCCACCAGCATGCCTGGAATTCAAATTTGTCTAACAGCTAATGTGATCTGTTACAGAATTTGTATCATGAATTGTCAGCCTGAAATATACTTAAAGTTTTAGCTGGCCTAGGTCTCCCAGAGAAAGGAACTTCATAGCTCTCAATTCAACACTTAGGAATTCACCAGGAAGCAAAAAGATCTGCAGATGCTTACATTAGGTATATTTTACACTGAGTAAAAATTTGTTTAGGTTTAAGCCCCCTCTCTTCCCACACTCATAATGCCCTAATTTGGCCCCTCGTAAATCATTGTCTTCTGCCAAAGGCTTTCATGGCCTCATCTGGTAGCAATGATTCAAGTCTCTTGTTTAAATTTCCTGTAATGACAAACAGCAACCCATAGGAAGCTTTTATGGTGCCTCTGAACTACTAAAGCATGCACAGAAATCGGGACAGATATCAGCAGTAGATCTTGCCCGAGCACTGGGATTCTTGCATCTGCCCAAGAATGCAGTTTGCTGACGCTAGATACAGTAGAATGCTTATGTCACATTGACCATACAAGATAATGTAACTGGGATTGTGATATTCTAACTGGCACCTATTTTGGGTGTAATGGTTTTGTCCTATGTTAGGACTAGGCACTCTGCTTCGCACTTCTGTCAATTATTCAGAAGTTAACACTTCTACCATATTTAGCCATTAGTGGTGGAGGAGTGGACTGATGATAGCTGTAGTTCAAAGTGAAAGAATATCAGAATAAGAGAGTTGGAAGGGACCTTGGAGGTCTTCTGGTCCAACCCCCTGCTTAAGCAGGAGACCCTACACCAGTGATGGCGAACCTTTTTTCCCTCGGGTGCCGAAAACGCGTGCGCACGCACTGTCACGCACGTGTGAGTGCCCACACCCATAATTCAATGCCTGGGGAGGGTGAAAACGGCCTCTCCCGCCCCCGCAGAGGCCCTCTGGAGGCCAGAAATGGCCCATTTCCTGACTTCCAGTGGGCCTGGTAGGCCCATTTTTTGCCCTCCCCAGGCTCCAGAGACTTCCCTGGAGCCTGGGGAGGGCGAAAACATCCCCTCGGAGGCCCTCTGGAAACCTAAAATGCCCTCACAGAGCCTCCACATGAGCCAAAAATCAGCTGGCTGGCACGCACATGCATGCTGGAGTTGACCTAGGGCAACAGCTCGCGTGCCGGCAGATATGGCTCTGCGTGCCACCTGTGGCATGCGTGCCATAGGTTCGCCATCACTGCCCTATACCATTTCAGGCAAATGGTTGCCTAATCTCTTCTTAAAAACATTCAGTGAAAGAACACCCACAACTTTTGGAGGCAAATAGTTCCACTGATTAATTACGATATTGTTAGGAAATTTCTCCTTAGTTCTAGGTTGCTTCTCTCCTTGATTAGTTTCCAACGATTGCCTTCAGGTGCTATGGAGAGCATCTGTGGAAGACTACGGCACCTACCCATATTGTTTAAGATTTTCTAGGAAAATATCTGAAGGGAGCAGTCAAGAAAGTATGGTAAATCTTTGCTGTGTGTGGCCGCACTTAATCTTGTCTATAAGTTTCTTTTATTTTTGAAATGTGACCTTGAAAAAAGCATGTCTTTGTGGCATCCCCTGAGCTTTCCGATAATAATTACTTTCATAGTAACCACCCAGCAGCATCAGAACTGATTGACAAATAAATTAACTCTGACAGCCAGCAGGCTGAAATAATCAAAAACAGATTGTAATTTTCCTTGAGCAACAGGCAATAAAAATGGGAGGAAATGTTATAGATCATGTACAGGGAAATGTTTGTATCTTCCTCTAAATCAAAGTTGCACTCTTAAAAGATGTACAGTTTTGTCCTATCTTTTGAGAGTCACCTATAATAAATGGTCACTGTAGTGTCCTACATGGCTGAAATGATTGAAAGAATGTCGCTCTACACCTTTAGTATGTAAGATCATCTTTCTGCCAAAACAGCACCACCAATTTTTTGGGGGGTAGAATTTTATAGTGAATGGGACAGGAATGGGAATATCTAATAATCTGTTATTTGTTTTAGCCTCTTCCTTGCAGATTTAACTTGCACCATGGCTTATCTGCTTTTGGAGCTGTCTAACGCTCAAGGTAATTTTTAAACATCATGTATTATGAATGTTATATTACAAGATTTCTGCTACCTTAAAGACAAGCTTTATTATGCCAAAGTTTATATTAGCATATTTCCAAACAAAAATAGTGTCACGGGAGATTGCTATTAATTTTTTTTGCCAAAGGACAATAACATTATTCAAAAGATTCAAGAAAGTTTGTAGGCTGTTATTTAGCATCAGATTCTGGTAATAATGGTAATAATAATAAGTACAAATAATAATTGGTGTTAGCCATAGAAGACAATATTTGTAATTTAGGATTGAAATGAGGGGATCCTTGACACTCTCTGAGCTTGGCTGTTTTCTTGCAGATGTTTCATTACCAAACTAGGTAACATCATCAGTACATTGATGATGTTATCTAGTTTGGTAATGAAACAGCTGCAAGAAAACAACCAAACTCAGAGAGCATCAAGGACTCCACAATAATAGAAGCCTTAGGTACAATCCCAAAGTAAGTGGAGCACCATTTAACACCATCGGCATTGACAAAATTACCATTGGGCAATTGCAAAAGGCAGCTTTATCTGGAACAGCTTACATCCTGTGATCATATCTATAATACTATCATACATCAACATCTGCCTATCCCAAGTCCTTGCCATGCCAAATAACATGAGGTTGATTGTGCAACAAACCATAATAATAGTAAGACCATATTTTTCATAGGTTTTGATGCTTTATCTATCATATAAACTCTTTACTAAACATACTGATCTTTAATCTTAATAAAATTTGATTTTATTTAAACACTTAAATTCAATTATACAATAATCTCATGCCAACATTTCTAAACAGCCATGAATGGATATATGTACAGCACATCCTGGCTTGTGTAACTTAATATATGAAGTGGAAATAGTTAAAGTATCTTTATATGCAATATTATATTAGCATTATTTATCAAGGTTTGTTGCTTCCAAGAAAGCTAGGATTTCCATACTCACAATATGAGATTATTTATTTGCAGTTTTGGATTATTTTGATGTAATAAACCAGGTTTAAATATTATACTAACGAAGAAAAAAGATGCTAACATCTATTCATGATACCACATAGCGTAACAATCACAAAACATAAATAAGATGTGAATGCTATCTTAGAATTAGCTAAGATAAATGAAAAAAAAACATTTTAAATATCTCATATGTCTATGTTATTAGATCATACATTTGAGTTCCTTTTCTTCAAAATGTATTGTCCCCTTGTGAGTGACATGCTGCAGGGGTCATATAACCAGTGGTGGGTTCCTACCAGTGCGGTCCACTCTATAGCACCGGTAGTGGCCCGCTACTGGTGGTGATATACTGTGGTGATGTCACAGTACCGGTGCGGTCAGTTGCCGGTGCCTGGGCACTGCCATTTTTTTTAAAAAAAATGTTTTTACATTTTTTAAAAAAATTTCTTCTGCGCATGCCCAGAAGCTGAGCTTCTGGCACTGTGCATACACTGCCTTCCTACCCCACAGTGAGTCCAAGCAGGGGAGGATGGCTTAGGGAGCGTGTGAGATGCTGAAAGAACGGGTGGCAGGAGCTATCTCCATTCCCCTCCCTTCAGCAGTCCAAGAAGCCACGAACGTGCGGTAATGATCCCAGGCATTTTCGCACGTTCGAGGCTTCTCGAGCTGCTGAGGGGAGGGGGAACGGGTGGCAGGAGCCTAGGATCATCGAATGGGTAGAAGCATTCAGGCCAGATGGAGCCTCCTAGAAGAACCGCTGCTGCGGTCTTGCTGCTCCCGCTGCTGGGGGCTGCGTTGTGGGTGGGCAATGCCCTCCGCTTCTCCAGCGGCTGCCAAGCTCCCGAGGCCCACACCTACCTGGTCACATGGCTGGCAAGCCACACCCACAAAATAAGCCACGCCCACAGAGTGGTAGTAAAAAAATTAGGAACCCGTCCCTGCATATAACCCTCTCTCCCCATCCTTTTCTATGTTTTGCTTTTAATCTCAATATAGTACTAATCCTTATTCATTTATTACAGACTTCTTAAAAATATATTTATTTTATTTATTTATTTTGGAATTCTTATATGCCGCCCAACTCCCTAAGGACTGTAGAATTGGTATATTGCTATCTACAAGGATTTTGTCTTTCCCTTTAAAGCAGGGGGTCTCCAACTCCTGGACCACGGATCTGTTAGAACTGGGCCGCATAGCTGGAGGTGAACGGCGGGTGAGTGAACAAAATTGAAACCACCCCCCACCATCCCCAGTCTGTGGAAAAATTGTCTTCCACAAAACTGGTCCCTGGTGCCAAAAAAGGTTGGGGACCGCTGCTTTAAAGCACCTTCAGTGGTTTACTGACCAAGTTTCTTCAGCTGCTTTGCAAAAATCCAGCATGAATGTGCAGAATTTATCAGCATTCTGTTCTCTGAAGCATTACCCACAGTTTAGGAGAAGTCATATACAGAGACCGGGATGCTGGAATTTTCACTTGCCTGCCATTTATTGTGTTTTGTTACTTTCGCACCTATTTAAAATAAATATAGAAGAAATGTATGAGCAAGAGTGGGCAGGTCAGGAATGGAAATCTGAATATCCTCTTAAAAACAGAAGAAAAGCTACTTTCTAAAAACAATACATTCAGCTAAGATTATAATGCAGATTACTTGGAACCAACACAATCTCATAAATCAGAATCAATTTATTCCTCTCTTAAGTAGAATTCCTAAGATAACATTGTAATCAGGCAGTTAATTAGACAATTCTGCCCAATTAACGATATAGATTCAAATAACATAACATACCTTTTTATATATCACATGTTTGGTCATCTTTGCTACTACTACTATTTCTGTGTTGGAAGCACTTCAGTGGTGGAAGGATTTGCTGGTGACATCCCAATTGCCCAGGGGATGCCCAGTTGGGCAACTGGTCAACTTTTGTGTCCCCATAAAATTGCTCCTCAAAGTGGTACTCATCTATCTATTCTTGGTTGCCCACTTTCAAACTGCTGGATCGGCAGGAGCTGCAACATGTAAAGGGAGCTCACCCCGCCCCATGGCAACAATGTCAGAGCAAAACACAGCTCCCTGTCCGTCCGTCCCCTGAGAAACTGCAATTAATTAGATTAGAGGTGACTAGATCTTGCTTCCCCATGGCATATACTCATAAAGAAAATAAAACCGAAGTAAAGTTCTAATAAACACTTTTATTATAAAAGTACAAAAGATATTTGATTACATCCTACCGGTAGAAATATGTCCAGCCGGACAAAGGAAAAGCAAGTAAGAGAATGAATGAACAGAAACTAGATATGCCCAGTAAATCAAGGATCACAAGGCATAAACCAGGAGACACTTAGATAAGGAATTTCTCTTTCTACGGTACAGTCCAGAGTAGAAGCTCAGCTCAGCTGGCAAAGGCTAAAGAACGCAGTGACAAGTAATGGGTCTCGAATGCAAGCCTGCTGATCATCACCCCACCCCACCTCACGAGCCAGTGTGCTCCTTGTCATCTTTGCTGATGTTACTATAACTTCAAAAGGGATTGCAAAGACATTCAAAAAAATCTGTCCAAAATGGATGAACAGACTTTAGAATGACAAATGCAAGTAGTTCATTGTAAACAAATATGAAGAGATCGATGTTGGAACAAAGGAAGGAAACTTCACCTATACATTGATGGGATGTTTACTGGCTGTGACAAAACAGGAAGAGGATTTTGAGGCCATATTTCAATCATGAAAACGTCGATCAGTGAGCAGTTGCTGTAAAAAGAGCACTTGTATTGCAAGATGTCAATGGTGAAGTGGACCTGTCTTGTCCTTTCATCAAGAAAATGTCCTCCTGCTTTTTGTAGGATGTTGTCTGCTCTGTAACCAACCCTTGACTGTGGATTGCAGCCATAAGTTCGTTGGGATGAGGCTCTGTTGTCTGCACCTGAGATTGAAGCGTAGGTGATTCCTGTAGTCTGCCACATTTTTGCTGTCTTTTCATATTCCAGTACCTGCCTCAGGGTTTTTTCCTCAAAATGTGTGGCAACATATCAGTGAAGATTCTCAGCCATCCTGGTAGAGTTGTCTGGAAGCTGAGTCATGGCAACTGTATTTCTTTTCTTGTTGGTTCAAAACATTTTGCTGCTTATCCAAATAGATTCTTCAATCTGAGCAATTTGGTTAGAGGGACTCCATATGTATACTCCAGGGAGGTCATCTAACCTGGATGGGATCATTAGGTAAGTAGGCAGAGAGTTGCCAGGGGTAATGGTGTTTATCAGTCATAGGTAGCAGGACTTAAATATTGGCTGTTGGAAAGTAGCAGGGAAAGAAAGTTATTGACCTCAACTCCAGATTTGAAAAATATCATAGGTGATAAACAGCGGGAGGAAAGAAGTATCACCAGTTTGTTTTTCAGTAGTCGGTATTTAGAAAGTGGCCATTTTGTGAATATCCTCAGCTCAAAAGCATCTTTGTAGATCAAATACAAAATACTGCACATACCTAATGGTTTGTTTAATCTTAGTTTACTAAATAGATCAAAGTTGACATTTGGTCATTCACATAATACATTAAGATTGGTGACCCAAAACTTTTAAACTGAGTGGGCATCCTTTGGAGATTGAGTCTAAAGAATTAACCAACCAAAACAAAAAAATTGAGATGACCACAGTGTGACAGGATTAAGAATTTAAACTCTTTGCTGTCATCTGCTGGTTGAATGAATTTTTGCAATTCTAATCTGCTAACTGCATGCACACACACACACACACACACACACACACACACATATGAACCTGTCATTCAGACTTTGTGAGAGGCAGCTGTAGCAAAGAGTTTAGAAAAAAAATTGTATCTGATGCAGCAAAACTATAGAGACTAAGAAAGATCACCTTTACAAAAATACTGTATACAGGAACCATTATCTAGTATTTTTAAAGTCCAGAATGATATTGGCTCAGGAAGATGCCTCCAGAATTCATTGAAGTACGGTATAAGTCAGGCTTGCAAGATTCTGTTGTTCTATCTAGCCAATCTCAATAATTTTGAGCAATTTTAGGCAACCTGTAGAGTTGATTTGACTAGGTCTGTTTTACCTAGTGCAACTGATAAAAACCTACCAACATTTTACTTTTACTGGAGGTGTAGAAACATAATCCAAGACTGCTCCTCTCAAACAATTCAAAATGGTCTTCCGTCAAACAAAATACAGGGTCAGAGACTTTGTGCTCTTGGTCTAAACAATTATCCGCAAAGCAGAAGAATGAAATGACACCATCATTATAGGTAAGGAAAAAAAGGACCTTGAGGTCTGCAAAACTTCTGCAAAATATATTCTTGTTTTTGTATTTGGTACTTCTGGGTCCCTAATTTTTTTAGTTCTTTGTAAAAGACCAAACAGAGACCGTGGGAAGCTTCTGTGCAAACATGTTCCAAGAAGCAGCTGTATCTCATGAAAGCTCTATTGTTCTAAACTATATGCTGGGCTCTCTATTTATACCCTTAAAAAACCTTTTAGGGTCAGCTGCTTGTGCTAAAACAAAATTGATAATTATTAGCCATCAACTGTAAGCACTGTGACCATTGCCTCTTATCCTGGAACGAGTTACATTTCAGTGCCGGTGTGCTGCACAAAATGAGGAGTTTCTTTGAATAGCTTTCTTCTAATTGCAGTAGTCTGAACAAAGGAATACAACCAAAAGAGCAGCTACATTTTGTAATTAGAAACCGTAGTAGAAAGTAGCTAAAATAAAATGGCTAGGAACAAATATGTTATATAGTAGGAGGGAAAGTTTCTGAACTCCCAAAGCTAAACCAGCCTTTTGCTGCTGTCATTCTTAGCTCAAGTTATGGTGGTTGATAACTTGAACAGATTTCTCAATACTTTCAATTTTTGCAAGGGGAAATTTGAGAATCTGAAAGCAGACACAGCTCCTATTAAAAAAAAACAACACTCAGCCGTTTGGCTCAGACAAATTATCTGAATATTAGAGCAAGAAGAGAAATCTTAAGTGGAAGAACAGCTGTGAATTTGGCTCCTCCTAGGAGGAAGCTCCGGAAGATGATAATATTCTGTTTCTTCCTTTCTGTATCATTAGACATAGTACCCTAAAAGCAGCATAATATTCCAGATTCCAAACCATTCTGTTGAGATTCAACCTGATTTGTTTCTTTTCCATTTAAGTATTCCAGATGGTATTATTATGCATGGGGATTACCATATCTGGTTAACAAAGATCGAAATGCAGAAAAGTACAATAGGGGTTGGTGGGTTGGTTTTTTTGCTATTTAGTGGTTGTCTGAATCTCTGCAGAGCAGATTTGATAATCCTATTTGTGTACTATTAAAAGAATGTAATAAATCAGAAAAGCCTTGGCTATAAGAAGTGTCCTACTGGATTTCCAGAAATGTGCCATGACACTAAACCATGATTTAACTGTTATTTGTTGAAAATGTATTTAGCTGGCTGCATTCATATATTCATGCTGAGTCATTCATTAAGAATGATCAATTATACTTGTGAATTCAGATGATATACTAAGGCTCAACTTCACTACATGTTAACTTGAAAAGTCTGGTTGAAGAGACTGTATACCTTTTTCTTCAATCAGCTACTATAGCATTTAGGATTACAGAAACCAGTTTGTTACCTATGACAAACCATGGATACAGTGTCTAGTTTTTGTAAACTCTAAATGGCAGCCCCTTGGGATTCAGGCCAGATAAGACCACTAGGTCTTCAATTAAAGTGCTGGATGGGAGAGAGGAAGAGGCATATCATGCTAATTAGGCAAACATAGCTTAAGTCAAAAGAATAAACCATGTAATGGGTTAGTGGGATGTGTAACAGTCTTGCTCTCACTGGCAGAAGAAAAATTGTCTTCAGGATGACATTTTAAATCAATGTTATCCCCATTTCTTGAGCTCACAGTTTAAACCATGTCTTATCTCAGGGTTATGCTGAGATAACTATTCTTTGATTATTCCAACAAGACATTCCAATGTATTTCAGCCACACCTTCTGGGACTTCACTACTTAATGGGCATTAAATTCTTCCAGAGATAACAGTTCTTTTATTTACATCATCTGTCAACACAGGATGAAAGGGAGACAGTCAGGAGCTTCTAATCTTGTCTCTTGCAATTCACTTCAACCTGAATAACCCTGGAATATGTACGCAAGCCAGATGGCAAAGTTTGTCCAAGTCAGATGATTGTATAAACTGGGGAGGGGGAGTTTCCCCCCAAGGTTATGGGCCCATGCAGGAAAACATTGGGAGTTCTGTCGGGGTGGAACCAGTTGACCAAGGATAGAATCTGCATCATGACAAAAATGGCTGTTGTTTCTCTTTGCATCTATTCATTTACTTCTTTTTTTAAAAGAAAACTTGTATATGTTCTGTATACAACATGGGTGTAATTCTAGTGGAGCATTTAAGAGTGGGAGAAATGCAGAGAACTAGGTGAAATTATAAAGAGATTCTTAGTTTGAAATCTGGGGACCTCAATCCCAATCTGTTACATGTGAACAATCATACATGTGCAGAGTTCAAACTACTTTATTATGTTCTGCCTATAATACAGGAATCTCCCTAGTCTGGCAACTCAATCCTGGGAACAAATAGATAAGTCTTCCAGGAACTTAAGAGGTGGGTGGGTCAGACCTAGCTCTTTTGAGGTTGTGCAGTGATTCCAGACTAATTCCACGTTTGATCCTTCCTTTCTGCCAGGCTGGTTGCTTCCCAACACAACCATCTCCAATAACTTTTCTACAGCTGTATTTGGTTCAGAATTAAAGGAGGCTGATATTTATCAGACTATGCATTAAATTGTTCTCTGTGCTTTACATTAAATGGCTACAAAACCTACTTAGGTTCACACCTAAGTTTGGGGCTGTCGCTGGGCAACACAGACTTCCAACTCCCTCCAAAGGTTTTCTATGGGGTTGAGATCTGGAAACTGGCTAGGCCACTCCAGGACCTTGAAATGCTTCTTACGAAGCCACTCCTTCGTTGCCCGGGCAGTGTGTTTGAGATCATTGTCATGCTGAAAGACCCAGCCACGTTTCATCTTCAATGCCCTTGCTGATGGAAGGAGGTTTGCACTCAAAATCTCACGATACATGGCCCCATTCATTCTTTCCTGTACACGGATCAGTCACCCTGGTCCCTTTGCAGATTAACAGCCTCAAAGCATGATGTTGCCACCCCCATGCTTCACAGTAGGTATGGTGTTCTTTGGATGCAACTCAGCATTCTCTCTCCTCCAAACACGAGTTGTGTTTCTACCAAACAGTTCTACTTTGGTTTCATCTGACCATATGACATTCTCCCAATCCTCTTCTGGATCATCCAAATGCTCTCTAGCAAACTTCAGATGGGCCTGTACTGGCTTAAGCAGGGGGACACGTCTGGCACTGCAGGATCTGAGTCCCTGGCGGCGTAGTGTGTTACTGATGGTAGCCTTTGTTACGTTGGTCCCAGCTCTCTGCAGGTCATTCACTAGGTTCCCCCGTGTGGTTCTGGGATTTTTGCTCACCATTATTGTGATCATTTTGACCCCACGGGGTGAGATCATGCATGGAGCCCCAGATCGAGGGAGATTATCAGTGGTCTTGTATGTCTTCCATTTTCTAATTATTGCTCCCACGGTTGATTTCTTCACACCAAGCTACTTGCCTATTGCAGATTCAGTCTTCCCAGCCTGGTTCAGGTCTACAATTTTGTTTCTGGTGTCCTTCGACAGCTCTTTGGTCTTCACCATAGTGGAGTTTGGAGTGTGACTGTTTGAGGTTGTGGACAGGTGTCTTTTATACTGATAACAAGTTCAAACAGGTGCTATTAATACAAGTAATGAGTGGAGGACAGAGGAGCCTCTTAAAGAAGAAGTTACAGGTCTGTGAGAGCCAGAAATCTTGCTTGTTTGTAGATGACCAAACACTTATTTTCCACCATAATTTGCAAATAAATTCTTTCCAAATCAGACAATGTGATTGTCTGGATTTGTTTTCTCGTTTTGTCTCTCATAGTTGAGGTCTACCTATGATGTCAATTACAGGCTTCTCTCATCTTTTTAAGTGGGAGAACTTGCACAATTGGTGGCTGACTAAATACTTTTTTTGCCCCACTGTATAAACCAAAATGTCTTGAACCCCATGTTGTGATACACTAAAGGAAAGCAAATGACACTACGGGGTGTAATGATTTTTAAATCATGAATGGTGACTAAACAAAATATGAGAAATTTGCTTAAGAAAATGGTAAAACTCCTTGGCCTAAAGGTGTGGACAGCAATATGGTACAGGCTAAGAGCAAAGTAATCATAGAGGTGATTGTACTACATGATTAAAAGCTTTCAGGATTTTTGAAATAGCTTCATCCCCCATCCTTTCTAGTAAAGTTGTTAAAGAATTCAACTGATCATTATTCTGGTATTCTTGTGGAAGGAAAATTGGTGTAATTCCGAATAAGGAAAGATTTTCAACTGATTCTACTCACAAAATATAATTGACAAAGTAGCAGACAAAGACAGACTGATATTATCCTATATGTTCCAATATTAAAAGACCCTCCCGAAACTATGTATGTTGGGACATAAAAGACACCAGGGTAATGATACATAGATACGGTAAGTAAGATGTCTACAGTTAGACTGATATAAGCCAGTAATTTCTCACAACAGGGCTAATTGTGAGTTCTCTACAAAGAAAACTAAAAGGGTTGCTTTCAACTTTAAAGGTCACACTAAATTGCAGTGAAGACACCAAACTCCATTTTTAAAATTTTTTTGATATGTCTTAGAAGACATACCGTGTTTCCCCAAAAATAAGACCCTGTCTTATATTTTTTTGAACCCTGAAATAAGCGCTTGGCCTTATTGCCATGCACTCAAAAGCCCGATTGGGCTTATTATCAGGGAATGTCTTATTTTGGGGGAAACGGTACAAACTGAGGCAGACACGTTCGAAAGGCTAACAAGTTTATTCAGCTCAAGGTAAATGCTAACAGTGAAAGCGCTAGCCTGTCTGCTTAGCGCGGCACGCTCAGACTAACAGAGTGCGGCAAAGTCAGTACCCTTGACAGCTCCTTATATAGTCGCGCCAGAATGGCTGCGACCAATCAGCTTGCAGCAGCAGACCTGCGTCAGCTGAGGACCTGAGGGAAGCCTGGACGCAGCACCCCATCACTAGATAGCACATTCATAGTCCTGCAGGTAGGCAGGCCTTCTTCTGACTAGGTCTGACCGTCGGAGGGTTCCTGTTGAAGCTGGACTGCTGCAGAGGCTCCTGCTGCCATCTCTGGAGGCTTTTCCACCTCGTTGGCTGCTTCCATGCCTGGAACAGAGTCCTCGGCGTCCAGTGAGTCATGCTTGCTGCGCCTGTCATAGTTCACCTCGGTTCCTGGAATAGGCCCATCTGTAAACAAACTTTTATCTGAAATGTTGGGGTTAGTTTCTAGCATGTATGCTTTCGTCTTAGGGCTCCAGCAACCCCTGAGCTGGTCAATATGGCATCACCACATTTGCCCATCGTCTAGGACCAGTGTGTATGACCTGGGGCCTGCTTGGTTAGTGACAGTACCTGATAGCCATTGGGGGTGGCCTGCATAGTTCCTGACATACACAAGGTCCCCTGGCTGGAAAGTTCTGATTTTTGAAGTTGAATCCCTGGGAAGGTCCGGGGAATAATTGGGATGCAGTCTGTCTTTATCCTCCTTCCCATCAACAGCTCAGCAAGACTTTGGTTTGTTTCCAGGCATGGAGTGGCATGCTGCAACAGGTATTTTGAGATTTTATAGTTCCAGTCACCAAGCCCTAACCTTACCAGGGTCTCCTTAACTGAGCGTACAGCCCTTTCCCCCCTACCATTGGAAGCAGGAAAAAAAGGAGCAGTTAGAATGTGCCTTATGCCAAGTCCTGCTAGGTATACTTCAAAAGGGCCAGAAGTAAATTGGGGCCCATTATCAGACACCAGAACGTCTGGGATACTGTGAGCGGCAAACAAAGTCTGTAATATCTTGATGACTGCGCCAGAGGTGGTGGAGGACATCAGCTTCACCTCTACCCACTTAGAGTAAGCATCCACCCCCACGAAGAACATTTGACCCTGCACTGGGCCAGCCAGGTCTATGTGAAGGCGAGACCAAGGCCCTCTTGGTGTGCCCCATTCGGAGGGGCTTGCTTTAGGTGTGTTTGCTCTTGTTTCTTGACATGCCTGACACCCAGACACCCATTCGATAATGTCCCAATCTAAGTTTGGCCACCATACATAGCTCCTGGCCAGAGCGTTCATCCTCACTATACCCGGGTGGCTATCATGTAAGGTAGACAGGATGTGGTTTTGTAAAGTGGAAGGAATAACAACTCTATGCCCCCAGAGCAAACAGCTTTTCATTGTGGATAGTTCATTTTGCCTTGTCCGGAATGGCTGGAATAGCATACCCCCAGAGTCTAAAGGCCAGCCTCTCCTGACCCAGTCCAAAACCTGAGAAAGGATTCTGTCTTTGGACATGTGTTTGGCCACGTCCGCTGCTGATAAAATGTTTGGTAGTTCTTCAATCTTCAGCACAGAGTTAACAGGAGCTGGATCTTCCACTGGAATAGGTAGAGGGCATCTACTCAGGGCATCTGTGTGTGCAAGGTGTTTTCCTGGCCTGTACTCAAGGGCGTAGTTATAGGCAGCTAGAAATTCAGCCCACCTAGTCATCCTTGGGGACATAATTTGAGGGGACTGCCTGTTTACAGAGAGAATCCCCAGCAATGGTTTGTGGTCTGTGACGAAAGTGAAATGGCGGCTATATAGGTATTCATGGAACCTTTTTACTCTGGTTACCAGGGAGTTTACTCCGGTTTACCAGGGCTAAAGCCTCCTTATCTATTTGCCCGTAGTTTCTTTCTGTCTGGGACATGGTGCGAGAGAAAAAAGCGATGGGTGCCTCCCTTCCTGAAGGCAATCTGTGACTAAGGACGGCTCCTACGCCAAATGAAGAGGCATCACACATTAAAACCAATGGCATCTTGTCACTATATTGTAAAAGGAGACTGTCAGATGTGAGCAGTCGTTTTATAGCCTGAAACGTGGCAGCTTCTCTTGAGCTCCACAGCCAAGGTCTCTGTGAATCTAAAAGCCTATGTAAAGGTTCAGCTACGGAAGCCTTGTGGGGCAAAAAAACACTGTAAAGATTAATGAGGCCTAGAAAAGCCTGCAATTCTGTTTTGTTCTTAGGAGTAGGGGCCTCATGAATTGCCTTAACTTTAGCTTTGGTTGGGTGTAACCCTGAAGAATCTATTCTGTAGCCCAAGAACTTCCTTTACACCTAGTTTGCATTTTTCTAATTTAAGAGTGAGTGCAGATTGCTTGAATCTCTCCAATATTGTCCTTAATCGTGCTTTCAATTGATAGATATCAACAGCAGACACCAAAATATCGTTGAAATAAGGAATACCCTGGAGCAGTCATTCCATTAAACACTGAAATATACCAGGGGCAACAGTAACTCCAAATTGGACCCTGTGGCATTTAAATGCCCCCCTATGAATGACAATAGTTTGGGCCTCTGCTGTGGCCTCGTCAACAGGAATCTGTTGGTAGGCCTGGGTAGGTCCAATTTTGCAAAAATCTTGTCCTGGCCTAGGGAATGGAGGTGCTGAACCACAGGTACGGGATAAGCGGAATTTTGGAGGACCTTATTGAGTGTGCCTTTGTAGTCAGCACATATCCTGACTGACACGTCTGGCTTAACGGGGTGGCTATTGGTGTTTCCCATCTCAAGTGGTCAACTGCCTCAAGGATGCCCTGACTTATTAGTTTATCTAAAAACATTTACTTTTTTTTCTCAGGGCAAAGGGGACTCGTCTATATTTCATACGAATGGGAGCAACCCTGGGATCCAAATTAAAGGAAAGGGGCTTCCCAGTGTACTTACCCAGGGCAGAGGTGAAGACTGTGTTGAACTCCCTGATGAGATCAGACAGGCTCGGTTCTTGTATTTGATGGATTCCAGAAATGGAGAGGCACAGGGAATGCAACCATTCAAGGCCTAAAAGGCTAGGCAGTGGGTCTTCTACAATAATGAGGGAAAGGTGACCAGAGAAATTTCCATATCGAATATGGAAGGGGTAGATACCTAATATAGGAATGATTCTACCTTGGTAATCTCTTAATTTAGTAGGGGCAGGTTTAAGTTTAGACTTGGTAAATTGGGGAACCAATTTCTTTATAGCCTGTCAAGATATGAGAGACATGGAGGAACCAGTATCTACTTCCATTTTACATGGAGATCCCTCCAAAAGTATAGTAATAAATATTTTTTCTTGCTATTGCTTACTGCATTTCCAATTATGCTTTCAGGGGGATAGCTGTCATTGTTAATAGTACAGCATTAATCTCCCCTGGGTTCAAATTTGAAGGATGGTTTTTTAAAATTTAAGGATCTAGCTAGTGGCCTTGTATTTGGCTGTGGGGCTCTGCATACCCTTGCCAGATGGCCCATTCGTCCACATCTCAGGCAGTCTGCATTTCTGAACTTGCAAGCAGCTCTCAGGTGCGGTCCCCCACAGCTCAAGCAGATGTTTTGTGTTGTCTGTTTTGCCTTGTTGTCTTTTCTCTGGTCCTGAAGTCTGAGGCGATGTATGTCTTCTTTGATTCCCTCAGTAATGTCCCCTATTTTGTCTGCTGTTTCCGAATGGACAGCCTCCGTTTTGGCGGGAAAAACTGAAAGGGTTGTTTGCTGAATCTCTAAGGCAGACCTGTTTGCAAGTTATGCTGCTCTTACCTCCTCTAAGGCTACTTGTAATGGAAGTATTGTTTTTGTAAGTAGGTGGCGTTGTAATCTTAAGTCTCTGATGCCACACACAAGCCTTTCTCTCAGGGCATTATCTAAGTGTTCAAATTCACAGTAAAGGGCAGCTGCCATGAGTGAAGACATGTATTGGTTAATAGTTTCCCCCTCTTTTTGGTTTCTGTGATAAAATTTAATTTAATTTAATTTAATTTAATTTAATAGACGCTCTTATAGGCCGCCCAATGACGTGGGACTCAGGGCGGCGTACAACAAAATGCATGTCTTCCAGCTATTACAGATGGAACAGGGGAATAATGGTTCCTTAAGTTCTCGGAGATAACATCCCAGGGCACATTTTGTATTTTCTGAGGAGCCACAAGATTTTTTGCAGTTTCAAATACCTCATTTCCACAGTTAGAGAGGAAAAGGGCTTTTTTCCTGTCATTAGAAATGCTAGAGAGTTTGTTAGCCATTAGGAAGAATTTGAATTTTTCTAAATAAGTGTCCCAAGATTCAGCTGCAGGATTGTAAGCGGCAAAAACGGGTAAGGCTGCCATTCTCCACAGAAGGGGATTTTTTGTAGGGACTTCAGTTCTTTGTAGTGACAGCTCAGCTCCGTGATTCTTCAGCTCCGTGTCTTATAGCCTCATTTGTTTTGGGGATAAAAATTCCAACCTTCGTCGCCAGTTGATATGTCTTAGAAGACATACAAACTGAGGCAGACACGTTCGAAAGGCTAACAAGTTTATTCAGCTCAAGGTAAATGCTAACAGTGAAAGCACTAGCATGTCTGCTTAGCGCGGCACGCTCAGGCTAACAGAGAGCGGCAAAGTCAGTACCCTTGACAGCTCCTTATATAGTCGCGCCAGAATGGCTGCGACCAATCAGCTTGCAGCAGAAGACCGGCATCAGCTGAGGACCTGAGGAAAGCCTGGACGCAGCACTTTTAATATTATGCGGCAAATTAAATCAATATAATTATAAAGCACCAGCCTATCAAGATTGTGTTGTCACTTAAAATTCAACTGGTACTGATGCAGTTACTTATAAGTAATTCTTATTAAATGGATAAACAAGTGATTCCATTGTTAGATATATATGTAGAATAATCAAACTGGATCAAAACATTAAATAGCTACATTTGTGTACCAAAAGAAATACTTCTATTATAAAGATGGTGGGTTCATTTTAAGGTTACCATCTTTTAAATGTCTTAGGCTATTTGAAATAAGTTATATACTGGTAGTCCTTGACTTACAACTACGGTATAATGAAGCCTACTTATCCTGGCCGTAAGTTTTGATGATTATAAAATGGATCTTTTATCGGCATATAAAAACGATCAAATAAATAATAAAGATCTTTTCATGTGATCTTTTTTATAATAGTCATAAAGCGGCCACCATGGTCATTAAGTGAACCCATGGTTTTGCTGAAAACTGGAACTAACTGCCAATTTTTGACAAAACTGTGGTAAAATGTGATCATGAGACTACAGAATGTTAAACAGTTATAAATGTGGCCAGGATGTTGAGCGCCTGATGTTTGGTTGTGTGACTGCTGGGGGAGGCAACCATCAGACTTATAATCTGGATCGTAAGAGCCTCCAGGTAGGCCCGTTAAAACTTAAAATGGTTGCCATGCAACATTAATCAGGTAGTTCTCATTTAATGACCACGATTGGGATCAGCAATTTGTTGTTAAGCAAAGCAGTTGCTGAGTGAAACTGCAACTGTAGTTACAATCTTACTTCAGCCTTCCTTTGCTTTATAGACCTGCAAAGGTTGCAAATGCAAGATTTGATCATAAAATTACTTTTTCATCAGTGTCATAACTGTAAACGGGCTAAATGAGGATTACCTGTGAAGCATTGACTGAACACAACTCCAAATAATTATGAATTTACTCATTCTAGAAATCAATCGTGAGATGGACAATTATATAAAAATTAAAAATATAACAAAATGTTTGATTTTCTCTAAAAGATTTTAAGGTGTTTTTTTTAAAAAAAGCAGGGCTGGGCTGCTCTGCCCCACTTTAATTTGGTGGAGGGCAGGGAACACAGGAGAAAGGTAGAGAGAGGAAAAAAGTTGGAAGAGTTATAACAGATTGAGCAAGAGAAAGTTCTCTGTAAGTGATGAGTTCAGACTTCTTGCACAGAAGAGTAAAAATGACAGATAGGAGAAAATACTTTCTACAAATGATAAGTTCAGGCCTTTGGCTGACAGAAGGCAGTGGAAGACTGGATTCAAGCCATAATGCAGTTTATTTGGGTTTGACTCATATCCTTCAGCTGACAGAAAACTTTTTATATACATGAAATCTGCCGTCCCCATTACAGATCTGTTGCCTGTTTCAGGTTAGCAGTCCCCTTAATCTCCTCTAGCTAGACAATTTTATAGGCCTTGTTGCTACCGTTGGAAGAAGTGGGAAGAGGAGGGAAAATAGAGCTTTAATCCCAGAATGAGTAACCAGAGGAAGGCAGTGTTATGTGGGAACAGGGAAGAAGCATACAGGATATGCTTGCATTATGTTTAGGTGCAAGCGGGGAAAACCTTTTGCCCTAATGCACAAATTCTGCTAAATTAAGAGGAGGAAAAGTAGTTCTCCATATTTGGTTTTGCTCTTCTGCTGCTTCCATGTACAGATAGTCCTCAATTTACGACTATGAACGAGACAAGAATTTGTTACTAAGCAAGGCAGTTGTTAAGTGAATCACATGGTCATTAAGTGAATCCAGTCCCCCCCCCCACTTTGCTTGTTGAAATCTAGTTGGAAAGGTCACAAATGACAATCACATGGACCCAAGGGGCTCCAACTGTCAAAAATAGTTGCCAAGTGCCTGAATTTTAATCACGATTGTAAGGAGACTGTGATGTTTGTGTAAGGACCAGTCATAAGTCACTTTTTGCAGTTTCCGTGTAATTTCAAACAGTCGCTAAACTAATGGTTATAAGTTCAGGACTACTTGTACTCCATGGACTTATTTTTGTGTACCTCACCAGAAAGATGGCCCTGAAAAAGAGGAAAAACAAATCAAATCTGTTTGAAATGTTTTTTAAGTGTCTTTTCTTTTTAAAAAAGGAAATTAACAAAGCACAGATATAGTTAGAATTCAGCCAGATTTATTTACCAAATACTTGAAAAGTATTTTTTTACTCAAAGGACAAGATATATGAGTCACCTGAAGGCAGGTAAAAACTATAAAGATGTTCTTTTTTTAATGACAACTTTTGAAGAATCTGCCTTCATCAAAGGGGGACATTTAATTTCAGTTCCCTAACCCCCCCCCCATTGTTCAATCCCAACGCTGCTTACCCCTCTTTGCAATCCTGAAAACCCCTCAGGTGAAAAACCTGCGCCTCTTGGGACCACAGCAATGAACTCCCAAGTGCACACAATGGCAGCTCTTATATTGTGTGTGGAAGCCGGTCACAACACGCAGGTTATTTCGTACTTCACAGATAGATTACCCGAGAGGCTTTCTTTGAACCCAGCCAGCAAAAGGACAACCCCACAGATCATGCAAAACAACGTGCAGTAGCAGACAGATGTCAGTTGCATTTTTCCCCTTTCGGCCGACTGACTCCATACCGCTTCCCCCCCCCCCTTGAATGTCATGCCCCAGCCTCCCCCACCCTGACTTCCAGCTCGCCTTGTTGATCCTGGGAAAGAGAGGGGGAGGTGGGAATGCCAAAGGCCGGGGCTCTAAAACCCGGCCTGCAATCCTGCTGAGCCCCTTCCTGCTAATTGGTCCCAGATAGTTGTGCTTTTTTACCAAGCAACAGGAACTTTGGCCGCCCGGGGTGGGGGAGGGTGAAGTGCGGGCAGGAACCGAGGAGGGGGGGGGGAATGGGGTTGCCGCGGTGAGTTGGCCGCGCCCGGGGGTGGATGGGTTTGGCTTAAGCTGCGGAGTCTCAGCACAGCCTTGCCCTGCCCTGCCGTCCAAATCCGACGGGGTGGAGGAGAAAAGAGGAAGACGCGACGCATCCATTTGCAACCTGGAAACTCCTTCCCTTCCCTTCCCCCAGCACGAGACTGGCTGCTCAGGGTAAAGGCGGCCTTAGGGAGAACCGCGGAAGGCGGGGACTGGGGCTGCTGGCTTCCAATGAGCTCAGGCGCCTTGCTTTGCCTTGCCTGCCCGGCGCTACTGGAGGAGTCTCGGTCGAGAGAGACTCCGAGAGACCCTGAAGCGCCTTCTTAGAGGCGCTGGACGGCCAAGCCAAGGCGTTAAGTGTCCGCTCGCATAACGACGGCGGAGGTGACGACGACGACAAGCAGGGGCGCTTCCCGAGCCTCTCGCTTTGCACCGCTAAGGCATCCGCCCTGACTTCCCCCGCCTCGGTGTTTACAGCCTTTTCTATATAGAAATAGAGGTAAACGTGTTCTATTGAATGGAAGCAAAGCGGGTCGAAGTTTCTGGCTGGGGCAAAGGTGCGGGTCCGTCTGCGGGAAAGATTTGAGGCTCCCTGCTTTCCGCGGCGGTGAATTCGGGGTGCCGTCTCCGGCTTGCAAAAACGCGGACGACCACGAGGCGGCAAGGAAGCTTTGGCGTTTTTACTGCCCCGCTTTGCTCACTTTTCGTGATCCTCGGGATTATTTATTCGCAGCCGGATCGGGTAGCTCTCTGGGAAAGGTGGAAGCCCAGGTGAGGGTGGAGCTGGGGAAAAAAAAGCTGCTCTAAAGCTGCGCGTATCGGATTCCATTGTGGGCACCGGAGGCTGGCATGGACGCCGAGGTTTTCAAGGGCCTAGAGGCGGTGCGGGGCCGGCGAAGCTAGAGGCAAAAACAATCTTGATCTTTCCCTCACCGGTGCCAGAGGAAATCGAAATGACCACGACGTGGCGTTCACATTGGACTCGGGAATTTGAGGAAAAAGAGGGGATCTCGCCCAGAGGATGAGCCATAGACCTGACAAATTGGGTTTTATGGAATAGCCAGTGTTCTAAAACGGGCTGCCTGGTACATAGGGACAAGGTCAGTGGTTAAAGGAAAGAAGAGTTCTTCTTGGGTGGCATGTGTGCCCAATTTTCAAAGGCATCTCCTGAGTGTCACTTCACAGGTGGCAATTTTTATACATGGTTGGAGGAATGCTACAACTTAGTTGTTGAGCATGATAGAAATCAACATGCATGTGTGGGAAAACAGACCCAGGATTAATTTTTCGAGGTGTGTTGTATTTGTGAATGTGATTTTTCCTAGGGTTGTTAGAGGATCATGAAACAGCACTGTTATAAGAGAAGTTGGCAGCAAGGTTTAGCCAGGGTCACTTCAAATTTGTGCATTTCTCTTAGAATAAAGAACCTAAGGCCTAGGCAGAATGTTTTTTAATGTCATCACTGTAATCTCCAGTACTGTCATCCTAACCCCCTTGACATTAGAAAGCAAGAGTTTAACATTAGAAAGTTATTTTTCAGGTTAAACATTGATCACAGGAGTATGCTCCGTATGTTCTGTTTGGAAATAGGGTATAGGGCAGAGAGGGAGGTAGTTAATACTGTTGTATATTGATCATCTTGGAAAAATAGGCTTAAGGAAGATTGAGGCAGCTGGTATTATGATTTTTTTTAAAGGAAGACTAAGCTTGTAGTGCTGTTTCCAAATGGAAATGTTCCAAATAGACTTTTGTATGAAAAGGTGAAATATTTTTGGCAGAGAAGTAGGCAAGCACATTTTATTTTTTTCCTTTCAGTTAAGTGTGTTTATTGTGCATCCTACATACACATGATGATGTCTGTGTATGTGAAAATATTCAAGATTAAATGTTGTTTTGCAACATAGACAAGTTATTTTGTATTGGCCTTTATCAAGTAAATGTCATCTGTAATTAGAAGTGGAAAGGTACAGAATCAGGTGGCATGTTTCTGCCTTGGTTTATTTGTCTTTTGACAGTTAGAAAGATAAATGTAAGAGAGTTGCCCAGTGAGGGTAAGGAAAAAGAAGGATTATCTGGGCAAAAGGGAAGGTGTCTAAGGTAGTCCTGTTCTCAGTAAGACCTGTGGATTTAGTCCAGGTTTAATATATAACTTAATTCAATGTAAGTTTTACGTAAAACCTTTCTTTTCTGTGTATTGTTGAACAGCCTATTTGCTCAAACAAGTTGAGTCAAGCATGATTTTAAGGCTGTGTTAATATATTGTGCTAAGACAGAATGTGGTTTGTTTGGTTTTGACTTAGGTTAGTACAGGCATTATCTATTGTAAATCATGTCTTAGGGCATGCTATTAGAACCTAGCCATTTGTTTCCAATAAACCATGGCTTGTTTAGTGTAATATGTGAATTCCTTTTAATCCAGTTCTTGTTCCACAAATATCCCTGGCATTGTTTACTGTATCTTTGCAGCAGTTGAACTACTCTCTTTGGGGTGTCATTCCAATCCACTGAACAGAGACCTGCAGTGAAGTAAGCAGAAAAGTATTTAATAAACTGGCTTCATTTTTATGTTTTATATTGCCAGGTTTTCATTGAATGCTTTCATTATTATTTGTGTGTTGTTAAAGACAGAGATTGCCTTTACTGTGTACTGGGGATTCTTGTCATTTTACCATTTTTTAAGCATACCGTACAAGCTGGTCCTTTCACTCAAAATGCCTAAACCACTTAACCACAAAGCCTTTACATCGCTGCTGACAGTCCGAGTAAAATCAGAGGTGTCAAACTTGCGGGCCGCGGGCCAGATATGTCATGCGTAGGCCATGCCCACCCCAGCTTCGTGAAGGGAAAAAATGTCGCGATACATCACGTGATGGCAACATGACACAAGTTTCACACCAGTGCAGTAGTTGGTTCAAGGGTTGCCATTTTAGGAATATTTCCTCCAGTTGGGAGTTGAGAGCCGAGGTGGCGCAGCGGTTAGAGTGGGGTACTGCAGGCCACTTTAGCTGACTGTGATCTGCAGGTCAGCGGTTCAGATCTCACCGGCTCAAGGTTGACTCAGCCTTCCATCCTTCTGAGGTAGGTAAAATGAGGACCCAGATTGTTGGGGGCAATATAAATATACATTGCTTACGGGTGTAAACCGCTTAGAGAGTGCTTGCACTGTGAGGCGGTATATAAATCTCACAAATAAATAAATAAATAAATAAATAAATAACTGATGAGCACTTTTGTTGGAAAAGCACTGACAAGGCTTTATTACATCAATACCTCCTTTTCCCCATTGGCCAGTAGGCAGTAGAGATCATGAGTATAGTCCGCAATTGGGACTTGGAAGGTATTGCCTTGATACTCTGTTTTGGAATGGAGTGTTTTTTGAGCCAGACTTGGACTGTGTCCTACAGATGATTGGATTTTCAAGTTTTCATAACATAATCAACTAGGAGAGGATAGTTTGACTCACAATTGCTCTTGGCCCAATAAGTACTTGAACAAGCTATCCACACCTCCCTTCCCCATTTGCTTTCAGTGTGTTAAGTGAATTAAGTTACTGACTTTATATACTAAATTGTGGCTTGTTTAATGATAGGACAATGAACCAGAATTGCTTTGCATTCATGCCACTTGCTAAGCCATGATTTACAAACTGCAGTGACTGAGTTCACATAACATGGACAATCACAAACAAGCAGACAATATTATAACTGAATATATTGTGTCACAACAACCATTGTCTCCTAATGCTTAAATGTTTTATATTTACCCATTTTAGAAATGTTCACTGAGCACATATTTTACATGTAAGTAATGTCAAACTCAATCCTTGTTGTCCTACCATAGGACAAGTGTTTTTACCTGAAATACCAGAGAGCTACTTGCTACGTTTTTCAATATACTTACCACAGTTAATTTGACCAAGTTTAGTAATTAGTTTAGTTGCTTGAGTTTACCCAATATATGTCAGCTAATCAAGCTGGATTTTCATAACACATTGTGCCACATATTGGCCAAACACATTCTGTTCTTGCCTGTTGAGTGTTCTCAATCTCTGCCAAACAGAGTTGACAGTGCTAAACTAGATAAACCAGTGCCTGACTTGGTATAAGGAGGGATCCTATGACAGTAAATAAACACCGTGAACTAATCCTGGTAATTTCCAGCATTTATGGTTATATAGCTTGAATCTTTAAAACATTTTGTATATACCGTATTTTTAGGAGTATAAGACGCACCTTAGTTTTAGGGGAGGAAAACAAGAAAAAAAGGCCTCTGCCTCCAAGCAATTTGCCAAACAGCAGACAGCAAACAGCACAGATGATATACACTGTTTGCTGTGTATTTCTGTGCATGTGTGCCTGGTCCATAGAAATAGCAAAGAATTGGAGAAATGTACATTATGCCAGAAAGTTTTCTTAAATGTAGTCACACTAACAACTCCCAATTATTTAAATAGATCTACTCCAAGGTAAGTCAGGATTTAACTCTAATACTAAACAGGACACTTACATTTCAGACTATACTTGTACAGAGCTGTTAAAATTAATTAAAATTTCTGGAAGTATACATTATTCTCTATTATTTAAAAGAAGATTATTATTTAAAAGAAGATAGCACTGGGCCTCTTCAGAGCAAGCATTTATTTTAAAAAACTTCTTTATTTTGTTAAGTTGTCTAGAGGTCTCCAACCTTGGCAACTTTAAGACTTGTGGACTTCAACTCTCAGAATTCCACAGCCAGCAAAGCTAACAATGCTGGCTGTGGAATTCTGGGAGTTGAAGTCCACAAGTCTTAAAATTGCCAAGGTTGGAGACCCCTGGCTAGAACAATAATAAAGCAGTCTTTAAAAAATAAGTCTAATAATTTGAACATACTACAGACATTTATAGTTATTCATTTATCCCCTTACACCCAGCAGAAAATAAAAATCTGTGTTTCTCTCCCAGCTATTTGCCTCTTTGCAGCTAGTTTCACTTTCATTTTCCCACGTGGCAAATCAGCTGTAGGTCGGGAAGCTGCTACTGGCTTGCTTGGCTTTACAGGCTCTTCCCCTTTGCTGCAAGCAGGTAAATTGCTGGAAGACAGAGGCCAAAGGGTGGGGGTGGCTGGGTGGGTGGGGCTGCATTCGGTGTATAAGACGCACCCAAGTTTTCACCCTCTTTTTGGGGGTAAAAAGGTGCGTCCTATACTCCGAAAAATACGGTAGTTCAATGCTAATCCACCTCTACAAATTCATATGATCACCAAATTGTTCATGGAAGACTATTGAGGAAAAAAATAGTTTATCAAAAGCCACCTGATTAGCAGTAAGTTGGAGACTCTGTTTATACTTTAGCTCTTAAGACTAGCTGTCAGTACAGAAACTGTTATTGTGGGTGCAGCGACTATTAATACTTATGGAATGTTTCTCTAGATAACACTGAAGTTTTGTTGGTGATACTCATGGTTCTTTCTTAATACTGTTCTGTCATATGTAATTATGACTCCATTGACTTCTACTGTATATGGATAGCAGTACATACTAGTGACACTGCCTGATATTAAAGTATCTGACAGTAGGGTATCCAAAGTCCCAAGATTAATAAAAGTGGAAAAGATGAATAACTAAATCTTAATTTCCAAGAATTGAGATTTGAAAAAAATATTCATATGTGGTATCTAAATCTGGTTCTCTTTAAACAGGGTTGAGCACCTTGAAGATACCCTTAACAGAAGTGCTAAAGATGGGATGCTAAAATAAAGTTTACAGCTACCATATTTGGGCTCCAGAATCTGGGGTACAATTGGATGGCAGCAGAGAGTATGTGTTATATATGGTGCCATCTTGTGGTCATCTGGATTTTACAGCTCAGATATGGTAGCGGGCAGAGCTGTGTTGTGTTCATGAGCAGCTCAGGGATCTTTTTTTCCTCTTTCTGGGAACCAGGGTGGGTGTGGTTTGCTTGTTTGTTAAACAATACTAAGTCTACTTTAACATTTTGGCTTTTAGGAGTTTTTTCTCCCCTCAAAATGGAATGAAACAATAGTGTTCAGATGGAGTTCACTTTAAAATAATAGAAGCCAAGGTAACTGTCAAATTCTCTGTGAATTATAAACTGCTATAATCCATTTTGAAGAAAGACAGATGTTGAGCTCATCATTTAACAAGGTTTTTAGAAACTTAACTTGAAACATCCCCAAATAATTGCTAATTGAAATTTATGTTGGATACTGATTCAAAATCTGTACATGTTATAAAACTAAATTGTAAATGATACTGAGGAGGAGTCATGCAATTTCCTTGGTACTGGTTTAGTGTAGTGTAAACTCAGTCTGTTGTGGTTTATTTGAAAACAAATTATGGGTTAAGATGATGTGTGAATCCCAGTGATGGTTTAATATATAAATCAAATTGTTGCCCAAACCATGGCATCTTAATTAAAATCTAAATGATCAAACCTTTAGTTCTAAGCTTCATTGAACTAAAATAAAAGCTTTAATTGGAATTGTGTTTTCCTTCCTCTTTTTCCACATTTCTTATTGTGGCAACAACAAAAGTGACCTATAAATATTTGGGATGAAGGTTTTCTGCTTGGGGAAAACATACTACTTTACTAACGTGTTTATTAAAATTTCTTTCTAATAGTATGGTTCTTTTGGTTACTAGGATCAAAAGAAGTTACCATTGCTTTTATTGTGTTTGTTATAGTGTGTGTGTACATGTGCATGCACAAACACAAACAGTAGTGCTTAAAGGCTTTTGAACCCTTTTGAATTTTCAATATTTCTACATGGATATGATCTAAAATATCATCTGTTCTGCATTTAAGTCCCAAGAGTAGATAGATAATCCAATTAAACAAATGAGACCAAAACATACATACACACATGCACAAACACATAGACAAAACCATTATGTGCTTTATCTAACTGTTCCATTTAAAAAAATCAGGGGCAGAGTAGACAGTGAATTATCAACTGTTTGCAGAATTTGTCAGCTATAAACTTTGGTCTGTGGCCTTAAAAAGAAACCCTAGCATAATATCCAGCTTGCATTACAAAAGGAAATGAAGGCAATATCTTACATCCTTCAGAATTTCCTTTTAAGAGTTGATTTTATTTATGTGCGTGTGTTTTGGGATATAGAACTACTATGAGACTTCCTAGTTTTTGAAGAACACTAATGAGGAATTGGATGTTATGATATTTATTTAAATCTGTTTGTTATGAGAGGGCAAATGACTATGTGAAGATTGCTCTTGATGTGCAGGACATGCCTACAACTTTGATAGGATAGGAGCTTTACTTTGCTCAACAGTATAAAGTACCAGTTGTTCTGCTTTCTTGGTTTAGCTAACCACTGGAATGTCCAAATGATGATAAATTAGGTCTACTATAGAGGCCAAAGCATACTTGGTTCTTTTCCAAAACTGCTTGCTTCCCATCGCTGCCTCTAGGAAAGAGACATTTTCTGCCTTTAACTGTGGAGTCTTGTACAATTGATGCCATAGCAGTTCTGAATCTGAGGACATCATTTTAAAGTCAGCTGTGGAAACTTTATTTATTTATTTATTATTTATTTTATTTGTTTGTCAAACATATACAAGATAGCAGGTATAGGTATAAACATAAACGAAGTAAATACAGATAAATGAGGACAATAGGACAGTAGGACAGGGACTGTAGGCACGCTGGTGCGCTTATGCACGCCCCTTACAGACCTCTTAGGAATGGGGTGAGGTCGACAGTAGACAGTCTAAGGTTAAAGTTTTTGGGGTTTGGGGAAGAAACCACAGTCAGGTAGTGAGTTCCAGGCGTTGATCACTCTTTTGCTGAAGTCGTATTTTCTGCAGTCGAGTTTCGAGCGGTTTACATTAAGTTTGTATCTATTGTGTGCTCATGTATTGTTGCGGTTGAAGCTGAAGTAGTCATTGACATGTAGGACATTGTGGCAGATAATTTTATGAACTACATTTGTGTAATGTCCGAGAGCACCACTAGGAGGCTCCCAAAGGAGCGGGAAATACAGGCACTGTGATTGGTGGATGCTTGTTGTTCAGGGGGTATAAATAGAGAGCTGTAAGACAGAAGCTGCCTCCTGTCAGTTGTGTTCCTCTGTTAAATAAACGTTACGGTTAGAGTTCCTCACGTCTCGTCTTTTCCCTTCACGACACAATACTGGCGACGAGGAAGGTAGAACGCCACTCCACTCAGGAAAGGCTGCAGCGGACTGAAGGTGAGGCGAGTGCCTGTCAGTAAAAGACTTAATAATCACCACAGGAAGAATGGCTACGCAGCATACGTTTGCCCCATTTAATCCGCCTAGGGAGACATGGGCATCCTATGTAGCCCGATTCGAATGTTTCCTCATTGCTAATGAATTCACAGGGCTGTCTGGAGATAGAAAAAGGGCTTACTTTTTGGGCTTTTGCGGGACAGAAATGTTTGAAACAGCCCAAGCCCTGTTCGCCCCACGCTCCATTCATAGCATTCCATGGGAGGAGTTCATGGAGAAGCTGAAGGACCACTATGCCCCCACTCCATCAAGATGTGCAAGGCGTTATGCCTTTTATCACAGGAATCAGAAGGAGGGGGAAACGGTGAATCAGTTTGTGGCTGCACTCAGTAGAGCCTCTCTCTATTGCGAGTTCCAGAATTTGGAGGATTACCTCCTAGACAGGCTTGTTTTTGGGGTGCGTGACAGCCGACTGAAGAGACGTCTCCTTGCCATGCATGGGCTCACGTTCTCAGTTGCCCTCGCTGAGGCGCGTGCGGCGGAGATGTCAAACCAGTCCCTCGCTGAAATGGAGGACACAGGCGCTACCGCACCTGCCACACACACCTCGGCTACTAACGCTATAGGAAGCCTACCTGAAGACCTTGAGCGGGCTTTAGCCATTGACGATGAAGTATGCCGCATAGCTGAGAACCAGAAGGATGCTAGTCCGAGGAATCGCCCCCCCCATCCCGTTCACCTTGCAGGGGTTGCGGGGGGGATCACCTAAGAGCCCAATGTAAATTTCAAGACACAATTTGCCGACAATGTGGCCGCAGGGGTCACCTCGCGAGGGTTTGCCGTTCCGGAGGGCCCCCAATGACTCCTACATATCGAGAGACAGCACCAGCCAAACAACGAAGACAGCCATGGGGGCCCCAAGCGAGAAGAGGGGGCTGCTACGCAATCTATCGCTCAACCGACATCAGCTCTAGCATCATCAAACAAAACCAGCTGTCCCCAAGTGAGAAATTTACTGTAACTGTATTGCTCGGCAATAAGCCATGCCCTATGGAAGTGGACACAGGTTCCGCTCTGTCCATCGTGTCGTGGAGCACGTTAAAGCGCATTTTCCCGAGAGCATCAAAGAAGCGCCTTGAGCCCTGCCCACTATTCCTTAGAGACTACCAGGGGTCTACCATTCCTATAATAGGCAAGGGAAAGTTCCCCGTTCAATTTAAAACATTTTCAGGCAAATTACCCCTTGTTATAGTGGATGGTCCCCTCACAAGCCTTTTGGGATTAGATTGGTTCCCTGCCCTCGGCCTCACATTGGAGGGCATTAATGCTGTCAAGGGGGAGGACGTAGGAGCAATGATGGCCGCAGAGTTCCCGACGGTTTTTGATGGCAAATTGGGAAAGTACACGGGCACCCCCGTATCATTCAGCCTTGATCCACTTGTAGCCCCAATCCGCCTCAAGCCGAGGAGAGTCCCCTTAGCGCTATTGCCCAAGGTGGATGCCGAGATAGACCGCCTTTTGCAGCAAGGAATATTAGAACCTGTAGATCAGGCACGATGGGAAACACCTATCGTCACACCGGTCAAGCCTGACGGGTCTATTAGATTGTGCGCAGACTACAAGTGCACTGTGAACCACGCTCTGCAGTCCCACGCTTACCCGGTACCCATCGTCCACCATCTGCTTCACTCCTTAGGGGGGGGAAACATTTTCGCAAAGTTAGACTTGTCACAGGCGTACCAACAACTGCCTGTGGACAATTTAGCTGCAGAGGCTCAGACCATCATTACTCACAGGGGCGCCTTCCGCTGCCGCCGCCTGCAATTCGGTATTTGCACCGCCCCTGGGATCTTCCAAAGTCTCATGGAACGTCTTTTGCATGGAATTCCAGGGACGGTGCCATACTTTGATGATGTTTTGGTCACCGCTTCATCCCGATCTGAATTGCTGTCGCGAGTGCGAGCAGTACTGTCCAAATTTCAGTCAGTTGGCTTGAGAGTCAAACAGAACAAATGCGTTTTTGCAACACACAGTGTTGAGTTTCTAGGGTTCTTAGTTGATTCTAAGGGGATCCACCCCACAGCTAATAAAATCAAAGCTATAGTGGAAGCCCCTGCTCCAACATCTAGAATGGAACTGCAGGCATTCCTCGGCCTTTTAAATTTTTATGCGATTTTCCTGCCACACAAAGCAACTGTAGCGGAACCATTGCATAGACTACTGGACGCCCGGTCCCCGTGGCATTGGGGGGCCAGGGAGGCACAGGCATTCACTGCAGTCAAGCGTCTCCTCACATCGAATACAGTTTTAGCACAATACAGTACTAACTTACCGCTAGTCCTTGCATGCGATGCATCTCCCTACGGGGTGGGGGCTGTACTTAGCCATCGCTTACCTAATGGGGAGGAGGCCCCCATTGCTTTTTTTTCCCGCACCCTAGCTGGCCCTGAGCGTAATTACGGCCAAATTGATAAAGAAGCTTTAGCGCTGATAGCGGGGGTGCGCAGATTCCATCATTACATTTATGGCCGTACCTTTGATCTCGTAACTGACCATCAGCCACTCCTGGGGTTATTAGCTGGCAACCGTCCTACTCCTCAGATTCTTTCGCCTACAATGACTCGATGGACCGTGTTCCTCGCCAACTATGACTACAGGTTGATCTACCGACCTGGACGCCACATCTCCCATGCCGATGCCCTCAGTCGCTGCCCCCTACCTATCTTACTTGAAGATCCAGCCCCAGCATCAACAGTACTGCACATCAGCAACATCAACCTACAGATCTCCGCTGCTGACATCGCCCTGGCCACGGCACGTGATCATCTTTTGTCTAAAGTCATGACTTGGGTTTTGAGGGGGTGGCCTGTGGACACAGTGGCTGTCGAGTTTGCACCATTCATAGCGCGCCGGTTTGAACTTTCTGTGATGCGGGGATGTTTATTGTGGGGGGAGCGGGTGATAATTCCACAACAATTTAGGAGACAGACCCTGGATCTTTTGCATCGGGGTCACCCCGGCATCGTCCGTATGAAGGCTTTGGCCAGGGGATATGTCTGGTGGCCGGGGCTTGACAGGGACATAGAACACCGAGTATCCATTTGCTCCCCTTGCCAGGAAAACCGTGCAGCCCCACCAAAGGCCACACCGCAGAAGTGGGAAACTCCTGCTAGCCCGTGGTCACGTATTCACGTGGATTTTGCGGGCCCGGTTAGGGGCCAAATGTTCTTAGTGGTAGTTGATGCATTCTCCAAATGGCTGGAGGTCCGTTTAATGTCCACCACCACCTCAGATGCATTAATTAGATGTTTGGAGTCGTTATTTGCGACGCATGGTTATCCAGATGTATTAATCTCGGATAATGGTCCTCAATTAACATCCACAAGGTTTGAGGGTTATCTGGCGGGTTTAGGAATCAGACATGGGTTGATTGCGCCATGGCACCCAGCGGGAAACGGGATGGCCGAACGCATGGTCCGCACAACAAAGGAGACCCTCACAAAGTTAGGCCCAGGGGATTGGCAAACGAAAATAGCAGAATTGCTCCTCACACAGCACACCACCCCGTGTGTAGCCACCAATAAGACGCCCGCAGAATTGCTCATGGGCAGGCAGCTACGAACCACACTTGACCGCCTGCATCCCCAATACTCAACGGAAAAACCTCTCGATTCGGCCCGACCAGGTCGTTCGTTCCAGATTGGGAGCCCAGTGTATGCCCGTAATTACTCAGGTAGTCCTCTATGGGTCCCCGGGGTGGTCGTGGCTATTTGCGGGCCCTGCTCATATAGAATCTTGTTAGAGAATGGCCAGGAGTGGCACCGCCACCTCGACCAAATTCGGTCCCGTTGGGGGGAATTGGCTGACTCCAGCCCCGTACCTGTCACTGACAATGACCCACCTGAGGAGGAAAGGAGTCATGCCAAAGAGTCTGTACCACAACCAGGGAGTCAGTCCCATGCCGCAAACTTACCTGATTCTGACACTGGGAACGACGGGGAGCACACGCTAGCCCCAGCGATGGATCTGGACCAGCCACCTGTCAGCGGGGGGCCGGAGGGTTGCCCTACCGGAGTCCTAAGAGAGCTGAGAAGGTCTAGTCGTATTAGAAGGCGTCCGGCGTACCTAGCGGATTACTCATGCTCCAACTTAGGGGGAAGGGGTGTAATGTCCGAGAGCACCACTAGGAGGCTCCCAAAGGAGCGGGAAATACAGGCACTGTGATTGGTGGATGCTTGTTGTTCAGGGGGTATAAATAGAGAGCTGTAAGACAGAAGCTGCCTCCTGTCAGTTGTGTTCCTCTGTTAAATAAACGTTACGGTTAGAGTTCCTCACGTCTCGTCTTTTCCCTTCACGACACAATAATTTAGATCGGTTCGAAGGCGACATAGTTCTAAGTTGTCTAAGCCCAAGATTTCAAGTCTGGTGGAATAAGGTATTCTGTTGCGAGCGGAGGAGTGGAGGACTCTTCTCGTGAAATATTTTTGGACTCTCTATTGTATTAATGTCCGATATGCAGTGCGGGTTCCAGACAGGTGAGCTGTATTTGAGAATTGGTCTAGCGAATGTTTTGTATGCTCTAGTTAGCAGTGTAATATTGCCAGAGAAGAAGCTATGCAAGATTAGATTGACTACTCTTAGTGCCTTTTTGGCAATGTTGTTACAGTGAGCTTTGGCACTTAGATCATTAGATGTGAGTACTCCAAGATCCTTGACAGAATGAGGGTCGTCTACAAGGTCATGTCCTCCAAGCTTGTATTTTGTGTTCTGATTCTTTTTGCCAATGTGTAAGACAGAGCATTTGTTGGTTGAGATTTGAAGTTGCCACTTGTTTAACCATTCTGATACATAGTCAATGTCTTTTTGAAGGGTAGTAGCATTGTCTGTGGTGTTAAATAGTTTGACATCATCGGCGAAGAGAATGCAGTTGCTTATAATGTGATCACAAAGGTCATTTATGTAAAGTATGAAGAGTGTAGGTCCTAGAACGCTGTATCTGTATTAAAAATCTGTACTAAAGTGTATGTGTTTAAGGAAAAATGCCATCTAGGGGAAGTTTCTCTTGAATTATGCAAACCACTTTCTAGTTAAGCCAAGTATATTAATATTTAAAACTAGGTTGTGAAAATTATTTGATGTTTTCCAGACTTAGAACTTTAAAAAGCCTTTGAAAACTTTCTAAACCCAAAATGGATTGATGGAGATATAAAAATAGGGTCTAATCTATTATTTATTTTAAAAAGATGGTGTCATCCTAGAAATAACCATATAGAAAATCTGAAACCAAATAATCATATATACCTTGGGAAATTTCCATTATTATGATTGTGAAAAGTTTGTGTATTACATACAGGGAGCAGTACATTCTCTTGTCATCTGTAGAAAAAGACTTGCTTGTAGGAATTCTTTATTCCTTCCATTGCCAGGGAATACAACAGTTCTTTTGACCTATATTGTTCCCATTGCACTGCAATAGCATTGCAGGTAATTGATTTATCAGCATATACAATCATAGAATGCTCATCCCAACTCACAGCTGCATTATTTTTAGTTTGTGGGAGTGAATGTCATCTATTTACCAGCTTGTTTATACTATAATGCTGATTTTGTGCAATTTTAATGACTAATCCTAACAAAAATGACATCATCACTTCTACGAGCAGGCAGTAGAACTCTACAAAGTTTTAGAAGTGCAAAGAAACCTATGACTGAAACCTCTCCTTCCCAAACACTCAAATGAAAACTGACTCTGTTAAGTGGTCCTGACTGATTTATATAGAGTGGGAAAAGAGGATGGAACTGGATATTTGGGGAAAGAAATATCTTGAAGATATATACTTTGAAGCATTTATTTATAAAATGAATGGATCCCAATTGGTTTATTAATGGAAGAACAACACAATAGCATTACAATTACAAACACAAACTTAAAAGTGGAAAAATTAAGACTTCCAGCCTTGTCCGTGCTAGTTTACCCATCTACAGTAAATGTGACCTATGGGGAAGGGAGAATCTCCAGATTACTTTCTTCTGGATTTGCTCTGTTCCTGGGAAGGACAATGAACACTCAATTTGCAAGCCATTGCTTTTAATGTGATCCAGGAAATGGATTCATGCAAAGACTTCAATAAATTTGCAAGCCATTGCTTTTAATGTGATCCAGGAAATGGATTCCTGCAGAGACCTTTATATTGCATACATATGATTCTCTTGATGTATGCCACCAGATTATGATTGCAGAAGCTTGAAATGATTTACAATCCTACATCAAAAGACTCGTTTACATCCATATGTTTCCCTTTCATTATGTAGGCATATGAAAAGGGTGATCCCCCCCCCCCGCCCCATGATGACTGCTGTGTACAGGAGTGACATATTTGGATTCCTTCTGTTGTCATGTAAATGGATTTCGTATATCATAATTTTAAGCGCCTTTGTAACTGTAAAACGTATAATTGCTAAACATAATTTTAACAATACAATTGTTAAAAAGACATAATGGGGATGTGGTTAGTGGTTTTTGCATATTATAACTATGATGAGAGGAGTATTTTTAGAATTATTCCACATGGGAGCTGTAGCACAAAAATAAATCTAACTCTTGTGGTTCTGGATATGAGCTCTGTGGATATAAAATGGTAAACTGTTTTTTTTTTAAATTTTATTTTATGCCTAGCATGTGTCCTATCTAGTTTAAGAAGGTTAATAGATGGAGATTTTCAACTGCTTCTTCCCTTATGCCCAATTGTGACCTCTAAAATATGTCATTTTATTCAAGATTTTTGAATGATGTGGGAGGAGTTGCAGCAATGTGTTGAAGGAAGACCAAATTTGTCCTCTTCCACTTTTTCAAAAGGACCCTTACTTCTAGATATCTTAAATTTGTTTATTTCTCATATTTGTATAACCGCTCATTTTGCATGGAAGTGACTTTGGACCAGGGGTGGGTTCCTCCCGGTTCGGACCGGATTGCCCGAACCAGTAGCGACCCGCTGGTGACGTCACTGTCAGTGCTGTTCTGTGCGCGCCACCATCTTTTTTTTGGATTTTTCCCCTTCTGCGGCTTGAAAAAGGGCCCTCCCGCCCGCCCGCGGGTAAATTCTGACCTTTATTTCTTCACCCAAAGCACAACTGATGAACTCCTCAGCTGTGTTTCGGGCTCATTCCTGCTTCTGAGCATGTGCGGAAGCCAAATCGCGCGAGGGAAGGAAACGTTGCGATGCGAACCGGCGGCGAAATTAAGTGGAACCCACCCCTGCTTTGGACAGCATACAACACTTAATTAAAAATAATAAATACATAATCACACTTAAAAATAATTTAAAAAGGCACACAAAACAGGAGAGAATGATAATTATGATACAATTCTTGATTGTACATTGTAGATGCTTTGCTGTTATTCCTTACTGTAAAGTGACAGAAATGTATGGTTGCTTTGGTGGTATAGAAATTTAATTCTTTATTAAGTAAATTGTTAGACTTTGGGGGGAGAGTTGAGATAGATTAAGAAGGGAAAAGTTGGGAAAGTAGCCTTTTGTGAATTCTTTTCAGCTAGGTTAATTTTGGCTTTAAAGGTATTTCATCATAAAGATGCATATTCTGAGGAAAAACTTTTTTTTAGAATATCACTTGTTCTTGCTTGCTTCAGAGATTGCCTTATAGTTTTATATTTTGGGTTAACTACCACATATGGTTATAAACTATTGACTATATAACATAACATGTTATAATAATGTCACAATAATATCATCTTGCAAATGATACATGAACTTCATACGGATGTTGAATGTGTGTGAGAGAGACACAGACAGACAGACAGACACTATTTCTGGATGGATCACACATATCTCTAAGCCAAGATTTATAATATGTTTGTATTTTGTTTGTTTTTGCTTTTTGTGGTAATGTGATCTCAGTCTCAATGTTATCCTACCTGTAGTTGTCCAAAGTTGCTTATTACTTTTGCTGATAGATAATTTGCTGATAGATAATTTTTAAAAGGAATCTAAATATTCCATTCTAAAAGGATATAATTTCTTAGGCTTAACAATTTAGCAGTAAGTTTCAGTCATTAAGTGTCTCAATCTAGCCAACAGTTTAGTAGTCCCTCTGTTCTGAAGATAGCCCCCCTGGGGAATAGGTTTCACTGAAATGCATAGGATTATATCTCAAAACAAGAATTACAGAATTATGAAAAAGTTGGTTGAAGTTTTGCTTGATTAATAAAAGGAAATATTTTAAGACTTTAAGGGTCATACTTGTTTACCATTTTAGGTGCTGTCACTTAAGGAAAACTGAATAAAAAACTTAATAGTGCCGGGCTGTTTAATGAATAATAGAATAACAGAGTTGGAAGGGATCTTGGAGGTCTTCTAGTCCAACCCCCTATATAGACCCAATCATTTCAAGCAAATGAGAGTTTAAATGTCTTCAGAAAAGCATCACTTCTGAGAAGAACAAACTTATTAAGGCTGTCACCCAGTTAACACACTTTCATTATTTAACAATTCTGCTTTCTAATTCTATTTTATAATATAAAAACAATTATGTAATATGCAGATGCTTAGTTCTAGCAAGATTGCAAGGTCTCCAAAATTTAACATTTCTTTATTCATGAGCTTACTGATAGAAACGAAGATCATACAACAGTTGAGTTTGATATGCTAAAGTGTCATGTCTTTTCATATAGTTTCCTGGAGAAATTTTATAAAGAACATTATTTAAAGATAAGAAAGCAGAAGTAGAAGAAAAAGCTGAGAGTCATTGAGAGTCAAGTGGCATACAAACTTAATACTCAGGATATTATTTATATGGAATGCATGGATCTCACAAAATATTTATTTATATTTCATATTTCTTATCTACTCATCTCCCTTTACATCTTTGATACTGATTATTTATACAGTTAGTCCTTGTTCAGCGACTGCATCAGTCAGCGAGTTTTTGCAATTACAACAGTGATGAAAAAGCAGTTTTTTGACCAATGTCCATATTTACAATTTTATCAGCATCTCTCAGTCACGTGTTTGCCATTACTATCAGTCCTGTGCCTCCCCCCCCCTGATTCATTAAAGAAGCTATCTCTTCATGGACAGCTGTTCTCTGCAGTGCAGCACCTAAAAAGTTAACAAGCTCAGCTCTATGACCTTAATTGCTTAGAATGAATTGCTTAATTGAATAGAACTCTCCTCCAGCTGACTGGTTCTGCTGCCTGACACTGACCAGACCCTAATTTCACATTGAAAAAAAATTTTTTTGGCCTCCTAAGCAGCTGGGGCGAACCTTTTTTGGTTTGTGTGCCAAAAGGGTGTGCACGCGCTAGTGTGTGTGCCCACACCCATGTCCTCCCCCCACGCATGTGCACAACACCCCCCATGCGCACTCCTCCCCTTGTTGCCCCCGCGCATGCGCACAGGCCTCACAATGGACTCCTGAAGCCTGGGGACAGTGAAAAACGGCCAAACAGGCTAACCGGAAGTTCGGAAATGAACTTCTGGTTGGCCCATTAGCCCGTTTTCCGCCGTCCCCCGGCTTCAGGAGGCTTCCCTGAAGCCTGGGGAGAGCGAAAATGGCTGAAAAGAAGGCCAAAAATTAGTTGGCAGTGCGCGCATGCGCGTGGAGCTCACATAGGGCAATGCCTTGCGTGCCCTCTGATATGGCTCTGCGTGCCACAGGTTCGTCATCACGGAGCTAGGGCATTCCTGTCCATGTGATTTCTCCATTGTGTGCATGCTTACTCTCTTGTAATCCTGTCCTCTGCAATTAATGTAGATACAAATATCAGTTCTCTTGCCAATTATCCCCATGTCGGGTGAGCATCTCAAAGGGTGTGGGATTGGAGAAAGGGGCTATAAGATTTGCAATTTTATTCAGCTTCCTTGCGAGTAAAGTTCCAGAAACTTAATGGGTCCAGATTACTTGAGGGACTGTCTCACCCCACTGGGATTGGCTCGTACTACTCTTGTTGACAGAGGAGGCATGCTGCGGTTCCCGTCAGCCCGATTAATCCAGCTAACGGGGTCCAGGAGGAGGGCCTTCTCTACTGTTGCTTCTGCCCTCTGGTACAATTCGCCCCCCCCCTTTGAGGTTAGCCCCAACCCTCCTATCTTTTCATAAGGGCATAAAGACCTGGCTCGCCAGTTGACTTGGTACCCCAGTGGGGGAACAGTGCAATGGAGGTGGTTGACTGACTAATAATAGATCCCATCTACCTCCTCACTCCTCCCCATGTGTCTTTAGTTTTAATGTTTGATTTTAACTTTTTATGTTTTACCTTAGATGTTACTGTAAGCCAGAGTTATCCTATAGTAAGATGGGTGGCCAATAACCCTTAGCCATGAAGGGTCATTAGATGACTTTGAGCCAATCATTCTCTTTCAGCTCAATCTTTCTCACAAGGTGATTGGGAGAAAATTGGAGAAGGGAGCATCAAGCTTCGAGTTCCTGGAGAAAAGGTGGGATAAGTCAAACAAAACTGTTGCCTCATTTGTGTTAGTGACTATACTATAAAAGGAAGTGTGTGATATGGTCATTTAAGTTTTTGTGTTACATTAATATAGTAGCTGCAGAAAAGCCATATTATGTGGAAGATATTTCTCATGCACTTGTTCCCAAAGATATAATTAGTATGATCATGGAACAAAATTGATACACGCACATGTCTGTACATAAGTATGTCTAAAATACATATGAATGTACAGTATATATAATGTGAACATGTGGAAGACATAAATGCTGGGGCAAGTAAAGAGAGCTCACTCCGTTACGTGGCGCTAGGGATTCGAACCGCCGAGCTGCCGACCTTTCTGATTAACAAGCTCAGCGTCTTAGCTACTAAGCCACAGTGTCAATACAAGATGTATTAATACTGTATAAATTCCTTGAAATAATAAATGTGATGTAACTTTAGCACATATCTACACTTTGTTTATGGAGAGTAGAATCTGATCATGATGTTTTCAGCTTCTCAGTTTGTATATGGGCTGCGTGTGTACATAATCACTATTCTTGTTTACACTAAAAATACGTTGTGGTACAAAATATTACTACTGGAAGCGTAGGAATCTGCAGTTCAGATTAGGATTATTGGAAGTAGTAATAGGTACCCTTAAAATAAGTGTGCAAACTATTATTCTTTGAAATATTGGTGACCCAATTCCTATGGATCTTTTTAAAGTTTAAATATGCAAACTTGTGTATATTTATTTTATAGAAAACATGCTTGGATTTTCTATTGTGTATGCTTCCATGCTTCCAGTCCAGAAGGATCTAGTTATTATTTTTTAATATATAATTTATTTGTACAAAAGCAAATAATACATACCCTGTCGCTCCAGTCCAGGATTTTTAATTTTGTAGGAAATGTAACTTATCATTTCAAATAGCCTTGGAAAAATAAGAAGATATTGCGCCCCTTAATCCATTTTCATTTAAGAAATGTGCGAACAGACTAGATTTAGAAGGTCCCCAAAGAAAACCAGTGTTTATGAAGCAGGTATAAAGTCTGTACCTTGCTCTCCACTGACACCTTTGATATTCACATAAATAGGGAAAATGTGCAATTGTTAGTTAGAAAATAATTTTTAAAATATAAGTCACAGCAAGACACAAGCTTTTACATCAAGTCAAACTCCACTCTAGTAGCTTCAAGTCATTATTTACATAACAGTGATTAATAAACATCAATGTATTGTCAGCAAAAAATGCTGCTTTGTCTGCATTTTCTGCATGCTCATGTATGCACTAATGGGCAGCAGTTGGAATTTCCAAACGGGAAGTCCCTCAAGATAGATTCTGGTGATCAAATGGTGAGTTCTCTTTGTTTCTGCCTCATAGGTAGTAACATCATTTTACTTTCAGGAGGGAAGACTTGTGTTTCCCTCCCCTTCTGATAAAATACTGTGGAAATGATAAAGCCACATAAAGAACTACAGGGTTATAATTAACACTGATGGACTAAACCAAATAAGATATTGGAAATCCATAATTAGCCATTCAATTTCTTTTGTAAGAAGCCATAGGGATTGGTGTGGAATGCAAATGCTTACCTGCTGGTTTCCTACATTAAGTCTGTATTTGTATGACAATAGCAATAGCACTTTATAGCACTTTACTTATATACCGCTTCATAGTGCTTTACAGCACTCTCTAAGCGGTTTACAGAGTTCAGCATATTGCCCCCAACAATCTGGGTCCTCATTTTACCCACCTGGGAAGGATGGAAGGCTGAGTCAACCTTGAGCCTAGTGAGATTTGAACAGCTGAACTGCTAAACTAGCAATCAGCTGAAGGTCGCAATGCTGCTTTTAATCACTGCGCTATCTCAGCTCCTAGCTGACCCAATATTCATGGTTAATCATGGTTAGTGAAATTAGCCCAATTAGTTACTACATAGGCTAGTTTACACAAATTGAGAACTAACCAAACTGAGAGCCAGTTTGGTGTAGTGGTTAAGGCACCATGCTAGAAAGCAAGAAACTGTGAGTTGAGGTCCCATCTTAGCCATGAAAGCCAGCTGAGTAACCTTGGGCCAGTCATTCTCAGCCCAAGCCACCTCACAAGGTTGATGTCAGGAAAATAGGAAGCTGTATTGTATATGTTAGCCACCTTGAGTTATTTGTACAAATAATGTGGGATATAAACCAACAAACAATGATAGGCTGATGTTTGGTTCATTGTGTTATACAAAAATAAAACGATCTGTTCATATTGCTTTAGAACCTAGGTGATTTTATTCAAGTTATGTGTTCTGTACTGTGATAAATAACAGCTTAAAAGGAATAGATACAACGAAGAAAACAGTAAAAAAGGCAAAGGTTATTCCTCTTTCCCTATTTTATCCAGTTTGTGCCTTCTTACAACTGCTTTTGAAAGAATTGAAAGACCAGATAACTGCTTTCCTACATTTCCTTTGTATTGGCCATTATGTAGTTTAAAGAAAAAGAAATTTAATGGTTATTTAATCTGAATATTTTAAAAAGCCTTAATAGTATCATACCACATCATAAGATTGCTTTAGACTTGCTTTCCCACCCCCTATCCTATATGGGAAAAACTTGGGGGGGGAGAGATATTGAGTCATCTTTAGCCATTTTTCTGAGCTGATAGGAGTTATTTTATTTTTTGATTTCTTGAATCTAACACATTTTGGTACTGAATCATCTCTATTATTATTTTTTACATTTTAAAAATTAAATTGTACACATTTTCATAAGTTACCAAGTTCATAAGAAAAAAAGAAAATGATAAAATATTTGAGGAAGTCTAAAATACTTGACAGCTGTTAATTTACATAATTGCCAAAATATGGGATATTAAAATATTGAAGTAATCTTAAATATGCTAAAATAGCAATTTTTGTGTAATGTTTGGTTACTATAAATAATGAAAACCTTAAAACTTCCCCTTTATTAATAATTCCCTGGGATAGAGAAACTGCTTCAGAACACAGTTGCCTGAAAATGACTCTATATCAAATATATTTTCATCTCTATTTTTTAATTTCATAGAGAATGTGTAAGATGAGGGAGGCTTAACCTTTTCTCATAAAAACTTTCCGTGGCACAGAAGTGGGAGACAGTTGAGAAGGAAAGATTAATCCTGTGTGGTAATTCCAATTTATAGTGATATCATGCAGTTTTACTTGGCACAAAAATAGAGAGGGAATTATCTATTATAGCAACCATGGTAAAAACAATCTTCACAGCAAAAACATCTTCACATATTTTATCAAAATATATTGTGTAGAGATGTATAGTACTTGGGTCCAATTCTGGCATAAGTATTTTGTTACACTGTCAGCTCCTTACACCATATCCAAAGTGCTCTTCCCTGCTTGGAATACAAATACTTTAATAACATGATTTGATCAGTTTTTGTTCAGCATCATGTATGGGGTTATTTTGACACAGCATTTAAATAACATTGTGCTTTAATATCATCTGTGAGCCCATAATGTAGTTTGTGGAGGCAGAGCTGGAGTCTATTGTTGTTAGAGACAGCAGCTACACATGGTTACAGGAAGGTAAACTTCAAGACAATCAGGTAGATGATGAGTCAGAGACAAACCAAAACTAGTAACTCATCCTGATGTACTCTGGAAGATTTGGACTTCTATTCCCTTCAGCCCTAGCCATATAATAAGGAATTGTGGGAACTGTAATCCAGAACTTCTGGAGGACACCTTGCTGCCTTCTCCTGCCAAAGTATTTAGGAGTCTATAACAGCTTGAATATCTGCTGCTGAAATTGAAAAAACTGGATTGACTATGAGGGATTTCTAGTATATGCAGGTTGGTTGTAAAATTAGCAGGTTACATTAAACTTGGGAAATAAGCTGATTTTCAATGTGGAACAGCAACCTAAGAGAGACTAGGTGACCTACTTTGCTTGATGTTTCAAGGAACCAGTTTTTAAACCATTAATTCAAGAGGCAGGATAAGAATGACCCTGAAGAGAAATAAGCCCTTCCCTCTTAGGCAAGATATAGAGCAGGAGAAAATGGTATCTTGTGGGAGTAGGATGCTCATGGTTTGAAGTAATTATTCTAGAACATTTTCATTTAACCTTTTGTTCCTGGGACCATTTTACATTTTGTTAGTATAATATTCCAAAAAGTTTAGGTAGGCTATCAAAGGTTGATGGGAGGATTCGGTCTCAAAATAATTTTTATATGTTTCTTTTAGCCACAGAATTAGATAAGGGACATCATATGCATAAGGAATATGTTGATCTTGTGGAAGTCAGACAAGTCTTTTAATATGTATTCTGGGGGTCTATAGAGAATATAATTAGTGGTTACTGCTTGCCTGGAAGCACCATGGAACCGAGGGTAGTAACTAGGGGTGGGAGGAAGCAAAGAATTAGAATTAGAATTCTTTATTGGCCAAGTGTGATTAGGAAGGAATTTGTTTCTGGTGCATAACCTCTCAGTTGCCCTTTTTGTGGGGTCTCCTTCATGTTTCACCCACCATTTAAAAAATGAAAAAGTATCCAGCTTTATTGATCACATTCCCTGACATAGGTACAGGTAGTCCTTGACTTACAACAGTTCATTTAGCAACCATTCAAAGTTACAACGGCACTGAAAAAAGTGACTTATCACCATTTTTCATACTAACGACCTTTGTAGTAGCCCCACAATCATGTGTTCAAAATTCAGATGCTTGGCAATTGGTTCATACTTACGACCATTCCTGGGTCCCAAGGTAATGTGATTCCCTTTTGCAACCTTTTGACAAGCAAAATCAATGGGGAAGCGAGATTCACTTAACAACTGTGTTACTAACTTATCAACTGCAGTGGTTCACTTAACAACTGGCAAGAAAGGTCATAAAATGGAGCAAAATTCACTTAACAAATGTCTGATTTAACAACATAAATTTTAGGCTCAGTTGTGGTTGTAAGTCAAGGACTACCTGTATTTACTTGAGTCTTCAGTTCTCAAATATCCAGTCAGCAATAACGTTGATGGAGGGGCAGGTGTTCATTTGGCTTCTTGTTTTATGCAGGTGTTCATTGGCTTGAACTGTTTGTGGAGTTCTATAATACCAACTAGAACATTTTCATTCAACCTTTTGTTCCTGGGACCATTTTACATTTTGTTAGTATAATATTCCAAAAAGTTTAGGTAGGCTATCAAAGGTTGATGGGAGGATTCGGTCTCAAAATAATTTTTATATGTTTCTTTTAGCCACAGAATTAGATAAAGGACATCATATGCATAAGGGATATGCTAGCTTTTATAATATTTGAAGGCAAGAACGAGTTACCAAGGATTGTTCAAAGAAGACATCTCGGACCTCAGTCTACATGCACTTACCAGTATTTCATCTTAAATGAACATACTGTCTGTACATGAAAGATGAGCAAGACAAAGATCTGTGAGAAGGCCAGAATGGGTTTTTTAATTAAGCAAGGTGTGAGGAAACCTGTATGTGGTATATTGGCAGGTGTGCAGGAAAACACAATTTTGGAAACGTTAAGAAAGTTAAAAAAATAGTTTTGAAGACTTGCTTAACAAACAAGGTAAAGGTAGTTTTCCACGGGATGTTTTAAATAAAAGCAAGTCTTACCGGAGAGAAGCTGCAACTTGTTAATCTGAGAAACGCCCTTAACCAAGAGGGCTCTATAGTATGTGAATAAGAACTGTGTAGCTGGATGTACTTGTTGCAAACTCTTATTTGCTTTTAGGGTAGTTCTGAAACATGTGGTGTGGTATAAATTCCTGCCTCCTCTGAATCTTTTTAAAAAGAGAGTGGGGGGAAATATCCTACATCAAACTTAGTTTAAATGCACTACACACTATAGATCTGAATCTTTTGCAGACCAGTTTGAAAAGCTTTTAATTACTAAAAATCTTAGAACTTGCTGGTTTTCATTAGCTATAAACCACTTTAGCTTTTAAGAGAGGTTTTTTTTTAAGAATTCAAAGCAACATGAAGTTTTTGCATTCTGCCTTTAGTTAGAATAGAAACAAACAGGATAACTATTGGGCAAGAAAGATATTAGAAGTTTGGAATTAACTTTTTCTTGGGGAATTGAACTTTTCCCCTCTTCCCTTTTCTTCCAGCAGAAGATAAGAATTAATGTGAAAGGGAATGTAACATCAAATAAATAAAGTAGACATGGAATATCACATCAGACAGTGACGGTGTTTGCATGTCATGTTAAGGCATATGATGTAGTTATAGGTAAGCTCAATGATACTCAATGCCTTCTTCCATGAGTATATAATTAACAAACTACCCTGTTTCCCACAAAATAAGACATCCCCTGATAATAAGCCTAACCGGGCTTTTGAGTGCATGGCAATAAGGCCAAGCACTTATTTCAGGATTCAAAAAATTATAAGACAGTGTCTTATTTTCGGGAAACACGGTATAAATGATGGTTTCACATGTATAGGGCAAACTCTGGATTAATATGACATGCTGAATAAGGTACAAATGTAGTTTGTTTTTATTTTATTTATTTATTTTGTCAAGCGTGTATATGAATATGTTAACCATATCCATTTGGGGGGGGGCAGAACAATGAGTTTAAGAATACTTGTATTCCATCATATTATTATAGCATATGTAGATAGCCCATTGTTTTGAATCCATCCCATAGAACAAAACAAGTTTGTATTTATTTCCATTGTCATTGTTGAATTGTAGGATACCTGAGGTCCTTCCATGTGCCTAAAGTTCAGCATATTCCATAGATATTCAATGAAATGAATATGATTGACTATATCAATTTATATGTGTTTATATATAAAAAACACCAGCAGATACGTGGTGCTGACAAAGCCAGGGATGGCAACCCACAGAGAAAAATAGCCATATGTTTGTTCTGTGTTCTAAGATGGATGGTAAGGAATTGTTTCTGCCAATTTTCAAGTCTGTCTCCATTTGGAGATGAAGCTGTGTGTTCTGCGATAATGATAAACATAGCTTGAAAGGACATGTACTTGTTCTTCTGGTTTGTAGTCAACAGCTTCCTCTACATTCTCAAGTGGCTCATTTTTTAAAGCACCATGAAAACATTGCATGAAGTTCAACATTTATTGCTTTTGTAAAATTCCTGTTTCCTGTTTTGGGAAATATTTGACATGAAAAAAGGAATTCTATACAAGTTTAATATGAAGATTAGATGAAGTCTGATAATTCTTTTCTTATTGCTAAAACACTGTCCTTTGGATGGTTTGGAAAGCAAATACAGCAAGCCAGTGTACTGTTGGAAATAGGCTCTGTTGAACTCAGACAAGTTTCTAAATGTTTATGTATTTGCCTCAATCAACTCATATTTTCTGCATAAATTCCTGTTGCATAATATATTTTATATTATCTCAGGGTCATATAGATGAGTGAATCATATAGGGTCACTTATAGGCTCAAAGCATCTTTCCCTTGACAATATGGTTCTACATAGTGTGTGAACAGTGGCATTGGAGGAAGGGTTTTTAGCAAATATGTGTACATTTCAAAGCTATATTTGTGATTGAAGAGACATGGAACTGAACTGAGATGCTGACTTGTACCTAGAAGAGAGTACTATATAAAAAGAATAATAATATAATTATAATGGTTAAATAAAATTGGGATTAGCATCAATCTGCCAAATATAAGACGAGTTAATATAAAAGCACTCAAGGAAAGGTAAAGAAAGTGAAAGAGGAAGTAGAAGGGGAGGAAGAGAAGGTGTAGAGAGGGTAGAGGAGGAGAGAAGGAGTTAGAAAGTAGGAGGAGAAGTTAGAGATAGAGAGAGGGGAGTGTAACGGAATAAAGTAGAACAGACTGATGACTGAAGAGGCAAGTGTTGAAATAAGATATTGATTTCTGAATGATTGATTATATTGAACAAATATGTATTTCTTACTGTAATATCTTGAGGTACATGTGTATTGAATTGTATATGATGTGAAGGAGGGGAAAAAAAAGAACTGAGATGCTGACTGGTTGGGGAGAGATTGCATTCTGGCTGTTGCTAATCCGAATGGCCATAATCAGCCTGGTACTCCCCAGATGCTTGGGGCTACAACCTTTAGTGCATTGCTATTGACTTTGCCTATATCCAGCCCCAAGGTTTAATGATTTTATTTTAGTGCAATCCATTCTGACTAAAATTACAGTTATTATAATGTCTCTGAATTCAATTGATTTGCGTGTTCGCTAATTACCATAAACTGTGGTTAAACTTGAGAAGTACATTGTGTGCTATTTTAAAAAAGTATTTTGTTGTAAGGAAAAATGGATATAAAGAAGCATAAGGCTTCATTCTGCTCAGAAGTTGTGTTGTGTACACCCACTTGTCATCTGGAGTTCCATTTTTCCATCTGAGCTGTGAGAAAGTCACTTTGCTACAAGCAGCTGATAGGCAATGCAGCCATATACATGGCTGTTCAGAAGTAACCATTAGATTACAGTGAGATATTCAAGGTATACCTCACTGTATAGGATTGTAAACAAAGTGTCTTCAAAATAGCAATGTGTAGTTTCCCCCCCAGTTTTGTAGGAAAATCAGTTTGAAAAATGAACTCATGAAATGAAGCATTTAAATACAACACACTTCACCTCAGTTTCAGAGGTGCCAGCTATTTCCTCTTTTGGTTAAAACCATTCTTTCTTCCTATAATGGTTCATTAAAAAAGCCTTCATTTACAACAGAAGTCTTCAAACTTGGCAACTTTAAGACTTGTGGACTTCAACTCCCAGAATTCCTCAGCCAGCTATGCTGGCTGGAGAATTCTGGGAGTTGAAGTCCACAAGTCTTAAAGTTGCGGAGTTTGGGGACCCCTGATTTACAAGAACAAAAACAACATCAGATGCCACAATTTAAATAATCATGTTTGATTCTTATCCGTAGAGCACTTTCAATCCAAATAGTGAGTATTAATATATTTTATTTGCCTAATTCTAATCATTCCTACATAGCATCTTCCCTCACTTTCAGATAAAACCAAACACCTAACCGTACAAAAAATTATAGTCAATATATTAAAACATTACATTCAACTTTTAAAGCTTTTTGAAATAGGCAGGTGCCTGGTTGGGAGCACTTCCATACATCCATACCATATGCATTTCCATTAGTTTAACAGATTTATAGCATGCTTCATATACACAGAATAATGACAGCATTCAATGTATAAGCTATAATACAGGCAAAATATAACTGATAAAGTAGTAGCAGGATAAAACCTCAGTTAATTTTGTCTATACGCAGACTAGAACAAACAAGTTTTAAGAATTTTCTGAAGGGTAACATGCCTCCATCCCAGAGAAGGCATTTCTAAAGATGTAAGACTATAAACTGATTGGTCTCTGAAACTTGGACATAAACTATATAAAAAAGCCCAGCAACTTTATCTTCAAGAGTAGTTAGGCTTATACACTTGGGAAGGTTTTTTTACCTACTTTGAAACAAATTCTCTTCATTTTGTACCAGTTGTAATTACAAGACATACTTAAATTCCATCTCACATAAAGTGTGTAATGATAATCAAGATTAAATGTAACAAAGGTACGGTATGTATTTCTAATGGAAGGTCCGCTCTCTCTGGATTAGGTAGCTAACAGACCAAGTGAAGCTGAAAATGCATTCCTGGCTAAAGATACTTTCTACACCTCCATGATAAGAACCATGTGTAAACCATTCAGAGCCAGTTGATTCTACCCCGGCATAACTGAGTAGGGCAGAACCTTTATTTTCTTCTCCTTATAAACTCTCATATTTATTGCATTGCTAGATTACATTGCTGTTAGAGTTAGGAAGCAGTCCAACATAGCTTGTCAATTGGCAGTAGGGAAAAGTGGACCTGAGACTCCTGCATGTGGGCCTTGAGTTTTTATAGACTACAAACACCAAAGTGCACGCACACTTTGGTGCATTTGCAGTGGGAAAATCCAAATAATGTTCTATGCAAAAAGGACAGATGCTGGATGATGATGGGGTGTGTATGTATGCACTGCTGTGATACCATTTCAAAGAAAGGCTTGCCTCTTATTTTCTCCACCCTTATTTCTGAAGAGACTTGTGGGTCTTCTGAGAACATCTAAGACTACAATGAGATTTCGACCGGATTAGGCAAGACCTTGAGGCTGTAAAGTATAGACTTTGCCTCTCTAATTACACACAGAAACAATGTGTTCATAAAAGACTATTTTCCTTATTTTGAGAAAACACACACACACATTGAATTCTTTCTTTGATCCACTGATAATTTATTGCTCTTAGCACTGTTAGAATTCTTAATTAGCTAAGCAGTCTCAGTAGCTTCCATAAATCATCTACCTACAAATGACAAATAATTCATTATCTTTTGATTTTCTATTCACCTTTGCAGCAGTTATTGCCAGAATTATTTATGCAGTTTTCTTCTATTTATTATTTATATTTATAACTTATTTACGCATGACTTATATTTCTAATTTACTATATGGATTTATTGTTACAAATATGAATGTTTTCTTTAGAAGAAAAAAAAACACAAGTTATTCCTGAAGCACTTAGTTTTAATAAAGGAGAATATTTGTAGCTTAGAGTTGAAATGTGGGACACTGATGATGTTAATTAGTTTGGGTAATGAAACGTCTGCAAGAAAATAATCAAGCTCAGAGAGCACCAAGGACCCCTTACCTAACAGTTTGTATGCAGTTGTTTTTCCTTGAAAATGCTTAAGATATTAATAACATATTTTTGAAAATCTATGACAGATTTTGGTGCAGGCCTTCTTCAGATCCCATCTGCCAAAGAATTTCAGCTGTTGGGATCCAGGAGAAGAACTTTTTCTGCTGTAGCCCCACCCTTTGGAATATTCTCCTGCAGGAAGTGAGGTTGGTCCCATATTCCTGACCTTCCGGAAGAGCCTCAACACCCGGTTCTGCCAGTTAGCCTGGAGGATAAGGGTGCTTTATGCTGGGGATGGCGGTAGAGAGAAGATCCCTACCTCCATGTTTCCTGTCCTTTTTAGTCTTTATTTAATCTTAATTTTAATAGCTTTGCATTATCTTTGTTCACCCTTTTATTATTTTTAAGCTGCCCAAAGTAGCTGCATTTAATAAATAATGACTAGAGCATGGATGATTTCTGGCTGTGAAAGCTGTCTGAGTCACCTTGGGCCAGTCTCTCTCTCTCTTCCCAACTCACCTCACAAGGCTGTTTTGGAAAAATGGGAGGACGAAGGTGTGTTACTTACATTAGCCAGCACCAGTGGTGGGTTGCTACCGGTTTGCCCCGGATTGGGCGAATCGGTAGTGGCGGTGGTGGGAGGCTCCGCCCACCCGCCTGGATGTCTCTGCATGCGCAGAAGCGCGCCGCGCATGCACGCACTCCCAATAGCGAAGATAATTGAAACCCACTACTGGCCAGCACTTTGAGTTATTTGTAAAAATAATAAAGGTGGGATACAAATAAGTAAATAATGGTCATATGCTATTTGCAGGAAAATGAAATCTGAATGCTTAATAGATGAATATCTATTGGGTTTTTAAGTATTCTTTTCTTTTTTCCTTGGTATTCCAAATCTACACTCTCTGCTATGAAAATGACCAGCCTTTTCAGTTCTGGTAGAAATAAGATCATGTTCATATAAGTTGTGTCTCAGTGAATTATCTCCGAACTTGGTCTCATTTGTGATTTATTAAATGTATGAAAATATTTCAAGCCCTACAGAAAATCTGAGCTTGAAAGAAAGTCGGGTCCTAGATTTTTTTTTTCACAATACATTTCAGGATATACAAAAATAGTTTGGTTTTTTCCAAGAAGAGAAGGATGTTGATGTCATGTTTATCATGTGAACTGTTTTGAAGAAAGAAAAATAAGCTGATAATTTGCATGTTCTGTTACAAGATATGGAGAAAATATTTAGACAAAAACTTCAACCATCTTTAGACAAAACACTTCAACAAGTGAAATGTGATAGCTAGATGAAAGAAATGAAGGTGAGTGACTTAGGAGTTAATTTTATTCGATGAAGGAAAAATTACAAAATCAAGGAAAGATGATAAATATGTAAGGTTATGATTCGGGAAAAAGTTTTACCTTTAACTGAATTACTCCTCACTACTTATACTGAGTTTTGTTGAAAATCTTCTGTAGGTTAGAATCAAACAAGACTGTTTAAACTGCATTTAAATTTCCTCCCTCCCTCTACTGAACTAGGCTGCATCACTCATTTTAGAATAAAAAAGAATTTTGTAGGCTGAGAAAAAGTAAAATTGCTAATCTAGTAAAATGAACTTATTTTTTGACTGTATGAACTTTTCTGCTTGGTTCCATTTGTGCTATTCAGCAGGCATTGTCCTACTTTAATTACCATAAGTTGTGGAGGAGAATGACACTTTCTCTCAGCTCTAGTAAGGAGAATACTGACAAACTATTTCTGAAGGATTTTGCCAAGAAAGCTGCAGGTACTTGAGAACTGGACACAATCAAACAACAATAAGAAAAAAAATTAAGAGTTACTTTTTATCCATTAGAATTCCCTGTCTGCTCCAGTGATATCTGTTGATAGGTGCCACTACCCTTTATGAAGTGGGGTTTTGTTGGCCTGAATGTCTGACTCCCACACCCACTGCTTAAGTTCTGCCAGGTTTTCTGCCAGGCTGCTATTCCCAATCCATACTGTCCTTTGATGGGATGGCACTACCCTGAATGAGCAGTTGGGCTGCAGAGTGGCTGGGGCTGAGCGCTGGTTGGCTGTGGGACAGAGCTTGTGTCAGCATTTCTTGGCAGTGGCTTTGGGGCTGAAGTAGAGGCCTGGGGTGAGAGCAGCTTAGACTGCTGAAGAACCAGGTACTTTACTTCAGCACCAGAGTTGCTGGCACAGAGGTGTAACACTGCAGGATGGTTAAAAGGGCGGGAATAGGCAGATGGAGAGAGTTGAAGCACCCCCACAGTTGTAAGTGGGTGAGAGCTGCCAAGTGCCCAAATTTTAATCATGTGACTACCTGGATGCTGCAACAGGCACAACTTTGGGAACCTGACACAACCACCTTTCGTTCAGCACTGTGATAACTTCAAATGGTCGCTGAATGAATGTCTGTTAAATGAGGACTACCTGTAGAGAGAGAGGAGAGAAGAAATGAAATCTATATATATAAAAGTGAAAACCACTCACGCCGTAATCACAAAATCTTCAGAACTGTAAAGCCTACAAACTTGAAATTTGGCACGTATGTTCCTCTTGCCTTCTAGGTGCTCACTAAGAAAGGATTTTTCAAAATGCCCATCGGAGCATTAGTATTTCCTATATTATTATTAACACGGTCTGATGCTAAGGAGTTCTACTTCCCCTCCCCACCTGAAAATAAATTGTTCCAAATGCAAAACAAGCACAGGAGAGGAGTTTCACTTTTACTTTTACTTTCACAGCAGCAAGGAGCTTTACTACAGAACAGTTAAGCCAATAATAATAATAGCAGCAGCAATAGCAGCCTTTATTGTCATTGTATATCATGTATACAACGAAATTGGTTTAACCTCTACTGGTGCTATCCATAACAGAAAATACAAGAGAACATGAAATAGTATAGAGAATAATCCTTATACAAGTAATTAGGAAAAAAATATACCTTTCTTTTAAATGCTTACAGAATTTTGTGGGTTCAGCTGCTTCTTCAGAAGAACCCCGGGTTTCCCCCCTTTCTGTGTCCTTATTTGAGTATACAATGCATCTCTTTGAATATATAATGCATTGCTTTCCCTGTCTGTGAAGCGATTTGGGTTTATTCAGAATAATGAGCACCAATAGCATTGTTATATGCTTGTTTTATATGGTGGGGGAGGGGCATATTCCTAGAAATTTAATTAAAAATCTTACCTCTGAAGACAAGATAGAAGAGGTGGGTGGGATGGGGGTGGGGAGAAAGAACATATTTCGATTTGTTGCAGTTAAGGATTGACATACTGTGCGATTGGCAGTCTTGACCTAGCATTCCATCCAAAAAAACAAAAACAATTAATTTGGCAGGGTCAAGACTACACACATCTAATATCCCCTTTTGGAATCAACAAAAGAACATTGGCTGTCACCTGGACATTCCTTTCTCTCTTTCCGTTGTGTGCTCCAGGGCCTTGCTTTTCAGATATGTGTGACAGGAGCTTTGTTGCTGATGTCTGCAGTAGAGTAGAACATTTTTCAGTTCATCAAAATATATGTGGGAGTTTGCATTCTGCATTTTGGAGACGCTTCCTCCCTTTGCTCCTGTCTTTGGATAGCAATGTGCTTGTTGAGGCTGTTTCCCCCCCCCCCCTCTTCAATTTGTAGCACAAAAAGACTTTTGTTTAGAAAGCCTTTTAGGCTTATTTCAAAGCGCTGTTAAGGAAATATGTAATGTAGTATGAAGAAAGCCTCCACTGACTGAGTAGAGATGGCTACAATGCCACCCTGGAATTTTTGATATTTTGCTCTCCAAAATGATACATTGAATGAGGGTTCATTTTGAAGTTATGGAATGTGTGCTTCCTGGAACTCACAATACCCCAATTCTGTCAGCTGAACCATTTATCCTTTTAATATCATGTAGCTCCATTCATTTAGGTCTGTGTTTTATTTATTTGCCATTGCAGTGTCCTTTAGATGTAGCAAGATCAAAGAAGGCACTATTGTAATGCTATCTTTAATTTTCTGTTTGATATTCATCCTCTATCATGATTAGTAGTGACAGAGTGCCACATATTCTTTTTTTTTCCACCCAGGCAATGCAACAAGGAATCTGCTGTAGTGTCTTCAAACAGACCTGCTGTTCCTTGCAGTAATTCAGCAGAGGGTTTTCAAGCTGTCATGCTATATACAGCAGATGCACAAAACCGTTGATTTACTCATACTCCCTCTCACACACACTCCTTCAGAAAGTACTAGAAGTCATCTGGGCTGTGTTTAAATTAAACAAATATTAATGCGCTCAGGGAATTCTGCACTCTTAAGTGTTTTTCCTCTCGTTTTATATATGGTTTCCAGAAATTATATTAAAATGAGTCTGTACTTTTCTGGTAATTGCAACAAAGACTTGTTTTGTCATGTGTTTCTGAAACCAATACCAGGGAAAATTGTAAACATACAGAAAGCAATGTTCCCAGAATTATTAAATGCACCAAAACCAAAACTGATCAGTAGTTATGCAAAACATCTGGCACATTAGTTTATATCAGGTGTCTGCAATATTTTTGTATTGAAAACCACCCTCTCTTTTTACAGGGCTACACCAAAAAATGAACAGGGCCAAGAGAGACAAATTCAAAATAATGATTAATTTGGTAAAATGAGGTTAATTAAAATATAACTAATAAGATTACTATCCTTATAAAAATATTTCCTGTTCTGTCATCTTAAATATTAATAGGATGTTCAGCCTGGCAGCAATGTTGGAAGAAATTGGACCACAATTACAGCTTTCGGGCTAATACTGTATTGCCTATAGTCCTGAGGTCTTGGATTGTGCAGATCTGATTACAAGTTCAGAGGATTGTGTTCTGTTTGGCCAGACATTTCAACACAATCCTGACATATCTTATAAGAGGAACATGGTCAGGGACAAAGTGTCTCCAATGAAGACTTATTGATAGATTTGACAAAAGTGGTTAAAAACAAAGTGAGTAGCATTGAAGAATTTTTACACGGGGGCATCATTTTTGCATGGAATCGGTCTACATTACGTTTAATTTAGTTCCCTTTTAGTATTATGCATCCAAGATAGTGAAATTTAGAAGAAGAGCAAGTTTCTCACTTTATTCATTTATTCATTTACTCAGTGAATTAACTTCATTTGTACATTACCTTTTCTACTCAAATGAATACTCAAGGCATGAGGAAATATACTACCACTGTTAGTAATATTAATACTGTAATAGTAATGTGAAAATTAAGACTAAAAATTCATCGGTTGAAATTCTGACCAAAAATAGGCAAAGAATTTCAAACATTTAAGTATGTTCATTATCCATAGTTGAAAACACCCTATTTATTTTGTTACATAAATACCGATTGTTCTAAAATATGGGTTGATTAACTGTAATTAAAACATTGTATTGAACCCTGTTTAGAATAAATTATTCTATTGTAACCAATCTTGTAGTTTGGTTTGGACTTCCTCTCTCCATATCTTGTTAAACCAAGATATTACTCTATAGGATATTTTTATTTTAATTATAAAACCTGAGCAAATTTAATTTAATAGGTACAACATTGGACATTATGATATTTGAGGGGATTGTACTGTTCATTCTCAAACTGCCCACTGACCAGGTACATAGTGGTAATTGTTGAAGATTCCTGCAATAAAACTATATAATGCATGGCCAAGATGCTACAAAAAGTGAAAAACCAATATTGTGGAATTCTAGATTTAAAAAGTAGATGTTCTGTAAAAAAGTGAAAGTGGTGTTTTTTACAGTTACTTTTTCAGATGTTACCCCCTCTCTCGACTTGAACAATAGAGGGTGTGCTTTACCAAAAAGCTTAATGCCAGAATGATGGGATTGCAAAGGCACTCTAATGGATAAATATTTTATTTCAAAATGCAAATATTGAATAAGGATAGGATATAGAATCAAGCTTTGGAATATTTGTGAGCAGCTGAGGTTTAGTTGATTGAGATAGTGGGGAAGGTTCAATAGTGAATGCTCCAGGAAGAAAAAACCCAAACAAAAACAGAACAAAACAGAGAAAGGATATAAAGAGGTGATTGAGGATACCTGTGTAATCATTTTTGTGGATCAACTAGATCAGGGGTGTCAAACTCGCGGGCCGGATGTGTCATGCACTGGCCATGCCCACCCCCGGTTTAGTAAAGGGGGAAAAAGTCGTGATATGTCACGTGACGATGTGACGCCGTGAGTTTGACTCTCCTGAACTAGATAGATTTTCCTATGCTTCATGCCAACTAGACTTTTTTAAAAAAAGCTAGAAGAAATAGACAGCAAATATGGGAACAAAAATAGTATTCAATACCACATAAGCAACGCATGCTTTTACCTGCTCTTCTTCCCCACCTTTGCCTAATTTTAAAATGTTGCTAAACTATAAAGTAAGAGAAAAAAGTGGAAGTGCTTATTAGGCCCCCTTTTTTTCTTTTTTTCTTTTTAAATCTGCATAGTGACAACGTTTACTGACTCATGGGTTTCCCACTCTTTACTTGTTATATATCTCATTGGTGTTTTAAAAATACTGTATTATGTGCCTCTTGATAAAAGTTCCTAATCTGACAAGACCACGTTTTACAGTGTTTCTGTGTGGATGTTAAGTTGTACCTCCTGAACAGCATTCCGAGAAAAGCTATAGTAATCATATGTAGCCTATTTCAATATCTATTATAATGTAACTAATGGGTACCAATCAGTAAAAATCAAATTGCAAAAAAAGATTTTATTGATTGGTGCAAAAGCACAAATTTCATATCTTATCTGTTGATATGCCTGCTGAAGTAATATATCCTTGTAGCTTTTTCTGGTAAGATTTTTGCCAAACCAAACAATGTTTTTAGCCATTCTTTTAAGTTAAAATATGAAATCCAGCTTAAAAAAAGAATATTTAAATCAGGTTTTATTAGAGTAGGATCACCTTATACAGGTAATCCTTGTTTAGCACTGTTCTCAGTTACAGTGGTGATGAAAAAATAGCTTTGCAACTAATGATTGTGTTGTATCTTTGCAATGTATCTCTCTTTTTGTCTCCCTCGTTGTTCACCATTGCAGTCAGTTAGTATGCATTGTCCTGTGTCTGATTCTGGTCTAACTGCAACAAGTCTACTCTATGACCTTAATTGATTAGAATGCTACAGCTGGCTGGCACTACTGCCTGACCCCAACAAGACCTTAATCAGGTTCACACTGCTTCTTAAGTGGCTTATGGCTGGCATCCATGAATGCACTAGGCAAACGGCTGGCACTAGCGGACTGCTTTCAACATGCATTTCCCATTGTGTGCCTGTTTACTCTCTTGTAATCCCTTCCTTTTCAATGAATGTAAATACAAACATTAATTTCCTTTTTGCTAATTATCCCAGTGCCAGGATCAGCATTCCACTGGGCAGGGGACTGCGGGGGGGTGGGGGAAATGGGCTATTAGATTTGCTGTTTTATCCAGCTTCCTTGTTAGACAAGTTCCAGAAACTTTCACCATTATTTGGGCTAACTCACCTTTTGGGGGTCATATCCTTCTGATGATGTTAAGCAAAGAAAGTTGAAGTAATAAGTGCATCATTGGGACACATTAAATAATAGATTGGAGGTAGATTGCTTTGGAGAAATTCTATCTGCAATATTTGGTTCCTAGGAATCAAAAACATTTTGATGGCACATAATCTACCACTTTGTTTAATGACTTAGTCATCACTCATTACCATTGCTGCTCCCAATTGTGGTCACTAAACAAGGACTACCTGTATATGGGAAAGGAGATTATTGGAGATAATATATTTGTTCCACACTCTCAATTCATCTTACAAGTTTGCATAACATTGGCATTTGCAGTATAAATGACTGGGGGAATAGCAAAGAATGGAAAGGAAGTATTGTATGTTTTATTATCAAATGTTTATGTTGTTAATTAACTCACAGTGGTTTTTAATATAATAAAATGAGAATTAATCTGAAATATTACAAAATCTGGTATCAAAGCCTACTTTAAAATGTGTCCAATTCTTAAAAGCCAAATAAGAAATAATTCCCTCAATTGAAGAACTAGTGCTGTGAAGAACTAGTGATAAACCAACTCTGAGTTTGGTTTGCTTAGAAGTAAAGTTAGGAACTGTAATGCACTAATGAAGAAAAACTTAAAATACTATGTTATGGTACTTGTTGTTTCTTCGTATCTGGAAAATATAAAGTGAATGAAATCTAAGTGTTTGGGACATCTTGAGCTTGTTCACATGTGACTAATGCACAAAGGAGTATTCAGTACTCTATGTTGATGAAAAAGTCTTTGATTTAGACTTTAAGGTTTAATCAGCAGAATTTTGTGGCTACCCCAAGATTATTTCAAAAGATTGGAGGCTTTTGGAAAGTGCCAAAAATCATCATAGTGGGAAGGCAATTATCAAAATTGTCACCCTTCCTTATCTGGTAGTGGAAGCCTCTATTGGATCAAAAGCCTTGTGTCCATAGTGACCTTCCATCATTGGATATAGTTCTAAGAAATGAAACATGCTGTTTTAATCAGAATAGAAAAGTACAGTTTCAACTCTGTATATTAAGAGAAATATTTTGCGTCAGTTTCCCCCCAGCAGTTTGATGGTGATAAAAAACATAACTGATTCAAAATGCAGATCAGTATTGTAAGGAACATTGTTAGATTTATATAAATTGATGATATTTGTTTCCTTTGATGAAAATTCTGCAATTACTCTTACATATAGAAAATAAAAATGAACAAATAAATAACCCTTTGACATTTTGCAAACTAAGTTCCAATTAACTGATAGGGTAACTGCTACTTTATGGATTCTACACCATTCTAATCATATAATTCTCCTGTGTTATAGTGGGAGAGTTCAAGAATGGGATTGACAATGTCCTTTCTGCCCAGAGACTGAGTCATCAAATTGCAGCCATGCCCCGTTGCCTTTCTCCATTGGAGGTTGAAGCCAGCATTCAGTGAGGGTTGTCCACAGCCAATCACATTAAGGTCTGAGTCTGTCAATCAAAACTGAGCCTCTGTCCTCCTTCCTGGATATTGGCCCAGTTTAGACTCAGACCTTCACAAAGGCTAAACGTGGAATTAATTCTCTCTGACTGCTGGCTCCAAACTGTAAATTTTTACCAAAAAAAAAAAGAAAAAAAAAAAGAAGGAGAAATAATATTGAAGATTAACATTTAAGGAGGAATATTAAAAGACAGTAGGGAGACTGCTTTTCCTCCTGTCCCTGGGACTTAGCACATTACCACTTGTGGTCGCTAAGTACCCATTTCCAGCTTATCCCCAGGATATTTCCTCCATGGAGACTTGAATACGGGGTTCTGAATTCTCCATCGACCGGTGCTTGCACTCCGATGGAAGCTGGAGGGACGGCAGAAGCCCTAAACTCACAGTCCTTGGACAGAGTTTCTAGGAGCGCTTGAGGGACCGTTTTAACAGTCCCTCACTCCTAAATTGGAATTTCTCGGCCAAGCGGCTCAGCGGCGCGGCTCCAAGCTCCGCGCCAAGCCGCAGTTTGAATTTTGCCGTTTTCCCGCCCTTCGTCTCCCCAGAACGGTCGCCATTTTGGACTGCCGCGTCATCGAGCGGTGCGCGCAGATCGGGCCAAAAATTGCTTAGGCACGATGGCGGAGGCAGCTAAGGCCTCCGCGAAGACGAAGAAGGACCAGAAGGCCCAGAAAGGGCCTGATTCCGGGGAGGAAATCACATTGGCTCCGGCTGAAACTAATCAGCCTAAATCAGCTCCCACTTCCAAGGCTACCGAGAGGGACGAGCGGAGGCGCGATCGGGCGCTACAGCGTCTAGTAGATAAGGCAGTTCCACAGGGGGATACCATGGCTCCTCCTCAGCACCAGGTAGTCGTCCAGGCCCAAGTTCACAACCTGGATGTCCCTGCCCCGGGCTTACTGGACCCCAATGTCTGGGGGGAAGGGGGCCTGGTTTCCTCGGCCCAAAGAAATCCCCAGGAGGTTGCTGCAGCCTTTGGCCCTGATTGCCCAGTGGCCTCTGCCCCTATTTTGGACTGGACTCAAGAAGCTAGGCCTCCTGCTAGTGTGGCCTCTAGTTCCCTGCCTTCCCAAGCAGGCCCTTCGCAGCAACCTGAACAGCCAAGCTGGCAGATGGTAATGGCAGCTACTGTACAACAGTGCTTAGCTGGTTTCCAGCAAATGCAGGCTTCTTTCCAGCCTATTCCTTCTAGGCCAGCTAGTCAAGCACAGTCCCAACCACTCAGTGGGGCAGCTATGGCTGAGGATTCCTCTGATGTCTCAAGCGAAGACATTAGACCTGCAACCTTAGAAGAGGGCAAGTGTGATCCCACGGCGTTGTCAGAGGATGAAGGCCTCGCCCCCGAACAACCCACTTCAGTGGGCCTGTTCCCACCTGCCTTATTTAAGTCATTACTACATAAGGCCAGGAATATAGCTGGCCTGACTTGTGCTCCAGTAACAGCAGAGGCTGCAACTTCTTCAACCAAGGTTCCGGTATTTGAGGAACAGGTGGCAGAGCTGGATGTTATCCCGGCACCCAAGATATTCCTAGACAACGTTCAGCGGCAGTTTGTGGCTCCAACCTCGGGACCGATGCCATCCGCGCAGGACAAGAGGTTCTTCAATACGGCGGCTGAACTGACGGCTCTACTTTCCCCTCCATCAGTGGATGTTCCGGTAGCTGCACTCCACTCCCCAAATCCCATTCCGGGAGAAGCGGAGGAGCTCCTGAAACCGGATGATCGACGACTGGAGCAACTTCTCCTCAAGTCCCACCAGGCCTCAGCATGGGCAGTCCGTGCCTCTTCTTCGGCATCCTTCTTTGCCAGATCGTCCTTATTGTGGTTGCGCCAATTACAGGAGCTGATTCCTTCATCAGAACTTCGTATTCACCAGGACCTCAACAAGGTCATCGCGGCAACTCAGTTCACTGCTGACGCTACTCTCAGAGCAGCACGTTTTTCTTCAAAATCCATCGCTGCTTCCACTGCTGGCCGCAGAGTGAACTGGCTTAAGAACTGGACCGCGGATGCACGCCAAAAGTGGCGTTTGGCATCCAAACCTATTGCGGGACAATCCCTCTTTGGGGAAGTGCTAGACCCACTACTGGTAGAATCAAAAGATCGTAGGAAGGTTCTCCCCACCTATAACAAAAAAGGGTCTTTTTGTCATAACCCCTATCCTAGGCGGCCCTTTCGATCAGCTGACCAGGGTTCCAGTCAGCCCCGAACCCCAGGTCAGTATGGCCAGAGGTCCTTTTATCAGGATCGATCAGCCAGGGGCAGACCTTACAAGCGCCCCTACAGGGGTTGGGGAAACAAATTTTCCAGACGCTCCAAGTGAGACTTCCCAAGGCCTCCCAATTGGAGGTAGACTAGCCAGGTTTGCTGACACCTGGGATGAGACCACCCAGGACGTTTGGGTCAGGCAGACCATACGTTATGGTCTATCGCTAGAATTTTGGTCCAAACCCTCTCCAGGTTTTATTCCCTGCCCAATTTCGGGGGTCCCAGAAAAGTGACGGCTCATGGATCTAGCCATCCGCCACCTGCTAGAGATTAGAGCCATAGAACCAGTACCTAGGGAACAAAGAGGTTCAGGGGTGTATTCTATTCTGTTTCTGGTGCCCAAACCTTCAGGTGACTGGCAGCCTATATTGGATCTAAAAAGGTTGAACCAATTTGTTAAATATCGTAAATTTAAAATGCAGTCCCTCCGGTCCATCCTGAGAGGTATCCATAGAGCTGACTATCTAGTCTCCCTCGATCTTTCCGAAGCATACCTGCATATTCCTATAGCTTCTACAGATAGGCAGTTCCTCCGGTTTTCCTTTGCTGGCCAGCATTTCCAATATAGGGCTCTCCCCTTTGGTCTCTCCTCGGCCCCACGGGTTTTTACAAAAATCTTGGCGGCCCTGGAGGCCCACCTGCGGTCTTTGGGGGTTAGAGTCCAGTGTTATCTGGACGATATTCTGCTGCAGGCCTCCTCGGAGTCCTTGGCGGAACGTCACCTCCGGATAGTACTCGACGTACTAGACCGTCATGGCTTCTCGGTCAACTACCGCAAGAGCTGCTTGGTTCCCAGTACCTCTATTCTACATTTGGGATCAGTCATCGATTTCCTACTATGTAAGGTCTTCCTCTCCCCGGAACGACAGGAAAGCATCAGGGTTATCGTAAACAATATTGCCCGCTGTCCATCAGTTTCCCTGGCCCTGTTGGCCACTCTCCTAGGGAAAATGATTTCCTGCATTGACATTGTACCCTGGGCAAGACTACATTCCCGTAGGTTGCAGTGGTTCTTACTCCCTCTCATTCCCCCAGGTCAACCTCCTCCTGCTGTGTGGGTTCGTTTACCCTCACAAGTACGACAATCCCTGGATTGGTGGCTTTCCCCATCTCTAGAGGAAGGGTCTTCCTTCCTACTACCTGACAGGATAACTGTAACAACGGATGCCAGCCTCTCTGGCTGGGGTGCACATGTCCAGGGCCAACTGGCCCAGGGAACATGGTCCAGGGCTGAGTCAGAAAGCCCTATAAACTTACTAGAACTCCGCACTATCCGTTTAGCGTTGAAACGTTTCAGGTCTCAGATAGAAGGTTCTAATGTGTTGGTTCTTACAGATAATGTTACCGCCAAAGCTCATGTTAATAGACAAGGGGGAACACGCTCAGCGGCCCTGTTAGAAGAGGCCTTATTGCTGGGTCTCTGGGCAGAAAAACAGCTAAATTCTATTTCAGCAGAGTATATCTCAGGGGAAGCAAATAAACAGGCTGATTGGCTCAGCCGTACTGAGTTAGATCAGACTGAATGGCAACTACATCCAGAGGTGTTTCAGGTTATTATTCATAAATTTGGTGTTCTGTTAATTGATCTGTTTGCCACTCCACAGAACGCACAACTGGGCCGGTTCTACTCTCGTTTCCCGACGGAAGGTGCAGAAGCTGTCGACGCCCTGCGTTCGCCTTGGCCCCAGGGACTTCTGTATGCCTTCCCTCCACTTCCTCTGTTATCCAGGGTCATCCAGAAAGTTCTAAAACACTCAGCAGAAGTCATTCTGATCGCCCCTCACTGGCCGCGCAGAGTCTGGTTCGGGGATCTCCTGCTCCTTTCCTGCGGCCGTCCGTGGCGGCTGCCTCCCCTTCCAGACTTGCTCCGACAGGGGGAGGTAGTTTACCCGGACCCCCAATGGCTCCGTTTGACCGCATGGCGGTTGAGCGGGAGGTACTAAGACGACAGCACTATGACCTCGATACCATCGAGGTCATTCTGGCTTCCAGGAGACCCTCTACCAACAGGGTGTATCAGAACACCTGGAAGGCTTTCTGTGACTGGTGTAGACTAGAGGGTATTTCACCCCTTTATGTGCCCATTCCACTCCTTCTACGATTCCTCAAGAAGGGGCTTAATTTGGGGCTCGCCCCCAACACCCTTCGCCGCCAATTGGCCGCTCTCTCTACCATTCTCTCTTGCCCAAATTGTCCATCTCTGGCTCACGTGCCCACGGTGCATAGGTTCCTTAAAGGAGCCTCCAACATCTGCCCGCCGGTCATACATCGGTTTCCCACTTGGGACCTACCTCTGGTTCTGGAAACCTTGACAGGTCCTCCTTTTGAACCACTAAGAGAAGCCTCTCTTAGTTTTCTGTCATACAAGGTAGCCTTTCTGGTGGCCATAACTTCGGCTAGGCGTATTTCCGAACTTTCAGCCCTTTCCACTCGGCAGGACCTTTGTCTTTTTCATCCGGATAGAGTTATCCTTCGTCTGGACCCATCCTTCCTCCCCAAAGTTAACTCCCTGTTCCATCGTTCCCAGGAACTTGTTCTCCCTACCTTCTGCGCCCATCCCCGACATCCCAGGGAACGCCTTTGGCATACCCTGGATGTCAGGCGAGCCTTGAAGGTTTATATTGACCGGACCTCAGCCTTCCGAAAGTCGGAGGCTCTGTTTGTTGCCTTCCGGCCCAGGTCCTTGGGTCTTAAGGTCTCGTCCGCTACCATCGGACGGTGGATCAGAGCCACGATTGCCAAGGCCTATGACATAGCAGGGAAACCGGTTCCCGGGGCCATCACGGCCCATTCCACCCGTAGCGCAGCAACTTCCGCTGCATGGAAAACTCAGGCATCTCTGGAGGAAGTGTGTAGGGCGGCTACATGGGTCTCCCCTACTCAATTCATTCGGCACTACAAGGTGGATTCATATGCCTCGGCAGAGGCGGCCTTTGGCAGACGGGTTCTTCAACAGGTGGTTACGCCTCTGTCCTAATTGGGACTATAGTAAGGTGGTTATGCATCTACCCTCCCTAGGGACTGACAGCTTTGGTATGTCCCTCACTGAATGCTGGCTTCAACCTCCAATGGAGAATGGGCGTTACTTACCTGTGATACGCCTGTTCTCGTTGGTTGAAGCCAACATTCAGCCCCGTCCCTGTATCTGTTGTTTTGTTCAGTATCTGTTCTTGTTACAATTTTTCAAAGTAAATTTAATAAACCAAGTTCTTGTTTTGCACACCTGGCGGTCTGTGGTTCCTTCCATTTCCTTTTTTGCTGCTATAAGAGAAATATGTACGCTAACACAGTTTTTTCCACGTCAAGTCTGTCTTCCAGCTTCGTCTAAACTGGGCCAATATCCAGGAAGGAGGACAGAGGCTCAGTTTTGATTGACAGACTCAGACCTTAATGTGATTGGCTGTGGACAACCCTCACTGAATGCTGGCTTCAACCAACGAGAACGGGCGTATCACAGGTAAGTAACGCCCATTCTCTCTGGCTCCAGTTTTCGACTCAATCTAGCCCGAGAGAGACACTTCGAAATTGGCTGGTTTACTGGACTGAACATTTTTCACATTCTTGGACTCTCCATTCACATACATCAGAGCGGTATTTACAGCGCTTTTGGTGATCACGGAAGGAGCGTTGGCTTGCCGCCGCACGTTTCCTGCTGCCGGTACGCCGACTGTCACGAGCAGATTGTGCTGGCTAATCCAGGGCTGTGGCACAGCCGCCGACTGCTTTTAGATTCCAGGCATCCTGCAGTTACAGCACTTCGGGCGATTGTGGAACGCTTGTTGCCGCACGTTTCCCACCCCCGGTACGCCACAGGCAGATCGTGCTGGCTAATCCAGGACTCTGGCACAGCTGCCAACTGCCTTTAGACTCCAGACAACCCGCCTTTGGTTGGCTCCCCTGGGTTCGTCCCAGCATTCCCGCCTGAGCCTGCGAGCTTCCTCCAAAGCCGCACACATGTGTGCTGGCTTCCCTGGGTTTGTCCCAGCATTGCCGCCACCGCCTTCAGCCCTGCCACACTCTGATCTCAGAGCGGTAAGAATCGCTGCCTTGGGGTCCCCAAGCATATTCTTTGAACTTCTTATTTCCCAGGCAATATCTCACAGCATTTCTGTTGGGTTACAGCAAAGGCACCGGCCTACATCCTGGGCATCTGATCCATCCATGCCTTTACATTGGCAGGTCCAGTTCCCTGCAGACCTGACATTGCTGCAGGCCCAATGCTCTCCCAGTCCATCCCATTCTTCAGAATGTGGTGATTCCTTCCAGGGAGAAGAAAGCCATAGATACTTAGACCTGTCTGAGGATGAGGGCCTAGTTCCGGACCCACCAGACTTTACAGGCCTATTCCCTCCTGCCTTATTTAAGTCTCTGCTGCATAAAGCAAGAGCCAGTGCCCAGTTGGGAGGGGAGACAGCCCCATCTGAAACACCTTTGGGGCCGCTGGATCCAGACACAGGACTCTTCTCTGAGCCAGTGGAAGAGCGGGAGGAGGTTCAAACTCCCAAACTATTCTGGGATGTAGTACAAAATCAATGGGCTCACCCAGGGCCATTCCCCACCCCAGGTGGGAATGACAGATGTTTCTATAATATGGCCTCTGACTTCTCCGAGGCACTTCAGCTGCCAATAGTGGATGGTTCAGTGACAGCCCTTGCCTCTCCCTCTGCCGTCCTGTCAGGGGACATAGCAGAAGTATTGAAGGCTGAGGACAAGAAATCTGAACTGGTCATGCTCAAAACGCACGAAGCGGCTGCCTGGGCAATCAAGGTGGCTTCGGCTGCCTCCTTTTTTAATCATACATCATTGCTCTGGCTCCGCCAGATGCAATCGAGAATACCACCAGACGAGGCCCGGCTCCACCAGGATGTGAGTAAATTGATCGTCGCCACTCAGTTCTCGGCGGATGCCACCTTAACCACCGCTAAATATACCTCCAGAGCCCTCTCTTCAGCAGTAACATCCAGACGGATGCTGTGGCTCCATCAGTGGCAGGCTGAATCAAGATCTAAATGGAGGCTAGCCTCTGCCCGCTACTCAGATGGTACACTATTTGTGGAAGCCTTGGACCCAATCCTTGTCGAAAACAAGGAGAGGAAGAAGGTTGTACCTTCCACGCTCAAGCGGGCGGACTGTCACCCATCCCCCTATTACCGCAGGCCTGCTTTTCAGTCTCATGACTTTGATCTCTCCCACCAACAGCGGTACTTTATCCAAAGATCTGACTGTCAGCCAGACAGATCTGGATTTTGGGACCAACCCAGGCAACAATCTCAGGCCCGGCAGCCCTTTCGTGGAGCAGGAAGTCGTTTTTTCCGTAGAGCCAAGTGATTGTCAGACCAACCCTCCCATCGGCGGCCATTTATCTCTCTTTGCAGCTCAATGGGAGGAGACCACGATGGACAATTGGGTGCTCAACACGGTGAGGCTAGGCCTCACACTGGAGTTCCTCTCCACACTTTGTTCATTGCCCTGTCTCCAAAAACAACGAATCACTTTCTTCGTTACCCTGTCTCCAGAAACAACGAGAAACGAGGTCTCATGGAAATGGCCATCCAACACCTGTTGGATATGCAGGCTATAGAGCCGGTCCCAGTGGACCAAAGGAGACAGGGATTTTATTCTATCCTATTCATCATTTCAAAGCCCTCGGGGTGGTGGTGGAGAGCAATTCTAGAACTAAAACCATTGTCAATGGGCTCTAGAGTAACCCCATCAACAGTTGGCAGATGATTGAGAATTTGCATAGCCGAAGCCTACCAATCTAAGGCCCTGCCACTACCCAGAAGGGTAATGGCTCACTCAACCAGGAGTGCAGCCACGACGGCAGCTTGGGCAACTCAGGCTTCCATTGAAGAAATTTGCAGGGTGGCTTCCCCGTCGCCATTTATTAGGCACTATAAATTAGACACCTTCGTGTCAGCTGATGCATTCTTCGGGAGAAGGGTCTTACAGAAAGTGCATTCATCAGGGGGGACTCCGGACCAAACAGCTTCCCACCCCTAGAGCAGTAGGCTTTGGTAAATCCCATTCTTGGACTTTCCCGCTATAACATAGGAGAAGGGGCGTTGGTCTTACCTGAGACGCTCCTTCTCTGTGGATAGCGGGAGAGTCTAAACCCACCCTTGCGACCGTATGGTGCAGAGCCCAGGGGCAACTAATGGCACGAGAAGACCTTTATTTACAGCTACGCCATCATCAAAAACTGGAGCCAGAGAGAGAGAGGCAACAGGGCGTGGCTGCAATTTGATGACTCAGTCTCTGGGCAGAAAGGACATTGTCAATCCCATTCTTGGACTCTCCCGCTATCCACAGAGAAGGAGCGTCTCAGGTAAGACCAATGCCCCTTTTCAAAAGAAAATCTATAGAACAATCACCAATACTTTAATCATGTAACAATTCTCTGGATTCAGTAAGAGAAACTACCAGAAAGAGTCTGTACAAATATGCCCAGACCTTTTTGTATCATTTCTAATTAGTTTTTTCCTTTTTAAGCTGCCCAGTTATATTGTCTTTATAACTCATTGCAGTGACTCCAGAAACTTTGAGGAAATAACTTAAGCACATTGATTACCGTATTTTTTGGAATATAAGACGCACCTTTTTACCGAATGTACATACACCGAATGTAGCCCCAGCCACCCCCACCCTTTGGCCTCTGTCTTCCAGCAATTTACCAGTTTGCAGCAAACAGGGAACAGCCTGTTAAGACAAGCAAGTCCTGAGCAGCTTCCCGATCCCCAGCTGATTTGCCACGTGCTAAAATGAAAGTGAAACTAGCGAAACTAGCTGCAAAGAGGCAAATAGTTGGGAGAGACACACAGATTTTTATTTTCTGCTGAACTGGATAGAAGTGGGTAAGTGAATAACTATAAATGTCTGTAGAATGTTCAAATTATTAGACTTATTTTTTAAAGACTGCTTTATTATTATTCTAGAGCCAGGGGTCTCCAACCTTGGCAATTTTAAGACTTGTGGACTTCAACTCCCAGAATTCCACAGCCAGCTTTGTTAGCTTTGCTGGCTGTGGAATTCTGGGAGTTGAAGTCCACAAGTCTTAAAGTTGCCAAGGTTGGAGACCCCTGTAAAAATCTAGACAACTTAACAAAATAAAGAAGCTTTTTAAAATAAATGCTTGCTCTGAAGAGGCCCAGTGCTATTGTATCTTCTTTTAAATAATAGAGAATAATGTATACTTCCAGAAATTTTAATTAATTTTAACAGCTCTGTACCAGTATAGTCTGAAATGTAACAGTGTCCTGTTTAATATTAGAGTTAAATCCTGACTTACCTTGGAGTAAATCTATTTAAATAATTGGGAGGAGTTAGTGTGACTAAATTTAAGAAAACTTTCTGGCATAATGTACATTTCTCCAATTCTTTGCTATTTCTATGGGTCAGGCACACATGCACAGAAATACACAGCAAACAGTGTATATCATCTGTGCTGTTGGCTGTTTGGCAAATTGCTTGGAGGCAGAGGCCTTTTTTCCTTGTTTTCCTCCCCCCAAACTAAGGTGCGTCTTATACTCTGGTGCGTCTTATAATCCGAAAAATATGGTATGTTTTTCTAGGGCTTCATTTAAAAAGTTGGCTTGCCTGTAAACCTAAAAATACTCTAGGCGAATGTTCCCATATAAAACTATGTATTTTCTCCCCTCTATTCATGTTTTGGAGGAGATTAATTGTGTAACAACATCCTCAGGAATGTGATATCTCCACCATCTTGTGCTTTGGAAAGATACTGTGTGCACGCACTCTTGGCTGAAAATAAGTATTATAGTTGTCTGCTGAAATTGCTTTGTAAAAAGTAGTGCAATTAAGCTATATGAAACAGAATCATTTAATGTCATTAATAGTACATCTGGCACATTTCAGTCAAAACATACAAAGGTTTCAAGATTATGCTTTCTTGCAGACTGCTGCTGGTCACTTTATTGTTTGAGGTTTATGGCAAATTGTTTAGAGAGGTCGTTTTAGAAGTTTATAGATTCACTATCAATAGATACATATCTGCTCTAATGCAGTTCTTTAAGTTAAATAAAGGAATCCAGCATCTGTTTCCAAGAGTCTTTCTTTTAATGGTTTGGGAAGGCCGCTAGTTTGAAAAGCATGGAGTTAATTCAAAGGACTTACAGTAGGTCTTGATTTAATGTTTCAATTATACTCGTAGTCCTATTTTATCTGAAGAATCAAGTATTCTCCTATCTATAATGCAAACCACATGTAGAAGGTTGAATCCTGTTTTGTGCCAGCATTTTGGTAAATTAATTTTTGATCCCAGCTAAGCTTATCAGCCATCTTTACAGAGATCAGACAGGATATACTGTACATCTGACAAATGTTTCTGGAAGTAAACATTTTTACATTGATGATATGGCAACTCAATTTGTTTTAAATGCTTCAACATCTTCCTTGTAGACTTGCCCCACTCTTTCCTTTTAATACTTGTTTAAGAGTTGTTGTTTTTTAAAAGTTGTAGGATCAGTTTGAAAGCATATTTATTGTACTCAGTTCAAATATATGTTTCATTATAAATATAGTCATTAGGAATTCACCTGTTTTTGACATTTTCTCCATTTTGCATTCTTTGAAAGGGAAATGGTTAGAAAACGCAGCATCTGGAAGTGAGGGTGGCAGGGTGAGAGGGACCAAAGAAGCATTGGTGATGTTATGATGCAATACTTTTTCCATATGCCTCAAGGTATTGCATGCACCCAGAAGACACTGTCTCTTTTGTTCCAAAGTTTATTTGATTCACCTTTCCTCCTGGCTGTTCCACTGATTTTGAAGCTATTGGGTTTGTTATATTTGATATTCTCTTGCCTGTGAGCAAGATAAGCAGATCCCTGCTGAATCCTCCTATAGTCGAGGAATATGGATGGGGACAAACTCTGTTATAGTGTGCTCAAATCTTGAGTGCAGGCAATGAAGTAGTTTAGCTCATCCTTGATTGGAGAATAAGCCACGTTTCCTGCAAGATTGCTTCTCAGTTTCAGCCTGGTTTGGTCTCACCTCAAAAATGTAACTAATGTCTAAGAAAAAAGTTGTAACTTTGAGCCCGAGGGAGGAGTCAAATGAGTCATCAGTCTTAAGTCCCTTCATGCCCACAAGAGATCTAAGTTCAGTCCACTTTGAATTCCATTGACTCTTATCTACCGCCAATTTTCTTTCACTATTAGTAGTTCAGATTCTTGTACAGAGCATAAGCTTTCAAGAAAACTTTATATTCACTTGAACTGCTTGGACTTCTGATTTTCCTGTGCTTGATAAGTGTGCTCCGCAGCTTTTATTAGCAAAATCCACTTGTAAAGCATCACATACTACAGGCATTCTGCACTCATTTCTTTAGTTATGTCTTCATTCCCTCAATTCAATTTTGTACTTTGGCATTTTTGTTATCCAGGCTGAGCATCTGGGTTCTGTTGGCTTTCCTTCACAATGGAGGACAGGAATGAGGTCCTGCATATGTGCTGCTACAGGTAGCTCTTGCTTAATGGTGCCAATTGGGACTGGAAACTCTGTTGATAAACAACACAATTATTAAGTTGAAAAACCACACGACTATGCCACTTAGCAACAGCAATTCTGGCAGTCCTGGCTGCTGTCATTAAGTGAGGACCACATGGGTTGTTAAACGAGACCTGACATAACCTGGCTTTTAACTTCTGCTGCTTTCCCCATTGACTTTTTTTGCTTTTTGGAGGCCAGCAGGGAAGGACACAAATCATGGATCATGTGACTGTGGACCCTGCAACAGTTGGAAATCCAGGCCAATTGCCAAGCACCTGAATCGCAATCATTTGCCTCAGGATCAGTTGTAAGTATCGAGGATACTTGAGGATTGATTGCAAAGACTATTCATTCAGCATGGCTTAAGTTCAAACAGTCGCTGAATGAGTGGTTGTTAAATGAGGACCACCTATACTTCCTTTTCCTTTGTGCCAGCACATCTGGTCTGCCTGAGTTAGGGTTAGGAAGATGAAGGGGAGAAAGAAACCAATGCATGTTCTCTGCAGTCAGAATGCTAGAAAACTAGGGTAACACCACTATGGCAGTAAAGGATGGGGAGATAATTAGGTGGGAGATAATTACCCTACTGTGCAGTAGTCTGCCTCTAGGGCTGTATAAATCAATAAATATTTAACAACTTTTTCTATGAAGTTGTATTTGTAAAACAAATAATTATGGTTTAATAAATGTTTACGCGGCGGAGAGAGGTACAAACCGAAACAAGTTTAGGTTGCATTACTTCTGAAAGGAATCCCACAACGTATAATCTTGCCTGCCTGCCTGCCACTGACTTCTATAGTAGTTAACTGGCAGTTAATGTTCATTATCAATTAACAGTGAAATGTTCAATAAAATATCTACAATAAATAAACAAATTCACAGTCATTTCATAGTAACAGAAAAGGTATTCACTTCAGTACATTAAAAACCCCAGATAGTTCCAATCAATCAAGACACAATATGTGGACAAACTCAGTTTTGAAACAGTTTCTGAAACAAGATGAGGGTGATAGCAAGTTCTAATTTCAACAGAGAGTGTTGCAAAGAGTAGGTGCCGTTACTGAAAAGTAGCACTGCACCTCATCCCCCTTACTTCATGGAAGTAGGGTACTACTGGCAGCTTCTTCTGGGAGATTGGCTATGCTGATTTTAATTAGGAAAAGATATCACGATACATAGGGCTTTATAGGGCAAGATCAGCATTTTGTATTGGATTCTGAATTCTGTTGGAAGCCAGTGGTGGTGTAATGTCCACTCAACAACTGCTCCCTAAGAGATAGGGTACTGCATCTTGTACCACCTATTATTTCTTAGTGTTCTTTAGAGACAGTCTTATGTAGAGCAATGTAGCAATCCATGCAGGTAATAAAAACCCAGCATGAGTTACTCTGCAGGGTCCTCTCACCAAATAGAACCACAGCTGGCGTACCATATAGAGTGAGATGAAGGGCCTCTAGCCACAACCAACAATAAGCTGAGTCTAAGAGGACCCCTTCCTCATCAAGGGAAAATAATGTAGCCAACAGAGTCTCTTGATTTAAGCAATCAGACATCATGTTTGTTGGGTTCTACTTTAGACTCCCATACTCTATCCAGATCCTAGATCATCCTTCAGCATGAGGTCAGGTCAGGTCAGGGCAGGGCAGGGCAGGGCAGGGCAGGGCAGGGCAGGGCAGGGCAGGGCAGGGCAGGGCAGAATAGAATAGAATAGAATAGAATAGAATAGAATAGAATAGAATAGAATAGAATAGAATAGAATAGAATAGAATAGAATAGAATTCTTTATTGGCCAAGTGTGATTACACACACAGGGAATTTGTTTCCGGTGCATAAACTCTCAATGTACATACAACAATAATTATAGATGATTAACACAGTCATTGTAAAATACTGTACATTCATCGTAAAGCATTAGATACAACACTTATGATGGAAACTGCATATCTTCCTGACTTTGGTGCTGTTGTATCCCAATCCAACTCATGACCTCTTCTAATGGTTTCATCTAGATGTTAAATATCAAGAAAGAGAAGACTTGTTTTTGGGTGAGGTGGATGACTATAAATCAGACAGACAGACAGAGTGTGTGTGTGTGTCTGACTGACTGACTGACTGACTGACTGAACCTTCTTTCCTTACTATCCCCAACTGGAGCCAGCTGCTGGAAGGAGCAGAATGGTGCCTCTAGTCCTAGTCAGTCAGTCAGTCAGATAGACAGACAGACTGACTGACTAAACCCTCTTTCATTACTATCTCCAACTGAAGCCAGCTGCTGGAAGGAGCAGAACAGTGCCTCTAGTCTAGGGGTGTCAAACTCACGGCACGGGGCCGGATGCGTCATGCGCTGGCCACGCCCACCCCCAGTTTAGCAAAGGGGGGGAAAGTCAGGATACATCACGTGATGACATGAGTTTGACATCCCTGCTCTAGTCTCTAGTCCTCAAAGACAGCCCAGAAGGATTCCAAGGTTGGTGGTGTTGAAGGCTGCTGAACACCAGAAGGGTCATACCCCCACCACCACCACCACCATCCAAGTCCTAGCAGAGGTTATCCGCTTTATGTCTTTTTTCCATTATTGGGAGTCCTGATTTTTTTTATTTATTGTGTCTCATTTCCATAAAACAGATTTTGAAAAAAATAGAAAGAGAACCCCATGCCTGTTATAAGATATGTTTACTCTGCAGTGTCTTGCAGAATAAAATATTTATAGGAAGCTTATAAAGAACACAATGATCTTCCTCTGTTCTCTCGTAGCTTCCTTTCAAAGAAATGATCTTTCATTTAATGGGGAATAATAATAATTCAAGATCAGCTCCATTATCCACTTTCATTTCCTGATACTCTCAAACTGAGATAATGTATTGTATTCACAAGAAGAAAGAATTAGTGTTGGTAATATAATTACATTTTGAAAGAATTCTTAAGGTCATAAATCTGATGATTGTGCCTTATTTTATGAAATACTACATGTAGCTCTTAAATCTAGTAGCTTTTTTCAAGTTTCACTTTTGGGAGAGTTTACTGTTTTCCAGTGCTGCATTTCTTGTTGCTTGGCTATCAATCTGTTGTTACTTAAAATAGACTCATTCAGAATGGATTTTTAAAGTGGGGAATTGTTGACATGTTGGGTACATGTGGCGCAGATAATTGAGTTTCAGATTGCCAGAATTTTTCAAACATTATCAGACTTCACCATCGCTAATAAAGTTGACCCTGTATGCAGAGACGTCTTTCATATCTCCAGATTATTCACTGTATACATCTGTCCCTCTGATTCTTATCATCCCATTGATATTAATGGGATTTATTGATCCAAACTAAGGCATTCCTGGGTGCATCACCAGTCTTTTCTCAGTAATCTCAGCACCTGGCTGATCATATTTGGGCCTTGAAGCTCAGTCGGGTTTACCTGGTTAGGACTGAAATGGGAGATTACTATGGAACTGAAATTCGAATCAAGTGGATCATGGGTGGGGAACGATGTCCCTTTTATGACTTGTGGACTTCAACTCCCAGAATTCCTGAGCCAGCCTGTGTTGCTGTTCAGAATTCTGTACGAATATTTCCTTAATATTAACACAAATCAAGTTTAACTTGAAGGAATTTATCCCTGAATTAATAAATATTAGTAAACTTGGTATTTATTTATCAAATTCATATGGTTTTCCATCTCACCAAAAGCAACTTTGGACAGTGCCCAACAATAAGATAAGAGAACAAATGTAAAAAAAAGGTGTAAAATATAAAAATCTATGTTAATACATATCATAATAACCAAATATACAAAACATAGGCGAAGGAGGATAAGAAGAGCCACCTTAACAATGGAACTATCTAAGAAAGCAAGTATCAAACATAGTATTAACACTTGAGGATGCAGACTTTTTTCCTGCTGCTTTGTTTTGTGCATTTTGGAAGAAGGTGGCATTTTTCATAGTTCAGAAGTGATGTTTTTGCTCTGTTTCTTTTCTTACTAGTTTAGGTGTGAAATTTCTGGTTTTTTGGGGGGGGGTTGTTTTTTAAAATTTCTGATAATTTAGGATAAGTGGAATATACATTCTGCTCCAAAGGAAATAGTTTTTCCATAAATTTCATGTATTTCTGGAAAGGAGGGGAAAATTCTAAATTTAGTTTTCCTGGATAGCTTTATGAAGCTTTGTAAAAGAAATTAAACGGATTCATAGAACTTTTACTTTTTCCTCCATGTACCCTGTACCATTATTGCAATAAAAGCAGGATTAAGTGCTATTTTTTCTAATAATTTTTAATATATTAACCTGTGTAGCCATGCAAAAAAGCAGATAAAACTATTTTATTGATGTATAATACAAAAAAATGCAAGGAAGAGAGAAGAGAGAAACAATTCATTTTTAGAAGTTGTTTATCCTATTTAAAAAAACCAAGGAGCTTTCATGTAAGATGTTTTGTGCTGCCACATTACCTCATATAGGGAATTTTATGGGACTGCAGATGTTTTTAGTTCTGTATTTAAAACATATTCTGTGTCTTCACAGTTTCCCCCCTTTCTTTCCTACTATAATGATAGAATGGATAGATGATGCCTGTTGATTGGTAGCGCTAGAGAAATGTAAATCAGATGTAATGATTTTTCATCTGTTACTGCGAGGGTTGTGTGCTGCCTTGAATTTAATCCAGAAGAGATCTTTTGGGGCACAAATACACAACTGATCTAAACTTACTAAAGCAATAGCATTTGTTCGAGAGGTGGGATTCAAATTTTTTTTTACTACCGGTTCTGTGGGCGTGGCTTGGTGGGCATGGCTTTGCTTGGTGGGTGTGGCAGGGGAAGGTTATTGAAAATCTCCATTCCCTCCCCACTCCAGGGAAAGGTTACTGCAAAATCCCCATTTCCTCCCGATCAGCTGGGACTCGGGAGGCAGAGAATAGATGGGGTGGGGCCAGTCAGAGGTGGTATTTACCGGTTCTCTGAACTACTCAAAATTTTTGCTACCGGTTCTCCAGAACTGGTCAGAACCTGCTGAAACCCACCTCTGATCTGTTCCCAAGATTACACAGCCAAAGCAATGAGTGGTAGGTTCTCCTATGTGTCCAAAGCATATTTTTTCCCCAAATAAAAGTCTGAAACATTGCACTGTTCTTTTTGCTTCTCCCTCCTTACCCACTACCTTCCCCTCTGTATGTGAAAACTATGCTCATTGAGGATAGCATATCAACCAAGGATTATTACAGGTAGTCCTTGCTTAGTGACCGCTTGTTCAGTGACCAATTCAAAGTTATGATAGTGCTGAACAAGGAGGATTACAGCTAGTCCTTGAAATTGTAGCTGTCCCAGTGTCCCCACAGTCATGTGATTGCAAATTCGGGCATTTTGCAGCTGGCACACACTTATGACAGTGGCAAGTCCTGCAATCATTTGGTTATCATTTGTGACTTTCACTGCTGGCCTCTGACAAATAAGGCCAATGGGAAGCTGGCAGGAAGTCAGAAGTTGTGCTCGTATAACGTTGTGTCTGAACTGAACTGAACTGCCACTGTAAGTCAGCACAGTCATTTGTTTTACAACCCTGTTGCTTAGTGTTGGAGTTCCCAGTCTTAATTATGATTGTTAATTGTGGACTACCGGTAATATATTTATTGCATTAGATGAAACTACACAGTAGTTTTTGGTAGATATTTGGTAGATATTTCATTCCTTATGTTGGAATTGTAGGAGTTGAAGTCCACATACAGAAAACTGCAGGTTGGGGAAAACTGGTGTAATTGTGTGTGTGTGTGTGTGTGTGTGTGTGTGTGTGGCAGTGAGAGAGAGAGAGAGAGAGAGAGAGATTTTGCATGAAAATTTGACACAGGATTTAAAGGAAACAGCTAATTTTGATGGAATTTGATACTGGATATTGGATATGTAATTGCATTTTCAGTAGTAGTTTCCATCTGCATCTTCTGGAAGTCCCAACTGGTGTGCCTTATGGAAGCAATATAAGGTTTTATATTACTGTGACAAGAAGGAGCCAGATGAACTTCCATCAGTGCCAGGGAAGTGCCAGTACTGCTGAGCCACAGTATAGCTGAGCAGTAACAAGTGATGCTACTGTTGTATTTGATGTGGCAACTATGGCAAACTCTTTGGTCTGCAGAAGCAGCTTGTGCTTATAGGAGAAGAAATGATCAGGAAAAAGCTTCAGGGAGCAGCCAGACCCAGGAAGCTTCACTGAGCTGAACAAGATACTTCACTATTTGAACTATTCCGAGGAAGCTTTTTTGTTCTAAGAAGATCTCTGCAAATTGCTTCCAAAAATAAGGGAGATTTTTTTAATAACTCTCCATGCATTTCTTCACCATACAGTATACTTGGCAAATAGGAGCACTTTTTAAAAATTAAATTTCAGTAAAAACAAAAGGGAAAAGAGAAGGAAAATATCCAGGGATAATAATAATGACCAATATTTATAAGGATCTGAAAATCACTTTCTATTGGCAAGAAAATATTTCGACAATATAAGTTGAAGAGGAGGAGGTTGATATGAATATTTTATTTACACAAATAATAAAAAGGAAACCATATGCCCACAAAATTTAGTTTTTGTTGCTGTATCCTTAGCAGCCTTATTTTCTCTAGCGTCATGAGGTAGGTTTCAGGGTTTAATATTTTGTAAACTAAATGGATCTACATAAATAATTTAATTCTTTACTCTGTCATCCTTCATTGGGTTTATTAGATTTCAGGTAGACCATAGTGTTGTGCTTGGGTTAAATAATTAGCGATGAGTTAGTACATTACCTATTACCTAACCATAAACCTTAAGGAAAATGGCCAAGCTGTAAAGTTGTCTGTATAGGGATTTGATGTTATGAAATGCAGTTTGCTTGAAAAATGTTTGAAGTGTTCTGTGGATCTCTGTATAACAAGACCATTTAATTAGTCTTCATTCCTTACCAAACCCTTCCCTGATTTGCAAGTCTGTTATTAGTGGTTACTTCTTGGGTTCAGTAACTCTCTAATCTGCTGGTTTCTTCCTTTCTTCTAAATGTTGCCACACCAGTTACTAGGGTGGAACTGTGCTTTTAAGTTTGAAATGAATATTGTTTTGCCACAAATGGAAAGCATTTTCACTTTTGTGCCATACTAACTAGGAGTTCATCCCCAAATACATTTTGAGCACTATTTCTCTGGTCTTCTTTGTGTACTGAACTGCTGAAAACCTATCATGAAGAAAATTCTAGCCTTTTAGTGATTTCTTCAGTGTCCAAAAGCATTCATAGAAAACCATATCTGTGAACCTTTAATTCTACCCACATTGTGCAAACAATGTATTTTAAGGAACAAAAGACTGAAATGAATGAAAAAAAATAAGAAACCTGCAGGACAAAACATTGTAATTAGAAATCTAGAAGCTGAAAAGCAGCTATTTAGTTGAATTTCTTCCATCTCTATTTTAAATAAAAACAACATTTATCATTCAGTTCAAGCATATTTATCAGTTAATTTTGGTGATTAGACTATTGAGCCTTTGATAGGACTGTAAAATAAGATCCTTCATGTGGTTTCCCCCATGAATGTTTTCTTGTCTAGCTATTGTTTTATTGGTTTAATATGAACTTCGACTAAACTTCAAATATTTCTTATCATAGAAATTATTAATCTAATTACATATAGTCTAGTACAGTGATGGTGAACCTATGGCATTTGTGCCACAGGTGGCACGCGGAGCCATATCTGAGGGCACGCGAGGCGTTGCCTTATGTCAGCGTATGCGCACATGTGCGCGCTGGCCAGCTGATTTTCTGCCTTCTTTTCCGCCGTTTTCGCTCTCCCCAGGCTTCAGGAAAGCCTCCTGAACCCTGGGGACGGCGAAAAACGGGCCAACGGGCCAACCGGAAGTTCGGAACCCCCACCCAAATCTGTTGACTGTTATCTGGCGTCAATTCATCTTGACCGTTAATAGATCAGATTCTTGTATATAGGTTGCATGGAATAAACTCACAATGCTTTTTTGAACTGTATCCTGGCTCCTGATTTCCTGTGCCTGATATAAATAGCTTACATATGGTAAACCTGTAAATATTGCCACTTGATCATATAATTGTTTTATAAATCAAATTTATAATTGATATCTCACATTAAAGAAAACATATTTATTCTCCATCCTCTGAGGAGCCAGCAGTCAGGATGGGTTGTCTCCGCCTACCAGCAGTCGAGGACGAGTCACTTTTTTTCTTTAAAACCCCTGGATCCGCCCTCTGAGACCCAGTTTTTGACTCGTCCTCAGCAGAGTAGGACGTGGCGAAGACAGCTCATCCAACTGCTGGTTCCTTCAAGCTCCTCAATTAATTCTACAAACAAGAATAATCAGGTCGTATTGGAAATTTACCATTTATTCATCTATCTGTGAGCGAGGGGACCGTGGCAAGCCGCTGCATCTCTGCCTAGGCTGCCACGTGGGGTTTTGGCCTTCAGGCCTAGCCCCCCTTCCCCCCTCCGCCCCCCCCTCTCTCTCCGATCCCCTCAGGGATTGATCGCTCCGCGGCCACAGCCAGTCCTTTCATCGCCGTTTGGCTTCGGTCCGGCTCTGGCTGTGAAGGGCTTTCCCGTTGCCGCCCCCTCGCTCGCAGCCACGAGGATCGGAGCGATCTGCCGGGGAAAGCGAAACTGTTTGCCGCGCGCCCTTAGCGGAGGGGGAATCGAAAGCGCTTAGCGGCTTAGCCTGGGCGATTTCCTTTCGAGCCGATTGTTGCCGCATGGAGAAGCCGGCTGCAGGAACCTCGCCAGCCGGCTCCCGTCGTTTAAACTTGGCGCCAGCGAGCGGCCTTTCCCTAATAGATCGGCAGCGCCCCCCGCAGGCTTCTTGCACCTCTCTCTCTCCTCGCTTCGGCTGCAAGGGAAACCGAAAGGAGCACCATCACGAGGCCTCTCTTTCTCCCTCGCTCTCCCTCCCCCTCACACCGGGGAACCAAGGCACAGGGGGAACTTGACAGCAGTGCCTCGGGCTTGAATAACAAAGGGAGGGGAGAGGTGCCCCTGTAATCCTACGGATTAAGGCCTTAGTGAAGAGCAGAAGCAGCACCATGGCTAGAGGGATGCCTTCCGCCTCTTCCAAGCCGGGGGGAAAAAGGAAGCACAAAACTAACAGGCCAAATGATGATGAGGCTGCAGCCTCTTCATCTCAGACAGGCAGGACAGAGCCTACGAGGGAAGAGCAGCGCAGGGACCGCGCCCTGCAGAAGATACACAATAAGGCAGCCAAGACAGGGGCATCCCAGGCATCTGCCCCCCAACCAGTACTGGCCCAAGGCCTAGAGGCCACAACCCTCCCCCAAGTTTCATCCCTTTGGGGCCCTGGGGGATTGGGGATTCCAGCTGCTGCCCCGCAGGCTGCTGCAGGCCAGGAGGGCAATCTGGGCCTCCAAATGCCCATACCACAGGACCAGGAGATGCCTCAGCTGCCTCTTCCTCCAGCTGTGGTTCCGGGGATTGAGCCTTCAATGGTAGGGGAAGATCAGCTAGGCCCAGCTCAGGTCCCACCAGCTCTCCCCTTTGATCCTGCCCTAATCCAACAATGGATCGCTTCAGCAGTGCAAACCAGCATCACCGCAAATCTCCAAACTCTGGCAGCTTCCCTACCGACCTTGGGCTCTGGGACTTCCTCTCCTCAACTGAACCCCCAACCGGGAACCAGCGCTGATTTCCTGGCGGCGGATCAGTTGTCCAACATTTCGGAGGAGGAGAATCTCGATGATTTCCAGGTAGATCAGATGGACACCATGGGCGAACTTTCAGACGATGAAGTCGCTGGTTCCTCTCAGCCCCAGTCGGCGGCTCTCTTTCCGCCTGGGCTGTTCAAGTCCTTGTTAAGCAAAGCCAGGGCGGCCGCTGGCCTCTCTGCCCCCGCCAATCCGGCGCCCTTACTAAATACCCCTTTGGGGCCCATTTTCTCTTCGGTCACTCCAGAACCGGATTCAGTCCCGGCCCCTTCCCTATTCATAGATACAGTAAGAAATCAGTGGGCCGCTCCGGCTACAGGGACTAACCCTTCCACCCTCGAACGCCAGTTCTTTAGCGTGGCCTCTGAACTGGGGGACATTCTTGAGGTTCCAGCGATAGACCCTCCAGTCTTGGCTCTACACGCCCAGACCACTCTCCCCAGCGAATCGGAGGAGAACCTCAAGCCTGAAGATCGGAAAACTGAACAGGCGTTAGTACGCGCGCACCAGGCGGCGGCCTGGGCCATCAAGGCGGCGTCCACTTCCTCCTTCTTCGCTAGAGTGGCTCTCCTTTGGGTGAAACAATTGCAGGACCTCATTCCTGAGACCAACATAAGGGCTCATCAAGACCTTAGCAAAATCTTTGCTACCTGTCAATTTCTCGCTGACTCCACGCTGTACACGTCTAAATTTACATCAAAAGCAATGGCATCCACCATCGTAGCCAGACGCATGCTTTGGCTCAAGCAGTGGCCCGTGGAGACACGCCACAAATGGCGCCTAGCGTCTAAGCCCCTCAAGGGGGGAAAACTTTTCGGGGACTCTCTGGACCCCTTTCTCATCGAATCAAAGGACAAAAAGAAGATTCTACCATCACTATCCCGCAGAGGTCTTCCTCGCCAGACTCCCTACTCCCGACGGCCCTTTCGTCCCACTGACCAGGGATCCAGTTTTCCCCGGTCCCCAGGTCAGTATTCGGGGAGGTTCCGTTCCAATCAGAACAGGGCCGGTAGGGGAAGACAATTCAGAAAGCAATTTCGTGGGGGCGCCGGAGGGCGCCCCGCCAAGCGAGGCAAGTAGTTTCTCCCCCACAGACGCCCCTATTGGAGGGCGTCTGAAGCACTTTGCTGATTGCTGGGAAACAACAACAAATGATTCTTGGGTTCTCAACACAATTCGATATGGTTTGTCTCTGGAGTTTCTCTCCATCCCCCCCGGAACCTTCCTCAGGTGCCCCACGGCCAGGAATCCCGCTAAACGGGCTCTCATGGCCGAGGCGGTTCAACACCTGCTGGATATTAAGGCCATTCAGCGGGTGCCCCCTGATGAACAATTTCAGGGATTTTATTCCATCCTTTTTGTGGTGCCTAAGGCTTCGGGGGGCTGGAGGGCAATTTTAGACCTCAAACGTCTAAACCACTTTGTGGTTTACAAAAAATTCCGGATGCATTCCCTAAAATCTATCCTAGCCAGCATCCGGCCGGGAGACTTCATGGCCTCCCTTGATTTGACTGAGGCTTACCTGCACATTCCAATTGCACGTCACCACCGTAGGTACCTTAGATTCTGCTACGCAGATCAGCATTTCCAATATAGGGCCCTTCCCTTTGGTCTTTCTTCCGCTCCCAGAGTTTTTACGAAGGTCCTATCCGTCCTGGCGGGTCACCTTCGGGCTCTCCCAATCAGAGTCCAATGCTATTTGGACGACATCTTAGTGCATGCTTCCTCCGAAGCAACGGCACAGCAACACCTTCACACTGTCACCCAGGTCTTAACTACCCATGGGTTCTCCATTAACCTCGCTAAAAGTCATTTGTCTCCCTCAACGTCCATTCTCCACTTAGGTTCCGTTATTGACTCCTCAGCAGGCAGAGTATTCATATCCCGGGAACGACAGGATAGTCTTAGGGGTTTGGCTACTCAGGTTCAGGGAGCGGTGTCCTCCCCCCTCCTCACCTTATCTTCCCTTTTGGGCAAAATGGTTTCCTGCATCTCCATTGTACCATGGGCAAGGTTGCACGCCCGGGAATTGCAGTGGTTCCTTCTCCCCTTTCAAAAGGCGCACCTCGGATCATCCCTTCGCAAGGTCCGCTTGCCTCCCTCGGTTCGCCGATCCCTCACCTGGTGGCGATCTCCCGCTCTCACCAAAGGTACCCTGTTCTTCCCGCAGCCTCAAATCACAGTGACAACAGACGCCAGTCTGTCAGGATGGGGCGCACATTGCGAGGGCGCCACAGCACAAGGTCTCTGGACAGCGGCACAAGCCAGGTGCTCCATCAACTGGCTCGAGCTGCACGCCGCCTTCCTCGCACTGAAACATTTCCATCGTATGATAGCGGGATCCAACGTCCTCCTTTTAACGGACAACATTACCACCAAGGCTCATGTCAACCGCCAGGGGGGAACCCGTTCACGGACCCTGATGGACGAGGCGAGGAAGATCGGCCTCTGGGCGGAACGTCACCTCTTGTCCCTGACATCGGAGCACATTTCGGGAACAGCCAATGTCCAGGCAGACTGGTTGAGTCGGTCAACGGTGGATCAGGCCGAGTGGCGCCTGGACCCGTCGGTGTTCCAGTCCATCGTGAACCGATTCGGCACCCCTCTGGTGGACCTCTTCGCGACTCCGCAGAACTCTCACTTACGGAGATTCTACACCAGGTACCAGATGCAAGGGTCGGAGGGGACCAACGCCCTGGCTTGTCGGTGGCCCAGGGGCCTTCTCTATGCCTTTCCTCCCCTTCCCATCCTACCTCTGGTCCTCCGGAAGCTAATCCAGGAGGAAGCAGAGCTAATCTTAATTGCTCCGTATTGGCCGCGACAGCCCTGGTTTGCCGAACTCGTGGATCTCTCCGTGATGAACCACTGGACACTACCTCCCATACCGACCCTCCTCAGCCAAGGGGCACTCTTCCACCCGGACCCCAGGTGGTGCCAACTGACCGCCTGGCGCTTGAGCGGAGCGGCCTGAGGCGTCAACTTTACGATCCAGATGTAATCTTCTACATCCAGGCCTCTCGCCGGCCATCCACTAACCGCATCTACTCGGCGACCTGGCAGGCCTTCTGCTCTTGGTGCTCATCTCAACGTATCTCCCCTCTCAACGTTCCCCTACCCCTGGTTCTACGATTTCTGAAACAGGGTCTGGATAAAGGTCTCTCACCCAACACCCTGCGCCGTCAACTGGCGGCGTTGTCCTCGGTCTTGTCATGCGGTCACTGGGACTCCTTGTCCCACATTCCGACCGTCCGTCGGTTCTTGAAGGGGGTCACCAACTGCCACCCTCCAGCGATCCACAGGTACCCCTCCTGGGACCTGCCTCGAGTGCTCCAATCGCTGACAGAACCTCCGTACGAGCCGTTGCGAGAAGCCTCCCTACGGCATCTCTCCCTCAAGGTCGCATTTCTCCTCGCCATCACTTCGGCTCGCAGGATTTCCGAGCTCGCAGCGCTCTCGGTCAGGGACGATCTCTGCATATTCCATGCTGACAGAGTCGTTCTCCGTCTGGACCCGGCATTCATCCCGAAGGTCAACTCCCCGTTTCACCGTGCTCAGGAGCTCATCCTGCCATCCTTCTGCCCCTCTCCGTCCCACCCTTCCGAACGCATTGGGCACACCTTGGACGTCCGCCGGGCCCTGCGCATCTACATTAGCCGCACACGTCCTTTCCGCCGGACAGAGGCGCTCCTGGTTACCTTCTTGCCTCAATCGAAAGGGCTCAAGGCGTCGTCCGCAACGGTAGGCCGTTGGATCAGAGGGGCAATCGCAAAGGCCTACGATATGGCGTCCCTCCAGAGGCCCGCAGGCATCACGGCACACTCTACTAGGAGCGCTGCCACTTCAGCTGCATGGGCAACTCAGTGCCCACTGGAAGATCTCTGTAGGGCGGCGACCTGGGCCTCGCCTACTCCGTTTATCCGACACTACAGGATCGACACATACGCCTCGGCGGACGCGGCCTTCGGACGAAGGGTGCTGCAAAGAGTTATCAACAACAACGCACGATCATCTGGTCCCTCCCATGGGTAATACTGCTTTGGTATGTCCCATCCTGACTGCTGGCTCCTCAGAGGATGGAGAATGAGCGTTGACTTACCTGATACGCTCTTTCTCATCAGGAGGAGCCAGCAGTCAGCTCCCTCCCTGTTACTGTTCCGTTGTTTAGTTGCATCACCACGGGGAGGCTTGGTTTCTTCCATGTTGGACGTTGGTTCCAGGGGTCAGTGCCAGTTTCCCCTGTTCTTCAGCACTGATATAGGTTAATTTCTATCAAAAAAAAAAAAAAAAAAAAAGGGAGCCGACACGGTCTTTGAGGATCATTGCCTTTATTTCGACACTAACGAACCAGTCTACAAACAGTTGGGATGCTGCGTCCTTTGAATTAAGGTCTTCGCCACATCGAGTCGTCCCTTCGGATTCGTCAAAACTGGGTCTCAGAGGGCGGATCCAGGGGTTTTAAAGAAAAAAAGTGACTCGTCCTCGACTGCTGGTAGGCGGAGACAACCCATCCTGACTGCTGGCTCCTCCTGATGAGAAAGAGCGTATCAGGTAAGTCAACGCTCAATCTTAATTATTTTCAAAAACTGCTCTAAGGAAAATCCTGGACCCACCACTAAAAATCGTGTTGATAGGCTCTCATTGTGGCGTGATGGCAGCCTGTAAACAAAAATGATGCTTATGTGGCTTTTAAGGAAGAATTGAACTGCATATGTTCAGAATATGAAGTATTCAACTATTTGTACTAAAAATCAGAATTTATTATTAGATTTATGTGCCACTCATCTCATCTAGAGGCGACTCTATTTAGTCCTGATTTGCTACAGAATTATTAGTCTGGTGGTCTTCACTGTGATGTAGTAATGATTTGTTTATGGTTTAATAACCTGTTAAAGCTTGCAGTCTCTCAGACTGATCTCCTTTGAAAGCTGGTAAATAGTCTCAGATCAGTGTTTTCCTATATTAAAATACATTTCACAGCACACCCTTCCTTTTTACATGATCACTCCCTGGCAGCCTTCCAAAATACCTACCACATTACTTCCCATTTCCTCTAAAATCTTAAAAACAATCTCTCTCATTTTTCCTTTGCTCAAATGGTTTGGTCTTTACATATCTTAGTCCTTAGGAACCATTGATCTGGTGCCCTTCGACGGCTATTGCGAGAATTCTTGAGAAGCTCTTATAATTGGTAGCAGAACGTCAAAAGAAGTCTCAGGCTAATCTATTAAATTAAGTCAGGCTTTGTGCATTTATTTCATTTTATTTTAGAATGCAGCAAGAATCCTGGTGTACACATCTGACATATTATTCCTCTTTTTCGTAAAGTTTTCGTAATTAATGCTGATCCATCATTGTTAAGATTTAAGCTACAGTATTCACTCATATGAGAACCTACATTGTTGTATTGACATGGTGGGTGGGAATCATTGTTAAAGCCCCTCCTGCAGAGGCTAGGTATTACAAGAACCAGGAGATTCCCTGATCCCATGGGAGGTGATAGAAGAGTTGTGACAAAGGAGGGTTTTGCCACTGGCTTAAAAGGTGCAGCATATATTGAAGAATTTCAGAAGTGTGTAATGTTATCTTAAGCATGGCTCTTTTGTGTCTGTTTGCTTCATGGACTTTACTAGATTTCCCTGGTTTAAACTTTTGAAAACCAGTTTGTTAAGCCAAAACACAGCTGCTCTGGAAGGAAAGGTTTTCACTTTTATACATTTTGTTCTCCCCACCCCCCCTCCAAAACTTCCTTAAATCCCTCCAATGATGTTTATAACTTTTGCTTTGCTGGAGTTAGCATGAATGTTTAATGTTTAACTGCTGTTCTGGCATGTTGTCAGTGTTTTCTTGGTAGAGTCAGTGAGAAAAGAGGCCAACAGCAAAAGTTTTTCAAAGTTCCTCTCTGGGCATTAACGTAATGGTAGGCAATTCAGTTGTTCAGTATTAGAGCAAACACAGATATGAAAGAGAACAAAAAAAACAACACCCACCCTTACCTCCCCTACACTGATAATTCTTTCTAAGACAAAAACTTACAAAATGTGCCGTTTAACTCCATTTACAATTGGCAGTTGGGTTATAAAAGTGGGGATGAGAAGTGGAATGAATCCACAATATTCTGTTTCTTTCTCTCTACGAATTGCTTAGCATGCCAATGCATGGGGTTTTCCATCTTTTCTGGAAGACGTGCATTTAAAACATTGAGATTTTGGAATAAGTATCTAGAGCAGGGGTGTCAAACTCAATTTCATTGAGGGCCGCATCAGGGTTGTGTTTGACCTTGGGGGGGTGGCCAGGGTGGGTGTGGCCAGCTTGACATCACTCGTGTCAGGGGTGCCTGTGGCGGCCTGAGTGCTTTGCCAGCGAAAACGGGCTTTTGAGCTCCGTTTTCGGCTGCGACAGCCTCCTGCGACCCTCTGCCAGCGAAGACGGAGCTCAGGAGGGCCGCATGCAGCCCTCCCAAGGTCTGTTTTCGCTGGCAGAGGCACTGGTTCTTTGCTGTTTCCAGAGTGGCCCCCACGGGCCAGATCTAAGCACCCCGTTGGCTGAATCTGGGCCCCGGGCTTTGAGTTTGACACCTCTGATCTAGAGAGAGCCAGTTTGGTGTAGTGGTGTAGCAGCAGCCTAGAAATGAGATTTTGAGTTCTAGTTCCACCTTAAACACAAAGCCAGTTGGGTGACCTTGGGCCATTCAGTCTTTCTCAGCCATAAGAAGGAACAGGCAATGGCCAGCCACTTCTGAAATTTTGCCAAGAAAACCTGTCCAGGCAGTTGCCAGGAGTCAGCACCAACTTGAGAGTTCACAGCATCTAAATGCAATGGCTGCTATAGAAAGCATAGCCAGCCACAATGTGTGCAGTGCTTCAGAGTTGCTTTGCCAAAGATACAGGAAAATAATCGTGGCAACTATTTGCAGCTTGGTGAAGCAGCTGGGCCTGTTTTCAGGATTGCACAGCTACTGTGGGGAGGAAGACAGGAGATCTGCTCACACTTCCACATACTGTATTCTGAAGCATCCCTTCTGAACTGAGTCAAAGGTTTTGCACATTATAAAGCAGCAATTTTCCAGAACACAAACAGTTGAGGATATGTCTCCAACTCTCCCTTTTATTCCACCCCAGGATCCTCTGTTCTAATTGCTAAAATGACTCAGAATAATGGCAAACTATGTCCATATTGTTTTCAAGAAAACTACATGGATATATAGGTAGTCCTCGACCTACGACCACAATTAAGCCCAATTTTTCTGTGGTTAAGCAAGGCAGTTGTTAAGTGAGTTTTGACCTATTGTATGGTCTTTTTGCCACAGTTGTTAATCGAATCACGGCAGTTGTTAAGTGGATCATGTCATTAAGTGTATCTGGCTTCCCCATTGACTTTGCTTGTCGGAGGCAGGCTGGGATACATGCATGCCAGTTGGTAAGCACCCAAATTTTGATCACATGACCATAGGGATACTGGCAACAGTCATAAGTAAGTGTGAAAAACCAGTCATAGGTCACTTTTTTCAGTGCTGTTGTAACTTCGAATGGTCACTAAATGAATGGTTGTAAGATGAGGACTAGCTGTGTGCACCCAGGATTCAGCTTCAGTCAAGGGAGTTAATATATATGAATGAACGAACATAGACACCTCACCTTTCAGAATTGTTTTTCTTTCAAAAGCAGATTTTTATGGTGATGCAGGTTTGGGATATGTGCATGACTAAAAGCAATTATGAAGAACAGTATAAATAATTGCACAGACATAGAAGACTTATGATTGCTAATAATCATGCCTGTCCTGCTAAAACCTGTTAGTTGAATTCCTTGTGGACGTTCAGGAAGCAGTTGATTTTATGAAAAATAGTGTTTATTGTCAACAGACTACCTTTTTTTCTGATAGACTTGTCAAAAAAGCTATGCTAGCAGTTTTATGCTGATTACTGGTCCTTAGGCAAGTTGCCCTATATATCTTCAAATGATTCATTGTGCTAGTATCTGTGTGTGTGTGTGTGTGTGTGTGTGTGTGTGTGTGTGTATATGTATATGTATATGTACATATATGTATATATAAATATATAGTGTGTCCATGTCTGTTGTTTTAGACCACCAAAAATGGTGTCCATATGTTGTTGTTGTTTTATATAGTTTTTATTAAACAATTTTGTCTTTAAAAATGACATAAAAAACAACCACAAATACATAAAAAAAAACAATACAGAACAATACATACCATTTAGGATCATTTTACAGCTTTCCGTATCAGCATACATAATTTGCTTTTGTAATTCTCTATTCTATATTACCTTCCTGGCCATTTACTTCTCAATAGTAATATAATAACGTTATAATAACATATATCTTAACAATTATAATAGTACTAGTTGTTCATATCTACAGTTTATATACATTTATATTTACATCTCTAGGTTTAATACTATTTAATTACTCCAGTTTAAGTTCTATATTATAAAACTTGGACAGAAATCATAGCACTTTTAATGACCGAATATTATCTAATATACTGCTTTGCAATGCTGTGTGTGACTTCAGCCTCTTTTGGCTGACGTGTGGGATGGAGAAAGTCACACTGCTCTTTTGACCATGAAAATCGAGAATAAATTTTAATTACTCTCGATTTTCATGGTCAAAGAGCATGAACACACTCTGGGTCTTCCAGAGGCTCAGGAACTGCACATCTAGTTATTTTTGGTGCTTATTGACAGAGTGCATATATGCAACTTACTTTGAGAGGACTACATGCAAAGGATAAGATGACACCAAGGATTTATGGTAGGGTAAGTCTTGAAAATTTGTGCAAAGTAAGAAGAAAGTATTCTGGAAGAAGGCAGAAAAATTTCATGGATGTTTTGTTCAACCGATGGAAACTTAAGATAAAGTCTCCCATCAACGTTGAGGAAAACATCCATGAAGTTTCCCTGCTTGCTTCCAGATTTTTCTAAAAATTCCCCACCCAGCAAAACATGTGAAATGAATCAGTGAGAAAGGAGGAAGGCCTGGGGAGGAGAGAAGATAACATCTAATTTTAAGGGATTGCTATGAAAGATTCAGCTTCACTAAAGTCGTCTTTGCCAGCTTTCTTTTGTTTGGGCATCTTTTTGAATGCTTCGCGCTGAGCCGTTCCCTGATATTTCAAAGTCACCTTCCAAGTCTGTGCACTGCATAGAATACCAATTAATTATTCACCACATGTCCTGATTTCACAGTAGATCGGTTAATATTTCCATGCTAACTATAAATCACCACTCTGTTCGGTTTTAAAATACCCTTAACATAGATGCTACTTATTGCCAATGATTTTCCTACTAGTAGAGTCCATTGATCATGCCTACAATTTAGGATCTGTGGTAAATTAATAGGAAAATAATATTCTATATATCTTTTTTAATAGGCTGCTTGAGATTATATTTAATGTGTAATTGCAAATCTAATTGCTTTGTTCCTGTTCTATTTTTCCAGACATTAGGACTTGTTTTCTTGTCAGAACATAAGGCATTCCATTTATTTTTGGATAGAATGACTGAAAGTTTTAATGTTCATGAAGTCTACATTATTTCAGGCCTCTCATTTTCTCTCCCTCTACTTTATATCAATAACTGGAACAGGGGGGGGGGAAATCTTTAACATGCAAATCACTTTTAATTTCCATTTTTTGGTTTCCTGATACATAACCTAAGAGAAGGCATAAGAAATAATGCTTGATGCTGTTTTTCAAACTGCTATGAAATACATTGGCAGAATTTGTGGAATGTGATCCCATGGCTTTGACCTACTAATTACATATTATTATACAGTACTTTTTCCAATTTCTAAAAAAAATTCTTAATGTGACTTGTGGCTGAAACAAATATACTGGAATTGAACATTGGCAAGGACAACATGGAAAAAAGGGGTCAGTTTGCCATTTGTTCATAATTTCTAGTTCAGAGGTGTGCAGATCACTAATATTTTGCAAAGTAAAAAACTACCCAATGCTTACCTTTGGATAGTTGAGTATTTGTTATGAAATCAGTGTAGAAGATATGCACAAATCACTCTTTTCATTGGGGTTAGAACTTCCATTCAGCCGTATATGAACTTGCATACCACTAGTATACATATAATCCTCTGGAAATGTAAAATAACTCTTATGGAAGGATTGTCCATTAGATGCTTGTAAATATGATAGGAGTTTAAGAAAAAGATTGGCAAATCTAAGATTTGGCAAATCTTAGATTAGCAAATCTTAAATTGTGACATGTTCCCAAAGCACTATTTTGCAATGTGAATAGAAACAATTGGATGCTTTTCATAGGTGATATTAAAGGCTGCTCTACTGAGATTCACTTGAGTTAGGAAGCTGAAAAAGTTATTTTAAAAAACCAAATGTGATCTGGCTATTCTAAGTACTGAATTGAATTCAGATTATAAATGTGGGAAACGCAAAAAAGTGACTTGAAATGTTGGAAAAAGGCCTTGGGGTGCTGCCTAAAATTAGAACCATGCTGTTCTCAAATGTTGTTCAGGAGAGTGGAAAAGAGAACAATGAGACTAAGAATCTGGTTTGCAAGAGGAAGTAGCAACAATGGAGGCTCCTAGTAGTTTTGGCTGGAATGTTAGAGATGTAAATCACAGCCGTCTCATGATCTTGCAGTACTTGCACAGCTGTGGGGCTCTGAAAACATCAAAGAAGTCTGCTGATACTTCCAGCAGAAACCATATGGACTCCACCACATGGAATAATTTGTCCCTCTTTTATAAGTTGGAGCCATGAACATAAAAAAAAATACATTAAAGAATATATAAAGAACATACTGTATTCAATTGCAAAATAGTCACAAAGGAAAAGGCTTTTGTATTAAAAACATGTCTTTGCCTTGCTTAAAAGAAAGAGTAATACTGTTCCTCAGTGTTGACAAAGAAAATTGACATATCCAGAAAAGAGGTATCAGCTTTGTCCGGAATAATAAATGAATAATATTGTACAAAATAAAGAAAATGAAAATAAATTATATTTAGAGATTTTTCTTCCAATGTCACCATTCCCATCCCTGGGATTTTATCCAAATAGAAAGGGATTGATACTACACCACAAGCTCAGGTAGTTTTATTCCTACAGAGAAAAATGAATAACAAAATTGTGTAGCCATTTCCCCTCTACTGAATATCTCAAATTAAAATAATAATAATAATAATAATAATAATAATAATAATAATAATAATAATAATAATAATAATAATAATAATAATAATAATAATAATAATAATAATAATAATAATAATAATAATAATAATAATAATAATAATAAAGTTTAGTCATGGTATCTTAATGTAGTCAAAACTTTGTGGTATAAGCTTTCATGGACTATATTATATAGTTCATAAGATGTATGTTCCTTTGATAAGAGTAAATTTCATTTCATGCGAAAAGTATCCATTTCATGATAAGTCATTTTCGTATTTACTACACAAAATTTCAAATTTAAAAAATGGACAACGTTTTTCCATTTAATGCAACTCTTCTAAATATCTGTAAGGACAAGGCTTTTTCTCCATATCTATTCATGAAGAAGAAATAAACTTTAATGCAGTTGCTGCAATTTACATGCATTACATTAAGTGAAAAAGTGCTTTCATGATACTACCGGTAATTATAATTATGTCCAGATAATAATCAAATACTGTAAATTACGCCAAATAGTTTCACATCATGGAACAGATGTAATGGATAATTCTATGAAAAAGTCCATGGCAGGAGTGGAGAGAAACCCAAAAACTGAAGCGACAATGACTTTCTTGGCACTAGATATTCATTAAAATTATTGTAGTAGATATTCTAGCACTGGAGAGTTGGTTGGCACATGTTGCATAAGAACATTTTGTCCAGTCCTCAGGTGGGAAAGCTTAAATGTCTTAGCTACTTTGTGATTAAATATATCTTTGTAATTCTTTTGATGAGGGATGATCTCCTTGAAATCAGAAGTACAATATTGCACTCATTTTAGATGGTACTATTAGATTTCTGTGAAAATAGGAATATTACTGGGACATATTGGCAAGATGACCAGATATTTCTACTTTTGATGAAGGTACAGGCAGGAAAGGTTAGGGCTATACTCTGCGGATTTTTAATACAGTATTGTAAGCCACCCAGAGTCACCATGTATGAATTGGGCAGCCATAAAAGTGTGTTTAATAAAACTTGTGTTTAATAAAAATTTGGCACTTTTAAATGAAATAAACATGTCCAAGATGCCAAAATACTAGGCTATTTCAGACACACAGGTCTGAAAGCAAAAATGTAGCTTAAAACCCAGAGGTGTATGAATGTAGCATTTATTTGCAACTCCGTAAAGCAGCCCTGCCTTTTCAGGAATCACACAGGTGCTGTTCACAGGTGCCACACCATCCAAGAAAATAGATGTATTTAATTAACGGGTTGAAGATAGCTTCTATTTTTGTGCTCCTGTGCATTTTGAAGCATCTTTTTACCTTCAGTGCAAAAGTCTCGTACCAAGCTTGTTACCTAACATATAAGTTGTTAAAAAGGGGGGGAGAAATACTCCTTGAAAGTGTTATACTAAAAATCCCACCTTTAAAAAAGTATCATCCAAGGGGCATCTGGAGTATTTAAAGTGGCCTTCAAAGATATGGAACTTATAGTCCTCCACCAATGGTCCCTCTAACGTTAGAAAACGGCGCACAGCAATTGGAAACTGCTGCGCGCCATTCCCTAGCCATGTGTGCGGGCGCACAGTCGCACAGCCTCTGATATTAGAAAATGGCACGCGGCAGTTGGAGGGAACATTGTCCTCCAGATGTTGCTAACTACAACCCCTTATTGTTCCAGAAAGCATGACCAGTGGTGAGGGATGTTGTGGGTTGAAGTTCAGGAAATACTTGGAAACCTCTAGTTCTTCTACTTCTATAATTCAGACTTCATTTTGTATCTATTTTTATATAGGAGTTTTAAAACATACTGAGGAATGTTCTTTCAAGGATGCTTATCTTGCCTAGACTTCCCTCCGTTTATAGTAGACAGTGTAATGGTACAGATTATTTCCCCTCTTGATGAACTCCGGTCAAAAACCAGACATGCTTGTGCCCAAGTGCCTAATGGTAACTTATCCAGGTTTAGCCTTCTAACCTTAATTATATGTGGAATGTGGAGAATGTTGTGTGCTGTTTTTCTTTATAACGAGACAGTAAACCCCTGGCCACTTGCTTTTACTATTAAAACATTCTTTTTACCTTCAGTATTTGGTTCACTAATATAACATGATTGTTTTAAAATAAAAGTATGCCCTCAACATGTTTTGAATTATTATGTTTATTTGCATGCAATATGCAAAAATTAAATACACTGGTATTGTCTCCATGTGCAGTAATGTAAGATTATTATATCCTGTGTTCTGTTTTAGGAAAAAGAACAGTGCTAAAATGTTAAAAGCAGTTTTGAAAAAAAGCAGAGATGGTGGAAAGGCAAACAAGAAGGAATCTGGTAGGATATTTTACTTTATTTAAACGCATATGAGAAATTGATTTCTAAGTATTTTACAGTTGGTGACAAGTGAAGAATCTGTGTCCCTCAGCTACAACTCTTAGTTCCCTTCTCCTTCTCTGCAGATTGAAAGTTCCTAGGAAATAAAGATTTCCAACTCTTGAAATAGATTGCAACGAGTGATTGTTAGTTTCCTGAGGGGACAGTATGGGACTAGAGCAGTGATGGCAAACCTATGGCACACGTGCCACAGGTGGCACGCGGAGCCATAACTGAGGGCACGCAAGGCGTTGCCCTATGTCAGCTCCAGCACGCATGCACGCACTGGCCACCTGATTTCCGGCCTTCTTTTTGGCTGTTTTTGCTCATCCCAGGCTTCAGGAAAGCCTCCTGAAGCCTGGGGACGGCGAAAAACGGACCAACGGCGAAAAACGGACCAACTGGAAGCTCACTTGTGTGCATCACCCAGCCTCCTTTTCACTGTCAAAGGTCTTCAGGAACTTCTTCGACTTTGGACAGTTGCAGCCAGGCCTCGCACACCTCGGCCCATTTCTTCTGCAGCTGGCAAGGCTATCCTAGCCGATAACAGAGCTCCAGATCAATCTGGAGCTCTGTTATCGGCTAGAGAGGCCTTCAGGAAAGGCCTTTAGGAAAGGCCTCTGCAGCTGATAACAGAGCTCCAGAGCGATCCGGAGCTCTGTTATCGGCTACAGAGGCCTTCAGGAAAGCCTTGCCAGCTGCAGAAGAAATGGGCCGAGGTGTGCGAGACCTGGTTGCAGGGGTGGGTTCTTCCCAGTTCGGACCGGATCGCCCGAACCGGTAGCGACCCGCTGGTGATAGCAATAGCAATAGCACTTTTCTTATATACCGCTTCATAGTGCTTTACAGCCCTCTCTAAGCGGTTTACAGAGTTCAGCATATTGCCCCCAACAATCTGGGTCCTCATTTTACCGACCTCGGAAGGATGGAAGGCTGAGTCAACCTTGAGCCTAGTGAGATTTGAACAGCTGAACTGTTGAACTAGCAGTCAGCCTGCAATGGCTGCATTTAACCACTGCACCACTTCAGCTCCTGAAGTGATGTCACTGTCAGTGCTGGTCCGTGCGCGCCGCCATCTTTTTTTCATTTTTTTGCGACTTTTCCCCTTCTGCTGCTTGAAAAGAGCCCTCCCGCCCGCCCGCGGGTTAGTACTGACCTTTATTTCTTTGCCCGAAGCACAGCTGATCAGCTCCTCAGCTGTGTTTCTGGCTGATTCCTGCTTCTGAGCATGCGCAGAAGCCAAATTGCGTGAAACGTCGCGATGCAAACCGGTGGCGAAGGTAAGCGGAATCCACCCCTGCCTGGTTGCAACTATCTGAAGGTAAGTAGTAGGGCAGCTCCACTTCTGCTTCATTTCCAAACTTCCGGTTGGCCCATTGCACCATTTTTCGCCGCCCCCAGGCTTCAGGAGGCTTTCCTGAACCCTGGGGAGAGCAAAAAACAGCCCAATGCGCCTACCGGAAGTCTGGAGGCTTCAGTGAGGCCTGTGCGCATGCACGAGGGGGGCAGCGTGGGGGGTTGTGTGCATGCGTGGGGGAGGGCATTACATTATGGGTGTTGGCACGCACGTGCTATCGCGCACCCTTTTGGCACCCGAGCCAAAAAAGGTTCGCCATCACTGGACTAGAGGGAACTTCCTTTTAGCTGATCAATCCTAGAGTAATGGAAAGCTGGACATGGATGTTCTTTGGAAAGTAAGAGAAGAGATAGTTGAATATGTGGGGCAAGGCTAATCTTCTTTGTCGAGAGATGGAATACCTGCAACTTTCTAATGGCCCTCTAATGTATTTTCTTTCAGTCTTCATGCCTCCCAGGAAAACAGAGAAATGTAGTTAACGGAGTTTGAAGGACTTCTAGTCCAACCCCTGCTCAAGCACGAGATCCTATTCCATTTCAGACAGGATGCTGTCCAGTCTCCTCTTAAAAGCCTCCAGTGACGGGACACACATAACTCCTGAAGGCAGGGCATTCCACTGGTTAACTGTTCTCACTGTTAGGAAATTTGTCCTTAGTTCTAGGTTGCTTCTCTCCTTGATTAGTTTCCATCCATTGTTTTTTATCTTGCATTCTGGTACTTTGAAAATAGGTTTTAAACCCCCCCCTAATCTTTGTGGTTGCCCCTCAAATATTGGAACACAATTTTTTTTGCAGGGAATTGAGAAAGTCTTGACGTTAAAATAGTGATGAGATACTGGATTTAATACCGGTAGCAACTCTAAAAGCATTGCAGATGTGAGTTGTAATATATGTAATATGCAGGTGTGAGTTGTAATATATCAAGCTCCAAGGTAAAAGTTAAATACTTGAACGCAATTCCCCTTTAGAAAATAACTCCAATAACTTAGCTCTTAAAAAAAGAAAGCAGTGCCTGTTTACTTCCTTCGCAGGATTATGTGTTTTTCATATGATTTACTTGATAAATCATATGGTTTACCTTCAGGACCGCATCCTGCCACATTCCTCCCTACGACCAGTGAGGTCCCACAGAGAGGGCCTCCTCCGGGTCCCGTCTGCCAAACAATGCCGGCTGGCGGGCCCACGGGGGAGGGCCTTCTCTGTGGGAGCCCCATCTCTCTGGAACCAACTCCCGCCAGAGATTCGGACTATCCCCACCCTACTGGCCTTCCGCAAGGCAGTAAAAACATGGCTCTTCCGGCAGGCGGGGTGAAGAGACGATTCCCCCAAGTATGAATGGCTTTTTCTTTAAATTGTAATATGTTTTTAGATGCTATTTTAATGTGTAGTTCTAATCTCTGCTGTAAGCCGCCCTGAGTCCCACGGGATTGGGCGGCCTATAAGAACTCTTTAAATAAATAAATAAATAAACAAACAAACAAACAAACAAACAATCAATCAATCAATCAATCAATCAATCAATCAGTCAGCTTCCTGAGAAAGTCCATCAAAAGAAGAAGGGATTCATAAGCTTTAGGCTTGAATGGTGTGCACAATGAGGCAGTTGCAATGTTTCAATAAAATATATTTCATTTTGATTGGGGACATACCTCAGTGCGACTCAGTGCTACCTATATTCTTACCCTATTAATACATTGTTAATAGGATTTATGTGCTTCTGGTATATATGATTAATATGTTGGCAACTGAGAGGATCTGGATTCCAATAATTGAGTTCCTTTTATCAGCCCTTATCTCAGTCTAAACTTTATAGGTACTGGTGCACTATATTTGGTGAATTCTAGATATGCAGGCCTCATAAATGCAGTGTACCATCAGATATTCAGGAGAAGCCATAAACTGATATCAGAATCATTTTCCTCAATCTCTGCAAGCTTCAGATAAGTTATAACAAAATAATAAAAATTTATTTCGGATGATGCAATATGTAATATTTTCTATATATTTATTTATTCCTGAAGTTGCTTAAGACATAAATTAAATATCATTTCCCCTTCAGCTAGTTAAAAATATTGTGTGAATAGTGGTGTACAAACCACAGCTATTCGGCTAAGGCTGATGTTCATTTCTAAACACAAATCATTTTGTCTCAGATTTCCATCTTAGTGTATAGTGAAATTAGAGTTAGAAATTTTTAGCCAAATGTCCTGTGAACAAGAGGTGTCTTCAGTTTGCTTGTAAAATGTAAACTTTCCTAAACAAAGAATTTAAGTCAAGAGTAGGCAACATTTTTTTACTTTTATCTTCCTTCAATGCCTGAGGAAAGCCCAATGATATCATGACATCATTGAAATGGATGAGGCTAGTTAGCTAGCAACTATATTTTAGAAAGAAGTTGATGAGTGCATCTTTTATTTCTTCTGATGATGAATATAAGTAAAACTGGATTACATATAACGGGGTCCCTAGCCCCTGGACCACAGCCCTTTAGGAACTGGGCTGCAGAAGTGGTGTCGAGCGTGCACGCACATGTGTCTACGAATCTGCTTTTGTGAAAGTGGTACGCCTGAAATCATCCCATCCTCCCCGCTACTGCTGCCACCTCTTCCAACAGTCCACCAAGCCACAAAGGTTGTGGACCCCTGACATATAAGACTACACGACAGGGGTCTCCAACCTTGGCAACTTTAAGACTTGTGGACTTCAACTCCCAGAGTTCCTCAGCCAGCTTTGCTGGCTGAGGAACTCTGGGAGTTGAAGTCCATAAATCTTAAAGTTGCCAAGGTTGGAGACCCCTGGACTACAGCATCCCCATACTAAAAGGCCAGGGATGAAATTCATTTTCCCCCCCTATCGGTTATGTGGGCGTGGCTTGGTGGGCGTGGCAGGGGAAGGATACTGCAAAATCCCCATTCCCTTCCCACTCCTGGGGGAAGGATATTGCAAAATCTCCATTCCAACCCCACTCTGGGGCCAGCCAGAGGTGGTATTTGCCGATTCTCTGAACTACTCAAAATTTCTGCTACCAGTTCTCCAGAACCTGTCAGAACCTGCTGAATTTCACCCCTGTAAAAGGCCCTTTCTTTGCCAAGTTGGTGACGTGCGTACCGTCAAATGCTACCCTTCCGTGCTGCTACACAATGTGAGAAAATCCAAACCACATTGAAAAGGCTTCTGTCATTTATCTGCCCCCACCCAACCTTAAGTCATCCTGCAATATAAATAAAGAAAACATATTAGAAAACCTTTGCTGCAAACATAGCAGTTTATTTGCTGCTTGATAACATGCTAAAAGGTTATTTTGTCAAACCAGAAATTATTTTCTGGCTCACTGGTGAATCTTTGTTCCAATTGGACTGACGAATAGTTTGCATGAGTGACAGTTCTGGATGAAACTCTATGGCAAGATTTAAACTCTCATCAGCCCCAATCAGCATGGCTATAGCAAAACTGTGATCTAAAACAGCTGAAGGGCAATAGTAAACTGCCAGAAATCTGTAGTTTGATTTAATTGTGTTTTTTTTAAGCCGGACTCTTGCACACAAATAATTATATCAAAAAGACTTTAGTTTGTGTCATGTTAATTTGTTTTTCTTAATCTCCTCTGAATATAGAGTTACTCTGCATCAGAGCCATTTCAGAGATAGCTGAGAGTAGTTGGTTGCTGAAAGGGGCAGGAATCATGACTATTCTCTTCTGACCCAGAGCAAAATACAGCTGTTAGTTTTATTCTGAAGCCTCCTGGGCAAAACTTCATTCTCTTATGGTTGCTTTTTTCAATAAGAATGGTTTTTAAAATACTAAATCTTTACTGGTGAGTATGTAGGAAAAGTAGGCGTTAGTAATAATGGGGTCCTGCAAAGAGAAGCAGCTATGGAAATTGTTGGAAGAATATTTTAATGAGAAATGAGTGGGTACTCTTGATAGTGAGGGAAGTTGTAGATCAAAGTACAGCTACATCTGTTAAATTCTTCGTACCGTAGCTAAGACTAAAATATACATTTGATATTGTTAATTAGACACAGATTAAAATGTCCATAGAGTCCTTCAGATTTTTTTTTCAACAACAGGATACAGTTAGGCTGAAGAGTAAAAATCTTGTAAGCAAAACGTATATTGTCAGGCGGAGTAAGAAGAGAAGGAATGGTTTGTAAAAGTGTCAGAGAAAGATTTACAATAGGACGTTTACCTAATATGGTTTCATGTCTCAGTTTGGTACCAACCAAATTCTAGGCCTTTAAGATGCTGAAATAACTTTAGGTAGATTCATGCGCTAAGTTCATCTTCCCTCTTAGAAACTCGCTTCAGACTCCCTGTAATAATAGTAATTTATCACATTTATATGCTGTCTGATTCTCAGTGACTGGATGGTTTACAAATTGCTAAAAATATATATTTTTTAAAAAAGTAATACCAAAAATACAAAGCAAAAAGAACCAAGATTGCTGAGAAAACCAGGAACAAGAACAAGGAAAAGGAAATAAAAGGACATCAGTTGCGCTTACCAAAGGCCTGGGCAAAGAGCCAGGTCTTCAGAGCCCTTTGAAACAACAGCAGGGTGGAGACCATTCATATCTCAGAAGAACCTCATTCCAGAGGTGTCAGGTAGTCCTTCTGGGTTCCCAAAAGATGGCATTGTTTAATCAATGGAACCCAGAATATGCCACCTCTGCTGGATTGAGTCAGCTGGACAGATACAATGGGAGAACAGGCAGTTCCTTAAATAACTAGGTCCTATGCTACGTAGGACTTTATAGGCAGACTAGCACCCTGAATTGCACCTGGAAGCAAACTGCCTGTCAGTCCTCCTAGGTAACCCAGACAGGAAATATGACTGCATGAACTAATTCTACTTTATCATAAGGCTACATTAACGGAATCTCGCAAGTCTGAAAGTGCAAACTTCTCATCCATCACTTTTAACTGCTTAACTGCTTGTTATAAACCTTTACTGGACACATAGATTGTCTTCAGGAGAATCTGTCTTCAGTCTGTTCCTTTGGATCAGGGGCGGGTTCCTAATTTTTTTACTACCACTCTGTGGGTGTGGCTTATTTTGTGGGTGTAGCTTGCCAGACATGTGACCGGGTAGGCATGGCTTCTTGGACTGCTGAAGGGAGGGGAATGGAGATAGCTCCTGCCGCCCATTCTTTCAGTGTCTCACACACTCCTTCAGCCATCCTCCCCTGCTTGGACTCACTGTAGGGTAGGAAGGGAGTGCATGCGCAGTGCCAGAAGCTTGGCTTCTGGGCATGCGCAGAAGAAATTTTTTTTAAAAAAATTATTTTTTTAAAAAAAATGGGGGTGCCCAGGCACCGGCAACCAACCATACCGGTACTGTGATGTCACCAGCAGGTCGCTACCGGTGCTATAGAATGGACCGCACCCGTAGGAACCCACCACTGCTTTGGATCTTCTAATGATCCATCCATTGCTGCTGTGAATGAATTCATCTACCTTACCGGTCGGCATCCTCTTTTTTTCTCATTCTTTCCATATTTATCAGCACTGTGGGTTTATCCAATGAGGGTGGGTCTTCTTTAGACATAATGTTTCCAACATATGATAATTTGAGCCAGATTATTTGTGCCTCAAATGAAAACTCTGAATTGATTGTTTTCTTAGCTATCCATAATATTTTAAAGAGTTTTTTCCAGTACCAAAGTTCAAAAGCATCAATTCTGAGCCGTGGTGGCGCAGTGGTTAGAATGCAGTATTGCAGGCTAATTCTGCTGACTGCCAGCAGTTTGATTCTCACCGGCTCAAGGTTGACTCGGCCTTCCCTCCTTCCGAGGTCAGTAAAATGAGGACCCAGATTGTTAGGGGCAATATGCTGACTCTGTAAACCGCTTAGAGAAGGCTGTAAAGCATTATGAACCGGTATATACATCTAAGTGCTATTGCTACTTTATCTTGCTTTCTCAAAGTCTAAACCTCCTAATACATTTCCAAAGAACCAGAAAATTCTCTATATTCGATATGCACAAAATTCTAACCTCCTTACTGAGATGTGAGTAATAAATTCAATGCTCTAATGAAACAGGAATTCTCTTCCAGAGTGTTACAAAGTGATCTATGAACCAGTTTGTTTTCCTATAGAATGTTGATACTGCTATTTGCACAATGTGATTTTATACATTTGGATATAAATCCAGTTGTGTTCAATGAAGCATAATCCTGAGCAAAATTTAAATGGACGCTTTTCCTTAATAGTATTAAATTAAACAGATTGAATCAAATAATACCGTTTGCATTTCTAACGTTGCAGCATCTTGTAAAAAACAACAGAAATTCTTTCACTCCACCTCCACTCCTTTTGATAGCTGGCTTAATATTATATAAATAAAGGACATGGTGTGTCTGTCCTATTGGTTGAACCAGACTTTTACCAAAGATAGTTAGAATGACCTTCAAATTGTGCTATTCTACTCCCTACTATTGCTCAAGCAAACAATAAATTATTTGAAGTCCTGAATGCAAAAAAAAAGCTGAAGTTTAAAGGATCATTATCTAAGGTTGATAATTTTATTTTATTTTTATTTATTTTTGTGATATTTATATACCGCCTCACAGTGCAAGCACTCTCTAAGCGGTTTACACCAGTAAGCAATGTTTATTTATATTGCCCCCAACAATCTGGGTCCTCATTTTACCTACCTCGGAAGGATGGAAGGCTGAGTCAACCTTGAGCCGGTGAGATTTGAACCGCTGACCTGCGGATCAGTGTCAGCTAAAGTGGCCTGCAGTTCCACTTATATTCCACATATTTGCTGTTATCAAGTTGTCTTTGCCTTTAAATGGTTATAAAAAGGATCCGGCTAGATAGATCCTCGATTGATGGAATGGATGTCAAATCAGCATGCTCAAAAGAAGCCCCCTAGAGGGGAGGGGAGGGGGAAGCAAATGGAGGTTGGGAAGAGTAGCACATAGCTGTTGAAAATAACACTTTATGGATTCCAGCTGCTTGGGGCTCAGGATTTTTTCAGGACAGGTTTAGCTGCAGGATTACACTCTTAGAAATAAGGCAGTGCCAGACAATTTGTGACAGTTGAATGTGTTACATAATTAAAAAGCTATTATCTTCTATGTGGAGATCTCTAATTGAGGCCAGAGTTAGAATTCCTGGTGTATCTCTTTTTTGTGTGTGGTATGTGAACACAATAGCAAACTGAAACAGTAGTTAGTATTTCTGTGATAGGTTTCCAAGATTTTCAACTTTCAAAATCATAATCATTTTAGACATCTGAAAAGCTAAAACAGGCAAACTCTGTTGATGTGCATCATATAGGCCATGTGTCACGGGCTTTTAATTTTCTGGCATGAAAAGTTCAGATCTGTTCATTGTAAATGTGGATCTTTCCTTGGAATCTTTTCAAGTTGCAATCTGATTTTTAGCACAATTTCCTCAGCAGAAGATTTTTTTAAAAAAACTACTAAATATATGGATCTGTTTATGATTTATTGAATCCTATTCCAGTTTTATGTTGTTGATTATTATAAAAAGTTTAATACGGTAGCATTTCTACAGCACAATTGGCATTTTATATAATATTACATTCTCCAGGGTTTTCTTTTTTAAAAAAATTCTAGTTAAATTTGTAAATATTAAAACCAGTGTTTTATTTATTATTTCAAACTGACATAACATACATACTGAACTATCTTTCTCTTAGAACCTATAGTATTTTAGAATAAAAAGTAATAGAATTAGGGGAATTCGTGGGGCAATAAGCAGAATTTGAATGGGAAGAACATGTTTCTGTCCATATATAATACGGTAGTAGATAAAATAATCTAAAACTTAGGAAAAAGTAATAAGAAAGAGTATTAATAAGAGAGCCAATTCAGTCCTTTAACATATTATTAAATCTAATATGTGTAGAAATATACTTGAATGTGCTTTATGACCTCTGCAATATTGTTTTCTTTCCACCTATATAAGCAGTCCTCAATTTACAACCATTTGTTTAGTGTTTTAGTCATCATGATGTAAAAAAGATGTAGAGACTCTAGAATAGGGCTGTTAAACTCCCGGGCCATGGGCCGGATGCGTCACACACTGGCTACGCCCGATTTAGCGAAGGGGGGGGAAGTCCCGATACATCATGTGACGCCACTGTGACAATGTGATTTTGATACCCCTACTCTAGAAAGAGTGCAGAGAATAGCAACAAAGATGATTAGGGGACTGGAGGCTAAAACATATAAAGAATGCTTGCTGGAACTGGGTATATCTAGTTTAATGAAAAGAAGGACTAGGGGAGACATGATAGCAGTGTTCCAATATCTCAGGGGCTGCCACAAAGAAGAGGGAGTCAAGCAATTCTACAAAACACCTGAGGGTAGAACAATAAGCAATGGATGGAAACTAATCAAGGAGAGAAGCAACCTAGAACTAAGGAGAAATTTCCTGACAAAATAATCAGTGGAACGGCTTGCCTCCAGAAGTTGTAAATGCTTCAACACTGGAAGTTTTTAAGAAGAGATTGGGCAACCATTTGACTGAAATGGTATAGGGTTTCCTGCTTGAGCAGAGGGTTGGACTATGAGACATCCAAGGTCCTTTCCAACTCTGTTTTCCATTCTGTTCCGTTCTGTTCTGTTCCATTCCTATTCCTATTCCTATTCTATTCCTTGTTTGAACTTACAATGAGACTGAAAATAGTGACTTATGACCATTTTTTACACTTATGACTGTTGCAGCACCCCCATGGTCACATGATTAAAACTCAGACTCTTGGCATGTAGTTATAATGGTTGCAGTGTTGCAGGATCATGTGATGACTTTTTGTGGCCTTCTGACAAGCAAAGTCAATGGGAAGGCCAGATTCACTTAATAACTGAGTTACTAACTTGGACAAGAAATGTCATAAAATGGGCAAATTTAATAACTGTCTTGCTTAGCAATGGAAATTTTGGGCTCAATTGTGGTTGTAAGTTGAGGAGTTTCATTGGTTATGAAATTGATTTCATCTAATACTTTGTTATAATATCAGAACTTTAACCAGAGGGGGGTTCCTCCCGGTTCTTTAGAACCGGTAGCGGGAATTTGCCCCTGCTCGTCGAACCAGGAGTGATGACTGACTGGCCACGGCCACAAACCGGCTCTCTCGGCGGTGCCATTTTGTTTTTCACTTCTGTGCATGTGCAGAAGCTGTTTTTTGCTTCCATGCATGTGCAGAAGCAGTTTTCAGCACTGCGCATGTGCGCACAGTGTGCACGCGCCCATGCGGCGGGAGAGGAAGTGAACCGGCAGCGTTGTAAGTTAGAACCCACCCCTGACATTAACATTTTAGAAGAGTCACAGCCTTTTTTCAGCTGCCATTGCTTCATGTAGGAAAATAAATCTGATTTTGCTACAGGAAATTTTGATTCAAACATATTTTTCTTATACTTTTAATGATATTTTATGTCTTTATATTATATGTTTTTTTCTATCATGAGATGTAGTGCTGGCTACCAACTTGGCTGATTTCAAAAAAAGTTTTGGACCAATTAATGGAAATCATAGGGCTATTAGCCTTTATGGTAGTGTGATTTAGCAATAGCACTTAAAGTTATATACCGCTTCATAATGCTTTATCAGCCCTCTCTAAGCAGTTTACAGAACCAGTACCCCCAACCATCTGGGTCCTCATTTTACCAACCTTGGAAGGATGGAAGTCTGAATCAACCTTGAGCCGGACAGGATTGAACTCCTGGCAGTGGACAGAGTTAGCCTGCAACACTGCATTCTAACCACTGCGCCACCACAGCTCTTAAGGCCATCTGCTGGAAGACTAGCTGCTTTCTTCTGCAGTTGTTGGATTGTGAGAACAAAGCAGTGGACTAGATGGGCCATAGGGGCCATCTAGCAGTACACTGTTTCTGTTCTTGTCACTGGTCTCACAAAGTAGTTTAGTAATTCAGTACTCTATTCATAAAATTGTTTTCTAGTGAACTAGTTTTAAGTATTTATAATATTTAACTATTGTTTATAGTGCTCTTTTAATTTGATCCATTTTGTTTCTATGAATCATCTAGAAAATATTTGTGTATCTTAATCTGAACTTTGTAGCTTTTTGACAAAAAAATGTCTAAAATGCCGACCAATGCCTATAATAACAGTACTACAATTTGATGTTTACTAAAGCTTGGGCTTTAGTAAATTTTCCACGCTTTAGATATTCCAAGTCTTTGTTCCACAGATCATATATTAACCAATATGTTTTGGGCTTTGTATAGAACTGGCTTTATTTCAAATACTTATCTTTTAAATATTCAAGTATTTCAAATGCCTCTGAAACAGCTAACCGGTTGAGGCCATACTGCAGTGATGGCTAACCTTTTCTGGACCGAGTGCCCAAAGTGCATACGCCTGAATGCCCAAAATGCAATGCACATGCCTCACCCCCTGCATGTGTGCATGGCCCCATGTATGCGCCCCGCACGCTCCCCGTCCCCACATGTGTATGCGCAGGGCCCCGCATGCGCCCCCTGCGCATGTCCCCACGCATGCATGGCAGAAACCCAATGAGCAGCTGGCCGGCGGGAGGCGCGCATGCATGCGCGGCAGACCTGAACTGGGGCAATGGCTCGTGTGCCCACAGAGAGGGCGCTGCGTGCCACCTGTGGCACGCGTGCAATAGATTCGCCATCACAGGCATACTGGAGTGGCCTGTATTTTAACATGCTTTAATTGTATATACTGCCAAGGAACTGATTCAGGTAAATTGTATTCAAAATATAACTTCTAAATATATTGTTTTAACTCTCATGTACTCTGGTGGTCAACTATTTGAAGTAAATGTGTGCATTTTGTACTGTGGCTATATTAGACTGTACCGATGGAAAGAATTCCTCTAAATTGTTGCTTTGACTTGTGACCCAATTGCTAGTATTTCCTGGTTCTTCATTGTTGGTTTAGAACAGATGCAAAATAACAGTTCTTTGGGATTTCTATTCCATCTGTTCTTTCTTGTCTTTTTACTGCTTCTAAAAATAAAATGGCTCTTATGCTAGGCAACTGGATAGGATTTATTATCCATGAATGTACCAGTTCTATAGAATTATGTTCAATGGGAAAATAAATTAGGTTTTTTTTAAATTGGCGGCAGAATGTTTTGTGTCAATATATGCCTGGCTGGAATGTATGGATAATGTGTTTATTGAGAAACGAGCCCTTGCATTGCTTACTGTATAAGTATAATGAAAGTGATACAGACATCTGTGCTGCCTGCTGAATATCACAGCATGTCTGTTTTATTTAAGTGAAGTATCATGGAGATCACAAAGTTCCGTTGATCTGGCTAATATGCATGCAAGATTTCAATTTTTTAAAATCTTCTGTAAAATTAGTTTTTGATAAAGATACAACAAAAATCTATGTGTTTCAGTTACATGTCTCTTTCATAACTTTAAAATACAGCAAACATTGGACTTGCACTTCTCTATTCTCCTCAATACCAGGTCATTCTCTTGGTTTATCATTTCTATTTTCCTTTTACCATAATTTTTAGAACTTCAGCCAATTAGTTTTCAATATACAGCAGACCATCTTTTTCCAAACCATTCTCTCGGCCTGTCATTTGTAGTTCCATTTTCTGTACTGACAGTGTTGGTATTGTAGCTACTAATTTACGGCTCCATTCTTCAAAGATCTCCTTTAATATTTCCAAAGTTATAATTTTTATGTCAATTTGTAAGTCCCAATATGAGCTGACATCAAAACTGTACTGTATCTTTTTCCCTTCTGCTTAGAATCTTTAGTCCCTCTAGTGTCCAGTTTCTAAAACAATCACTTATCTTTGTTATGGCATACAATAGCCAGGATAGCCAAAATAAATCTGTTTCCCACAAGAAACCATTTTTTATGATTTAATTCCAGAATCTTTTAGTAAAAGCCAATATTCCAAATTTATTTGGATCCTTAATCCATTTATAACTTTATTAGATCAAAAGTTTATTTAGTTTTTGCTGTTTGTTTCAAATTATTTAAGTTCTTAAGTTTATAATTAATTTTTCTTTTGTTATACCCATCCAATGAAGATTTTTCAACCTTGTCATTCTAAAGATCACTAATATCTTTTAAGATGGTAAATAGGCAATTTCTGAAAGTGATTAGAAAATGAGGCTTGAAAACTTTAGTGTCCTTTAAAATGTCCACTACAATTGCAAGCAAGATGTCTGGAGTCCAGTGGTGAAATCCAAAAATTTTCCATACAGGTTCTGTGGGCGTGGCTTGGTGGGCGTGGCTTGGTAATGTGACTGGGGGGGGCACGGCCAACTTGATTAGTCTCACCCTTAGGAAATTTCTCCTTAGTCCAACTCACAATAAAATAGCACAATTAAATAGCACTGTTCCAATATTTAACATAGAATAGAATAAGAGAGTTGGAAAGGACCTTGGAGGTCTTCTAGTCCAACCCCCTACTTAGACAGGAAACCCTACATAACTTCAGACAAATGGTTATCCAATCTCTCCTTAAAAACTTCCAGTGTTGGAGCATTTACAACTTCTGGAGGCAAATTTTTCCACTGATTAATTGTTCTGTCAGGAAATTTGAGGGGCTCCTACAAAAATGAGGGAGTCAATATATTTTCCAAAGCACCAAAATGCACAACAAGGAACAATGGATGGAAACTAACCAAAGAGAGAAGCAACCTAGGACTAAGGAGAAATTTCCTAAGGGTGAGACCAATCAACCAGTGAAATAGCTTGCCATCACTAGGGGCTTTCAAAAAGAATGAGGGAAGTACACCCCAAAAGGACAGTGCCAGGAACCACTAAAACAATGCAGAAAACTTAAAGCAGTTATTCCCCTTTAAAAAAAGTCTACCCCAAAGCAAACACAGCAGCTGAGAGGGAATTTAAGATCAGCTGCTCAGGCTAATTGAAAGCCTGGGCGTGCTGCCAAAAGCCATTAACCCTTCCAACTCTATTCTATGTTCTCTATGTTCTAAATTAGGTGCTTCATAGCAGAAGCAATACAGCTGGCTAGACCACACGTGTTAAATTCACAACCTGTATGATCAAGCTGCATCATTGTCCCCTCCTGTATCTTTTCCCCCAGGAAGAAACCAGAAGTAGCCAACATTGCAGCAGCTATAAAAGGTCTTGGGAAACTCCAGGGAGTATCAGCTGATCACAGAAGTGTTACTTAATACTCTTTATAATGAAAATGTTTGTAATCTTGTCCTTCTTCCTGAAGGGAAGAGGTTAATCCCATCCCTAGATGGGTGATTGATGGGTTTCCCTGCCCTAATCCTGTCAGTTTCTGTTGTTTATTAACTTGATTCCGCGTATATTCCAGCTGCAACTGTTAAGTGGAGCTATTAACTGAAGGGAGAGGGGAAAAAAACCCCTCTCTTGTTGTACTTTATATTTAACCGGTTCTCTAAACTGCCTAAGCAATTTTCTAACGGTTCGGGCGAACGGGTGAGAACTGGCTGGATTTCACCTGTGGCCTGGACCCCATCACCACCATCATCTCCTAGTGCTCAAACCCATGGAAAACATAGTCCTGCAGTCTTCTTGTGAGGAGCAGCTTTTCAGAGCAGATGTGAGTCATGTCCCATGGAGCTCTTGCCTGACAATCAGGAGGTTGTGAGTTCGATCCTAGGTAGAGGCAGATGTAGGGTCTCCTGCTTGGGCAGGGGGTTGGACTGGATGACGTACAAGAGCCGAGGTGGCGCAGTGGTTAAAAGCAGCATTGCAACCTACTTCAGCTGACTGCTAGTTCAGCAGTTCAGCTGTTCAAATCTCACCGGCTCAAGGTTGACTCAGCCTTCCATCCTTCCGAGGTGGGTAAAATGAGGACCCAGATTGTTGGGGGCAATATGCTGAACTCTGTAAACCGCTTAGAGAGGGCTGTAAAGCACTATGAAGCGGTATATAAGTCTAAGTGCTATTGCTATTGCTACAAGGTCCCTTTTAACTCTGTTAATCTGTTAAAGAGTCAGTCTACTCACAGGTTCCTTGATTTTTGCCTGGTCGTCAGCTGGTTGTCAGTGCTTCAAACAATTAGGCATACCTCCTTCAGAAATCTTAGTTTGTCATACATTTCTTAATGCTTTTGTTATGTTTCCTTTCTTTTCTTCCATGCTCCTGGACACCTATAATAATCTTTGTCCTCTTTGTTACGTTGTTTCTACCACTTGGAGCTCTTTTCTATCTAATATATCAAATTACTTAGCATTTTAAAAACATAGCATTTGCTTTTCTGTTTTTCATTCTAATTTTATTCTATTTTCCCCAAAATATACCCAAATTTACTTTTAAGCAAGCAGCAAGGTATTCTGTTGCAAAACAGAATGCTTTGCTGGAATCATAAAGCTTTAATCTGTTAATGAAAGTGATAGTCCATTAGGCAAATTACATAATGAAATTGAAAAGAGACATTTCTTATGTATACTTCATTTTTGTTTTCTCAGCAAGACACCGCTTTTTGGGTTGTTTTTAAGCCAGTCCTTTAGATTTTGAGATTGTTAATCTTGTTTTTGTTAAATTTACACCAACATATTTGCCAATGCCTTTTTTCCCTTTTTAATTAAATTTCTTAAGGTCTTGCTTGAAAACATCAATGAATTATAGAGGCAGAAAATCACTATGCTGATGTTATCTTATAGTTGGGCCAGGAATCTCTATTCCTAATCTCATTTCATGAATACATGAGTGTGGAATCATGTCTGGGTACTCTGTAAAATGATGTGAATCAGGCTAGACATAGTAGAAAATTGTTATCAGTTATTTATTTATTTATTTATTTATTTATTTATTTATTTATTTATTTATTTATTTTGCTGTTCTTATATGCCGCCCCACTCCCTAGGGCAGTGATGGCGAACCTTTTTTTCCTCTGGTGCCGAAATAGTGCACACGCGCGCTATTGCACGCATGTGCGTACCCACACCCATATTCAATGCCCCCCACGTACCCCCGCTCCCCCATTTCCTGACTTCTGGTGGGCCCGGTAGGCCCATTTTTCAACCTCCCCAGGCTCCAGAGGCTTTCTCGGAGCTTGGGAAGGGCAAAAACGCCCTCCCCTGCCCCCATGGAGGCCCTCCGGAGGCCGAAAATGCCCTCCCAGAGCCTCCATGCGAGCCAAAAATCAGCTGGCGGGTGCCCACATGCATGCTGGAGCTGAGCTAGGGCAACAGCTCGTGTGCCAGCAGATATGGCTCCGCGTGCCACCTGTGGCACGCGTGCCATCGGTTTGCCATCACGGCCCTAGGGACTCAGGGACTCGTACAACAGTTACTGTATCCCGTTTTATGGAACATTATCTGCAATTCTCACCAATTTATGGATTTTTATTTATTTATTTATTTATATTTATATACCATCCATCTTGCTATTTGAGGCAACTCTAGGCTGTTACAACATAGATGACATCAATAGGTACATTAAAAAATATGTTTAGCCTTTTCATTCATAGTAAACTTACACCTTTATTTTTCTACATGTATTCATGAGTTCCACTGCATAAAATCAAACCACCAATTAGATCTGTTTCATTCTTTCTGCTTGACTTCATTTTACAAACACACAACATATTTATTTTTATTTTTAATTAATTCATGTTCTTTACTACTTACTCCTCCTACATTCCAAAACAGAATCTTCCATGGACCATACTTGTCAGAGATTGGGCCATAGTTGCTATCCTTTGTGACCTATCATGTCTTGAGTAATTGGGGTTTTTCACATAACACTTTTTAATAAGTTAAAAAAGGTCTAGACTAGATTACAAGCTTTAGTCATACTTATGCTACATGCAACAATTTTGCTAACGGAAAGTACATATTTTCTCCAAGGATATATTCTATTCTAGGCAAGATAGGATCTCTGATCTAGAGACTATCTTGTAAGCCAACATATTGTTGTCTGCTTCCCACCAACTGGGAGGTAACATGATACTTTGGGTACTAATACACACTAAGGAAAACAGAATTAAATTATTTACTACTGCAATATAATAATACAGCTTTTACTATTAGTGAGAATGTAATTGGAAAAGTGGACAAACATGTCTTCTCTTTAGTGTCTAGAATATATACAACATTCCTTTAACCATTTTTTATTAACGGCTGTTCAACCTTCACTAATCAGTATATTTTAGATTGTAAGGCCAGTAAGTATTAGTATTCTTAGGAGTATATAGTTTTGAAGTGTGAAATAACTATTTTTGTAACAGATGTGTTCTAAAAATAAAAGTGTAAGATTAGCTTTTATTTGCGGTCTTCCTGTTATTTCCAGAATTGCATATTGCATAAATTTAACATTATTTAAAATTATAGTTGAGTTAAATTAAACATAAAGCTAAATGCCCAATTAATAAGTACATAGCAAAAATAAAATTACGTGGAGAGAAGTTAAAATTTTTTTCCTCATTGGTGTGATAAAGATGAAAATCTTGCCCCCTGCATTATATTAATCCTGGAAGAGACGTTTACATTAATGCACATAAGACCCATTTTCTAGTGTGTTGTTGGTAATTTGTACACAGGGACTGGGTTCAATCATCAGGCTTATATGCCACCTTTGAGTTCCTGAAGAAACATCTAATACAAATCTAACAAATAATAATTAACCAGAACTGCTTTGGTTCACACCATACTAAGCCATAAATCATGGTTTATATATTACAGTGGCTAGTATTAAATATTGCACCAACATCATGAATTAATATGAAACAATGTTTTCATCCTATCCTCACAATTACTTTCAGATGTAAATGGGCTTTTTTGTATTGATTCTTGCAAATCAACCTGGTTCTTTAAAATATGCAGCCTGACTCTTAACATCTGACATATAAATAGAAAATACATTTTTCTCTTGAACAACTTGAGTATCTTTACTTGGACTCTCACTAGAGAAATATATTGCAATGAATGAATGATTTCAGATATTCAGCATAGGATATTTAGATGTTTTATTTCTGCCCTGGAGCTCTTCAGATGGATAAGATATATAGAAATGTTTGTTGCAGGAAATCCCCTGGCGGGCAGCCAAAGGCATAGCTGGGTGTGGACAGTGGCGTTCTTATCAAACAATGTTAATAAGCTAGGTATGAATGACTAATTAGGGCATTTATCCTGAATACTTTTCTCAGCCTGAAATCTTACAATTTTTATGGTATATTTTTTTGTAAGCATTCCTAATTCCGTATGATGTTTTGAATCCTAAAAAGAATTACCATATTTTTCGGAGTATAAGACGCATCTTTTTCCTCCCTAAAAGAGGCTGAAAATTTGGGTGCGTCTTATACTTCGAATGTAGCTTTTTTGAAGCTTTTTTCCCAGCCTTAACGATCTTCCTGGCTTCCTATTCCCTCCGAAGAAGGTTTTTTCCAGCCCTAAGTCTTTGCAGGCTTGTTTTCATTCCTACTCCCTCTGAAAAAGCAGTGCTTTTCAGCCCTAACTCGGGTGCTTATGATCTTCCTGGCTTGCAGCATTTTTTTTAATTCCTACTCCCTCGGAAGCAGTTTTTCCTGCCCTAAGTCTTTGCAGGCTTGCTTTCATTCCTACTCCCTCTGAAAAAGGCTTTTTCAGACCTAACCAGAGGATAAAATAATGTGTTGAAGCTGAACAGACTAAGGACGCTAGCCAGATGAATACCTGGTAGGTAGATTTTTTTTCCTATTTTCCTCCCCAAAAACTAAGGTGCGTCTTATACTCCGGTGTATCTTATACTCCGAAAAATACGGTAGCACACTGAAGGCAAAAACCATACTTCAAATAAAGAGGGGCACAACTCTGAGAATAACAATTTGTCAGGTTGTGAGCTTTTTTCCATATGTAGACACAACAGTCTAATAGAACTGTTGAACATTTTTAAAAGGATAATCCATGTAAAGTGAGCCTAATGAATTTGTGTTTGAGTTGAAAATTGAATTAGAATCTGAGATCATGTTCTTAACTGCAGCAAGGTTTAGTGATTTAATACTTGCTCCACAAGAACTGCAAAAATATACTGTTTATCTTTTACACAGGATCTTTGATGCATTTAATACTTTAAATATGCATGAGATGTCCTGATACAACCATAAATTCTATAGTTAGCTATAGATACCCATTTTTTCTAAAGCAGGAAACTATATTACTGGCTTCAATATAACTCGAATAAACCATTTCAAACTGTGCTTTAATATCTTTCTTCTTTAGATTTTGCAATTATCAATTCCTGGTTGTGAAGTAAAACGGAACAATGATTACTAGAGGTTTCCCATTTTTAGTTACGTTGTGTTGAGAAGGGCACACAATTTTGGTACTCATTAATATCTCAGCTTATGAAATCAATAGTAGTTGTAATACACATAGGTGATGGCTGCTCTTGCTTAACAAAGCCAGAACATAACATTATAATAATGTTTTTATTCAAATATACAGGAATATGCTGTGAATCAGAGAACTTCCCTAGGTCAATGAAAAAAAGTTTGTGTAATATATATTTTCGGGGCCAGACTGTTAAAGTCCCCCACCCATACTTGCACATGACAACAGCACAATCTTTATTCCATAGCTGTTGCTCTTAACAAAAGGTGGGTTCCTGCCGGTGCGGTTAATAGTTGTTGTTCGGCGCAGAGCTGAAGACGCTGCTGCCGTTCACGGCGCGGGAGCTTTCCCCGGGCACTGCCGCCGCCCGCATGGATGCCACCGTTTGCATTCTTTTGCCCTTTGCGCATGCGTAAAGCGTTTTGCATGCGCAGAGGGCAAAAGAACGCAATTGGCAGCGTCCATGCGGGTGGGGAAAGCGCCCGGGGAAAGCTCCCGCGCCACGAACGGCAGCAGCGTCTTCGGCTCTGCGCCGAACAACAGCTATTAACCGCACCGGCAATAACAGGCAGGAAACCACCTCTGCTCTTAACACAGATGAAAATACTCTGGCTTAAATAAAGAGAAACATTGTTAAGCGTCCATAGCTGTGCATTATCTTTACTAGGACAGAAGGTCATACTGATCCAGTCTCTAGTCCAGGGGTGTCAAACTCACATTGTCACGTTGTCGTCACATGACGTATTGCGACTTTCCCCCCTTCGCTAAAACGGGGGTGGGGGTGGCCAGTGCGTGATGCATCCGGATCGTGGGCCACGAGTTTGACACCCCTGCTCTAGTCTGTAGCTTTGTGCTGACTTTTGCACTGCAAACCTTATGACTTAAACACAATTTTGGAAATTTTATGTCTTGTTTCCAGTTATTTTTTCTAGCATACTTCCTAACTATAAAAATACCAGAAAACTAAAAAGGCCTGTATATGGGTTTTTGTTGTTGTTGTTGTTGTTATTTTGGTTAGTCCTAATAAAGACATATTAGAGACTTTGCTTCTGGCTATTTGTTGATTGAGGTGAAACAGAAAGAGTCTGAAAATAGTGTTAATATCTGTATTTGAGGATGAGTTACTTAATTTTCTTAAAAGGTTTGTTTTTTTCTCTCTACATCCTAATCTAAGTCTTCTGTTATAATGTACTACCGGTATACAAGATGTAAAACATGCAAACTGTTAAACTGATTTATTGGTGTGCATGTAATTAATGATTCAGTGGCTAGAAATTGGCAGCTGTACACTGTGATTGTGGTACTGTTCTGTCATTCATTCTACGAAATATACAGACTTAGCAACAAGATACCAGATCAGCTTTCCCCAACCCAATGCCCTCCAGATGTGGTGGGATTACAAGCCTCAGAATTACTGGCAGATTTCAGCAAGAGAAAGATGTACTGAGTTGATGTAATTTGGAAAAAAAAACTTTACTATAACATTTTGTTGCAAGGCTTCCAAGTTCTATTTATTTTGAAGATTTATAGTTGGTCTTCTGCAACAGACTGCTGTAAAACAAAACAAACTTTCCCACCTCCTAGCAGTTCTTTGGATGATGAATGGAGACAGCATATCTTCTCTTCGGTTCTGGCATCCTATGGCAACTGGCTTTTGGAGCCAAGTGTTCTTTTGAGGTTAGGGCAGCAAAATCCTTGCAGATGCTCTTTCTAAGTGTTTGAGACTAAGGATGACCAAGGAGCTTGTCCCCTTGCCATGGCCTTCTTGTAAAAATAATCTGTGGTGTATAATTTTAAAACGCTACATCCAGCATGTCGAAATAGCTTCTTAACCTTAGTCTTTATTATTTAGTATAATTGTAATAGTTATTTTTTTAATATTTTAATATTTATTTTTTATTATTAATCCTTATTTAATACCAATCTAATAGTTTGGGAGAGTTGTATTTTTGTGTGCGTACCTCCAAATCAGTGTTGATTCCTGGTGACTGCTTGGATAAGTCCCTACAGATGCAAGATTTCAGAAATGGTTTGCTATTTCCTGCTTTCCAGGGCTGAGAAAAAGTGACTGGCCCAATTGGCAGGGCAGGGCCAGAAGTTATGGTCTCTAGCTTAGTGCCTTAATCACTTTAGCTAACTGGCTCTCTTTAGAGATAAATGTTACAGCCGTGCTATAAGAAAACAAATAGATATTTGCTTTTGTATTTAATTTATTTAATATTCTTTAATATTTCATGATTTTAATTATAAGTCGCGTACAGTTGCTTTTCAGAGTGAGATGGGCATCATATCAATAAATAAATATTTTTTTTCAGCTAAGCAGGATAAACATAAAGAACAGCAGCAGTGGTCCAGTTCCTAGCAAAAAACCTGGAATAGCTTTTTTCTTTTGACATTGTGTGTGCTAATTCAGCTTTAAGAGTTTGACACTGGTGTAGCAACATGATTTCAGTACAAAACTAACTAACGTAACCTTTTTGTTTTAATTCTTAGAACCTCTGAAGCAAAGTTTGTCCTGTTCACTAACTATTTCTGTTTCTAGTTCTCTCTTGCTACCAGTGCCACTAAAATTAATTTTTGCTCTGTTGCCAGTACATCAAAGAGATACGTGTGCTATATCATACAGCTCTGATCAATTTTGTAGAACTTCATTTGCTAAGTAGCTTAATTTTTCACTGTTTGTTTTAGGTGATTCATGTTCAGAAAATGTACCGCAGATCATATCCACATCTGGCCACAGTGCAGATTGTCAAAGTGGCATCCAACCTCTATCTGAAGATGTCTACAGAATGAATTTGGCCAAAGGAGTTTCAGTCTCCTTGCCATCATCACCTTTGTTGCCTCGCCATGCTTATTTGATGCAGACAAGAGTAAGCAAAAAATCTCCAGGTAACTAGAAAGACGCACTTGCAGTTCCACACTATTTAGTTAACAAAATAGTTTCCAAATGGCCATGCTTTGCAGATCCTTTCATTCCTTGTTGAATTTTGGGGGGGATATCCTGCTTTTTATGCTTCTGAATTATCTCTACATTTTAACAGATAAATGTGGATGAACTGCTTGTCTGACATTTTTACCTTACAGGTAGTTCTCAATTTAAGACCACAGTTGAGCCCCAAAATTATGTTATTAAGTGTGATATCTGTTAAGTGAATTTTGCCCCATTTTGTGTCTTTTCTTGCCTCAGTTGTTAAGTAAATCACTGCAGTTGATAAGTTAGTAACCCAGTTGTTAAGTGAATTTGACTTCCCCATTGATTTAACTTGTCAAAAGGTCACAAAAGATGATAACATGACCTCGGAAAACAGCAACGGTCATATATATGAATTAGTTGCCAAGCATTTGAATTTTGATCACATAAACATGACGATATTGGAAAGGTTGTAACCAGAGGTGGGTTCCTGCCTGTTTTTGCCGGTGCGGTTAATAGCTGTTGTTCGGCGCAGAGCCGAAGACGTTGCTGCCGTTCGCGGCACGGGAGCTTTCCCCGGGCGCTTTCCCCGCCCGCATGCATGCCGCCAATTGCGTTCTTTTGCCCTCTGCGCATGCAGAACGCTTTGCGCATGCGCAGAGGGCAAAAGACCGCAAATGGCGGTGTGCATGCGGGCGGCGGCAGCGCCCGGGGAAAGCCCCCGTGCCACAAACAGCAGCAGCGTCTTCGGCTCTGCGCTGAACAACAGCTATTAACCGCACCGGCAGGAACCCACCTCTGGTTGTAACTATGAAAAATGGTCATAAGTAACTTTTTTCAGTGCCGTTGTAACTTTGAACAGTCACTAAACAAGCTGCTGTAAGTTGAGGCTTACATGTATTTGCCACAGTTGGAGAAGTCATAATGCATTTTGTTTATTTTTGGTATAGCATGATGAGTGAACCCATCCAAAGTTGTAGTTTATAAGCGATAGTTCTTAATGGTTATCTTACATGCCACAGGTGTGCACTTGGGTGCACATTGGATGCTACACTATAAAAAGCAGGTACATTGAAATTAAAATTGATTTAATTTTAAAATTAAGTAATTCATAAAAATTGGTGTTCAGGATACCAAGATTTTTCAACATGTTATGGGGCTTGTCCAATTGGAAACTTGAAGATAGAAGCAGATAAGGTGATAAGAAAGAAAGAACTGGGCTTTGCAATTTTGTTGCTACTCGCCCTGAATTTTGACTGCCTAATTTGTGATCTTTATAGACCTTTTGAGGACAGGTGTAAAACTCCTAATTGGTCAGTTATCAAAGATACACTGCCCATTATCTCAAATCCATGCTTGCTTGCTCAGTTTCCTTGGTCTACTTGGGTGATTTGGAATTTTCTAGGGCTGTTGCTAGTAAGATTCTGACTCATTCTCCAAAAGGGTCCAAAAACTATTCTTGGTCCTGATTTTTGTTTTTCTTTCTTTTTGTTTTTTTATTTAAATCAGTGTTCATCACTTCTGGACTATCTGCTAAGTTCAGATATGCATCTAATTTTTCACTCTGTTGCCTTATTTGGCAACTAAAACTTTGTCACTAATTCCACAAATAAATAGAAAAACTGACGGCTTTGTTTCTCCATGCCATATCACCTGAAGCAATGTTTAAATTTTCCATCTTTAAAAAATGATTAATAAATAAATTGGGTGAAAAAAAATATCCATGTTCTTTTCCTAGGGCAAAGCAATGTTCAATGTACCAACCTAACAATTGGTACAAAGGTGTTAGCACACTTCACAAGTTCTGCACACTTAAATGCTTAAACATATGAGAGAGTTGAAAATAATATTTAAGGTAATAGAATGAGGGATGGACAGGAAAAGATAGTTGTAAGAGTCCAGTGACATAGAGAATACTGCATGAAAGACTTTTTGTAACTTGTTAATGTAATTAGAAATGTATTTGGTAAAAGTAGTTACATGTCATATTTTGTCCTTGTAAAGTGAGTATAAACTCAGAAGTTATTATAGCATATTTACCTAGATTTTTCAGGAAGGAGAATTTGGCTATATTACTTTCCTAAAGCTCTTATTTCATAGAGTTTAGAAAACATGAACACTCAGTTAATACAGCAAACTTGGTAATATATTGCTATGCCTAGATTGTGTCTGATTTATAAATTACTTGTCAAGTTAAATAAAATATGATTCGGAAAATGGAGAACTGTCTGGGTTTGGAAAGAACAACTCTTGAAAGATTTATTTGTAACAATAAATAGAACGTTTGTGTACATATCTTGCTAAATAAGGTGTATCTACTAACTTCCTTTTTATCAATATACTGGATTCAGTCCAGTATAGTAACATCATTTTGATGTTGCCAGGCTAGAGTTCTAGGCATCTGCAATAGTTTGTTGGGTGCTTTTTATCTTTAGTTTTTGGTTACTCTAAATCAGGGGTGTCAAACTTGATTTCATTGAGGACTGCATCAGGGTTGTGTTTGACCTCGGGTGGCTGGGGTGGGCGTGGCCAGGGTAGGCATGGCCAGCTCGATGTCACTCGTGTCGGGACCGCCTGTGGTGGCGTTCCCAAGCTCCGTTTTCGGCTGCGACGGCCTCCTGCAACCCTCTGCCAGCGCAAACGGAGCTTGGAAGGGCTGTTTTTGCTGGCAGAGGCACCGTGGGCTGGTCCTTTGCTGTTTCCGTGGGCCAGATCTAAGCACCCTGTGGGCCGGATCTGGCCCATGGGCCTTGAGTTTGACACCCCTGCTCTAAATGATCCTTGTTTGAGCACTTTATTTGTCAAGAGAGAAGCACACATAGAAAGATGATATGTAATTTCTCCCATTTTTTAAATTTTTATACATTAGTGTAACTACTGCTCTTTCTCAGTACAAGCACCAAGGAAGCTTTAATTGATTTCTTACGTAAGTTATTAAAATTAAATATTATTGTCATCCAGGAACTTAATTTAAAAATAGTTTTGCCTTAAAATTTTTATATATTTTTAAAATCCAGCTGGAGTTTATTTTGGTTGATGCACTGTTATACAGCCAGCTATAGGTTTCTTTTTAAAATTTCTTGTTTCCTAGTATGAGTAGAAAATATTTTCCATACACCTACATTTTTTTAACATTTACAGAAAAATATATCAACTTGATTGTAGTTAACTCCTGAACATAACTAAAATATTTAGTAAATGTTTAGTAAATAAACAAAGCACTTTTGGGACAAAGCAGCTTAATTTTATTTTGAGATGAATAGTAAATATCAGAATGAAAAAATAGGTGGCATCCAGACAAATGTTAAACGTTTAAATTTGTTATAAATTAAATAAGTATAATTAACAAACAAGTGTGTGATGTAATTTTTAACCATCTGAGTTACATTAAAATTACAGTCCAAAGGCAATTTGGAAAACTTTGGAGGCTTTATCCAGGGTTACCTTTGGAAGAGCATAACCTGTCCACTTAATAAGTATGTCATTTTTATGTGATAACAATTCTGAAGTTTCATTTATGTAATTCAAATATTAAACATAGTAATTGGTGACACCATGTGGACAACAGTAGAATAATTTCTGGGTGGCTTAGGAAAAGGAATAATTGATGAAGAGAAGAACAAAGAAAATACTGGAACATAGAGTAAAGGCTCAACAACTCAAGGGACATTCAGTAGTAGCAACAGTGAGGATGTAGGAAATTGTAGGTCAAATGACGGGGGGGGGGGGACACAGCTTCCTCCTTATTCTCTTCTATCACCTTTCTCATTTGCAGTTTCCAAACTGGTGGGATATGTTTATAATGCCACTTTAACGTGTTTCATTCAAACATGCATTGAGTCAAAAGGGATTGCTGTGTTTTATACGTTTAATATTTTACTTGGTTTAGGTCAGTAAAATGTTGTCAACAAGAATTCATAGCCGCAGTGAAATTGGATACTGATAGAATGACATTTATTTCAGTGTTTCCTCTAGTTCTACTTCTATTGTATTGTGTTTGTACTATTTTATGCTAATTCATCGGCAAGATGATCTAAAGACTTACTATTCTATTTTGGGATGGTCCTTGGTTCTTATTTATATGACATTTTTAGCCGATGGAAAGTAAAATAAGACTTTTGAAGACAACGGTGACTGATTCTGAAAGCTTTATATTTTCCCATAAGAGCTGTATCATTCCAAACACTTTTAAAGTTTTCATTTGCCAGGGTTTGCCCCTAAATTTGTGGTTAGAAGTTCATGACAATAGTCTGCAGCCTTTTTGTTTGTTTGTTTTAAACATTACTGTGATGTCTGGTCTATGATGATTTCAGCAGTAGGTTTCCATTGTTCCTGCAATAATGAAACTTTGGAGGGAAGCTGCGTCAGTAGGAGATTTAGGATTTTTTCAGGCTGTAATGTAATTTTACCCTTTCTTGTTTATTACTCTAATCCGGATTCCAAATGGTTGTCCTCTGATGTTCCAGTTTACTGTATCTAATTATAGCATTCCTTTTTCAGTAAAGAACAGAAAGGAATTGTCTTTTGAAAGGATGTGGTACGAATGTTAAATTATGAATATTAGGGTTACTCCATTTTCATTTGGTCTTGCTGCTTTTATTTATGAACAAATACATATCAAAGTAGCACCCTCTACTGGTATTTTTATATTTAAATCTTTGATTTTTAGATTTATAGAAGTCTTTTTCTGCTGCTGCATCTCTCTTGTATTGAATGTAGAAAGCTTACCACAGAATCATTTTGCTAAGCTTATTTCAGAGGGAGGGAGGGAGGGAGGGAGGGAGGGAGGGAGGGAGGGAGGGAGAGAGAGAGAGAGAGAGAGAGAGAGAGAGAGAGAGAGAGAGAGAGAGAGAGAGAGAGAGAGAGAGAGAGAGAGAGAGAGAGCACTTAGATCAGTAGTGGCTTCTAAAACACTTTACTACCGGTTCGCATGCGCAGAAGCGTTCTGGGCGGGTGGGCGGAGCCTCACGCTACCGGTTCTATAACCAGGCCAAACCAGAAGCAACCCACCGCTGGCTTAGATATAGATAATATAAATGTAGATGTAGATATATAGTTTAAAACCTGATTTAAGGTACCGGTCTACAAGATTTAGTTTAATGATTTAAACCAGGTTTCTCAAGCTGTAACCTATGGAACCCTAGGTTTCTGTAAGAATCTCAAGAGACTCATAAGGGCAAAAACAAAAGCTCACTTAGACACAGACACTTTTCTGTCATTTGAATGTTGCTTCTTGATTAGGTCCTAAAAAACTACAGATAGTCCTCGACTTACAACCATTTATTACTGCCTGTTTGAAGTTACACTGAAATAAGTGACTTATGATGTTTTTCATACTTACAGCCATTACAGCATCCCCATGGTCACATGATCAAAATTCAGGGACTTGGCAGTTGGCTTGTATTTATGACATTTGGAGTGCCCTGGGGGTCATGTGATCACCATTTGTAACCTCCTCAGCTGACTTCCTACAAGCCAAGTTAATGGGGAAGCCAGATTCACTTAACAACTGCATGATTCATTTAATAACTGCGGTGATTTGCCTAACAATTGTGGCAAAAAAAGGTTGTACAATGGGGGCAACTCACTTAACAACTTAGCAATGTAAATTTTGGGCTCAGTTGTGGTCATGCCTGTAACAACTTACATAGCAAAAAAATGCTTGTGATCTCTTGATGAAACCTTTCTTTATTCATTACTTTGGAAAATTCTGATCAATTCATCTCTAACAAAAATACATTCTGCTTGATTACAAACTTCCTATCTTTTCCCGTTCCCAATTTTTTAGAAAATGAATTGTTCAAATGGAAGAAATAACAGAAATAGAAGAAACCGTTAATATTAAAAGTTGGGATTACTATTTCAGTAGTCTCTGAATCAAAATGTTTAAATGACTTCTACCATCTCACGCATGTGACTTTAAATTGTTACCAGTAAATATATTTCTTGAATGAATCACAAGTTTCCCTGAAATTTATTACAACTGATAACTGTTGAAGAATGATTGCTGTGGATACACATGACAGCCAAGTCCTCTTTTTCAATCGTTAAGTATTGATTCTAGTACTAAGCACTTAGTACTTAGTACTAGAATACTAGTTCTCACGTTGGCAACAAAGTGAGTTGGGAAAAGTGTTTGCACTATTCGTTATTTTCTTAAAACTGTCATTGTGTATTATTTTAAAAAAGGCTTCCATTGAACACCAACTGAGACTATTAATTTGGTTTTCCTTGCTTTCTTAAGAGCAGCTGCTAGAAAAGGGTTATTGTGCAAGTATTTTTTAAATGTCTAATATAGCTTTTGTGTCTAGAAATCCAGTAAATCGTCAATTTAATGGAGCATTTGAGAGGAAAGGGTATCTATTAAACCTGGATTTCTATTAGAATCATAAAATACCTATAATTATATAAAAGATGTTAGCAGATGGAAATTATGTAAACATTTTCAGTTGTCTGGGTTACTCTGATAAAGTGAACATTGTCATTATTTTGAGGAGAGACACAAAGAAAATTGTTGTCTGATGCATCCAAACTCCACTGAGTAAAAGTTTAATCGTATTGAAATATTAGACTATACTGAAATCGAGCAACTTTTTTTGTTCCTTTCAACATTTCAATTTATTTTGGCGTCATTATCTGTGATGCTGCGCATTTGAAATTCTTGGGACATTCATTACAGTTTTTACTACTACTACTTGTAAATATTTAGCAGTATGTGGATTACCTGCTTTCTCAGTTATTTGAATAAGGAAGACACTGTTTTATTGATGCTGGATTTCCTTACACATTTTATCTATATATAGACTTCTCTCACTTGCCCATCACTATTGATTTGGCTCCTTTGTCTTTGTGCTTTCTTGGACTTCCAGCTTCGGAATGGGACAACTCACTGTGGCCAACTCGCTGCAGGACAACTTGCCGTGGCCAACTTGCCACAGGACTACTTGCCACGTGACAATTCAACAATACAATACAATAGAACAATACAAAAGTCAAATTAATTCCAACCGTGGCCAATAGTAATAAAGAAAGTCAATCCAGAAATAAAAGTTACAATAATTTTTATGAAAACGTGGTCACCAATAATAAAAGTAACTGAATAAAATGATTAATGCAATGTTGAATTGCCCCCAGCGAGTTGTCCTGGGACAAGTTGGCTGTGGTGAGTTGGCCATGGCAAGTTGTCCTAGACCCTCCAGCTTCTTACAGTTTTTCCTTTTTTCAGAGGCTGAAGGAACTTTGTTGTTTTCCCTCCCTCAGTATAGCTGAGTAACTGAGTAAATCCCTCAGTTGCTCTTCCTCTAGTCCGGGGGTCGGCAACGTGCAGCTCTAGAGCTACATGTGGCTCTTTGGGCCCTGTCCTGCGGCTCTCTGTCAGATGATCCCACCACTGGGTGGCCCCCTCCCCTCCCTCTCACCCCTCGTCTGCCCTGAGAAGAGAAGTGTGACTGTGGCGGATGGAGACTTGCTCTGTATTACAGAACGGGAGCGAAGTGCCCCTTGCCTCTTTTTCTGGCCCTTGGTGCTATGCGAACCTCGGCCGCTGGGGGAGACATGCGACTTTTCTCCGTGCCGAGACACGGACGCGATACTCCACGTCGTAATGGGCTCCAGGAGGAGGAGGAGGGGATGCCGTTTTCCCCATTGTGCAATGCGCTAAGTTTAAGTGCAAGAGCAGCAAGCAGGCACAGGGGCAGCAAGAGGAATATGAGGAGACATGCCCCAGCCGGTGTCTCAGGGCGGAGAAAATCACGCATCTCCCCATATTCCTGTCGCTGCCTCCATGGCTGCTTGCTGCTTTTGCACTTAAATTTAGCATGGAGAAAAGTCTCCCAACAAAGGCCGAAAAAAGAGGCAAGCAGAGGGGTTCTTCGCTGCCATTCTGGAATATGAAGCGAGTCTCCATCCACCACAGTCGCCCTTCTCCTCTCAGGACAGGCAAGGAGGGAGGGTGAGGGCGAGGGGGGGAAGCCAGCCGACAGCCACAGCAGGGGGACGAAAGAGCTTCAATTTATCTGGGAACCTGAAATGACTCTTTATTTAAATCTGATAAAAAGCACCCAAAGAAGAAGAAAAAATAACATCAGCAAAAAAACAAACAAACCCCAATCCTCGCCTGTTTTTGGAAATGGTTCAAGAGGGAACTCGCACACACACGAGGGGGAGAAAGAGAGGGAGAAAGAGAAAATGAGAGAGAGGTAGAGAGAAAGTGAGATGAGAGACAGAGAGGGCTGCCTGCCTTTTCCTGCTGCAGTGGGGGGGGAGGAGAGAGAGAGAGAGAGAGAGAGAGAGAGAGAGAGAGAGAGAGAGAGAGAGAGAGAGAGAGAGAGAGAGATTCAGCTCCGTCTGCTCCCCTCAAGGCAGCCTCGTGGTGCTGAGAGTCACTCCTTTTGTAACACAAGGTTTATTTTTGTATCTTTCCAGAAACAGAAAAAATGTGGTCGAATTTCCTTACAGTTATTCCCTGGGGTGGGGGTGGGGAAGTGGGGGTGGGGAATGGGGGAGAGGGAGGAAGGGAGAGAGAGAGAGAAGAATGAGAGAGACAGAATGAGAGGGGGAGGGAAAGAGAATGAGAGAGGGGGGAAATGAAAGAGAAAGAGGGAATGAGAGAGACAGAGAATGATAGAGGGGGAGGGAAAGAGAATGAGAGGGGGAAAAGAGAGAGAGAAAGAAAGAGAGAGTATGAGAGAGTATTCCCGTAAAATCCTGACACGGATTTATAAAATCTGTAACACAACAATCAATGTCTTGCTATTTTTTCTTCATTTGGTATTTTACATTAGAATACTTTATCGCAAACTCCATGATGCTCTCTGTAAAAGATAAAATACAGCTCCTGTGATTTTTAATGACTATGACTGGAGATGATAGTTACTACGTGAGAAATGAGTAACTTTGAGATGAAAGAAAGGTGGGAGAGAGGGAGAGGGAGGGAGTGGGAGAGAGGGAGGAAGAAAGAGGAAGGATGAAAGAGGGAGAAAGGGAAAGGAAGGGAGGGAGAAAGAGAGATGAGGGAGGGAGGAAGAAAGAGATGAGAGAGGTGGGGACAAAGAGAAAGATGGTAGAGAGAGAGGGGGAGAAAAAGAGATACCTGTTTCCCATAGAAAACAAAACACAGAGCCACAAAACCTGAGTAGGCATAGCTGGGGGTCATGTGACTCGGTGGGAGTGAGTGAAGTTGGCCATGCCCACCCAGGTTTTGTGGCTCCTGGTGTTTTTGTTTTCTGTGGGAAACTGGTCCAAATGGCTCTTTGAGTGTTTAAGGTTGCAGATCCCTGCTCTAGTCCCAAAAGGGGGAAGGTTGGAGTAACTTCTCCGGATCCCAACAAATAGGTGTGAATGTTTTTTGTGTTTCAGATCTATGCAACTGAAGTTACTTCTGGCGGAGCTCATTTTAAAGTTACTATCATTGGCCTATATCTTTTTACTATTTCTGTGTGTAAGAAAATAAATATTGCCATGTTTAGATTAGTTACTACTAATCCGAAGAAAAGAATAGGCTGCCGGTTTTTAATATGAACTTGATTGACTGCCAAGATGAAGTACAGAATAAAAGCTATTTTTATTTTATACATGGGGTTGGTATGAGCTCAAGTATGGTATATTACTGAAATTTAAAACTCTATGCAGTTTTAAAAAACAACAGTTTATGACCCAGAGACAATACTGTAAGAAAAACAATGTTCCGGTAAATTCAGAATAAGGACAATTATGAATAATTTAATTTGAAAATCCACTTGAGGCTCTGGAAGCAAAATCATGATTAATTAAGGTTGTGCAAAACATTTCAGACTGAACCATCTTGAACTTGAAACATTGCATCTCAAATACACAATACTCTACCTCATATGCAAATCAGACATTTTGAACGTTTTGGAGGTGTTGAGCTGAAGTGTTTCCTTGCTTGAAACAATGTTTTTCAAGTGTTCAAGGTGGCATATTTTGCATTCAAAATAGGCTACTTCACAGCTAAACTAGGGTATTTTGAATTTGAAATTCTTGTATTCAGTGTTTTGCATACTCCCATTAGTAAAATTCTTTCCCCCCCCTTTCTTGTATTTTTATGCTGTACCAAGGTCTACAAAGCTTTTGAATTAAATAGCCTTTTGCAGGTAGCCAACTTTACTCTCTGATAGAGCCAAAATAGGCAAGAACACACATTTTGTTAGTTCTCCCACCCTCAGGAAAGAGAGTTATTAGTTGAGATATTGAAGCTGTGGATGGTTTATTGTTGAATGTAGTGAAAAAGTTACCCAATGAAAATATAGTTAGGTTTAAGAATAATCTTACTGTATTGGAAGCTTGCCTCTTCCTAATTGAAAGCCCATTTGGCTTCAAAAATCCAGTATCACTATAATGTAACTATGAAATAGAAAATAATACAATTAGCAATTAGGTAGAGCTGCAAGGAATTGAAATTAAGTCAAACAAATACTTTGCTGGTTTTATTTTCTCTCTCTATAAAAATACATGCTAAAAGAACTTTTAAAGAAACAAAATAGATAATTAAAGGCATGTGAACTACAGGTAGTCCTCAAATTAAGACCACAACTGAGCCCAAGATTTATGTTGTTAAGTGAGACATGTGTTAAGTGAGTTTTGCCCCATCTTACAACCTTTCTTGCCACGGTTGTTAAGTGAATCAATGCAATTGATAAATTAGTAACCCTGTCATTAAGTGAATCTGGTTTCCCCATTGACCTTGCTTGTCAGAAGGTCGCAAAAGGGGATCCCGTCACCTTGGGTGCCACAGCAACGGTCATAAATATGAACCAGTTGCCAAGCATCTGAATTTGGATCACGTGACTACAAGGATGCTGCAAAGGTCACAACTGTGAAAAACGGTCATAAGTCACTTTTTGCAGTGCCGTATGTAATTTTGAATGGTCACTAAATGAACTGTTGTAAGTTGAGGACTACCTGCATACCATTAGTATACAGTGGCGGGAGCTGCAGCTGAAAGCTTTGATGAAATGATGGATATGGGTGACGGCAGTATGTAGCATTTCTTCATGAGTGCTGTTTCAGTTAATGGCAATGGTGCAAATGGTGCAGCAGTGAAAATGCAATGGGGATGGCAGCTGTCGGTGGTGCTGTGAATCTTACTTGTAATAGTAGTTCAATTACGGAGTGGGGTGGGATGGAATGGGACTTTTCTCCTCCTCTTGGCCATCCCCGTTTCGTCCCCAGGCTTCTGCCCCCAATCATTCCGGCGCTGCCTTTTCTCCTTGGCCCATTTGCCGAACGGGCCAAAAGCCCATTCACCCCGGCCTTTTGGGTGCACGGGACTACTTTGCCACCAGCCAATCAGAGGAGCAAGAATCCCACCCCCTTGGAAGCAGCCTTTTTAGGAGAAGGAACGGGGACGGGGACTGGTTACATTTACTTCCTGGTTCATCCATTATCCAATGGCCCCGGGGGAGGCTGTGGCCAAGATGCATGTAGTCTCTGACTCGGAAATATGCTGGCAGATCTCCGTCCGGGTTCGCAGCACGACTTGGGGAGGGGTGTGGGGGGGGGAAGACATCTTGTAAAACGGGATGTATAAAAACGAGCCAGAACATCTTGTTTGACAGAGTGATCCGGCATGATGAAGCGGCCTCTCTAAAGAAAGTTCTTCTACCTCCCCATCTGTTGGGGGCGAATCCAGCTAAAAATGCCTGTGTGTCTTGACTTCCAGTGATTACTTGCGAATAGGTGTAAAAGTGGTTCTCTAAAATGACCTTACCGGTGTGTTTACTCAGAAGTAAGTCTTACTGTATAGAAGTTTGTCTTGGCCAACGTGTAGAGAATTATACTCTCACTATTACTGCAAAATAAGTGTATTGAGGCTTTCTCTTGCTTTAAGAGAAAGCTTGCTTGAAGAAGGGGGTGGGATTCTTGCTCCTCTGATTGGCTGGCGGCAAAGTAGTCCCGTGCGGCCAAAAGCCCAGGGTGAACTGGCTTTTTGGCCCGTTCGGCGAATGGGCCAAGGAGAAAAGGCAGCGCCGGAATGATTGGGGGCGGAAGCCTGGGGATGAAACGGGCGCGGCCAAGCGGAGGAGGAGAATAGTCATAGACCCGGGGTGGGGGGATAGCAGGGGTGAAATTCAAAATTTTTCCCCTACCGGTTCTGTGGGCGTGGCTTGGTGGGTGTGGCAGGGGAAGGATACTGCAAAATCTCCATTCCCACCCCACTCTGGGGCCAGCCAGAGGTGGTATTTGCCGGTTCTCTGAACTACTCAAAATTTCCGCTACCGGTTCTCCAGAACCTGTCAGAACCTGCTGAATTTCACCCCTGGGGGATAGGAGACAGATTGCACTGAGGATGTAAAATAGTCCAAATTAAAGCTATTGCCTCAGTACTGAAAGCCTTTCTCTAAAGAAACTTTAGATGGCAGTATTTTCATTGTGACTACAAATTCTATTGTTCCTTTAATGTTTCCAGCAATTGTTGCATTTGGTAAAGTACATTGTCATTAATAATTTAAATACCCTACTGAAAGTGCTTAGGCCTTTTCTTCTTCTTTCTTTTACACTTGATGAAATCTGTTTGATGAACAGTTACCTCCCCATCGACCCAAGTGAAAAGACATGCTTGTGAAATGCTTGTGGATATGCTTTGGCTTAACGTAGCTATCCTATCCGTTGGCAAATTGCTGTAGGTCTCTCTTAAAATGAAAATATTGAGAGCGCTGCCAAACGGATATTTTTTTTCTCTCTCTTTTCTCTCCTCTCATCACTGACCTGTGTGCGTCATCGACTTGGCCAAAAATACAGTACTCAGTAATATAAAGCTATAGACCCGGGGTATTAAGAGGGTTAATGCTGCAAGCTGCCTTTGTAATCATTGCCTCCCAGTTTCAAAGATTATTCTTGTAAACAAGGGTTATCTTCCAATTGGGGTGAAAAATAGGGATTTGGCCTCCAGAGGCCAGTGCTGATGCTCGTGTGGTTTTTGATCATGTTGGAGCCACCCTCTTTGCATATGCTGGAGGCTGCTTCAGGGGCATCACAGCTAGGAATCTGCTTTTGTTCTACAGAAGAGTTTACATTCCAAAAAGTGAGCCTAAATGCAGCTTGCTGTTGCTGCTTTTCCCCCTGACAACAGACTGCACAAGCGGAAGTATGAGAGAGATTGCTGTAATCACTACTATAGTATATGTGGAGGACAGTGGTTGCATGATGGAACTTCTGCTTTTAGTGTACTCTGATTATGCTTTCTGGAAATCTGTAATCCCTTTGGAAACATATTACAAAATATAAATAGTAAGTACATTATTTCCCATTTCAGGTCCGGTTAGGAAGCCCAAGTATGTGGAAAGTCCCCGCATACCTGCAGATACAGTTGTCGTTCCAATGAGAAAGGTGTTGGACCCAACAGAACCTAACCAGAATGGTAAGCCTGTGTATTTGGAATTGTTTCATTTTAACTGAATGGCTGGACGTTGCCTTGTAAAGGGAAATGGGGATGAACGTTTTACGGACCTTGCATTGGTGAATGTATGCTTGTGTTTGGTTGCTTGACATTCGGGAATGATGATGTGTACCAGATCTTCAAGCAAAGTTTAGTCTGATAGTTGTGTGTGTGTGTGTGTGTGGTCACTTTTAATGTGAGAGGCCTGCTTGGAGTTAGTTTCCGAACTTGCTTTCAGGTTGTTGTTGGTTTTTTTTTCTTCAAATCAGAGTGTTCCACTTATGCCATGTTAAAGTGATGTGCCTTGCCACAGCAATGAAAAGCTTGCTAAATCAGACAGCAATAACAATAGATGATTGTGTCAGCAAGACTAGTAACAGCCTGACCCTGGAGTTAATTGGTATTCTTGAAAAGTTCCATGTTCATTAAATTTGACCACAGCGTAACAGAGTGCAGTTTCAGTGAATGTCAGTGAGAAATTACAATCAAATGCTCTATAAGTATTTGTAATATAATAAGAATTTCTTCTTCAGCATTATATTTTAGATTTACAGCGTGGTCGACACCAGCAAAATCAGTATATAACATCTAGTTAAGTAAATTATCTCCTTGGGGTTTTTTTTGAGCTTGAACTCTCAAAATCTCTTGCTATTTTTGAGGCATAGATTTTTCTAGCAGAATTGAAAGCTTTGTCTGCCTTTTTCCCCCACATCTCACACCTTCCCTCTTCCCTTCTTTAATGAGAAATCTACTATGGCCTTGATTCTCCTTTGGGTATAGCAAAGCTAATTTCTACAACATAGTGTTTATGCCTCCAGTTTTTCCCATAGATTGAGGAAATTAATGGAGAGCTAAAACAATTTACTATTGCAATTTCCAATTGTAGTTTTATGTATATTAATGCTATCATAGATGTCAAGCCTAAAATGTTTGACAGTGATAATGTATTGATTTTGAGGATCTTTCCTTCAAAACGCTATGCTCATTCTTTTATTCTATGAGATGCGCATGCAGTGGCTGGGAAGGATTGGCAGTTTTGTTGCTCAAAAGGTGATGTCTTTTTTGTAGAAGAAACATTGTAGTTAATAGTGCATAAGAATTCTTCTGTCATCTCCAGTGAATGCCCTATTTATTACTAGTTCTGTTTATTCAGCAGAGAAGACCTAGCTAGGGCTTGCAATCCAGAAAAGTGACTAAAGAACATCATATAAATCTGAAGAAATGCATTAAATTTGCTAGTTAGTTGATTTAAATCGCCACTCTATCAGTCCCACATGACAGAATGCCACACAATTACTAGTCTGTATGTATTATTTATACTTAATATATTAAAAATAACACATTCGGACAAAAAAATAAAACAAGGTCTAATATTTGATAAAATAGGTAGAAGAAATCATAGACGTCACAGATGCACAGATTAGTTTTTACTATTCTACATGTTTATAATCATGTAAAGATTGCTGTAGGAATTACAGATTTTTGGGTTTTTTTTGAGAAAGGACCTTTATGAATGGACTCAAATAGCTAAGATAGCAAAGCCATTGCTAAGTAAGATTTTTGGCATAGCAGGCATTATATGAATGCCAGGGCATACCGTGTTTCCCCTAAAATAAGACCCTGTCTTATATTTTTTTGAACCCTGAAATAAAGCCCTTGGCCTTATTGCCATGCACTCAAAAGCCCGATTGAGCTTATTATCAGGGGGTGTCTTATTTTGGGGGAAACAAGTTAGCTCACAGACATCATAAGATTATATCTTTTAACTTTCATTACATTATAAAAAACATTTTCAGATCAGATCCATACAAGCCTTTGTTAGGTGTTTTCTCTAATGCCTACCTATTCAATTTGTTTATTTTAGCTAGGAAAAACCAGTTCTGATTTGGGAGAAAGTTTGTCTAGCTTGTCCCAGGAGCACTATGCTTGTGCAACTTGCTGGGTAAAGGATTGTCCCTCTGGGAGTTGGGCGGCGTAGAAATTTTAATAAATTCAAATTCAATTCAAAATTGTGGAGCTGTTCGGAGTGAAGGTGCTTTGGCTCATAATTGTGGGCCAGCGATAATTAAATTGCAATATTTTGATTTAAGCATCTTGAATCTTGAAGGTGTTGGTCGTTACCTTTAAAGCCCTACATGGCTCAGGACCAGGTTATCTTCGGGACCGCATCCTGCCGCATACCTCCCTACGACCGGTTAGGTCCCACAGAGTTGGTCTCCTCCAGGTCCCATCGACCAAGCAATGCCAGTTGGCGGGGCCGAGGGGGAGAGCCTTCTCTGTGGGAGCCCCCTCCCTTTGGAACCAACTCCCTCCAGAGATCAGGACTATCCCCACCCTGCTGGCCTTCCGTAAAGCAATAAAAACTTGGCTCTTCCGGCAGGCGGGGTATGAGTGAAAGTTCTTTTTAAAATATTGATAGTATTTTAACATGTTTTTTTAAAATTGCTTTTATTGATTATATGTTTCTATACCTGTTGTTAGCCGCCCAGAGTCCCCCGGAAGTTGGGCAGCATAGAAATTTTAATAAATAAAATAAATAAATAAATCTTTGGCAAGTTTAATAGGTGGGATAAATGACCTGGATTGAATGACATTCAGAGAGATTTGATTTCTCTCTAATCAGTAATTAAATTGGGTTTTCTATTGTTAAAAAAGCGCTGGCAGCGTCATAAATTGTAAAAAGAAGGCTTTCTAAATGTATATCATCCACCAAATATCTTTGATTCTAGATTAGCCCTTTTACTTCATCCTGTACTTTTCACAAAACATTCATCCATGAAAAGGCTACTTGAAGTAAAGTTTTAAAAAAAGGTTGAAGGAAAAACAAATACATTAGAGAAGAAGACAAAGTGTTTTGTTTGTTCACACAATACATTAAGTTTGTTTTGTCTTGTTTTGATATATGCGAAACTAGCTACCATAGTTATTGAAAAGACCTGATTGAACAAACTGTACCAATAAAGGAGAATAAACAAAACTATGTTTTAGTGGGTTGAGTAAACTTAGTCAACGTGATGTTGACTTCCCAGAATATGGGTTTGGGCAAGTTATTTGAATCTCTGACTCACAAATTTGCTTTTTTGTAATGTCAACCACAGTGATAACAGCACAAATGTGGTCATAGGAATTGTGCGTTGTGTGGATTAAGCATTGTCTTTTTCTTGTAGTCAGGTTGCTGCTGCAAGTAGTTTTTTTGTCTCGATCTCATATATCATGATTCCAACAAGCAACAGCTGCTAAATCTCTGTACAAAGCTTATATAAGTGTTATATGATGACAAGAGCATTCCCCTTCTTGTCTTGAGCATCTGGTATTCAGAATTAACTGTGTTTGGACATGAAGATTCCCTTAGCTTCTATAGCTGATGAAAAGGTCTCTGGAGATGTGGCTGGCATGGGGTAGATTATAAGAATTTACCTTGGATGGAACCAAGCAAAACTCTGATGTACCTGACAGGGAATGATGAGAAATAGACAAGTCTCACTTTCTGGAGTAGCCAGTTTCAAGAAGATCTTCAGAGCATTTTAGAAATCATAGATTTTTTTTTTCTTATAAGAAAATGGATTGCCAAGTAAAACTGAAGCATGTGGAACCTTGCTTTAGAATGTTCTCCTGTAAATGGACATCATTTAAAAACTTATTGTTATTAATGTTACTTAAGTAAAATTAAGATTGTTTTATTTTTCTAGCACATCACTTATTATTTGTTAAATTTACTTGCTGACTATCTCGCTACTCTAGGCTAATCAATGGTGATATGACAAATTCTGGTTGGAATTTCTGTCTATACCTTCATATAAAACTGAAGAAAATGGATTATGGTATCAGCCATGGGTGAGGATGTTTCTCCCATTTAAATACCTCCTTTCCAGCTGTTGAATCTATTTAACAGTTGGAAAGGACCTTGGAGGCCTGCTAGTCCAACCCCCTGCTTAAGCAGGAAACCCTATATATATATATATCATTTCAGTCAAATGGTTGTCCAATCTCCAGTGTTGGAGGACCCACAACTTCTGGAGGCAAGTCGTTCCACTGAATTTTCTGATAATTTGTTTTGTGTATGGGAGGATTAGTATGGTGGAATATTATCTGATTGCAAGAATTAAAAGGGAAATGCACTTCTAAAACAACTGTGCTTGTTCACTCATGGAATTCTTGGTGCAATTTAAAACAGAAAACACATTTATTTGTTAAATATATTTATTTAACAGAAACTTAGCAATGCAAAGAACCAAGTATAGCAGTATAACATCCAGGAAGCCTGAAGGTATTTTGGTTGGTAGCATAGCTGCTAACTGAATTGTTTCATATGATCAGTCATGAGACATTACCGTATTACACTGGTAGACAATTTCATAGGTTTGTTTTGTTAGCATAGAAAAGCCTGGAAAAAAATAACATTGAGCGTTTTTGGTCATCTCCCAGTCTGAATCATTTTAGAAGTTGCTGTCAGTTTCCATAAGAATATAGATATAGGTGTGCAGACACATGCATACATACACACAGGCATACACATACATAAAAGAGGCTCATATATGACCACATACTCTTACAAATATACTCTGTGCATTTTTGTGTTTTAATCCATGGAGAAAATAGCATCTTCATATTCCACTTATCTGTGTGAGAGAAAAGGCATTCTTTATATTCTAAAAACTCATGTTGGATGCAAAACTGAAATAATTTAGTTCTAGATTGCAGAGCTAGTATTTACATCTTGTTTCATTCTTCAGTTTCAGAAGTTAAAAGTGTGCTAAGATCTCCCTTTGTATAGGGAGTTCCATTTAATAATTGGACATTAAAGGTGTTTTTTAGATAAAGTTTTGTTAGAATATGGCAAAATAAAATTGTTGATAATAACTTGTTTAAATTTCATTATTTGCTTTTATGTTGGAAGCTACACTCATTTGAAGTGAATATAAACGTTAATTAATCTTTTTCGTTCCCTTGAAATTACCTTTTTTGAACAGAAGCAAAGTCAGAGAAGGAATCAAGCTGTTCACCAGCAGCTCAGGAACTGATGACAAGACTTGGGTTTTTACTGGGAGAAGGTCTTCCAACTTCTGCCCATATCTCCACAGAAGAAAAACATGAAACTATGGTATGCAAATGGAAAACAGTCTCAATCTAACATGCTACACATTTCTTGCTTTCAAAATATTTCACCAGAACATGTAAATGTGTCATACAAATAACTACAGATAGTCCTCGACTTAACACAGTTCGTTTATTGACTGTTCAAAGTTACACTGAAAATAGTGACTTACGACCATTTTTCACACCTACGACTGTTGCAACATCCACGTGGTCACGTGATCAAAAAATCAGGCGCTTGGCAACTGACTCATATTTATGACGGTTGCAGTGTCCCAGGGTCATGTGATCCTCTTTTGTGACCTTCCAATAAGCAAAGTCAATGGGAAAGCCAGCTTTATTTAACAATCGTTTCACTAACTTAACAACTGCAGTGATTTGCTTAACAACTCTGGCAAAAAGTTGTAAAATGGAAGAAAAGTCACTTTAAGTGTCTAACTTAGCAACAGAGATGTTGGACTCAATTGTAGCCTACCTGTAATAAATAAGTGATATATTTATTGGTATTTTTTTTTGCTTTTTCTACAGAAACACTACTTTTAAGATACACTACATAGAATGATTAGAATACTATTATTGAGTAATTGTTTTTTAATTCAGATGATTCAAACTACTTGACCTAGAAAATATTTTTAAAAATATTTAGAATATTTAGTTCTTACTCTTTTCTTGTCTAAGGCCACAGTGATGCAGGTTATGGTACTTGACTTGTTGGATCTGTAGAGAAAAGCTAAATGAAATTCTCTCAGGCAGAAAAATTAACTCTGTACAATTTTTGTATGACATTTGGAAATCTGTTTTGAATCATGACTGGAGATAATTATTTTTTCTTACAGTGCATAGTTATTTTGCACATGAACTCTATTGAATTAAAAGTTTTTCAATTAGACAAATTTATCGTTTAGCATGATATAGGAAAATCTTCTACAAAATGTTTAAAGAATGGAATCTCTGTCTAAAAGAATATGTGGTTTATTAATCTGCTTCACTCTAAACCTATAATCAGAATAGTTTTAAATAAGATCTTCTATATGGCTCTGGTTTTTTGGGTTTTTTTCTTTGTTTAAAAAGCTAATGAAATATAATCTGCATTTTACCTTCATCCTGAAAGCCCAATAGTTGGGTTTGGTATTGCTGGCTTTTAGCAAGATGATTTTTCACCAGTATTTCAGAAAATCCTGTACAGTTCTGACCTAGAGTGTCAAAGGTCCATAAGTTGATTTATCTTCTTAGGTGGTCATGGCTGTACTAGCTCCCTGAAAAATATTCAACAGATCATTCTGAGAAACTTCCAGGGGAATTTTGTATGTCTGTGCAGGGTTTTTTTTTTCCTGCTGAATATGAACTGTTCTCTTTGTGGATTGATCTGTGCTGTGTTTGTTAATTCCTTGTTTCATTCATTTTTTAGTGCACAGTAGCTAGTCAAGGAGTCAGTCCTTGTTCTACACTAACAAGCAGCACTACGTCGCCTAGCACCGATAGTCCCTGCTCTACTCTGAATAGCTGTGCTGACAAAACAGCGGCCAACAAAAGTAGTCCCTGTGGGACCATTAGCAGCCCAAGCTCCACGTTGGAAAGCAAGGACAGTGGAATTATAGGTAAGCAGTTTAATTCCTGATAATGCAGTCACTTCTGGCTGTCTCTTCTGTAGCTTGCTTTTTGTGTGTGTGTCTGCAAAGGCTATCTGCTGCAAAGAAAATGGAGCTGAAGCTCTCTTATCTTAATTCCCGATAGCGCCGTGACTCCAATTTCTTTTTTCTTTTTAATGTAAAGTGATCTTTCATTCAATACTATGTCATTTTCTGGAATTCCTTTGAGTATTTTTTTAGGTATGTAATTGTGTTCTATTTACTTATAACGCTTATTGGGCTAGAAGGGGCTGAAAACCTGACTTCATTTATTACAAGACTGTGGTTTTCAGAGGTGTATGTTGGATGGGGAAGATTGTCGCTTTTCTGTAGAAACAGATAATGTTGCTATGGCGTAATAGTTAATAGAGTTATGAATTTCAAAGTCCTTTCTTCAGATTTCAGTACCACTATGATCTTGTTTATTTATTAGTGACATTTAAATACCGCCTCACAGTGCAAGCACTCTCTAAGCGGTTTACACCAGTAAGCAATGTATATTTACATTGCCCCCAACAATCTGGGTCCACATTTTACCTACCTCGGAAGGATGGAAGGCTGAGTCAACCTTGAGCCGGTGAGATTTGAACCGCTGACCTGCGGATCACAGTCAGCTAAAGTGGCCTGCAGTACCCCACTCTAACCGCTGCGCCACCTCGGTTGAAATATCTTCAGAGTTGATATTATCCCTGAATCTCATCTGGAAGGCAAGGACAACCTTCTGATAAGCAAAGTCAGTGTGGAAGCCAGATTCACCTAACAAGCTGTGTTACTAACTTAACAATTGCAGTGACTCACTTAACAGCTGTGGCAAGAAAGGTTGTAAAATGGGGCAAAGCTCACTTAACAAATGTCCTGCTTAGCAAAGGAAATTTCAAGCTTAACTGTAGTCGTCAATCAAGGATTTTGGTTAGAACCATGATGGCGAACCTATGGCACGCGTGCCCGAAGTGGCACACGGAGCCATGTCACCTGGCACGCGCGGCATTGCCTGTTCCTCTTCTGGGTTTCTGGCGCGCATGCGCTTGTGACGATCAGCTGACCTTCGGGCGTGCAGCAGTGCCAGAAACTGGAAGAGCTGGTCTTCCGTTTTCCTGCGTGAGCATGCGCACTGTCCAGCTGATTGTCGTGTGCGCATGCGCGCCAGAAACCCGGAAGACTAGCTGCCCCATGCACATGCGCATGCCGGAAACCGGAAGTTCATTTTTGGGCACGCGCATGCACCCTGGGCGGCTCCTCTTCGCGCACTCTCCTTTTTCAGCACTTGGTGCCGAAAAGGTTCCCCATCACTGGGTTAGAAGGTTAAAAAAGGGGATCACATGACCCTGGGAACTGCAAACGCCATAGTCTGTTCCCAAGCACTTGAATTTTGATCATGTGACCATGGGGATGCTGCAGTGGTATAAGTGTGAAAAACGGTAATAAGTCACTTTTTTCAGTGCCGTTGTAATTTTGAACGGTCACTAAATGAACTGTTTTAAGTCAAGGACTACCTGTATTCACCAACCTGTTACTGTAGCACAGTGCAGAGGATTTGTGGTATCTGAGTTGTGGGGATGATGGGTGAATGGTTCAGTAGTATTACCTAGGTATAGGCAAGGCTTGTGTGCAAAATCTTGGAGATCTACTGCTAACCATTGTCCAGTCGTTACCAACCTAAAGCGACCAATAATGTACCTCCGTAAACAAAAGTCTAAAACATGGGGCCCCAACCTCTGGGCCATGGCCCACCAGTGGGCCGTGAGCTGTGTGCAACTGGGCCGCGGAAACGGGGAAACGAGCAAGCACATATGTGCATCCCCACTTGCATAAGGAGCAAGCAAGTGTGTGCACGCACACTGTATTTGTGTGAGCAGCGGACGCATGTGCACGCAGCTCGTGCAAATGGAACTGTGTGCATGCACGCACTTGTCAGCCAGTTGTCCAGAACCATCCCCTCTCCCCCCCTTCCCCCCTGCCGGTCCACAAAGCCTGAAAGGTTGAGGAACTCCAGTCTAAAATATGGAAATAATTGTGCATATATTGTGCCTATGAATGACCTAGTGCTCTATTGCTCAGCAAAAGGCTCATCCCCACCATGATGTCTATGTTAATTGGAAGTTACCATGCCAGGTTTAATTGCCTGGAAAATTGGTTTTTTCTTATACTGAAAAAACAACACTGGCCTGTATAAAATTCAAAAAAATACTGAAGTAAATGTGCAAGCTGGACACCTAAGAGTTGCTTTCTGTGAAATGGGCAGCTACATAAATTTGATAAATAAATACAAATAAGATTTCTTACAATTTTTGTGAACCTATACATTTCCCTGGGAAGTGGCAGTACACAAAGCATTTAGCTGTTTTACTTTGAAGTTGCTGTGGCAGGGTCAAGCTTGGAGTTCGGAATGGTAGTGAAGGCAAACAATGGACACTGGTAAAATGCTGCTTGTCTTCCAAGAAATAAGACAACGTTGCTTATTTTTAAGATGTGGAAGCAGAAGAATTTTTATACTAAGGAATGTTTTGCACGCTTAAAATTGGGAATGTAAAATGAACACAAAGTGAGCTATAGAGATCTGAGCTAAACTGAAAGCTTTAGAAAATCTAGAAGAAAGCCAAGAAAAAATAGGTGGGACAATAAGAATCCTGAAAGAGTATCTGTCTCAATGTACATTAAATTCGTATTTATTCTTAGTGCTGTTACAAAAATACATAAGATGCATCTGTCTGTCACACATACTTCCCAGCAAATATTGAAAGACGGTAGTGGTTTTTGAAAGAGAAAATTTAAAATGAACTGAAAATGATGGACTAAGTTTCTTCTGTTTGCATTTATGTGTTTAGCTTATTTCCCATCTTTTCATTCATACAACCTTCAAGTCACTTCACAGCATTAAAAGAATGCAAAACTAATAATGAAATGTTCCATGAGTTCCTTATAAAATCTACTTATTCTGCGTTTATTTGATAAGGGAAGCAGACTCCATTTTCCAAACCTACCAGGCCTTTTTGGGTTGTTTTTTTAGGTTTATGTGTGCAAATATATTACTAGCATTAATGTTCATTCGGTACACAGTTTAATAAGTATGCCTTTTGTAAGGTTTTCTTGTGGAGGGAGGGCAAGCTTTGCTCAACCATGAAAATAGTTGTTCTTCTATGCCACTTAAGTCGGCTTCTATTCTGTTTCCATTCCTGCTACGTTATTCTGGGCCAGTAGCTCCTTTGAGTGGAAGACTACCTTCCCCTCCTCCTCCCACACTTTTTACTGGCTCAGATAGCTTTCCTTCTCTTTTTGGTGTTTTATTGCCTTAGCTGAAATTGTCTGTGTCTCCACTGGCATAAAAAAAAAAGTAAAGGCAGAATGTCGTCTTTTCCAGTGAGCTAAAGAAGAGAAAGGTCTGGGCTAGTGGCCAAAAGGATGGGAGGGGGGACATTTGGCAAGATGCCTTCTTTTTTAGGGTTACAGACTTGAGTGGAAAACCTCTTCCTTCAATTAGAAAATCAGGAGGGAGTTTTCTTTCATCATATATCAAAAGACCAATTTTAAAAAAAATCAAAACATTTAATAATTCTGTCACATGGAAGCATACCATAAGGCTCTCTTCAAATTTTTACATATTTTATAGTGCTTGAGTTGTTGGTCATCACAATAAAATGTTAGTAGTTTTCATGGCATATTTTCTTGAATGTTAAGAGGCGTACAGTGTATATATAGTCAAAAACTAAGAACATTTACAGCGACTATCCTATATTTTCCCAAGGATTATAATTTAAAGTGACATGAAAGAACTTGTAGACTTGCCAGATGGGTCACATAACTATCATTTCTCCTTATGTCAGTTCAAAGTTTCCCATGATTGTGTGGGTGTAACCAAAACTGTACTACTCTTACCCAGGAGCGTATTTTTTATGGATTTGTGTTTGTTGGGTTTTTAGGGACAGTAACAAGTTCATCTGAAAATGATGACCGGAGTGGATCAAGTTTAGAATGGTCTAAAGAAGGAAATCTCAGAACTGGTGTACACCAAGGAATTATTGACCGAAGGACAGATAATTGTTCACCAGTTGCAGAAGAGGAGACAACAGGATCTTCCGAAAGTTTGTCAAAAGTGGAAGCATCTTCTGGAGATGGCCCCATTACTTACATTCAAAACTGTGGCTCGTTAGGAATGCCTCGGCCCAATTCTGTTGCAGGTAAGGAAGAACTGAAGAGTTAATGTTGATTGCTTTCCAGATTTTGTTCTACTGAAGTGAAAACATTTTCCTTTAATGTTGCTCTTGTATTAGCATAAGCCGGTTCTTGTAAATTTAGATCTGTTCTTTAGCTAATGGGCAGACAGAGGCAGAGCTAAACAACAGGAAAATTTTAAAGTACAACATAAACCATAAATCTGTTTATAGAATATTCTGACTTTTGTAATAGTTCTTGCAAAAGTCACCTATGCAATTTTTTAGGATTCTAGTCAGGGAACAGAGGTTCATATCCCCTTGATTGAGAAAAGAAATTTGTCATATATGAAAGTACTTTAAAATATACCGTGTTTCCCAGAAAATAAGACCCTGTCTTATATTTTTTTGAACCCTGAAATAAGCTCTTGGCCTTATTGCCATGCACTCAAAACCCCATTGGGCTTATTATCAGGGGATGTCTTATTTTGGGGAAAACAGGGTAGTCAAGTGCATTCCTGCTGAATTATCTTCTCTTTGTTTCTATAAGTTTTAAGTCAGGTGGTGGTGGTGGTTCCTGCCTATTTTTATTTTTACATGAAATTTTTTGTGTGAAGGCTAAATAACTCAAATTCCTCACCTCTATATTTATGGCTCATGTAGTTCATTCTTGGTTAAAAATATAGCCGTCAATGGATGGATGGACAGGATTGTTGCCTTAGTGAGAAGAGCTTGTTCCACACTGCTAGAAGTATATTAAGCAAACGGGTAAGAACTGGTCACCCAATGGCATGCCTTGCTTTTCTGATGAGGTTGCTATGAAGTGTCAGTCCATTGGATTGAACTTGCCCCAGTAAGCCTAAACCAGAGAGTGACCCAGCTCTCTGTGCCAGTGTTTTTATTGCAAATAATTTGAGGGCAGCAAGAATAGAACTATCCTCTTCTTTTTGCAAGAAATGAAGATAGAATATATACAGATTTTGGCATTATAGGCTGAATTGGAGGCATGAGGTTCCCTACTTAATGAATGTATGAAAAGTGACGCTCAAATTGCACGATTGCTTGAGTGCCTATTTATATGCCTGGCATGACTTTCAGGTCTTAGCAATAGCAATAGCAATAGCACTTAGACTTATATACCGCTTCATAGTGCTTTACAGCCCTCTCTAAGCGGTTTACAGAGTTAAGCATATTGCCCCCAACAATCTGGGTCCTCATTTTACCGACCTCAGAAGGATGGAAGGCTGAGTCAACCTTGAGCCTGGTGAGATTTGAACAGCTGAACTGCTGAACTAGCAGTCAGCTGGAGTAGCCTGCAGTAGCTGCATTTAACCACTGCGCCACCTTGGCTCCTTTAATAATTCTTCTTCTAGCCAAACTTATGATTTTAGTCTTTTGATAGTTAATTCCCAATATATTCTTCCTGTGGAATTGCATAAAGGGCTCTTCTGAGATTCTATATAGAGTCCCACATAATATTACCACATTGTCTATAATGAAGTGGAAACAAATTTATTTCCCAGTTTAAGAATATGAAAGTACAAATTTGATAGATGATCTTATCAAGTCCATTTAGATAAAAGCAAATAAGATAAGAGCAATGGAAGTACAATTCATCCCTGCTTGGTTTCCCACCTTGTTGATATTAAATAATGTTGGTCTTCATATACAGGTGGTTCTCTCTTATGGACCACTCATTTAGTGACTGTTTGAAGTTACAATAGTGTGGAAGAATTAATTTGCAGTCAATTTACAACCTTTGCAGCATCCCTGAGCCACATGATCTCCATTACAGTCAGTATGCATTGTCCTGTGCCTGGTTGGACACAACAGCTTATTCTCTTGAAATTTCTCCTTTTCTAACTTCTCCACTATTGGATGAGGGGAGGAAACATGATTTTGTAGGCAATCACTCCTTTGTCTTACCCTTACCCTCCCCTTACTCTCAGAGCAGAGAGATTGGAGAGGAAGGAATTGTAGGAGAGTACTATAAGCTAAATAAGCCAAATCAGTTGTTCAATGCCCAACCGAAGAAGACATATGATCCTAGGTGCCAAGTTCTACCTTGCCAGCAGTCGACAATTCTACATAGGATTTGCACCTCACACGGTATCTGCAGGGATTCACTTATAAATGGGGTATAGCATCCACCCCTCAGTGTGACTGTGGGGTCACTTGTCAAACTGTAGACCACATCATGATTGGCTGTAAGCTGAGGGTATATCTCATTCCAGTTTCTAATTTTTTTCCAGATAAACAATGCTGCACTTCAGTGGTTAGATCACCTAGACATTAGTATCCGAATATAGATCTTTTTATGTATTTATTTATATTTAATTTATTTTTAATTTAGGTGAAATATTAGTATACATTGTCAGTCAATGTTTGTTTTGCCATATGCTAAATAAATAAATAACTATTAAGCTGTTTGTGTTGGGGGGAGAAAAAAAGCAAGTACTTTCTATAGCAATCTCTCCTTTGCCTGACCCTTTCCCTCCCCCACCGAGCAGAGAGATTGGAGAGGTAGGGTTTGCAAGAGAGTAAGCTGTTTGCTGTTCTACACATCAAAATCAGTGTGATTGCACTGGCAGCCGGTAGCCCAGGGCTGGGAGCCGCAGGTACGCTACATCAGCAGCTTACAGTATTCCCTTGCATCTTCTCATGGGATTCTTAAGATTAATTCAGGACTCTGCACATAAAAGAAAGAACTATATCCTGAATTTGCTCTAAGGATAGTTGCTGCATTATTACCTTGTCCAGCTTTCGGAATGCTTAATGTGGCATAATAATCTTCCTGTTGGAAATTTATATAACCATTATAAATCCTCTGCAAGAGGCTGCAGAGCAATAAATTTTAAACAAAAAAGAGATAGAGGGAAGTGGTCACTTTCAAGTTGAAGAACAATCTTTAAAAACTGATCTTTTTAAAGCAGATCAGTCTGTGGAGGCAAAGCTGTCGAAACTCATTTCTGTTTTGCTTGGGCAAACCTGCAGGGGGGGTCAAAACCAGATGCCAATCACAGCAATTTTATTCAGTTAGTCAATGTTTAGTGTCTTTCAAGGGGAGATCACACACATGCATTTACTATTTTGGAGACTATCCCAATATTGCAACGTTTAAGAACTCTTGCTTCACTGCATTCTGTAAAGTTATCGGTGCTTTCCTATTTGGGGTTGCTTTTTTATGCTTTTTATTAGCTGAATGAATCAGTCAGACGTGGCCTTGCATCTTCTGTAATACCGTAGAGATATTTGGATCCCCGATGGACCTCCTTCCTCTCCCCCAGTTTACCGCAGAGGCCCATTTCCATGGATCTCTGCTTTCCAATTTTCTTTTCCAGCTTGAAGTGGCTCCGCAAGTGCAGACAAGTGGCCCGGAGTTCTTTTCCCTGTTAATGCAGTTGGCCCACTTAGACAAGGAGGTGCCTTTTCCATTGTAAATGTCACTGCTTGAACAATCCAGGCATGGATAAGAGCTGCTGGATCTTAGCCTGCCCTTGAATGGCGGGTCTAAAGAAGGGAAGAAAGAAGCTGTATCTAAGTTCAAGGACTCCCTCTCGCATGTTGTAGCGTTGCTTCTTTGAGATGAGCCGCTTGTGTTCTTTGTGGGAATTACAAAGCTCATAATTCATCTGGGTGTCTCTCGGTGATGTGGATCCCTTCTCTTCATTTAGCTGTCTGCTAAATGCGTTCAGCTAATGTTAAAACCTGGTTTCTTGATCTACAGTTAGAAGTAATAGGACAGCTCTTCTTTTAATCTAATTTACTTCTATTTCCAAGCCCTTATTTTCTACTATGCATCCAAAAAAACTAACAACTGGACTATTGTCATTTTATTCAGCTGTTGTCACAGTTAACTTTACTTCATCTGCTCTGTTTTATCAACTTTCTTATTTTTGAATTTTGTAAAGGTTTTTGTTATTTCTTCTATAGCAATATAGAAAATCTAAGAGATGCTTAAATCCTTGGAAATGCCTCCAGAATTTCTAGTTTGGTTTTTTTTTAACTAGAAAGAATAATTTTAAAAAATCTTCCAGATTAAAGATAGCTTTTGGTTTGTATACTGTGTTTCCCCGAAAATAAGACCTTGTCTTATATTTTTTTGAACCCTGAAATAAGCTCTTGGCCTTATTGCCATGCACTCATAAGCCCGATTGGGCTTATTATCAGGGGATGTCTTATTTTGGGGAAAACAGGGTACAAGTCTTAATTCCCAGCCTTGCACCCTGGTTCCCCCAAAATAAGACATCCCCCGATAATAAGCCCAATCGGGCTTTTGAGTGCATGGCAATAAGGCCAAGCGCTTATTTCAGGGTTCAAAAAATATAAGACAGGGTCTTATTTTCGGGGAAACACGGTACGTGAATGTGTTGTAAGAGTTGAAGGATTTCACTTTCTACGTGCAAACAAACTCTGAATCTCTTTACATTATTGAACTTTTCTCTCTACTGCAATATATATCAGAACTCTTTAAAAATTAATTCTACTATTCAGTTTATCTGAGAACTGGAGCTATGCCAGAGTATATATTGTTGTTACTTCAGTTAGAAATAGTTGAGAAATGAGGCAGGTAGATGTTGCTTAAATGGAAAAGAGCTAAATGGGGAGAGTCCCTTACTCCAAGATATTGGAAATTATCCAACTCTCTAAACTAAATTATGTCTAAAGTGAGTTCAGCTCTTTTGGAAAACATCACACAAATATCAGGATGCTAATTGTTACTAGCCAGTCTCTGCTCTTGTGTAACCCAAAGTTTGCTCATTAAATGAGAAATGTTTCAACAACTATGGACAGCCCACTTATTACAGTTGGATATGTTTGGGGTTTCCCCCTTAATTTATATATAAATGTTAACCACGCGTTTGTTTGTTTTTAATTTCTGCTGCATAACTCAGAGTTCTAAAAAGGCGAGATTCTTGAAGGTTGTATCTTTGGGCTATTGTATAGCAATTTTTCTCCCCCACCTCCCCACCCTCCCGAAAAAGCAAAATCTGGACTTGGGTAAAGGTGTGTGGTTTGGACCAGAACTCTCTTTTTTGATATACCTCCTCTTATTAATCCTTTGAGGTAGCTACTAATTCTGAGGTTCAACAGTCTGTTTCCCTTGAAAAGATTTTATGATTAGTTATCTTTGGAAAAGAGGCTGGGAACCCAATCAATAACCGTTTATTGTTAAATGCTGCACAAAGTCTTTGTTGCCTCCTTTGGATATCCATTGACTCAAAAGTCATCTCAAAAGCTATCTTGTCATACAGAAAATCAGAAAGTTTAATATATAATTTGAATCAATCCTGATTGCTTATTTATACCCTATGACAATCATTAAGTGTTGTACCTCATGATTCTTGACAAATGTATCTTTTCTTTTATGTACACTGAGATCATATGCACCAAAGACAAATTCCTTTTGTGTCCAATCACACTTGGCCAATAAAGAATTCTATTCTTTAAAAAAAAGTCAAACATCCTATTAAAATGGAGTCAGATACTGCCTAACTGTAAATCAGTTTTAAATCCTTTCAAATGTTACTTTATATTAAAAATACATATCATAAATCATATATTTAATTGAAAAAAAAGGAGCCTTGACCCAGGCAATTTGGGCAGAGGTAGGATGTTTGAAAAATGTTTCTCTACAAATAGGAAATTATGCATAGTAAAAGTGACTTTCATGCGCAGATTTATTTCCTACTACAAAATATTTCTGGTTACATTATGTCTTCAAAAGAAGAACATGGAAATGTCTTGAGTATCTGATATTTCATAATTCAACAACTTGAAGCATAATAAATTCTTAAAATTTAGGGCCATGGAATATTATGATTGACATATTCATAGACAATAGTGATTTAACTCTTAATTAACTTCATACTCATGAAGGTTCAAGGCTCTATTTTCAGAGTGACAAAACTGCCAAAAGTAGTTGTGTGGTTCCTGCAAGGAAACATTTCAAAGATCATTGCTGCGGTTGTTGTTGTTGTTGTTTCTTGTTTATATCAGTTTTTCCAAGGAATTCTAGAGAACATATTAATTTCACATTTTCTCTTTCTCAAAGAAAGAAATGTTCTTTGTCTTAGCTTGGCAACTAGACATAATCTTCCTTTGTATGAGTAAGAGCTGAATATTTTCCTGAGAGTGAATATAGCTTCAAACTATGGCTTTATAATCCTGACCCTTTTTTCTTCCTCATCCTCCATTTCTTATGTAGAATTTAGAACAATGAACTGACAGGGTCAGGTAGCACTTTTTTAAATTTTAACCCTTGTACTTTTCCTACTTAAAAGTGTCCAAATATAGAGTGACACTTAATACATCATCAGATCATCTTTTTCCAAGACCCATTACAGCAACACTTATGAGAATATGTGATAGCATGCAAGGTCCTTACTTGTTTTATCTGAGGATGGTTTTATAATCCATGCATGAAGATGAAAAACCAATATATTACTGTATGGTTTCCTTCTTTTGAAGCTACCGTGTTTCCCCAAAAATATGACTTACCCCAAAAACAAGCTCTAGCCCGATTTTCATACCCAATATAAGCCTACCCCAAAAATAAGGCCTAGTTAAGCCCCACCCACCATCTGGTTGTACGAGGTGGATGGATACCTATTTTTAAATAGGTATCAAGATGGGGGTGGGGGTGAAGGTTCCCCACATGCCCCGCACCCGGTTACCTTACCAGAATGCTGTGAGGCTCGTCGCACTGGTGCCGCCACTCGCAGCAGAACACCCCCACACTTGCCACCTCCTACACATCAAAAAAAAAAATAAGACCTCCCCGAAAATAAGCCCGAGTGCTTATTTCGGGGCTCAAAAGAAAACAAGACCGGGTCTTATTTTCGGGGAAACACGGTAAAGAGTATACTCTTATTTTGGTCCTTTCGTTCAGCCTTGTTCAGTTCTTCTTACCTTCCTGATTAGCTAGCTATTCTCATTACAGCAACAAGTTCCACAAAGCTTGAAGATCTGAGCTATTTGGATGGGCAGAGGAATACTCCTTTGCGGACTTCAATTCGCTTACCTTGGCACAGCACTGCTGGAGGGAGAGTTCAGCAAGAAATAAAAGGTAAGACCTATGCCAAAGCCATGATTTAAAAGCTCACCATCCTTTTTTTAGAAGGCCATGCTACCAGCAGAAACTGCAGGGGATGTATTCGTGGAAAACTGTTGAAGTCTGTTTCCTTCTTTATGGCATTTTTTAATACTGATTTATCCCGCCTCAATTTGAACTTCTATTAAAAAGTGAGGACTGTGACTATGCCAATAGAAGAGAATGTTTGTAGATCAGGGTTGAACTGTGGGGTCCTAGGTACTCTTTGAGCTTGGGTGTTTGCTCGCAGACATTTCATTACCAAACTAGGGAAATCACCAGTGTTAAGTAACATCATCAGTGCTAACATCAAGCACTGATAACGTTACTTAGTTTGGTAATGAAACGTCCGCAGGAAATGGTGTAGGGTCTCCTGCTTGGGTGGGGGGTTGGACTAGATGACCTACAAGGACCCTTCCAACTCTGTTAATCTGTTACAACAATCAAGTACCAAGGTCTCCAGACTATGACTATGGTCACGAAAGGCAAAGATGACTTATTTTTTAATATTGTATTTTTCAAAGAAATAAGTTCTGGGCCCAGAACATTATACCTGAGTATTTAAAGTCAACATTTGATAGAGCCCATTTTCCATTGCTTGATATCTGGGTTTATGATTTGCTGCCATGTTCTCCCCCCCCCCCTTGGGCTGTCTATCTTCATATTAGGTCCGTGATGGCGAACCTATGGCACGGGTGCCACAAGTGGCACGCAGAGCCATATTGGTGGGCACGCGAGCTCAGGTCCGGCGTGCATGTGTGCACCAGCCGGCTGATTTTCGGGCCTTCTGGGCCCACTGGGAGTCAGGAAACAGGCTGTTTCCAGCCTCCATGGGCATAGAAAGGGGGCATAGAAAGGCTCTGGAGCCTGGGGAGACCGAAAAATGGGCGTGCCATTGCATGCTGGGAGCAGGGGGGTCAGGCGCGCATGTGCGGGGGTGCATGGAATTATGGGTGTGGGCATGCACACACGTGATCCCCTGCATTCCCCCCACCTTTTGGCACGCGAACCAAAAAAGGTTCGCCATCACTGTATTAGGTATTCTCAGAATTTGTGACTTGTTCTGCTGCCTTTTCCCTTTCTAATTTATATGATAAATGCTGGGTCCTCATCCTTTCCTTAATCCTCCTTCATATCTGTTAAGTCTTAAAGCACACATTTATTCAGGAGAATTAGGGATAAGGCTTACCGAACATGATTGTTGAAACTAAGAGCATTTTGGAATGAAAAATCTAGTGTGTTCATTAGAGAACCTAACTTCCTGATTTGTTTAGCACTCCTGCTGGAAGGAGGAGTCATGTGGGAGTAATGGAACAGCATGGACAAATATGTTTTTTTCCCTTTTAAAATCGACTCACTGTAACTGGACTAGATTATTGAATTTCAAAGCAGATTAGATGTTTCTGTAGGATTTAAATTCTTTAAAAAAAAGTTTTTTTTCATTGCTTTGTCTTCTAATAAAGTCTTTCCTTCTTTCAGCACGTTTTGTCCCATATAAGCCTCAAGATATTTTGCTAAAGCCATTACTGTTTGAAGTGCCAAGCATAACAACAGACTCTGTGTTTGTCGGAAGAGACTGGCTGTTTCAAACAATAGAAGAAAAGTTGAAGAATCCCAAGCAGACAGAGACGAGGGGAGCTGTTGTGATTGGAAATGTGGGATTCGGGAAGACGGCTATTATTTCCAAGCTTGTGGCACTGAGCTGCCATGGGGGTCGCATGCGGCAAATTGCTTCCACCAGCTCTGCTTCTCCCAAAAGTAGGTTTGAAACTTTTTTTTTTCCTATTTAAGGGGGGGGGGGATTTTAATTCAGAAAGTGGAGCTATATGTGCTTTTGTGTAAATGTGTCTTATATGGATTGCCATTCCTAAAGGGTAGTAAACTTTCTATTAACAAATCATAAAATTGTTATTCTCCACCACCCCCGCCCCGCCCTGTTAATATGGAAAGACAAGCCCCTGTCTACAGGTAGTCCTTGATTTATAACGATTTGTTTAGTCACTGTTGAAAGTTAATTGAAAAAAGTGACTTATAACCAACCGATCCTCACACTTAAGCATCCCCACGGTCACATTATCAAAATTCAGGCACTTGGCAATCAGCATGTATTTATATGATGGTTGCAGCATCCCAGAGTCATGCGATTGCCTTCCAGCTGGGTTCAGACAATTAAAATCAACAGGGGAAGCCAGATTCATTTAACAACCATACGATTCACTTAACAACAGCAGTGATTCATTTAACAGGTGTGGCAAAAAAAAGGCGGTATAATTGGGTTCAACTTACTTAATAAACATCGTGTGTAGCAATGGATCGTCTAGTCCCAACTGTGGTCATAAGTTAAGGATCGCCTGTGTTCACGTTGTATGTCAAGACCCGTTTGACATTCATTAAGTGCCGTTTGATGCACAGAAGCACCTGAAGCTTTCTCCCCCCCTCCCCCCACTGCCTGGAGCTCCCTTCTGATTTCAAATCAAAATTGATGGCAAAAGTTCCCCTCTCCAGTTTTGAGGTGGGGAACACATGAAAACACCAAATATAAGCCCTAAAATATTTAATATCATTAAGACTCTCTAACCTCACAAGACCAGAGAAACACAGAAAATCTTTATTTTTCTCCTGTGCAGCCTGCTGAAGCCTTTCCCTTCCCAAAGGTGTTTCCATTGAACCTCTTTTACTGTCCTTCGATGCCACGGATTTTGCATGCAACACTTCAAATTTCCACAGCAATTTTCATCATTTGAATAATTCTGTCATTGTATACGTGATGCAAATTACCTCATTGACTTGTTTATGTCATTTGCATAATAACATGTAATTTTCTTCATGACATCATGCAATTGAACTGACATTTGTGGATACTGGACATCCCCTCCTCAGGGTTAGGTGGATAAAAGGAGGTGTCATTTTAATTGTGGCTTGCAGTTAAAAGCTTTTTATCCGAGATGTTGATTTCATCTATGGAGATTCTCAGTCATCCAGGTCATGGTTGTCCCAAATATGCTTTTCAAGAGGCAACTGGACTTTCTGGTTTTTCCTTTGAAGACGTTTCACTTCTCATCCAAGAAGCTTCTTCAGCTCTGACTGGATAGTGGGAATGGAAGGATTTATACTCTTTGCAGACAGCTGGTCATTTGCATCCTTTTAGAGAGTCATGTGATCAAAATTCAGACCCTTGACAACTCATCCATATTTATGGCGGTTGAACTGTCCCAAGGTCATGTGAGCTCCTTTTCTAACCTTCTAACAAGCAAAGTCAATGGGGAAGCCAGATTCACCTAACAACCGTGTTACTAACTTAACAACTGCAGTAATTCACTTAATAACAGTGACAAAAAAGGTCGTAAAATGGAGCAAAACTCACTTAAGAAATTTCTCACTTAATAACAGAAATTCTGGCCTCAGTTGTGATCGTAAGTCAAGGCTTATCTATACATGGTCCTGTAAACGGTCTTTTTTATACTAAATGTGAAAGTTGTTTGGCTGCAAAGTTCACCTCCTTTATGAGCTATGCGCTTTGCATTCATTAATCCAGTCCTATGATCGCTTGCTTATTGGGAGATTACTCCTATTTGCCTGGATGGGAGATGAAGATGTGGTTCCTTTTGCTCCACTCACTGGAGTGTGCTTTTTCTCATAAAGATCCTGGATAAGGTTCTGAAAGATGTGGGCCAGGAAGCTAAAGCGGCTTGAAAAAGGAAAATCTGAAGAAAATTAAGAGGAACCCAAAAATGAGAAAGGGGGGGGGGGGGAGCAAATGAAAGGTCCATTGTGATGATGATTGCGGTCTGCCATTTTCTTGGATCATGTTTTGGCAGGGAAACTGAAGAGCAATTTCTCCTGCAGGCTTCAGTGAAAAGTGTGTGGATCACGTCCAGATCCTAGTCAGTCTATGTCAGACTTCTTTATCCACATGGATAGGATTCTAGGTGCCGTCTTATATGTGCCGGATGGATTTGACAGCTGGTGACAGGGAGCTATTTATCCTGTTTCCAGAAATGATGCAAAAAACTGGTGTGTGAAGAGAGGACACAGAGCTTCAGCCAGAGGCTGTTAGCTACAGATAAAATTGTGGAAGGCCAGAAGATCAACACTTTAAAAAGATGCCCAGGGAGCTCTGTAGGACTAAAAGAGAAAATAAATTCTAATTTAAAGTGAAAAAAAGTGGAAAGTCATATACTGAATCATATATTGAAGAGAAGAAATAATCGTATATTCCTGGCAAATCCACAGATTCAATACTTAACTTATTTGTTTTGTTTCACAAGATGAATTTGTACAAAATTTGAATTGATTCAGTTGATGTCAATGTTCAGAGCTGGGCACAAATTCTGCTTCTAACTTACCATTCTTTTCCCTCCCATTCCTGTTCACAGCATAGCTAATCACCACATTTAACAGGGCCCCTGAAACTGGGATGGACTTGAGGGAAGGGTAGAATGGATGCGAAGGAAAGATCCTATTTCATCATGTATTCATTAGATGCCACCTCCACACAGTACTTGTGTACTCTACAGTAGCATGAGTGCTTTTGGCCTTGAGCTCTTGGCTGATTTCTAAGTACTATTGAGGTCCATTATATCTCACAATTAATGTCTGTCTATCTATCCTCTCTCTCTCAGTCCATCTCTCTCTCTCTCTCCTCCCTCTCCCATTCCCCACCCCCCCACCTATGTATACCATTTGCTGACTTGTAGCCTTTTGGGAGTAAGACTGTGCGACAAAATGTGATTGTTTTTAAAATTCTGACATGAAGATACAAACAGAAATCAGTGTAGCATGACACAATTTTGTGGGAGCCGGGGTGGGGGGGAGTGTGTGTGTTTGCATGCATGCGCACACAATGCCCTTTCTGTAATCCACTTCTTTGGAGATGCTGGCTTGTTTCAGTTAATTTCTCGTGCCAAGATTTTGTTACCAGAAGACTCCAAAGGGAAGCATAGCCAGAAGCTATATGCTGGAGTCATAACTGGTAACACCTGAGAAAAGAACACAAAATCCAAACAGTGTTTAGGTTTCTCTTGAAGACTAAACATCTCCAGCATTACAGATACATAATTTACACCACAAATGGATGCCGTGTGTTATAACTCTGGTCTCTGCTTCTTCCCCTGCAGCCAGTGATCCTTGTCAGGAGATTCCTCTCAGCCAGCTTCCCCCGTCTCTGGTTCCTTCAGCTGGTACCAGTCCAGCCAAAACTTCAGCCGGTCCTCCTGCTCAGGAACATCAGAACCAAATGGATGAATCAGTTAGACGCCTTGCATCCAAGGTAGCACATTTAATGCTAAATGGGTTTTTCCCCCCAGTTTTATGAAAATACAAAAACAATGATTTGTGAGCATTCTCCCTGCGACATGAGATTATTTTACACACACACACACACACACACACACACACACACACACACACACACACGTCAAAAAGTAATGCCATTTTCTTTAGGACAGGTATAATTACCAACACAGGAACATGTAGCATACATCAAAATGAAGCTGGTCCTCTGTGGATCACATCCCTACTTCTCAACATAGTCACCATTTCTCTCAATAGCAATGTTCCACCTTCAAATGAGAGCATGTATCCCTGCCTCGTAAAATTTTGTTGACTGTTCTTTGAGCCTTCACTGCAGTTTTCACTTCCTCGTCACTGAAATAATGTTTGCCTCTCAAACCCTCTTTCCCACCTGCATACATTGCTATAATCTAAAGTATTGTCCTCAAACACATTTTGTAATCGTCTATGAATGTTCACAGGGGTTTCCCCCTCAGCAACAAGGAATTCAATCCCTGCTCTTTGTTTTTGACGCAACTCTAAGGGGGCAGCCATTTTGAATTTTCCTTGCGAGTCTAAAAACCTGAAAAGTAAGAAACAAAATATTTCAGAACTTAAATGATATAATCATTTATAACTGGGAAAAATTTCAGGTATTTTTATCAAAAACTTCACCTGAAATAAAGAAAATGACATTACTGTTTGACTCACCCTCGTACATACATCAACATCAACATCAACATAAACAATTCAGGATGCTGTGCAGATAGGCAAGCTTGTGTCTCACCATTTTATTTTATTGTTTTTTAGCTTTAATATAACCTGATCAATTTGCTGCACGAAGGCAGAGAAGAGACAGTGCACATTCTTGAGGACTATTTTTCCCTTCCTAATTTTGCTGCTTCTATCTGACTTTGGCAGGGTTAATCTGTGATTCCAAAAGGAACAACAACCCCCCCCCCCACTTCTTCATAGTTTATTTCCTCATCTATTGGGAAGAGGGAGGGGGAGAAATAAAACATTGGATTTAGCAGCTTACAGTGTGTTCGTCACTGATGTATCTAACAGTTACGTAAACTGGAATTAGCAGATTGCACCAGGGATAATTCTAATGCATTTACTTTGGTAGGAAGGATTGTGAAAATAGGAAAGCCTTGCAAAGGATTGAAAATAAAAGAGGATTTGCTTTGGTGTTGAAGTATTTACTTTAAGCAGTATTATATAACTATTATCCTAATGCTGTCATCCTCAGTGCAGTGCTATGTTTAGAATTTGATAGAAAGCACACACATTAATGTAATGTAATTTAATTTAATTTAAGCTATAGTTTTATGCACCCTTGCTTGGGTGTACACTCTGGAATTCAGCTGTATTTCTGAATAATGAAGTACAATTGCTTAAATTAAATTGAATGTTTCTACTGTGAGTGCACTAATTAAATGTACCTCAACTGTGGAGACTCCAAAAGGAGGTTCATGACAGTTATTTAATTCTTTGATACCACACTTTCAAATAAAGGTAGAGTTAGAGTTGATTGTCAGCAACCAAAATAGCATTCTGCAAAAAAGCAAACAAATGAACAAAAAGACAGACTGTACACACTGGATTGGCATGCTGCTCTATTGAATACGTGGACTAAAACTTTCTGGTTTTATTTACATATTGGCAGGAACCTCCCCCGTGGGGTTAATGAGGTGCCATATTTATTTCCTATTGCTTTAACTATTTATTCTGGCGTTGGGTACAGAGTAAATTCTTTCAGTACACAGCACAGGATCTCTGATGCTGACCAAGATTATAGGATGGAAAGTAGAAGCTTTTAAACATTTTCTCCTGCTGAAGAATTGATCCTAATTTGATGGGGGGGGGGCTTTTGTTTGCAATTTGCATTGCCAAAAATGTTCTTTTGCTTCCTTAAATGAAGTGAAAGGATGAGAAATGAAGTGAAAGGATGAGAAATTCCCAGTCCTGTTTAGATGATGTAATGGGGGACAAAATGTGTATGTATTCTTGAATAAGAGAATGTTCTGTAGAATGGATGAAACTGATAATGAGTTTCTCTTGAAAACTCACGTACTGGCCATGAAATGAATTATATCTGATGACTTTCAAAGGCCTTTCAAGACTTTCTGTAAAATACTGAGCAAAAAATTAAGAACTCCATCCTAAATGTTTCTTGAATATTCTCTAAAACTCTTACATCAATATGTGCTATATTATGTAATACATAAGATTTTTTTTGGGGGGGGAAGAAAAATAACATTTTATAGAGATATTTATAAGTGAATTTATCACAGTTAAGAAAAAATGCCATACTGTGATTCTGCTGTTGCAAAAAATAAAAATAAATTATTCAACCGTTGCATAGAGAATTATATTAGATGTACAATGCCGAGGGCCGGATATATTTAGCTAATGGATGTAAAAATATATACACACATGCTGAAGAAAAAGATTTGCTAATTTTAACGATTGTATGTTAAACTAGAGTAGTGAGATCTGCACATACAGTTTGAATATTCTTTTGAGGTTTATAAAATGGTTTAAGGAATAATTCGAGTGCATTTCAGCCTGGGATACTCCTTTTTCATTATTTTGTGTGGTTATCAGCCAGAAATGCTAAACAGTGTTTTTTTTTGTAAAGGTCGTTGCCTATCACTACTGCCAAGCTGACAACACTTACACATGCCTTGTCCCAGAATTTGTGCATAGTATCGCAGCTCTACTATGCCGGTCACCTCAGTTAACAGCATACAGAGAACTTTTGATAAAGGAACCACACCTACAAAGTATGCTTAGCCTTAGGTCCTGTGTTCAAGATCCTGTGGCAGCATTCAGAAGAGGTGTATTGGAACCACTGGTGAATCTTAGGAGAGGTAAGCAGGAAAACATACACGTAGCCAGTATGGAAAAGTATGTAGAGTATTTTATAGCAGCGGACTGGAGAACAGTAGAAAGGTTTCCTTTCTTTGAAAGAGGACAACAAATACCATACAGAATGAGACGGGATGGAGGTGATGTAAAAAAGGTAAAGGTTTCCTGTCTAATCGTGTCTGACTCTAGGGCGCGATGCTCATCTCTGTTTCTTGGCCAAGTGGTCATGTGACCAGCTTGGTTATGCGCCAAAGGCACACACAACCTTCCCACCAAAGTGGTACCTATTTATCTACTCGCATTTGCATGCTTTCGAACTGCTAGGTGGGCAGGACCTGGAGCTCACCCCATTGCGTGGTACTCACAGCGTCTCAAACCTAGGCTTTCCAACTGACAAGCTCAGCACCTTTAACTACTGTTGTTATTATTAATTAAACTTGTATGCTGTTGGACTCTGGGCAGCTGACAACAATCAAAGAAATTACAATAAATGATACATTGTTAAAAGATAGCAAGCGTGATGAAGTGAGGGATTCCGCTCTTCCTTGCTCATTCCTTCCCTTCCCAGGGCTTCACGGCTCTTCTAAACAACGGCAGAGTGGGAGGGGGCATCTGAATCTCAGGAGGAACCCCATTACAGGAAACTGCTAGAGAGAAGGCATACATCCAGGGTTCTAGAGATGGTATGACTATGTATGTGTCATATAGGGCTTTATAAGTGAAAATCAGCATCTTGACTTGTACCCGGAAGCAAATTGGTAACCAGTGCAGTTCATGAAGCAAAGGTATTACATGGGCATATCATGGCAAGGTGCTTAGTAACTAAGGTGAGTAGGGCATGAATGACTATCTGAAGACATCCCCCAATCTAGGAAAGAGGGCAACTGGTGTTGCCAGATGGTGGTGTGCAAAAGCCGTCTTGCCACAGATGACGCCTTCTATTCAAGCAGGAGCTGTGAATGCACGGAGCTCCCCAGATTATGTATATGTTTATTAGATAGAGAGACAGAGAAAGAGAGAGTTGATATATTAGTCTTAAATTAATAATGAACATTAACATCACAAAATTTTTAGATTATAGTTCTATATATTTATTGATATGCTTCCAAACTGTCTGATCTATACAATAATGGAAAACACGAATTATTCATGAGAGGCGCCGTGTATCCATTTGCAAAATGGAACCTCAGGGTGCCATGCAGATGTTTGTTCCACAATCTAGAAATGCTTTGTAATCATTCTACTTTTAGCAATGTTGCCACTCTCTAGATAAAATGAAATGCAGTTGCTATACGTTCATTTAAGTATATCTGTTAGATAGAAATTGAAGCAAATACCAGCCTGGATTGCCGTTTTTTTGATGAAATATCTAAGTAGATAAAACATTCATCACTTTTTTCTTTTGGTTGTTAGTCATGCTTGATTTAAAAAATGACAACATAATACAGTATTTGTATTATTATTTTTTGGTCTATAATCCATTGTGTAAATTTAAAATGGGATGTTTGGGTTCTTTCAAGAAGGCGCGAAGCTACTCAGTGCTATATTGTTTTTTATTCTCACTGACCATTGTAATGAATTTCAGAATTTTTGTCAGTATTGTTTTATGTTATTATTTGTTATTATTATTTTTTAGTTACATCCTATAAAAAGAAATGCTGTAGGTTATAATTAGTGTGTGCTTAAAATATGCATTTAATAATGTTTCCAAATAGAACAATAACAAAGAAATCACACCTTGAGAATTTTGGTAATACGTTGATAGATTATATCATTGCATAAGAAATAGCATAAAATAGACTAAATATTTGGGCATGTAGGAGCTACTTTTTCAGGGGATGAAAGCACATTAAAGCATATCGTCTGCTTATCAATAAATATCTTGGATCTCTTGTCAGTTTAGTATGAGCAGATTTCTGGGAAATTGTCAAAGTGGGACATTTGTTTTTCCTTTTAAAATTAAAATGCTTTTTTTTTTAAAAAATCTAGCTTTTAACTGCCTATCTTATTAAGATGGAATTGCATTTGTGGATACCTCTTTTAACTTCAGAATAGTAGATTCATGGCAAAGATTTGAATAGATTGATCTGATTTATTAGAGAGAAGTCTCCTTTACAGACAGCAAAATAACATTCAGCTATGCCACTTTTTAGTAAAGGAATCTTCACTGTAGGTTTCTTAGAAAATAGGTAAAATACATTTTTTTATATTTAAATTAGTTGGCCAATGTGTGTCAAGAGGAAATAACCTTTGATTATTTGCTTCATCCTATGTTCCATGTATATAAATTAAGGGACATTAATACTTGTTTTTCTAATCAGAAATCACATTGCTGAAATATATTAATAAATGTTCTTACCTCTTTTGCTTTTTCACCATCGTGTCCTTCAGAACAGAAAATTTCAGAAGAAGAATGCATCATTTTGATTGATGGCTTAAATGAAGCTGAATTTCATAAACCTGATTATGGGGATACAGTTTCTTCATTCATCACAAATATTATTTCTAAATTTCCACCATGGCTAAAACTGATCGTGACTGTAAGAACAAACTTTCAGGTAATATTTAAGCAAATGGTGGTATAATTTTTGCTCCGTTAATAACATTGCACTCTCAGAACAGAAAAGGCTGTTTTAAATTTTACTTGGAAGGACTAATCTGAACTCTGTGACAGTTTCTGCTGTTACAAACTACACATAACGCAGGAATGGCCATCATCATAGTTTATACGCAATGGAGGCTTGTACAAAAGGTCATAATGTATTTGTTGTGGGTCTGCAATATTTGTATTCAAGTGTTTACATTGTATAGTAAGAATGTTGTTCCACACCAATGCCACTGTGAGTCAGTTTGAATCACATTGATGCTTACTAAAATCTAAAACGTAGGAGTTGAGAGCTGTGTAGCATTCTGAAGCAGCTGTAGTGACCTGATGCAAGTCTTTTGATTATGTACCACACAGGTCCTTTTGCTATAATTTCTGTTCTTCTTCCCATTTTCTCTCTTGTTATGAAACTTCTGTGGTTTCAGAGTTTTATTTTTAAATTCCTTTTCTCCAATACAATCTGATTTCAAGATGTAGATTATAAATCTCTGAATTGAAGAATGCTAGGGTTCAGTTTAGAGCAGAAATCACTTCCCAATCTTGACCACAGCAGGAGCCTAACCAGGAAGACTATCAGAACAGTATGTCAGAAAGTCATATGATTGTCTCCTATTAAAGCATATGGGGAAAGCTTTTTCATGAGTATAAGATGTCTCATTGTTTTGCATATCCCGTTGTTTACTGTATATTGAGCCTTTAGCTTTTAAGTAACTCTAGTTTGGTCACAAGAACAGGGTCAGGATCAACCACTGTCAAGTTATTAAACTTGACCTGTATCAAAGATTACCATTTTAGAATGCAAATAAAATATTTTGAATGCTTTTTTATATAAAACCATTCAGGCAGACTAGAAAAAATGCATCAATTTGTTTTGTGTATATAAGGAATCTGGGGTTGTTGTTTTTTTGTCCCTGATGATAAGTGTTCGAATATTGAATTGTTGTATGAATATAAGAAATGAATAAAGGTATTGTTAGACCAAAGAGTTCCCTGTTAATTTAATAAATAAATACACACTAGTGCTAATGCGTCTTTCTAATTCTCACTCAAAAAGCGTTCACCAGCTTTAATTTAGCATGTTTTTAAAATCAGTAGATATAATAATGAAGTTTGACAAATGCTATAAAGTACTTATTTCTTTCTCCTTCCCTCTCTAATGCAGGAAAAAACCAGCTCACACCCTTTCTTCACAATCTCCTTGGACGATTTTTCAGACAACAAAGAAATACAGTCTGATTTAAATGCATATATTCAGTACAGGATCAATGCCAGCCAGGATATAGTAAACAATATTTCCCTCAATGGAAAAGTTGATGCCACAACTATTGGGAAAGTGAGCAACCACTTGATCTTGAGGAGCATGGGATCGTATCTCTATTTGAAGTTGACACTAGATCTCTTCCAGAAGGGTCACCTGGTGATTAAAAGTGCAAGTTACAAAGTAGTTCCAGTATCTCTTTCTGAGCTTTATTTACTCCAGTGCAATATGAAATTCATGACAAATTCAGCCTTCGAAAGAGCCCTCCCGGTGCTGAATGTGGCTCTAGCGTCCCTTCACCCAATGACAGATGACCAGATCTTCCAAGCAATTAATGCTGGCCAGATACACGGTGAACAGGAGTGGGAAGAGTTCTCGCAGAGGATGGAAGCCCTTTCAGGCTTTCTGATAAAAAGACGTGACAAAACACGGATGTTCTGCCATCCTTCCTTCAGGGAGTGGCTTGTTTGGAGAGCAGATGGGGAAAGCACTGACTTTTTGTGTGAGCCAAGGTAAAATATAGGAGATACTAAAGAGAAAAGCTTTTAAGAGCAATCATATTGTACACTTAAGTTGAAGGATACATGGAGTTGAAAAATAAAAAGGAGATGTGGTGCATATCCAAAAGTAGGGGTCCTACAGTGGTTAAGGATGAATTATTATTTATTAGATTCTGCATTTTAAAATTTAGTAACAGGAAGGATGATTTCTCATCTGCTGTAATGCTAGTTAGTCTGACTGTCCAGCATTGAAAATCATTTACCAAATTATTCTGGTACACTTTCAGTCAAGACTTTCTCAGATTTGCAGAGATTACAGACACTTCAACAGATGGAATACTTATTTTATTTTATTTATTTCAAACATTTACTGTATATAGCTGCCCATCATATAGAATAATATGGTAGGAGGGAACCCATTTGGAGAAATCTATTAAGTTTTTGAATTTGGGGCACTGATAAGTATTTTTCCGCCCCAGTTGTCATTTGCGAATCCTATAAATTAATTTGGGTATGGTCTGTAATGGAATTATTGATGTCTACAGTGACATTCATATTATTTAGGGGGGGGGGAGTTCAGCTATCTAAGATTTATGAGCCCCTGCTGCTTGGTGCTCTAAATTTAGAAGCAGTTGAAAAATTAATGAAGGAGAATGAATGAGCATGTTGGCTCCTGGAGAAATGTACTTCATCAGGTCTATTTTGCTAAGCAGATGTATCATTTGCATGCTAGTCCCGGCGCTGCAGCAGCTCTAACAATTCTCTTTCCTAGCTCCGAGCATTTCAGTATGCAAAATTGGGGATTTAGTGCTGAGCAGAGCTATCCTTCGAGGCTTTCTTAACTACACAAATGTAACACTGACTCGGGCTCTAACAGGTCTTCAGATGAGTTTTTCATGCCACAAAAATTACAGTAAGGTGCATCTGAAAGCCAGGCGTTAAAAACACTGTGATGTGTCTTTGAGGGAGAGAATTGTTCAAAATAAAAATAAAGTTCAGTTACATGTGTGAAAACCATTAAATACCACTAAAGTAATTTTCTCCAAGGTGTCTTTCAGTTCAGAACAAAGAGGCATTTATCACAATAACCTTGTGATAGATAGATTGTGCTAGTGAAGGGTGGGAAACTTGCAGCCCCACATCTGCAGTAAACCCAGGGTTATCTCCTTGTGGCGTTTCTGATGATTCCCCAAACCTGATTTCCTCGTATTTTCAAAGATAAAGGAAAATATATAACTGCACATACATAAAAATATCCTAAGTAGTCACAGTTGACTCAGGAAGATTTCTAAAATAGCTTCCCCTGCCTGCCCCCCCCCCCCCCCCCCGTTGTGCTGTTCAGGTAATCCTCAATTTATGTCTACAATTGAGCCCAAAATTATGTTGCTAAGTGAAACATTTGTTAAGTGAGTTTTCCCCCATTTTATGACTTTCCTTGCCACAATTGTTAAGCGAATCATTGCAGTTAAGTTAGTAAACTGTTAAGTGAACCTGGTTTCCCCATTGAATTTGTTTGTCAGAAGGTCGTAAAAGGGGATGACGTGACCCCGGGACACGGCAATCATCATAAATAGGAACCAGTTACCAAGCATCTGAAATTTTATCACATGACCATGGGGATGCTGCAGTGGTCATAAGTGTGAAAAATGGTCATAAGTCACTTTTTGCTCTGCTTGTTGTAACGTTGAACGGTCAGTAAATGAACTGTTGTAAGTCAAGGACTACCTGTGTATGTGATGTGGCCTCACCCATCTCACAAAATGCTAAGAGTGTCCATTGTCACCAAAGCATTGCTTTCCCTTATCATTGTAATGAGTATAATTACTCAATAGTTGCCCCGAACTGCAAGATTGGTGACATATACATTTAACAAATCAAATTAAATTATACTGCATTATTTGACAATTCTTATTTATTATGAGGTATTGTTTTTATGTAGGCAGCATATATTTCGATTGATCTTGAAAACTAATCTTTAATCCTTCATTGGGAGGAAATTCTGAGGCTAAACTGAGAAGTTAGCAAAAAAAAAAGCTTTCTGTATTATTTGAAGAATATAACATGGATAAGTCCATGAGGTCACTAAGAGTTGAGCTCAAATAAGTGATTACGTTTTTGTTTCTTTTAATCTCGTAACGTGCATAAAATATTAACCCATTGAAATACATTGGAAGTCATCTTTTTGAAGATCTAATGTTGACTTACATTAGCGTAGTTACATTGTCATAGTTTTATTATGATCAGGAAAAAACCCAAAATATTTGTATATCTGCTTACGGTTTGAATATTGCGCAGGGAATTGACAGTGGAGTTTGCACAACTTTGTAATCATGCATATTTATACTTAATTTGTACAGGTATTATAAATACAATACGTTTCCTTCATAAAAAGAACTAGTTTAGTTTCTGAATGATGTACAAATAACAATAACAGATCAGAGTTGGAAGGGACCTTGGAGGTCTTCTAGTCCAACCCCCTGCTTAGGCAGGAAACCCTACACCATTTCAGACAAATGGTTGCCCAATCTCTTCTTAAAAACTTTGAGTGTTGGAGCATTCACAATTTCTGGAGGCAAGCCATTCCACTGATTAATTGTTCAAACTGTCAGGAAATTTCTCCTTAGCTTTAGGTTGCTTCTCTCCTTGATTAGTTTCCATCTATTGTTTCTTGTCCTGCCTTCAGGTGCTTTGGAAAATAGCTTTTCCGGCAAAAAAAGTCCATTGGATAAGTTGAATGATGACGTACAACCATGTGATTTACTTGCCGTAAATTTACTTGGCTGTATCTCACTTAATGACTTTCATACAATGGTCATAAAATCGAATCTGGTCATGTGGTGACTCAATTTACGACTGCAACAACTTACAACCAAAATTCTAGGTTCAATTGTGCTTGTAAGTCAAAGACTTATCTGTAGTACTAATAGCTTTTTTACTTCCTAAGTTTAATATATTTTGAAATTTAAACTGTAGGCAGAGGAAAGCGAGAATGAAAATTTGTCGGTTGAGATAGTCCGAGGGGACTTATTATTAGGAACCATTTTAAATTTGTCTCCATCCTTTGTGTTGTTGCATTTAGGAATGGGCATGCTCTTCTTGCATTCCTCTTTTCACGTCAGGAAGGAAAACTTAACCGTCAGCAAACAATGGAACTCGGGCATCACATTCTTAAAGCTCACATTTTTAAGGTAAGAGATACATTTTATTTTGCCATTCAATCCACCTATTGTACATGTGATGGCCGATCCCCGGAATCTCTGCTCCACATTACATTCGTATGCCCCCACTATCAAGACATAAGATCAAGACTCATCTCCCCTATTTCCCAGAGATTCCCTGGTTCACCGGATCTGTTCAACCTTTATTTTCTACTCCAGGATATAGATCCTAATATAACCTCAAAGGTGGCAAAAAATTTTGCTGCAGTCGTGGCTGGGGAAAAATGGAGGAAAAGACGGGTAACCCCTACGGCAGAGGATCACTAGTATTGACGGTATAGATTGTAGTAGATGGTGTACTGTCACATGATCTATATTTGTAAAATTTACCCCCCTCTTTATGTGTATTTTAAATTGGTCTCTGACCACAATAAAAGCTAGCTATCTTATCTATCTGCCATTTAATCTGCCTTTTTGGCGTATTCTTTGTTAGGTATTTCTGCCACAATGCCTTACATTACAACATTCTTGAGCTTAGAAAGAACTGGAGGCCAACACCACTAAAGAACTGGCAGCTGTGACTTCACATTGTTGTGCATAGTGATAGTTGTTCTTTATTATTGTTACTTGCTTGTATACAAAAGCATTCCAAATTTATAAAACACAAAATACACAATTTTAAAAAAAACAGAGAAAGGGAAACAAATATAGAAACAAAAGCCATTACTTGAACATTCAAATGGAGAAGGCTTGATTTAAGATACATATTTTCAGGTGCAGCATTAAGATATAATATTAGGTGCTCTTGGAATTTCAATGATTTGAGCATTCCAGAATGGAGAAAACCTTTAAATATCACTAAACAGAAGACTGTTAACAGAAGGCCACTGAACAGTTCCTATTTTTTCTGGGTACATGCATTAAGTCCTCCCCTAATGATCTCAGAAATAGGATCAGCTTATAACAACAAAGATGATCCCTTGGCTATCCTGATCTTAGGTTGTTTAGAGCTTTGAACCTATTTATTTATTTATTTATTTTGTGAGATTTATATACCGCCTCACAGTGCAAGCACACTCTAAGCGGTTTACACCAGTAAGCAATGTATTTTTATATTGCCCCCAACAATCTGGGTCCTCATTTTACCTACCTCGGAAGGATAGAAGGCTGAGTCAGTGAGCCAGTGACCTTGAGCCAGTGAGATTTGAACCGCTGACCTGCGGATCACAGTCAGCTAAAGTGACCTGCAGTACTGCCTCTAACCGCTGCGCCACCTCGGCTCTTTACCTACCCCATCATATAATTGGCAGCCAGGGCAGTTGCTTCAACGCACCCAGACAGACACCCCTAAGTAACTTGCATTCTAACCAAACTCCCCTTTTGAAAACAACTTGAAGAGTAGTCCTATCAAAAATGCATTAAGGTAATCTAATAAATCTGAATTTATCAGTGTATTTTATTTTTATCAGAATATTAATAGTTAGACTGCTTCTGTCTAGGAAAAGCATAATTGGAATACCCACGTAAGTTTGCAGTAGGGTCTCCTAGTTATTCATAGACCTCCCATTTTCTTGATCGCTCTAGGAATGCTTCCAAATCATACGTCTGTTCTTCTGGGAGAATCTAAATCCATCAAATGTGGCAGCATCCCAATTCCAATACTTGGAAACTATCCATCCACAAAGTGTCTGTCTTGTCTCAGTTTATTGACCTTCATCCACCCCATCCAGTAGATGCTGGTTGCAGATCCAGTAACATCTCTAGCCTTTACTAACTCCTATTGATGGCACTCAGCTGTAGGGCTTTATCTTGATGCTAAATGCTGGTAGGATCAAAATCATGCCAGTAACTATCCATGGCCAGAGGTGTACTCCTCAGATACTACTTTCTGAATCCATCTCTTTCAAACCAGGATCAGAAACCCTCACCCCCACCGTGTAACTATAGAATTCATAGCTGAAAATTTCTCAAGACAATATAGGAGGATATCATAATTGGCAGCATCAAAATGTCCCAAAATTGCACTTCCTCTGTCTCCTGTATAGTTATCTGACAGGATGACCGTAGTTATACTGTATGGTTTTTTAAATTGTTTTTAATACTTGTATTGTTTGTATGGTTGCTTTATTTTTTAGATTTTTGTTTTTGTTAATATTTTAATTGTAAGATGACCAGAATCATAAAATATGAGAAAGATGTCTATATAAATTGATTAGATAAATTGAATAGTTAGATATCTAGAAAGACAGATTGTTTTTCCCCCAAAGCCAGACTGGAACGGAAATTGAAAAAGATTAAAATACTTGGGGGGGGGGAGACTAGAGCTTCACCCGGGGTGGGCTTCAAAAATTTAAGCAATGGGTTCTCTGCCCAGTTGCTAGGTGGGCGTGGTCATGGTAGGCGTGGCCTACTCGACCTCCTGCACCACGGTGGGGGGGGCGTTTTCACCTTCCCCAGGCTCCAGGGGTGAGATTTGGAGGTTCTCCGAACCGGCCATAACGTTAGCTACGGGTTCTCCTGAACCCGGGCGAACCCGTAGCAGCCCACCCCTGGCTACACCTATAGCATTCTCTCAACCATTTGTCCCAGAATGGGATATTGGTACTAGGGCAACGGTTGGCAAATCTCTGGATGCAGGGTGAACTTCTTCAGGAGTGGACAGACCATTTTGATACCATTTAGGGACCCTTACATTGGATGGGCAATCCTTTTTGTTCCAAGAGCTGCATCTGTATCTATGCAGACATGCATAGTTACATGTCTGTCTCCCTTCTGGGCACTCCATCACATTCTAGTTTTCTTTATGTTACAGGTCAGAAAAAAGAGAAGGTAAAAAAAATAAATTCCCTTCAGGCAGGGAGAAAGCACTGCTGCCTGTTGCTATATCCATGCAGTGGCACAAGGAGCCCACATCAGAAACAGGGACAGATCCTAAGGCCTTTAGAGTGCAGAGTGGCTACATGTGCTTTAAAAGATTACGCATCTTAAGTATATTTTTATGCCTGATAAACCACTATGATAACCACCCTGAGAGGGCTTTTTTTTTTAATGTCAAGGAACATTCAAGGCTGTAATTTCCTCTCCCTGCAATTCTGTGGTTTCAGTTTTTGTTATCATCACCGTTAATTTTGTCTTGCCAGGGACTGAGTAGAAAAATGGGCATTTCTTCCAGTCACCTTCAGCCCCTGTGGATTGGCTATAGCACTGATAGTTTGTCAGCAGCACTTGCGTCTTTGAGAAATCTCTACACACCAAATGTAAAGGTAAGAAAATAAATTATTATGTTTCCAATTTGTCTTCTGATTTTAAAAATAATAATAATAAAGATTTGGTAGTTGGTATGGGTGGGGGGTGGAAACATCTTTCTTTTTTTAAAAAAATAGAATTTTGAAATAATAGTAGTTTTTAAATGTGTTGAGAATTTGTTCCAGTATGAAGAGAAATACAGGAATATTCCATCAGTCTTCAAATCATAAAGTTGAAAAGTGCCCTTTCAGCCATTGCGTCCAACCTTAGCTCAATGGAGGTTGTTTTTGAAAAGTTTTTTCTTCTTCAAAACTTTGTTGTTTTTGAAAAGTTACTAGTTAGGATGGCAAACAGAACCAATGAGAGTAAGGGCAGAAAAAGCAACCAATTTTATGAAAGAAGGCATGTGCTGTTACAAAAATATGCCCAGATTCTGAGGTGATATTTGGCTATCTGCATTTGCAGAATTAATTGGAAAAAAAATCCCCATCTCAGGAGAAAAACCTCAGTGGAAGAAAGCTAGATAAAGTCATTGCTTCTTCAAATGTTAAGGCTAGCCAAATTCTCTAGCATGTATCTAGGGTTCTATCTTCTACATTATGAATTAATGTACATTACTTGAATAAACTGATTCTTCATTTAGGTCAAAGTCATCCACACTGGACTAGCTGAACTTAGCCCCAACTAACTTGGATTCCATTGAATGTACTCATACTTCAAATCAATCAAATCAAATGTCCTCATTAGTGTCATTTGGCCCGATACACTACCATTAGAGGACTAGAGCGGGGTGTGTGTGTGTGTGTGTGTGTAGTATTTATAATTTTAAGAATTATAACATTGTAATTGTTTAATAGTGAGCCATAGAATTCAGTGCAACTCAGCTTGCAATTGTACTAAGGAACCCGTAACCTGTAGGAGTCTAAATTTAGGGTAATAATGGCAGCAGTTATACTGAGTAAATTGCCAGTGAATTGCCATAATAATGTTTATTAGCTTACTCCAGAGCAATGTTTAAGTGGAAAATCATACTGAGTCAATTAGATTAAAGTCTGTGACTGCAGCAGTCCCAGATAAATATTACATTAGGATATTACTAAAACATGTTGGGAGACCATTGGTCTCTCTGGTTCTGTTGTACAGAAAATGCTATAATATGCGCCTTTTTCTTCAGTTTAATCATGTCTGGTTCTTGGAGACTGTGTGGACAGGTTATCCAACATCTTTAAGAAGATATTGGATAACCATTTGTCTGAAGTGGTGTAGGGTTTCCTGCCTAAGCAGGGGGTTGGACTAGAAGACCTCCAAGGTCCCTTCCGACTCTGTTACTCCATTCTATTCTATTCTATTCTATTCTATTCTATTCTGTTCTGTTCTGTTCTGTTCTGCCAGGTCTCTGCAGTTTTCTTGGCAAGGTTTTTCAGAAGTGGTTTGCCATTGCCTCCTTCCTAGGGCTCAGACAAAGTGACTAGCCCAAGGTCACTCGGCTGGCTTTGTGCCCAAGTCAGGACTAGAACTCCCATTCTCCTGGTCTCTAACCTGATGCCTTAATCACTGCACCAAATTGGCTCTGGTAGTCCTCAACTTAACCACCATTTATTTAGTGACCGTTCAAAGTTACATCACTGAAAAAAGTGAACTTATGACCATTTTCCACACTTACAACCGTTGCAGCATTCCATGGTCACATGATCAGAATTTGAATACTTGGCAACTGGTTCATATTTATGACGGGTGCAGCGTCCCAGGATGGTGTGATCACCTTTTGCGACCTTCTGACAAGCAAAATCAATAGGCAAGCAAGATTCACTTAACATCTGTGTTACTAACTTAACAATTCCAGTGATTCGCTTAACAACTGTGGCAAGAAAGGTCGTAAAATGGAGCAAAATTCACTTAACAACCATCTCACTTAGCAACATAAATTTGGGGCTCAATTGTGGTCATAGGTTGAGGACTACCTGTATAGATTGCATTAAACCTTACGCTGAGTAGGCACAAAGAAGCATCAGTTAGTTGCTGTAGATTATAAAGTGCCATCTAGACAGTAGATACTGCACTTGTGAAGTGAATAATTTAAGGCACAGCAGCCTATAAATATGACCCATAATAATGCAACCACAGAGGACTGTATGCCATTTTGTAAACAGCTTACACAATCATTCTTATTCCTTTTGCACATGAAACATCCTGCCACTTGGGTTAACATAATTCTTCTTCATCCCAATTAGAAGGTTTTTTGGGAAAAGCATAGGGTGAGAAAAGAAGCCTGTGCAGAATGTCTTCATCTTTAAAAAAACAGAAGGAGCAACTAATATATTTTATTCCTCACAACAAGGATACCCGTGCTTTCCTTTTGAGTTATTGATTTTTATAAAGTGTAAAGGGCAGTAGTGAAATTTTAATCTGTCGCTTTAAGTTATTGAAATTGATTGGCACCTTCCTTACAGTTTTGATTGGTTTGGGCTGTCATTTTTCTGTATACATTTGAATTGTTGTACATGTTTCAATGTGTATTTAGATTACACAGGTAGTCCTTGACATTTAGTGACCGTTCAAAGTTACAGTGTTGCAGAAAAAAGTGACTTATGACTGTTTTCCACATTTATGACTGTTGAAGCATGTTCGTGGTTGGGTGATCAAAACTCAGACGCTTATGACTGCTGCAGTGTCCCAGGGACATGATATCACCTTTTGCGACCTTCTGACAAGCAAAGTCAATGGGGAAGCCAGATTCATTTAACAACCATGTTAATAACCTAACAACTACAGTGATTCACTTAACAACTGTGGCAAGAAAAGGCGTTAAATGAGGCAAAATTCACTTAACAACTGTCTCGCTTAGCAACAGAAATTTTGAGCTCAATTGCGGCCATAATTTGAGGAATACCTATAAAGTAATAAAGGATAAATATATATTTTATTAACAGAATAAAGGAATGACCTTCAGGTGGCCTGAATCAATTTCCTGCTTTAGCACTCAGAATCAAATGAATTTCAAAACTAATATCAAAATGAGACAGTGGTTTATTTTTTTTTAAAACCTAGGTGAGTCGTCTGCTGATTCTGGGTGGTGCAAATGTAAATTACAGGACAGAAGTCCTCAACAATGCCCCAATATTGTGCGTGCAATCTCACCTTGGGCATGAAGAAATGGTCCTCCTCCTCCTAGAATGTGGGGCTTTGATTGATGGAGCATCTGAAAATGGGATGACTTCACTTTGCTGTGCAGCAGCTGCAGGCCACATGCACATAGTTTCACTTCTTAGCAAAAGAGGAGCAAAGGTAAGTTTCATAAGAGACTTTGCAGGTTTGGAATTGTAGCAATGGCACTTATTTACTTATTTATTAGTGAGATTTATATATCACCTCACAGTACAAACACTCTCTAAGCGGTTTACACCAGTAAGCAATGTATATTTATATTGCCCCCAACAATCTGGGTCCTCATTTTACCTACCCCGGAAGGATGGAAGGCTGAGTCAACCTTGAGCCGGTGAGATTTGAACCGCTGACCTGCGGATCACAGTCAGCTAAAGTGGCCTGCAGTACTGCCTCTAACCGCTGCGCCACCTCGGCTCACTTAGACATATATCCCTCTCCATAGTGCTTTAGTTGTAGCAACGTTGTTGATAAGCAGAGGGCGTTCCATCAGGATATGCTTTCTGTCAATTAAACATGGGAAAATTATGTATACAACTGTAACCATGGGGCTGATGTCCTGCTGAAGTTTGTGCAAATTTGCTTGGAGAAAATTCCAAGTTAAAAGCCACATGATGCAACTACATATGGCCCCACTTTTTAACATTTAGAGTTGGTGATAAAGTATTTTTATTATTTCAGAATTATGTACCAAGAAATGGTTACAATGGTAATATAAGTAATTAAATAATTAAATGGAAGCATTAGCAGAATCCTTGAGGAAGAGTAGATGCTTGGCAAGAAGAAGAAAAATAAATGAACGGGGGAAAGAGCTCCCAATTGAAACATGCGCTGTCAGATTATTAGAAGAAGCTTGTGCCTTCCAGAGATTTGAGAGGTAGAATATTGACGTGTACTTATGCATGCTACAAAATCAGCCTGATCCAGTAGCCTCTATGGAGAGCAAGAAGGGTCATGCTTACAAGAATAGCATCGCTACTGTCAACCCTGAAGTTGGCTGAACTGAGGCCATGTTTATTTTTACGCTTCAGTGCTGACACATACTGGAGCTGAGGGATAGGGAGGGGGGAATAGAGATAGCTGGGGTGCTGTAGCCAAAACAAAATGCTTCCCCATGGGAACCAAGGACAGTCCCACAGGTGTTCAGGAGATTGAGATCATCTAGCAACTGGACTGTATGCTGATTGGACCATGTGACTGAGGGTTTGGGGAAAGTGACAAACTTTCACTTTTAATTAGGTGAAAACCACGGGAACTTTTAGAGTCGGTTTTCACCAGATCTGTGCCAATATGATATTTCCGATAAAACTATTGCTTGAGGACTTCACCTGCCTCAGAGTTTTGCTTGATATGGAATTATTATTTGGAACCCTGACAGCTACATAAGCCCTATCCTTTTTCTATGTGTTTTGACCTTGCAGGCATGCCCCAAAGTTTATAGCATGGCACTCCAGTGCTATTTTTGTGGGATCTTGAGGTTGCCATAGCTTTGATCTCCTCCCTCCCTTTCTACAAGGTTCTTTTGAGTCAGGAGAAATAATTACTAATTAACAGGTTGCCTCTCCCTCCAACTAAGTGTCATTTTATAGTGCTGTTCCCATTGCCTTTTCTTCTTTCTCTAAGCTTCCAAAAGCATCAGCGTATAATCAAGAAATTAGATCACCTATTTATTATTATTGCTTTGATCTACCACACACACTGTTTCATCTTGTTGATACTATGAAAGAAACATTGGCTAGTAAATAATTCTTGGTACGCTGTAATGTTTGGTGACTGATAGGTTGCCAAGAAATCCTATGATTGGATTTTTGTCTTTTGCATGTACCTTGGCCAATCTTTTGTGGCTGAAAAGCAACTAGAGACTACTAGTTTATAATTAATCCAGTTACTACATTGAAATCATTTGGGAAAGGGAAAAATCATTTTGTTTGAAACATATTATCAGGCCTTCTAATAACTCTTTTTAAAAATTGGCCTTATAATAAAATTAAAGTGAGCACATACTATGTTTGTTTTGTAATATGTGGGATGCCAAAATCCCAGTCCTTAAAGGCCTCAGGGGTCCTCCTCCTGGTGGGATGCACTCTTAACTGGATTATTAGCTTGGTCGTTATTTTGATTATTATTTTGCTTGATGCATCATTTTCTTCTCCCTCTAAAATAGATCGATCACTTGGACAAAAAGGGACAATGCGCTTTGGTTCATAGTGCTCTAAGAGGTCACTCTGATATTCTTGAATATATGCTCGGCGTAGATTGGCAGACTTCGCCTCACCACCAAAGCTCCCTGTCAAAGAAGCAGGCTCTTCAGCAGGCTCTGACTGCCTCTTCAAGCATGGGACATGGCCAGGTAACTTGTCTCCTCTTGGTTTTCCACAGCCTGTTCTCACTCCTTCGGGGTAGACCATTAGGAAAGTCATGGAGGTTGCTTTTATTATAGAGCTATTGTAACAGAATCTTGCCAGTCTGAATATACCTTCTTCCCTTTATCTTCATGAGAACTGGGGAGTTTCTTGTCTGCAATGCCCTCTCAGGCTACAGTTCTGGCCTGGATTTCTTTTATCTATTATTTTGGTTCCAGCTCTTCTTCCTGTTCCTCAAGGTTGTTCCAACTGCTCATTACATCTGTTCATAGATTTAAAAAAGAGATGTTTTTCCCCATATAAAGAACCATATTTATTGCATCTTTGTGTAAAATGGGAACCAAAAAAAGGTTAGCATATACAATAGGCCTGCTTATACTGGATTGACCCTGAACCCAGCCTGCATCACTGCCAAACTTGGATGCTCATAATTTTAACATGTACAGCACAGGGGGGAAATCCTACTAGTTCGGCTCAGTTCGGGCGTACTGGTAGTAGCGGCCTTCCGTGGTTCGGAGAACCGGTAGCGGCGGCCGCGTGAGGCTCCGCCCATCTGCCCGGATGTCGCCATTTTTTTAACCCTCTGCGCATGCGCAAAGCCTTTTGCGCATGCGCAGAGGGTGAAAAAGCACGTACAACGGTGGCGAAACGCAAAGCATGTGCTTCTGAACTGGTAGGCCCACCCCACCCGACCTGCCACCCCCAAATTGCGCCCCACCGCGAGATGCGTGTCCTACCTGACACTTGTAGCTCAGTCGCGTTCCTTGGCGTTTTGTCCAGAGAAGCCCATTGTAAAAGAAAACTTCTCGCGAGTTCGAGAAGTTTGATTGAACTTGCGAGAAGTTTTCTTTTACAATGGGCTTCTCTGGACACAACGCCGAGAACCGTGACGGAGCTACAAGTGTCAGGTATGATGCGCGTCTCGTGGCCCAACACGTCCCAGCTGCCAGAAATGAGTCTCTGTGAGACTTGTCACGCCACCGCTGCTGCCTTATGGAGCAGGACTCTGCAAGGCTTGTGCCATTGCATGCACGAACAGCAGCAGAACCCAGCTGTGCCGGTGTGATGAAGCTCGCGGCAGTCCTGCAGTTCGCACATGCAATGGCACAACAAGCCTTGCAGAGTCCTGCTCCACGAGGCGGTGGTGGCAGGCCAGCCGCTCGGCCGGTGCCAAGAACAGGGAGGGGAGGCAGCGGCGATGGGACATCCAGTCCCACGCTCGTCGCCTACTGCACCCCCAAAATAATAAGCCCCCCTCGATAATAAGGCCAAGGCATATTTCGGGGTTCAAAAAAATATAAGGCCCTGTCTTATTTTCGGGGAAACACGGTATGTATGTACACACACACACACACACACACACACACACACACACACACACACACACTTCAGGGTATTTCTTTGATTCACACAGATAAGTTATAAAATTGAGCCCCATTTAGAACTTTATGGAAAGAGCTTACAAAATGTTCAGGGGAAGGCTCATACACACACCCTCTCATGTCACAGTCCTGCCAACCCTCGCTTCTGTTTGTTTTTGATCTTCACAGTTTTTTTTTCTTTAAAGCAAAGATCATTCTTTACTGATGCTTTACTTTTTTTTCTGCTTCTTAATTTTATTTAACCCTCCTATCAGAGGCACCTAAGTTTCAAGCTTCAGGCTCCAAAAATTCCATTTCAAAAAAAGACAACATTGTGGGAACAAATTTTCACCCTCTAATGGGCATAAATGGCTTTTTGTTTTGTTTTGTGAAAGGTCACAAAGCATAGGCACCTATTAAACTGGTTTGTTGCAATCAGTCCTCTCATTCGTGAGCCAAGAGACTTCTCAACAAGACATGCCTTTGAGGTTCACATCACACCCAGACCCTAGCATAGAAGTGGCCTCTTATCCAAATATCACAGGTTTTCCCTTCAGTCAGACATGCATCTGCGGAGAGTAGACACGGGAATTTATAACAGAGCAGTGGGCAAGCAGGCTATATGGATGAGGGTTTTCTGTGTCAGAGAATAGGGAATTTGAATTGACTTCTGCTGGGAATATAACTGCTGAGAATTAGAAGTAACAAAAAATCCTGTTATTGTTCATCACTTGGTCAAAAAGCACAAGAGTATCTGCTATCCTGAACTTAACCCTCACCAAGAAGGAGGAATTGGTTGAAGAATGGTGATGAATACATTGTGAGAAAATGATCGTGTTATCTTTGAATTTATAATATCCAAAAGAAAAAAGTACTGAGTCATACCTGCATAGCAGACTTTGATGAGCTGTGAGGGAGGAGAGATTAATTTCATTGGCTTTGAAATCCTGAAAGAAAAAATTATCCAGGAAGGATGAAACGGGATATGAAGAAACAGTTGTAAATAACTTCTATACAATTTGAAGATCTCTAAAGAGGCCATCATGGATATAGGCAGAACTTTCTAAACCAGGGCTCCCCAACCTTTTGGACCTCAGGGACCACCAAGGTCATCTTTATAAATCCCGCAGACCACCAAATTCATAATTTTAAATCCCACGGATCCTAATTCATAATTTTAAGTCCTACAGACCACTAATATCTGGATGTCCTCAATGAGTAGACATTAAACATGGCAGTGCAATGCAGCTGCCATAAAGGCGAATGCTACCTTGAGATGCATTAACACACCATAGAGTCCAGATTACATGAAGTAATTGTTATATTCTACCCTGCCCCAATCTGACCTCATTTGAACTACAGGTAGTCCTCGACTTACAACAGTTTGTTTAGTGACAGTTCAAAGTTACAACAGCACTGAAAAAAAGTGATTTATGACCATTTTCCACACTTGTGACCATTGTAGCATCCACGTGATCAAAATTCGGATGTTTGGCAACTGGTTCATATTTATGACAGTTGCAGTGTCTTGGAGTCATGTGATCACTTTTTGTGACCTTCTGACAAGCAAAGTCAATGGGAAAGCCAGATTCACTGAACCACCATGTTACTAACTTAACAACTGCACTGATTCATTTAACAACCGTGGTAAGAAAGGTCGTAAAATGAGGCAAAACTTGCTTAACAAATGTTTCACTTAGCAACATAAATTTTGGGCTCCATTGTGGTTGTAAGTTGAGGACTATCTGTACTGTGTCCAGTTCTGGGCACCAAACTTCATCTATTTATTTATTTTTTTATTTTATTTTTTTTTGTCAAGTACATGTTGGTAATATACATAGATAAAACATTGTTAGTTTTATCTAGTAAGTAAACATAGTAAGATGGGTACTGATACTAGTCTACTAGTAAACATAGTAAGATGGGTACTGATAAGCGGGAACATTAGGACAGGGACGGTAGGCACGCTGGTGCACTTATGCACGCCCCTTACTGACCTCTTAGGAATCGGGTGAGGTCAACAGTGGACAGTCTAAGGGTAAAGTTTTGGGAGTTTGGTGACGAAACCACAGAGTCAGGTAGTGAGTTCCAGGCATTTACCACTCTGTTGCTAAAGTCGTATTTTCTACAGTCAAGTTTGGAGCGGTTCACTTTGAGTTTGTATCTGTTATGTGCTCGTGTATTGTTGTGGTTGAAGCTGAAGTAGTCATTGACAGGAAGGACGTTGTAGCAGATAATTTTATGAGTTATGCTTAGGTCGTGCCGAAGGCGACGTAGTTCTAAGCTTTCTAAGCCCAGGATTTCAAGTCTGGTTGCGTAAGGTATTCTGTTGTGAGTAGAGGAGTGGAGGACTCTTCTTGTAAAGTATCTCTGGACACTTTCTAATGTATTTATGTCCGATATGCGATGTGGGTTCCAGACAGATGAGCTGTATTCAAGGATTGGTCTGGCGAATGTTTTGTATGCTCTGGTTAGTAGTGTGATATTACCGGAGAAGAAGCTACGTAAGATTAGGTTAACAACTCTTGAAGCCTTTTTGGCGATGTTGTTGCAGTGGGCTTTGGCACTTAGGTCATTTGATATGAGTATTCCAAGGTCTTTGACAGAGTGAGGGTCATCTGTAAGGTCTTGACTTTTCAGCTTGTATTTAATGTTCTGATTTTTTTTGCCAATGTGTAGGACAGAGCATTTGTTGGTTGAGATTTGGAGTTGCCAGATGTTAGACCATTCTGTCACAAAGTCTAGGTCTTTTTGGAGGATAGTAGTGTTGTCGGTGGTGTTGAAGAGTTTTACATCATCGGCGAAGAGAACGCAGTCGCTTGTAATGTGATCGCAAAGGTCATTTATATAGAGTATGAAGAGTGTGGGTCCTAGTACGCTGCCTTGGGGTACACCGCTGTTAACAGGAATGGGGTTTGATAGGGCGCTCCCTATTTTGACCATTTGTTGTCTGTTTGACAGGAATGCAGTTAACCAGTCATGTAGGGGTCCAGAGATGCCGTAGGATTTCAGTTTCAGAAGTAGTTTATTGTGAACCACTGAGTCGAAGGCTTTACAGAAGTCTATGTAAACTGCGTCTATTGTTTTGCCCTGGTCCAGTTTTGTGGTCCATATGTTTTTGCAGTGTAGTAGTTGTAGATTGCAGGATAGTTTTTTCCTGAAACCAAATTGTTTGTTTGAAAGTAGGTTGTTAGTTTCTAGGTGGAGGGTAATGGATTGGTTTATGATTGTTTCCATGACTCTGCATGTAACGCAGCATAGAGGGATTGGTCGGTAGTTTTCTACTAGACTGGGATCTCCCTTTTTGAAGATGAGGATGACCGTGACTAATGACCATAGGTTTGGTAGGGAACTGGTCCTGTAGGATTTTTCAAAGATTATGCGTAGTGGCTCGGCAATGGCTGTGGAGATCTTTTTTAGGAAGTATGCACATAGTCCATCTGGTCCGATTGATAGAGAAGGTTTTAGGTCATGTAGTGCTTTTTCAACGTTGTATTCAGTGAAGTCTATTTTTGTTAAGTTGTTGTGAGTATTTGTGGTACGACTAGGGAATTTTGGACATGAGCCGTTGCTGTTTACAAAGACTGAGCCAAAGAATCTGTTGAAGAGGTTTGCTTTGACTGTTTCATCATAGCATTCTTTGTTGTTGGGTCCTTTTAGTGGTGGGAGAGGTCTCGAGTCCTTGAGTTTGTTATTTACGAAGTTGTAGAAGGTGCGGTTAGATTTGGTGCGCAGAAGGTTTTCCTCTTGTTTGCTGTGGTAGTTGGAGCATTCCATCTTTATTTGGTGGCATATATTTTTGTAGCGGTTTTTGAAGTTAGCTACATAGCCTGTTTTGTTTTTTCGCCAGAGGGATTTTTTTTTTGATTGAAGCTTCCTTATTGATATGGGTAGTTTGTTTTTCTTTGTTATGATGGTTATTAGTGGTACGTGTAATCTGATAGTTCTTTTGACTTCGAGCAAGAAGATGTTATAGAGGTCATCGGCAGTGTTACAGTTAGAGAATAGAGTTGCCAGTCAAGAGTTGAGAGGTCGGCGTTTATGAGTTCATAGTTGGCTTTTTTAAAATTATACTTGGGTGTCCCATTATTAAGGTGATTCTTGCAATGGTGTAGATTGAGGCTAAAGTCTATCATGCTGTGGTCGCTGTTGGAGAAGGGTTCTTTTATTTGAAGTCCATAAATTGCGCTTTTGCTATTGCAGAAAATGAGGTCGAGGCAGTTGTTGAGTCTAGTATTGTTCGTTACTAGTTGGTCGAGTCCCAGATTGGTAACAGCATTGTATAGGGTTGTATGGATGGGTTCAGTTGTGCATTCATTTAAGGTCCAGTTAATGAGAGGTAGGTTGAGGTCTCCAAGAAAGATTAGGAGGTACGGGCAGGAGGTTGCCCACATTAGCAGTGATGTTAATTTGTTCGCATGTGTGATGTCGTAGACTGGGGCTCTGTAACAAAGTATGAAACGAAGCGTGGTATTTAGGGACAGATCACAGACGATGGTTTCAGGAAGGGTGAGATCATGTGCAACTTGGATATTTTTTAGGTTTAATGTCTTTTTGTAGAATATAGCTACTCCGCCTCCTCTGCGGGTTTCGCGGTCGGACTTGAAGACAAGGTAGTTTCTTGCTGTGATGATGGAGTCAGGGAGGGATGTGTTTAGCCATGTTTCGCAGACAAAGATAATGTCGAAGGAATCAGTGTTTAGTAGTAAGAGGAATTCAGGCATTTTGTTAACTACACTTCTTGCATTGATTAGTTTGCATTTGAGATTAGAATTGGATTGGATTGAGGAAGTAAGGGGCGCGCTTACCTAGTCTTGGTTGGTGGTGTGTAGAATGTTGTTTTGTTGTTGGGGGATGGTTGGTTGGATGCTGTGGGATGGATTACGGGTCTTGTTTTTGATGCAGTCAGCACGGTAATCTATGTATAGGTTTGTTTCACCAAGATCTAGCCGTCTTTTGAGATCAGCACGGAGTTCACGGGAGCGGATGCGTTGTAATAGTGATAGATCTGGTCTAGATCTAAGTTTGCTGTGATTTGTATTGTTTCTGGCAATGAAGTTTATAGTGTGGATAAATTTCCATTTGCTGGGCTCATTTTTACAAACCACTCTGCAGAATCGGGGGGCCACCGAGCCGTCGTTATTTATGTGCTCAGGGCCATCTCTGGAGACTTCGATGATGTCGTCATGGGTAATGGTTTGTGTATGATGGCTGCTGATGATGTTGCGTACTTTGTTGATGTCAGGCTCGTCATTTTCTTCTAGTCCAAATAGGATTGCATTAGGACGTTTTTGCTCTCGCTCGATGGTGTCTTTGACTATAGTGGAGATGTCGGTGGTTGGGTTTGTAGGTCCTTGTAGTTGTGGTTTAGGTAGTGGTTGAGGTGGTTGTTGGGTGGTGCTAGGTAATTGGTTTGCTGGGTTTGCATTTTGCTGTGCTAGGATTTTTTGTTCCAAAGATGTGAAACGTGATTCTAGGCATGATAGTAGTTGTGATTCTAGGCGTGCTTCTAATTTTGTTTCAATGGTTTCTATGGTTGTTTGTTGAGTCTTTGTGGTTGCTTCTAAGGTAAGGATCCTGTCGAACATAGCAATGAAGTTGACCAGTTTAGGTGAGCAGGATGGGCATATATGGGGAAATGAAGGCGTATCTTGGAGAAAGGTGGCTACATGCTTGTTTATTTTTAGGCAGGAGTGGTGGGTAGATTTGGGGCATAAGAGGCATTTCATGGAAGTGTCTTGTTCGTTGATGGCAATATTGCATTTGTAGCATGTGCTGGGGTCATTTGGGTTGCTGTTGTTTTCCAGGTCATTAGTTTTTGGGTTATTGGTAGTGTTTTTGGGGTTTTTGCTTGGCATTTTCGCTGATTAGTTTGTGTTCGATATCAGTTCAATGAGTATGTAATAGGTTGATTAGGACAAAATTGCTAAGCTAGACAATTAATATGTTAAAATACTATGCTAGACAATTTAAGATTAAGTCAGAATCGCTATGCTAGATAATTAATATGCTAATATATTATGCTAGCCAATTGATAATAATAAATAAGTCAGAATAGCTGTGATAGACTATATAGTAAGTTCAGTCCAATAAGTATGAAACAATAAATACAATACAGTCTGATAAATTTATGTTTATGATGGAGGAGTTTAGAATGATGGGTTTGTTTTTTCTTTTCTGTATTCTGGAGAGTTGAAATCTAAGATAGTGATAAGTTGGAGCAAGTTCTGAGAAAATCTGCCATCATGGTGAGGGGCCAGGAAACTTCGCTCTGTGGACAATGGTTAAAGTATCTGGCCATGTTTAGCTATAATGTAATAGTCTTCAAAAATTTAAGGACTGTCATATAAACAAGGGAGTGCACTTCTTTTTATTTCTTTTTATTTATCTTTCCTATTTCTAAAGTGCTCATCTCCCTCAGAGAAGGCTCTTACTTCCAGATGGCAGGATATTGCCACCTAAAAGACAGTGTGCCTAGTTGTATGATATGCATGGAAGTTAATAATTCTGTAACATCTCAGAAGTTGGAACGGGTGGGTTCTAACTTACCTCGCTGCTGGTTCGCTTCTTCCCGTGCTGCGTGGGCATGCACAGTGCCGAAAAATAAATAAATAAATAAATAAATAAAAACCCAAAACAAGATGGCGACACATGCACAGTGCCGGAAACTCGGCTTCTGCACATGCGCAGAAGGAAAAAAAACCAGGAGAAAATTCCCCCCCCTCAAAAAGATGGTGGGGTCCATGGACCGGTACCAACCATACCGGTTCCGTGACGTCATGATGTCACCAGTGGCTTGCTACCGGTTCGAGTGAACCAGTCTGAACTGGGAGGAACCCACCTCTGAGTTGGAACATGGGTCTGCATAGGCTATAACCAGTGTTCCCTCTAAGCTGCGCGGCTGCACGGCCGCGCACATGATAAGAAAACACCGCGCAGCAGTTTCCAACTGTCACCCGCTGTTTTTTTATGTCAGATGGAACATTGATCACCAGCCTGGGGGGGTGGGGGAAAGGACCCTTCAACGAAGAGAGGCAGAGTTTTAACTCTTGCCTCCTCAGTCAGGCTCCGCTGCTAGGGAGAGGATAGCGAGATCAAAGGCTGAAACGCCGCGCAGCAGTTTCCAACTGCAGCGCAGTGATTTTCAATGTTAGAGGGAACATTGGCTATAACCAATGGATGTGAATTCATGGAAGACCACTGAAGACCAACAATTTTGTGCCATTTGTGTTTCCTCCCAGAGGCCAAGGCAATACACCTAATACTGCTCCTCTAATTGGTATGATAAAGAGGCTAGTAATTGTGTTATAGTATCCAGCTGTAGACTAGCCTGTCCTTTCATAGGTCTTCTCTTTCTAGTCCAGACGTACGGGGGGTGGAGGGGGCAAAGAGGGAGGAAAATAGGATATTAATTTGTGTTAATGAATGTGGCTGCTTGCAGGGCTTATGGCATAGAATATAGACCAGGGATGGCGAACCTATGGCACACGTGCCACAGGTGGCACGCAGAGCCATATCGGAGGCATTGCCCTGTCAGCTCCACGGCAAACCGGAAGTTTGGAAAAATGCACTTTCAGTTTGCCGTTGTGCTATTTTTCGCATTCCGGAGGGTTCAGGGAAGCTTCCTGAAGCCCTGGAATGCAAAAAACGACGAAACGGGCAAACCGGAAGTTCGGAAAACGCACTTCTGGTTTGCCGTTGGGCTGTTTTTAGCACTCCGGAGGGTTCAGGGAAGCTTCCTGAAGCCCCGGAATGCAAAAAACGACGAAACGGACAAACCAGAAGTGCGTTTTCTAAACTTCCGGTTTGCCCGTTTCGTCGTTTTTACCGTCCCAGGCTCCGGTAAGGCCTTTGCGTGGGGGTGGAGGGGTGTGCACATGCGCAGGGGGCAGCATGGGGGGGGGGTTGTGCGCAGGCGTGGGGGGAGGGAATGGGTGTGGGCATGAGTGTGCGCACTAGCGCGCTCACACACCCCTTTTGGCACGCGAACCAAAAAAGGTTCGCCATCACTAATATAGACCATTCGATTCAGTTGATTCTCAGTAGGATTCAAGTTCACAAATTTTGTTTAAAATAATTATATCATGATCAAAGATTAAAACCAAGATCATACATTATAAAACAACTCTATATACATACACAAGAATTCAAACTTTTTAAAAAAGAGACATTACTCATCTAGAAAGATGCTAATAGCATCCCTGCCTGTTTGGCTTGATGAAGTAGCTAAGTCTTCACAAATCATTGATCAACAGGGCTATTCAGATGTCTGGAGAGATACCACTCGACAGCAGGGGGTAATGAGAAGCCATGTTTCTTAGGACCTTCTAAGTGGCAACCTCTGATCCAGGGGATGGAGGAAGTTATCTGCCTTATTAAATCTTCACTATTGTCTATATGTAGGATTCACCTTTGCAAGTGGAAATACTTAACAGAATTCTTTGTTTATACCTTTGCTTTTTTTCCTCTAATAAGTCTTACTCATTAGAACTTAGACAGTCTTAATAAATCACCCACTTGTTTTCCAGATTTTGAATGTCTTAATTCCCCAGCTACAGTTCTCTAACATATATACCCACACTTGTGGTTTGTATTGTGTACGTTTAGCTTTAGCCAAATTTCTTTTCCATAAAGTTCCATCCAAACCCAATCCAATTGTCTTCTGTACGAAGTTCAACATAATTATATTGAATATTGATTATTAGCACAAGTCAAACAACATTGAATACAGCTGTTATGTTTTCAAGATTGTATTTCTATGTTAACAATGGTTTCAGACTTCAAGAGCATCATGCTCAGAATAATCTAAGCATTTCCCATGGAACTGTTTGATTTTTATTTTTTTTAATGCAAAAGTCTGTTGGGACTTATTGCCACTTTAATGAAAAATAAGTGTACTCCTATAGCTGCACATTGCAGGGAATAAGATACCAATAATAGGCACATTGTCTTCTGAGACAATCTATTGGCCAGTCCTGATGATGATCTAGTTCAGTGGTTCTCAATCTGTGCTCCAAGGACTCCTGGGGGCCCCCAATGTCATCACAGGGGGTCCAGAAGACTTTTGAAGAAATGTTATGATTTAAATCTTAAGTCTTGGGGGTCCAAGGTCATGGTTCGTGGCCAGAAAAGGTATTTAAAGACAGTTGAGAACCGCTGACCTAGTTGATGAATACTGGGGAGTTTTAATTTAGAACTTTTCAAAGCTAAAAGGCAAAAAGAGCGGCTTTATTCACAAGCTACATCTGTGTCAACTTTGCTGTTAATTTAATTCAGTACAATCTTATGTATAATATGTCCTTTAATTGAAGCCCAGTGTTTACACAAGCACCGCAGTAATGAAGTGCATCAGTTGAGCAAACCCATGATTTGATGGATTTCATCAACTGTTTTTCTTCCCTCTCTTCCTCCCTTTTCATTTTTCTTCTCTTAGGTCATTCGTTTTTTGATAAGAATTGACAAGGAGCCTAAAATTGACATCAATGAAACAGATACTTTGTGGGGAGAAACAGGTATATGTGCTAAAAGTTTTTTTTAAAACCTTTCCAAACTATGGTACATTGTAAAAGTTGTGTGAAATGTGTAGATTTAGAGCAATGCTTACCAATAAGTGGGGGGGGGGGGGGAGGAAACACACACAATTACCAAGCTTAATTCACTATTGAAAATCTGGTGATTGTGGTGTGTGCCCAGAGATAGCAATGATAGTGACTATCATAGGGTGACTATGTCATGGTACTAATACTCACGATAAGCATTAATAGGGAACTGAACTTTTTAAGGCTGTTACCTTCTGTGAAGCAGTGTTAGACTTAAAAATTCAATTTTTTTTTGTCATGGCAGTGCTTGTTTATTTTAAAGTTTGCTTTGCTTCTTTTGTCAGAGCCTCTTCTCATTTCTTTGTGGAAAGTGTGCAATGAAAGTGTACTTAAGTAAATGAAGTTAATGCAGCTTCTTATCATTTTAATGTTTAATTCTAATTAGTATTTCTGATTAGTCCCCATGTATATCTGCCTGGAGTTCTGGGATCAGGATGGAAAACACTGGGGTGAATCAGTCATGGCCTGATTCAGTAGTGCAAAAGCTACGGTCCTATTTTGCCAGAAAAGGTGTATGCTAGAAATTAAATTCCAATAAGTTTTGCTCCACTGTGTCAGACGTTAGCTGTGCACAAAAGCCAACATTTGTGAAATGGAGATTATTTGAAATGCCCTGTGAGATATAGTAAAGCAAACGAGACCGCTTATATTGAGTACAGCAGCTTTCAGCTGTTTGAATCATTTAACTGAAAAATGTCCTTTCCTTCACCCCAACTTTTTTCAACATTTGTGGCAGCATTCCTCTGGTCTAATGGGTTGCTCTCATATTTTCCATTTTGCATCAGCTTTTTGTTTAGATTTTCATTTAAACTTCTTTTCCTAAAGTCAGAATTCATCGGACAGATCAGAGATGGGGTTTTTCAACTAGAATGGTTAGCATTCCTGAGCATAGTTCCCCCCCCCCCAGAGGAGCTTGTTTGTTTAAGCCCAGTGCAAGCTAATCTTCGACCTTGCTTTTTTCCCAATATGGTATACTTGAGATTCATTGTTTTTGTATCTTAAGTGACCTTAGAGCTATGAGCAATACTGAGATAGAAGACAGGTCTGCATTCTGTTTTTACGAAGGTGGCTAGCCTTGCCTTACACTACTCATAGTGATCAGTTAGAAAGTATAAATACAACTGTCAGACTGCTTGGGTCAGCACAATCCTAAAATAAGTAGAGTTATTCCCAATGCCAAATGACAATGTTTTTAAAAATTGTAAGTGTATTTCCGGTAGTATTTTAGATAAAAGTTCAAGCATATTTTTAATTTAGGTTGAGTCAAATGAACCGTATTAAAATATGGACAAGAGTTCTGATTTTTAATACAAACAAACTGAATTATTTTCCTCTCTATAATTATAATGAAAGTTAAAATCTGAGGGTATAGGGAAGTTCCCTTTTAGTGATTATTTAATTATATGCTCTATGTGGCCGTAATGCATAGAATGTTCTTACGGTTTTTCCTTAAAGTTTCTGGTCCCCTTTAAATCCTATATAGTACTTTTTTTCCTCCTTTTTCTTTAATTTTTAGCATTGACTGCTGCTGCTGGGAGAGGAAAACTGGAAGCGTGTGAGCTGTTACTTGAACACGGGGCTCTAGTTACAAGACCTAATAAGAGAGGAATACCTCCGCTTTTCTGTGCCGTGCGTCAGGGGCACTGGCAGGTGGGGCTATACCGTTACGCATAAAACAATTTCATAATATCAACTCACGAGTAGCCATTTTGGAAATCAAAAGGAAATCTGATGAATTAACGAAAGCCATGGCTTTGTTTAGATATAACTAAACAGTCCCCAGGGAGTAAGGCGGCATATAAGAACATAAATAAATAAATAAATAAATAAATAAATAAATAAATAAATAAATAAATAAATAAATAAATAAATAAATAAATAAATAAATAAATAAATAAATAAATAAATAAGTGTAAAACTAGTTGATTAAGGGGAGGAGAGAGGAGGAGAGGAGAGGAGAGAATTATTTATTGGACAAGCATGATTGGACACACAAGGAATTTGTCTCCGGTGCATAAGCTCTCAGTGTTCTCAGTTGCAGACAGGTGGTTCTAGTAATAAATCCTTTGATATGTATCCTTGAGGTGGCCTGTCCCAAAATAGGGCTATTTTGCCAGATAATTATTTCTGGGACATCTCAAACAACTTCTGGGTCACATCTTTACTTCTGAAACTCCCTACTACCCTCTGGTCTAGTACGGTTAGGAGGAATTTGTCTTTTGTGGTTTAAATTTGTTTCAGTCAGCTCGCCAGAGTAGGTTGAGATATTCATGTGAAGGACATCTTTTCTTTTGTTCAGTGATTGTGATTCTGCAGCAGGGCTAATGAGGGTTTGTTTCATTTTTCCAGATAGCAAAGCTTCTATTGGAACATGGTGCTGATATAAATTTAAGTGACAGGCAAAGCAGAACACCCCTCATGGTGGCATCTTGTGAAGGACATCTGAGCACTGTTGAATTTCTAATCTCTAAAGGTACAATGAATACCTTCTCCAAAACTTTTTTTCTCAAATGACCTTATTTTTTCAGTTATTCTAATATAGATAGTATTAATCATTGTTGTATTTCTGAACATAGAGATTGACTTTTATGAATCCAGGCAAAGACCAAAACTCCAGTTGAAATTAAACAGTGTGTGTTGTGAGCTTTCTAGAGAAAGTCAAGCAGTTAAATGAAAAATATCATATATGAATATTAGTTTAATTTAAAAAAAAACATTTTCTCACTCTTTTTTTGTTTGTTTGTTTGCATGTAGGTGCTGATATTTCATTAGTGGACAAGGAAGGCCTGACAGCATTAAGCTGGGCTTGCCTGAAAGGACATAAGAGTGTGGTCCAATATTTGGTTGAAAAAGATGCCAAAATAGGCCAAACAGACAAGAATGGAAGGACACCTTTGGATCTAGCGGCATTCTATGGAGACTCAGATATTGTAAGCCAGAATGCATTTTATCTTCTCCGTCAATTTCACTACCTGAAATCAAGTAAAACTATTGTTACCTTATCAATTTGAATACCATTTAAGCAAATTCATACTGCTCTTTTTTGTAGGTGCAGGAAAGACATTTAACATATTTTTTTAATGTAACTGCTATTTAATGTTGAGCACTTTAGAAATTTTGCTCATTTGATTCTCAATTAAAATATTTTTCAATGCTGTGTCACACCATCAGATCAAAATATTGAAAGGAATAACATTATAACCTGTTTTTTTCCTACTGCCTAACATCAGAATTGCATTGTTTGTTGTGATTTCAATAGATGCAAAAAGATGTTTCACAAGAGGTCGAGTATAGCTTCTGTATTAATTTTTGTAGTTTGCACTTTATATATTTGTACATTATACGCTTTCATATAGCATGGATGCCTGTATCAACAATCTAGCTGCAGAACTATTTATTCATCTAACAAATTTATATAGCTGCTCAACTCACATATAGGTGACTGGTGATTTTTAAATACAAGCCAAGTTAGGCCAAAGGTTTCTTGAAGCTTGATGGAATACATTAAGAATTATTAATTAAACATTTCTTTCAAGTTTATGCTTCCTGGAAAAACAGCTATAGAGCACTTTATTGATCAAGTAATCTAAGCGTTACAGTAGTAGGAAATTGATGTACAAAACAAATACACGAAATAACTGTTCCCGGTTGTATTGTTTCAAATTAAGGATTGAGTGGTTGCACCAGTTACCACAAAGTAATGTTGCTGATTTTTAAAAAAGCTTTATTGCTTTACGTTTTTATTGTTTACAGGTGCAGTATTTGGTGGAGAAGGGAGCCGTAATTGAGCATGTTGATAATAGTGGAATGCGCCCGCTGGACAGAGCCATTGGATGTCGAAATACATCAGTGGTAGTCACCTTGCTTAGAAAAGGAGCCAAGTTAGGTCAGTGAAAGGTGTTGAGTAAATAAAATGGTTCTGTTTAGGAATGTTTCAAAGCCCAAATCATTTGCACTAGACTGTTTTATAAATATGATTTTAGTACTAATATTATGCCTATCCTAAATAAACTGAGATTTCTAGCAATTCAGATGTTATCTATTTTAAGTTAAATTCTTAGCATGTACTGTAAGTATCCAAAACTTAGGCATTAACTCCCAGGTACCTTCAAACTTAATGCTGAATTGCAATTACAAATGTGACAAAAAGGTAGAATTATTAAACACGTGATCAGATTAATAGTTCAGTTCATTCAGTTCAGTTCATTCAAATTTCATGTCTGTCTGTTTTTTAGAGAGTAGACCCCCAAAGGTTACATATCTGTTACAGATCATGAAAAATCAGCAGCTATAATAGAAACAAAATAAGATTAGAAAGAATGGAGTCATCCAAGAACAAGACAGAAATAGGTTATTCCACATTGCTAAGTTTATTACAATATTTCTAGGCTACCAACTCCACGTGGACTTTCAGTGGTGCATAACGCATTAACACTAATACAAAATAAATATTTTCATTAAAGTTATATTAAGATCCCTCCCATGGTAATGCCTGGCAACATTGCACTCTGAATGTTCTTCTGTGAAAGCTGTCGGGGAAGGCTGTTCCTTCAGGATGGAGCATAGAGAGAGAGAGACAAAGCCCTCCACCCATAAAGCTCTGTGATACCTGTCTAATATATATCCTGGATAGATCGCTTGTCTTCAGTTCTAAGCATATCTAGGTTATATAGAATCATGTAGAATTTTAAAAGTAATGGCTAGCTATTGAAATTCTAACCAAAAGTCCACTGGCTACCAATAGAGTGCCCTGAATTAGCTATGCTGGACATTTCCAGAGACTGCACCCCGAGTGGGCTGTGCGTTTTTTTATTAATTGTCACTGTCAAATAGTTTTGAAATATAGCCCCAAGTAAAGCATATTGCAGTAATCTAACCTAGAAGGGCCTGGATGAATGCTCCAGGTTTTCCTCGTGCAGGTAGGGTTAGACATGACAATCCAACAGAAATCATTTGTCTAAAAGTTCTGGACCTGCTCCTTTGGGGAAGTACTCCTACTTCAGAGTGAATTTATTAAGTTATTTATACAGTTACTTGTAGACTGCCCACTTCAACAACGGACTCAAAGCATTCAGGAACAGACAAATAAAAACAATAGACTAACCCAAGGGTCCCCAAACTTGGCAACTTTAAGACTTGTGGACTTCAACTCTCAGAATTCTCCAGCCAGCATAGCTGGCTGGAGAATTCTGAGAGTTGAAATCCACAAGTCTTAAAGTTGCCAAGTTTTAAGACCTCTGGTCTAACCTGATTTGATTAACTCAGACAACCCTTGTATTGTTAATGTCCTTAATCACTGGGACAAACGAGGCAGATGATTCCTAGACAATGCATCCAACTTGCTTGGGTTTACCTTCATCTTGGGTCTTCTCATTGAGAACCTGACTTCCTCCTGAGGACCTCCATACTATCTCCAAGGTGGAATGGCTTTGTTTCTTTGCAGACTGCAATTCTTCTGTGCTGCTTTTGCTTCCCATTATCCAGAACAGTGAGGTAGGGTCCATTTCTTCTTGTGAAGAACTCTAGTTGAGGAAAGATATTTCCACACTTCCACAAGTGCTAAGGTGGCAAATACAATTAGGTACTTGTAAGCCAAGGGCCAATCTCTTTGGTTCAAGTGTCAAAACAAAAAATGTTTGGTTTTCTTTTTCAGCCCTCAAAATATAGGCTTAGTAAAACCTGTGAAAATCCTAGAATGTGTTCTTTTAAGCAATACATCCAAACACCCAGGTTTGAAGGGATAGTGTAGAAACATACACGGAATTCCAAAAAACAGCAAGGCATGCTAATATAATCCAGGGAAACTGGATCTATAATACCTTGAGTTTCAGAGCCTGTTTCAAAGATGTAGGTTTGAGAGCAAGGCCTCCTGAGATTGTTGGAAGACAGACTAAAGCATCCCACTTTTTATGGAACTCTTGGATCATGAATAGCCAGCCACTTTGTGGAAATAGTTGATCTACTTGCAAGCAACATCCCTTTTTCATGTCAGGATTTAGCCTGAAAATTCAACAACAGCCTAAAAGCTAAGATTGCCTTCTTAATTGCGTTCTTCATTTGCAAAAGAGCTGGTTTCTTCTAGCCAAACAAACCATTATGCTGTAAAGCTTCACGTTTGGATAAAAATGGGGGTGGGGGTGAAGCACTCCTGATAGAGTCAACTAAGAGGCACTGTTGAGTTACATAAATATAGGAGTTGTCAATCATTTGAAAGATTTCTTAGAATGCATTTAAGTGTTAATTTTACTTATTTCAGGAAATGCAGCATGGGCCATGGCTACTTCAAAACCTGATATTCTGATTATCCTTCTACAGAAGTTAATTGAAGAAGGAAACATCATGTATAAAGTAGGTGGATACTTGTGGTAATTGAGATCTGAATGAATGAGTGAAAAGCTAATATGTACTGGTAAAACATCCATAGTCTGGATTGCTAAACTACTGTTACGTACAGAGGGGCTTTGTATGGCAGTATATTTGCTGTTATTTGTAATATTAATAATCTTAGTCTTGGCTGCAGGAAAAAGATAAATAAAATAACTTCATTTAAAATATAAAGGTGTAAGCAAGGCAATGGTTGTTGCAACGAATGTTTAAATGTTGATTTCTGTACTCATACATGAACTGTGCACGAATACAATACAAGGTAATCCTGATTCTAGTAAGGTTTCTCTACAGTGAAAAATCACTTGAAGAAATAATATAGGTAATCGTGAATCCCGTGTAATCTTACATAGGAGAAATAACCATGACTAGCTGTGTACTTCTAACCAGTACATTCAGATTCACAGATTTGTGCCCGCGAAGGTTACAGCTCTGGAATATTCTAAAGTTGGACATTTGGTTGGGCTGTTCTTTCCTATTACAGATGTCCCTTCGGAGAGTGGAGTTAAGGAGCTTGATGCGATAAGGGAAGGGTGCTTGAATGTGCAGATGATTACTTAGAGGAATTGCAGTTATAGAAAACTGAACTCTCATTATTCTTTATGACTCTCTACGTCAGTGTTTCCCAACCTTGGCAACTTGAAGATGTCTGGACTTCAACTCCCAGAATTCCCCAGCCAGCATTCGCTGGCTGGGGAATTCTGGGAATTGAAGTCCAGACATCTTCAAGTTGCCAAGGTTGGGAAACACTGCTCTACGTGACACATATTAGAGAATAGAAAGCATATTGTAGAGTGATAGTCTGCAATAACATAGAACAGTGCACTGCCTTGTGAAAAGCTGCACGAGGCCAGTCAGCAACATTCAAGCAGTAATGCTGGATGGGTTGGAGCTAGGAACACTCCATGAGTATCCTGATTGAGTATCCTCTGGCAATGGCATCAGACATAAAAGCAGCCCTTTAAACTCTGATGAGCTATGAAGTAAGCCAATTCCCACCATGAAAGGCATGGAGCTTTGAGGTCTTCATGACAAAATAAAAGTGCTGAGTTTTCTGGCATGCGTATAACTTTCCTTCTGTGGAATAATGTAAGGTTCACTGGTCTGCAGAGCACAGTGTTCTCTGGTGTGACATACAGAAGTAATTAACCAAGAGAACAATTTTCATGGTCAGCAGCCCTCGGAGAAGTAAGTTGCCTTAGGTCCTAGCAATTTTTAAAATACTTTTGAGAACTAGAAGATGAATACTTCATAAACTGAATCCATTCAATATCTTTTAAATTAAAGAGTGAGGGGGGGGGAAGTGATTAAGGGAGTTTGTGCTTATTCTCCAAAGGGAAAAGAAGAAGCGGGCAACCTAAGCAGAGTAGTGAGAAGTGGAGGAATACACTGGACTCTGTAATAACAGAGACAAGAGAACCAGAGATGCAAGCTATTGCGAGACTTCGCCCCTCCTATCCTCTCAATTTCATTTTTAGATATGGAGCTGACAGCCAAGTTCCCTGCATGGTGCATCAGCACAAGGGACTTTAAAGGAGTAACAAGGGAGGCCGAACCAATCTAGATAACTACATGAGGCCAGTTTGATGATGAAGGGTAAAAAAGCCCCTTGATGCCTTAAACCGGGGCTGTCAAACTCCTGGCCTGCGGGCTGGATGTGTGATGTGCTGGCCACGCCCACGCCCAGTTTAGTGAAGGGGGGAAAAGTCCAGATACATCACATGACGCCGCCATGACGATGTGAGTTTGATACCCCTGCCTTAAAGCATTTGTTTTTAAACGAGGCATAGGGAACTGAGAGCTGTGTTTTAAGGTGCACGGGATTCTCCCTGATGGAAAGACATATAGTCCAACTCTCATTAACAAGACGCCTACTGATGTCATTTTACGACATTTCCAAAAGGAGTTAAAAGCCCTGGCCAAGGAGTAGTCTTTGGAACTCAGCTCAGAATATTGAAATGCTAAAGACTGATATAATGATAAAGCTAAGCTTTAGAATGTTCCAGAACCATAATTTGCACAGGCCTTTGTATGTGATGAATAAAATCAACACAGATAGTGGGGGAAAGTGCTTCACAGCTAACAGCCATCAGCAGCTGCCCTCTGCAGCTACAACATGATCCCAGGAAATGTTGGTGCTGGTTTAAAGAGTTGCCAAGTGATGCTGCACATGCACCGGTGTGCTGTGAAGCGGCCTTTCTCCACATTCAAAACAATGCACAGCTGTATTTTAACCACAGTGCACAGCAAGGCTTACCTTAAGTCAAGTATCTGTATGAGACATTGTTTCTCAACCAACTTTAAGATGCATGAACTTCAACTCCAGGAGTTCCCCAGGGGGATTATGGGAGTTGAAGTCTACGTATCTTGTAAAATTGCAGAAGTTGAGAAGCACAAATATAAGGCAATGTATTGCAAGTGGGACAGCAGGAAGCGCCATTGCTTCTTCACATACTTTCCAAATAGAAATTACCCAACAATTGCCAATTATATTTTAGATGAATGTGCACACAATTTAATTGAGTCTTGCTTAGGTTATATCTATCTCAGTGAAGTGGATACTTTATAGAGAACTGTATTGACATTTATAAATACATACCTCCATAAATGCTTTACTTCCAAAACATGTAAAGAAGTTGTTTACTTGAAGAAAATTGAACTATCTCCAGATGTAAAGCAGTGTTATATTAGTAGTTAAAATATATTAGATGTCTTTCTGTTCATTACAAAAAAAATCAGTATGACAACTTAAGTTGAAATTAATTAAATGACTTTCAAGTTAAAGTTCAGATGCAAATGAAAGATTGTATTTTAATGAGATTTACGGCATTACACCTGATCACTCCTACTTTCTCATTCTTTTTATAGAACTATCATTTGTGAATCTGCCTTTAATTAATCAATCTGGTGTTGATTAATTTTGATTTAAGTGTGTGTGCGTGTGTGTGTGTGTGTGTGTGTAGGATTTTTTGCTAATAAATGAAAATAAAGGGAGACTATTATAGATCTATTTCGAGCTTATTTTGCTCTCGTCAGATAGCCATACCCCTTACTGGGATTTGAACCTGGGCCGGCTGCCTTGTAAGGCAGCAACTTAACCACTAGGCCATAGGCTCTGTTCCCAATCAGCTCTTTCACCAGGAAAGGGTTATATATGTTTTTCTGTCGTGTTATCCTGGTGTACCCAAATATGGGAGAGAAAGCATCACAGCTTCCTTTTTGCCTTTCAGCCCCTCACTGGGACCATCCAGGCTGTTTTTTATATAGCCGACACACTATTCTATATGTGTAGGATTTTTTGCTGATAAATGAAAATAAAGGGAGTCTATTATAGATCTATTCTGAGTATGTGTATATATGGAGATATGGAGATATATGGAGATATATATATCCACTTAAATCAAAATTAATCAACACCAGATTGATTAATTAAAGGCAGATTCACAAATGATAGTTCTATAAAATTATCTATCTAATCTATCTATCTATCTATCTATCTATATATATCTATACACACACACACACACACACACACACATCTCTGTGTGTGTGTATATATATATATATATATATATATATATATATATATATATATATATATACACACACACATATATATACAGATATGCTTTAATAATTAACTTTATAAATATTATCTAAATATAGTTACTATGCATTCTTCCTTCTGAAATATCTCTAAAGTTGATAAAATCCGTGCATAATTCACTATAGCAATGTAATTTACTCATAGCTTTGTAGCCTCTGAATTAGTGTTTTGTACAGTATAATCTTTTTTTCCTTACAAATGTACATGTTAATAAAACAGAAAAATACCTGTAAATGAAAAATTACAGTCTTTATTGCAAGCATAACTTGTTTTTAAAAGAATATTCAAAGCACTGCCATGTGTTTAGTTCAGGTGTGAAGCAAATATAGTTAAGTTTCATCAACTATATTATTTGCTTCTGTACTTGATGTAAAAGATCATTATTGTTGAAATCTAGTTAGCTTCCAAAATGAAACAGCTTCATAATTTTTAAACTGATTGGTAAGATGATACAGAATGCAGATTCAAATTTAATTAGTGTTTTTTTTAAGTCTTGTGATCCCTATCATATCACATAGCAGACCCTTGCCTATACATAGATAGGTCCTGAAAGTAAACATGCAAGTATTCCTCAAACAATTTGCATGAAATTCCAAGTCTATATTATCCAGTAAAAATTATTCTTAGTAAAATATGTGAAGTACTAAACAGTATTACTGTTTATCAAGAAAATCAATCTTTTTTCAGTCTTTAATGATGCCCACTAGACTACCAGTTTATTTTAAAGGTGAAAACACTTTTAGCAATTAAATATTATTATTGTTCTGTGGTTTGATCTGCAGAAAGGGAAGATGAAGGAGGCAGCACAGCGGTATCAGTATGCCTTAAGGAAGTTTCCTCGAGAGAGTTTTGGAGAAGAAATGAAAGTTTTCAATGAACTCAGGGTTTCCTTGTACCTGAACTTATCAAGATGTCGTAGAAAAACTAATGTAAGCTACTTTTACAAATTTTCCCCCATGGTATAACTTGCAGAAAATAATTCTGGGTGGAACTGCCAGTTTAGAAAATACTAAGTCAGCAGCTTTTTTGGATAACAGACAATTGCCTTTTTTAAAAAAAATGCAATGACTTACGGTTTCATCCAAGAATATAGAGTTCTTGGAAGTTTTGTCTCTTTTAGAATTGTTTAAATTGAATGGGGGATGAGAGAGTGGACAATGGGCACCATCTAAATCCGTTCTAGACACTGGTTAAGCACTGAGTTATGTGACTGCTCGCATATCTTTTCAGGCATCTTTTACAATATCTGATCTTTCAGACGTCAAAGTATTTCTGAAAGCTGAAAGATGGGTATACATATCTTCAATTGATGGCAATCATCTGTATCTCAGATGCAGATGGATCACAGATAGATTCAAACAAGCAGCAGAAGTGGGATTAGGAAGATGTCTTGAGGTTATCTAAACAGATACTCCTCAGTCAAATGATTACATTAATTTCCGCTCGTATGATTTTTGGCAGGATTTTGGCATGGCAGAGGAATTTGCTACCAAGGCCCTTGACCTCAAACCCACATCCTATGAAGCATATTATGCTAGGGCAAGAGCCAAGAGGAACAGCAGGTACTTAAAGCCCTTTTGCAATAATATTTATTTTGGTAATGTTAAAAAAATGTGTAAGAATGATGAATCGGCCTTCAATATTACATTTTGATAAAAGACCCAGAAGTTTTCTACTGGTTTCCAAGCTGTTAATGGATATTTTGTGTTACTTTTATTTGTTTATGCTGGCAAAATTTCCAATCTTGGTGGGGTACCATGATGGTCTGTGGAGCTGAACAGAAAAATTCTTGGAGTATTATGAGGAAAAAAATTAATTGGGATATTTTTGGAAGGAGCACAAAAATGGCTAAAATCACCCCCTTGAATGCCATAACCAAACACTGACTTCACACGAAATTGAAAATAGGAAACCATTGGGATGTGCAATATACATGAAATAGCCCTACTATCACCTTTTTTGGTATAATTTTCTAAAAAGCGGGGAAAACATAATGCTTTGCTAAAAGCAAGGCTTGGTTATGAGTATCTGTTTCCTTTCCAAACTGAGGTAGATTTTTGGGACTGGGCTACGCTGTCTAAAACAGCAATATGACTTTTTTGAGTCATAAGCCACAAAACTGGATGCCAAGATAACAAATACATTTAATATCATTTAAAGGTAATAACAGAAAGTTATGTTAATTAAAACATTACTACAGTATTATTCCATATTTATTTAATTTAATAGTTAGGTTTTCTATTCTTTGTCAGTAATTTTTGAAAGAGTTTTGAGGCCTATTATTCCTGTATTTGGGAGTAGCAGATTATACTGTTTTGTTGCTCGTAGAAGAGAACATTTACCAAGTTATTTATCTTATCTTTATTTTAGATATCAAATTTATTTTTACACTATTCATCAACATAAAACATTTTACTATTTTACATTTTTTGTATGCTCTCCAGATGCATATTGTAGCACACCCTAAACTTATCATAGTATGAAATGTACATAGATGTGCATATGTCTTGAGAATGCAATGTTAAAGGAAGACTACAGTCGTGCAGGGGAGCCTTTCCAGACTCCTCAGGACCATCCTGGACTGTATGTACATAAGTGTCCTTTATCTCCTTCAGAAAAGCCCATTGCAGAAAAGAAGCTACTTTCACAAAAACTATTTTATTGCTATGGGCATTTTTGACAAGTTGGTTGCTTTTTTTTTGAAACTGCTTTGGGAAATAAGGCCAGGAGCTGATTGTGCTATTCTTGAAAGGGATTTACAAGTGGGTTATAAAATGTATAAGGAACTGCCAAAATAAATATACTGTGGCTTGTTGTGGTAGTGAAAAGAGGAATGTGCCAAGCTCATTGTTTTTGGGATTTCCTCCCTTCCAGGCAATTTCAGGCAGCCCTCACAGATCTGCGGGAAGCCATAAAGTTGTGCCCTGGAAACCAAGAAATCAAGAGACTGCTAGCTCGAGTCGAAGAGGAGTGCAAACAGCTCCAGAGAACGCAGCAACAAAAGCAGCAGTGTTTTCAGGCGATGCAGCCGAGCAATGACTCTGACTATGAGGGTGAAGTACTCGTACAGGATCACTTCAGCCTGGAAGAGATAAAAGAGGAGGAATTTTTATGTGAACAGGAACCTGCTCCAGCTAGGCCAAGGTTGCCACTTTCCCAGGCTTCTTTATCTTGTAGCAGAAACCCTCAGGAAGGTACCCAGCAGAAATTTAGGCCTGTATCTCCTCCAAGCAGAGCCAGCAGTGCATATATGCGAGAGCCTGGTTTGTCTGTGCAGTCCACGAAACAAGCTCAGATAGTAAAAACCAATCAGCATCTGAATTCTGCCCAGGCTGGAGCAAGATCTAGTTCTAGTCATTCTGGCACAAAGATTCAGCACCTCCAGTATCTTCCTCCAAGCCCTGTGACTTCCAGGCACCATATGACTCCAAACAATAAAGCACAGCATTTAGACGGGGCACACACGGTATCAGCAGGCAGTAGCTGTGCACTTTTCAATGAAAGATTAGCAGCTGGCCAGGTCCCCTACTTGCAGCATTGTGACAAAGGATCTTCTTTCATGAGTAAGTCCAAAACACATGAGAAGCTGGCTATGCATCCTCCTCCATCATTAAGTCAAGGAACTGGTGAATTAAGGCAGCAAAGTAGTGCCAGTTTACTTTCTGTCAACATGGCACCTTCCAGCTCAACAAGCAGCTTGTCATCTAGCAGCAGCTTTTCTGAGTGCATGGCAGGACAAAATCTCGACACTCGACTCAAGGAGAACAAAGCTGGGCTTGGTCAGAGTGGACCAGCCGAACACCGGTCCCGCAGCATCCCGTTCATGGGGATCATGGATAAAACTGTACGCTTCCAACAGCAGCAGCTGAACCCCTCAAATCGCAGTTGGCACAGCCAAGCTATAGAAGGGGTCCTGAAGAGCTCTGGGACAACTTTATCTGCAAGCTGTGAGTTTTCCTCCAAAACAGCAGCAAGCAACTCTGCAAATCAGGGTTCGTGTTTCTCTCACTCTTCTCTAATAATAGGAGACAATCTCCAAAATGGAACTCAGTCTAAAGAACTGGGGGAACTAAAGCACCAAGCATCTGCCAGCCCTCAAGATAACAGGATAGGTAAGCCAGTGGCTCATTTATATCAGGAAGCTCTTTCCAAACAGCATTCTCAGCTAAGCAAAGACATTCATTCAAGCCACATCACTTCTACAAAACCAAAGCGATCTTTTGTAGAATCTAACGTATGATTCTGTTGCAAATTAATAACAGGGATGAACCATGGCTTTTGGTTGCAAAACGTATGGCAATAGTTGCATATAGGTTACTGCTATTAATCATATTTTAGGGAGTGTATCACAAAAATGTGATCTTATAGCTGCAATATGAACATTAACCCAGCTATCCTTATTGTTTTTTGAAATATGTTCTTAAAGTGTTTGTTAACAACACAGTTGAAAAGTTCCATCATTTATGCCAAACCTTGCAAGTCTGGATTTACGCGGCCTGCGGCAGTATAGCAAACTAATTTTTCTTTTTTTTTTAAATTCTTTTAAAAATCTGCAGTCCTGAAGCTGCAGTGGTATATACAGTTACTGGGGACTAAGTCTCGATGAACATAAGTATAATTTACTTCTCAGACTATAGGATTGTGTTGTAAAACCCACTTTGTTTGGTCATGTATATTTTTTATTGTTTAAATTTGATTAATTGGTTCCGGAGGATGGAACCCACAGAACCTTTACTTTTGTCAATGATTATTTTCTTGGAAGGAAGATTGACTGTTATTCTCCCACTTTTATAAACCTGGCAAATATAACTTATATCATCTCTACAAATATTTCAGCAGTGATATTTTATTCCATGCAATTGAGGCTGTCTATCATTATTGCAAGGCAAGAAGTAAAATTTTGCATGCATTCTATTCAACATCTTTGTTATTGCACTGAGTCATATGACAAGTTAACATACAATCAGCACTTTACATAGTTTAAACATCTTTTGAGGTGTTATATCAGAAAAACAAAGAAGGTCATAGAGTATTTTTATAGAACATCTAATATCTATCTGAGAAGCTTACAAAAAGGCCATTGATACTTTCCTCAATATGCAGTAGGAAATATCTATTTAAATTACAAATTGTTCTTGAAGAGGCACATTTGTAAGGATGTTCCTGTAAGTAATAAAGGCTGGTTGTATAAGCTATAAAATTCTGTAGCCCCTTTAACAAATTATTTCCATATGTACAGAATATATGTTACGTTATAACAACTTCACACATTTTTTAAAAAAAAAGCATTAAAAGGTCTTTTGGAGTGACTTAATCTATTCTGTAGCTTATTTATTGTTTATCTTGGTATTTGTACAATCTTATTCTCTTGTTCTGTAGATCTATTTTTTGCACAGCTACTGTATTTTTCTCTTATTAAATAAAAGATTATTAATATAGTTTATGGTTCAGTAGTGTAGTTTTACAGCACAACGTTGAGAGATCATCACTAATGGAAGCTTAATTAGGATCCATTTCAAATGTAAAATATATGAACAACCTGCATGGATTACTTCTCTCTTCCAAAAGTTGTTGGAACCCAGGTGAGTGTTTAATATTTGTAGATCAACTCAACAGCTGGTTTCCAATGAGTTGATAACTGTTCCATGCCAAAACTTTGGTTGAATTTTCTATCTAGGCTGCACATCTGGAAAGGCACTGAAATAGGAGTGTACAAAGTTATAATGGACTGTGAGATGCCCTTTTAATTAAACTATGCATAGTCTGGGAAGTTTTTCACTTCATTTTTTATCATAGTTCTCTGAAGACTGTAACAGCTAATAAAAGGAACATGGTTTCAAGGCTGGTAGTAAGCAGTGGTAATTCTGCCCTTAACACTTACCAGGGCATACAAAATCTAACAGCACAGGGTCATGCCAACTCAGAACTGGAAAACTAACGTCAGGTTCTTGCTCCTTGTGCTAGCTCTTTCTGAGCTCAACAAAACATGACACCAGACCCATCTCACAAAGGTATTTGGAAGAAGGCTGGGCAAGACAGGCAAGTCTTTTGATCCCAAAGGTCAAGCACCTGATGCGGTCTGTCAGGGCCACGGTGTTCCTACATTCTTTGGAATAAACAGGAACGTAAATATGTACACTCAGAGAGCCAGGACAGGGACAGAAAAACATGTGTATCTCTCTGGCCTCAATTCTGTACTTCTGGTCTACTATGGGCTGGGCCCAGGAGTTTTTGGGAAGCTCTGATGTCCAAATCAAGCTAGGAAAAGTCACATAATTACTTTGCTGGTTGCTAAATAACTTAGAGCACAATCTATTACAAGCTATATACTGTCTTGAAATTAATAAAACTTACTTTCTATCCCATGCATATTAATCAAAACCAAGTCCTACGTCAATGGAATCCATTTTAATATAAATATCACCGCAGCCAGGATTTCATTCGGTAACAGACACTTAAATCATTTGTAACACCCAATAGCTGACATTTGTCAAGGATCAAAGTACTTGAGCTAATGTTATCAATTACCCTGTAGTAAAAAAAAGTGTCAACAGGAATCAGCTCACCATTGTAATGTTTTACATACCTTTAGATTCATTTCCTCTACTTTTGAAAAAAAACCCGACAGTCTTTAAGGTGCTTGCTTTTCATTATATTTTGGCTGACTTTCCAACCAGCGATTAATAGCCATTTTTAGGGTTCGGTTTGGGGTAAGTACAAGTCTCTGAAGAGGGAGATTCGTCATTGGACTAGAACGCCGTTTTTTAATTATCCAATTTTCCATTGCTTCTTTCTCATAGGAGTAGCCATCTAAAGAAAGAAACAAGCATTCCTGAAAACAGTCGTGCTCTATAAATCATGCCTTAAAGCAAGCTATCCAGTCTATTCAGATAGGAAATGGACCAACTTTGTATCAATAGACACAAATGTACATATATTATCTAGAAGAAATCAGTATGAACTTTGCAACTGCATCCTTTGACTCTTAACTCAATAAGAATCTACTAATGTACAGATGTAAAATATTAATACACTTGTAGAAAATTTCATTAAATACACTTTAATGTTACACAAAATCATTCAGCACCACTGCTTGAAGTGACAAAAGTGTCATGTCTTTTACATCTTTTACAGCCACACTGAAGGCTCCTGCTGCTTTGGCAGCAATTCAGACTGGAAGTGCTGTCTGGTTAGTCATTCATATTCAGACGCTGTGAGGCGGCTCCTGAAGCAGCCATGCAGAGCTTTTGAAAGGCCCCAGCATGGCGAACTGATCCAAATAGCTTTGCACTGCCATAATACATACATCTATACCAAGCTGGGATCAGGTATGCTGGCTCAATATGTGGAGGGCCACTATTGCAGAGAACTGTGCTGCGTGAGAAGCCCTTTCTTGGCAATTTAAATGCCAGTTTTGCAGGATCTGGACTATACAAGGATTATCTTCACATACTGAAATTTTCTTCACCTGCAGTACGTAAACAGGGAAAGCATGTCTTTTCCCAGCTCCCTCAAAACGAAGTCCTGTGTATTATACTTACAGATGACAGCTTCATTAAAGGCTACAATTTTTATGTACTAGAAGGACATTTTTATAATTGTAGGCAAAGCTTTGCCCCCAATTTTTTTTTAAAAAAATGCAGTTTTGACAAAAATTGAGATTGAACAAGATTTGATAAAGATCCATTCTCAATATTGCCAAATAAGGATATAAACATATGGAATACCGAAGAAACTTACAAATAAAGTATTTTCCTTGCATTTTAAACATTATTCAATTTTACATAGCTACAATCACTTGTGGGGCAGAACGTCGGTTTTAGAAATAGAAATGGCTCAATTTCTCTTTGTTTAAAGCTTTAGAACAGGGGTTCTCAGCCCCTGGGCTGTAGCCCACTACCAGGCTGCAGCCCATTTCGGAACTGAGCTGCGCCAGCAGCAGGTGAGCACACATGCACATAGCCCCACTTGTGCAAACAGTGGGCACTGACATAGCCCCACTTGCATGAGCCAGATGTAGGTGCTCAGAGCCCCACTCATGTGAACAGCAGGTGCTAGCACTTGCAGCCCCACTCATACAAAAACATCCCCCCCCCACGCCAGGCCGCCATCTCAGAAAGGTTGGGGAACAATGCTTTAGGAAAGCCACTACATAAACTTTAGAAGGTTGGCCTACAAATAATTTGTATAAAGCAGTTTTGTATACTCAGATCATAACCAATTAAACTAGCATTTATAATTTTGTTCAGATAATTTTTAAAGTACGCATACTATGGTAATTTTTATGGTTTTTTTTTTACTTTTTTATGATTACTGTTCTTTTTAAGCACTATTAACTTTGAAAGTTTTTCTTTATAATGTGACTACAGAACTTTTCCCAGAAGTAGCAAAAAGGCAACGATCATTTGAATATATGCTCACCTCATCAACAAGCTAGATAGAAATAAAACTCTCTCTCTCTCTCTCTCTCTCTCTCTCTCTCTGTGTATGTGTGTGTGTGAGAGAGAGAGAGACAGAGAGAGAGAGAGAGAAAGAGAGAGAGACAAAGTAATATCAATTTATAGTATATAAATAATAGGTGTAGTAGTTAAATATAGCAATATCTATCTCACTGTTTTAAGATAGTGCAAGAATTAAAATACTGTATTCCAATCAAATATATCTGACCCTCATACCATATAGTCATTCATCAGACAATATGAATATTTTCTCATCTAGAAATCTGATTTCCATGAAATTAAAATGACAGAATAAACAAGTGTCACTAAACATTTTGTACTGATGGATAGACACATCTCACTCTCTCCTAGTTTGCTATAAGTGAGCTAGAATTCTTAGTATGCGGAGTCTGTTACTTTAATCCTGAGTTTAAAATTAATTTCCAAAAACTCATCACAAAGCTGTCAAAGGAATAATCAAAACTGCTACAGAGAGTCCCTTGTGTCCTAAGCTTTTCATGTATAAAACAGAAGCACAAAATTGTGATGTGACTAGGAGATAAATGCATTTACCAGACGATACTCGGTTCTGCTAAGAAAAAGAAACAGTGTATAAATGTACTGCCAATTTTTGTAGAGGATGTTGCCTACTTATTTAAGTCACATAGACTTTCCAAAGAATTTAGAAATTTGTAATCTACTTTCCCTCACCTTCCTTTTGAAATAAGAATGAAATAATTTAGCGCATGCTGCATTCAGATATAGCTTTCCTTAATGCAGGCATCAAGAACGTGGGCTTTCAAATGTGGGGTCTCCATTTCCATCGTGCTTAGCTACAGTAGTTATTTTTCAGGAAGATTTCTTTGGTATAACTTCATATGGCCACCCATCCAATAATTCAAAGCCTTTATTGTCATTGTACATCATGTATACAACGAAATTGGTTTCGCCTCTACTGGTGCAGTCCATCAATAAACATGACTTTGTGCAGCTAACAAATTAAAAGCAGAGTAAAATCAATAACCCAAATTTTAAAAAGCATAAAATAGCAGCAGCAGATTTTCACTGCATCCCACAATCGATACAACCAGGAACTGGGCTCATCCTATATTATCAGGACTCCTAGCTTGATGGCAAAACCAGATCATTAAGGCCCTGTGAAAAGCTAGAAAGTTTAGGTTGAGTTTGATCTCTGGGAGATGGTATTCCAGAGAGTGGGCACCATAACAGTCTTTTTAATCCTGCCAGATTGCACACAGGACCTGGAGCATACTTCACCTGCTGGATCTAATAGGATGGGAAGATACCAGTATGGAGGTTCACAGCTTCCTAATTCCTACTTCAGCAGAAATAACTTAACTTCCCAACCCATTTTGGGTTCTTTATTCCTCCAAAACTAATTACTGAAGTTCATAGGGCCTTTGAGAATAAAGCTTGGCATGGTATCAAAGGCTGCAGTGGGTAAAATAAAATAGCTAAAAAAGCAATGCTTAACTTGTAAAACTGAGAATTCATTAATCATTCTCAAATTTCTAAAACTAAATCCTTATTAAATCCTTATTAACTTATTCAAATATCCTGAGGAATTATGAAGCATCCTGTTTTTATATCAAGCACTGATAGAAATGATTTTTTTAAAAGCAATAGTAGTAGGTGAGGAGGCTCATGGTGCTGGAGAGGCAGCCCACTGAGTAGGTGCAGTGCAACAAGAGGAAGAGAACTTTGAGAGAAACAAAGTCTTAGCTCCTTTAACAGGTCAGTGTATTTGTCTGGGCCAAAAAGTGAATCAATTTCAATGATTTGGATTTTGCTTTGACCAGATCATTAATCCCCCTAGAATGGTCTGGTTGAATGTCTGAGGCTTCATTCTGTCAATGAAGCAAAATTTAATTCCACTCTATGTATACCACTACTGACAATCAAAATGTGTACTTATGGGGGGCAATCCAACTTAATTTGAAACCCGATGCATTTTTCCAGTTATATGCGTTACAATATGTGTAAATGGCATGCAAGTCGTCAGCAGGCAAGTCCAGGACAGCGGAGCTTCTTGTGCTTTTCCACCGTCAGACAAATGATGTTGTCAGTGAGAGAGGACAGGGATTTGTTGAACCTCTGACTTTGGGCAGAGTAAAATGCCAAGTAGAAATTAGGATAATTGAAAACCCCCATTATCATTTTGGCAAGTAGACTGGTTATCTGATATGACCCCACACAATAGCATCACTTTTGTTCTTTTCTCTATATTTGTTCCCATACACATAAGAAGGCATGGCCAGTGACCAGAATGAATGCATGAGCCACAGGAATGTTTCTGTGAAGTCCTAAATATGTGCACCAGGAAGACATCACTCTTCTCACAATAACTTGCCTGGTCCACACACATCTGCTTCTGACCCTTGCAAGGGTGATTCTTTCATCAACACCAACACTATTCTTTTGTGAAAAGCTTTGGTATTGATGATCCATGCAGAGTTGAGAGTCCTTTCTGTTGTTTTGGAAAGCCTGAAGAACTGAATTATCTCAGGAATTGTAGCTTGCTTTTCATGTCCACATGTTCAAATTGGCTGCTGGCTCCAGAGGACAAACCTATTCCTAGTTTGTCCACTGTTTTTTGCTAGATATCCTCTTTGTGGCCCCCTTCTTATCTATCCTGGTCCCAAACATTTTGTGCCTTCCCCTCCTTGGAAATCAGCTGTTTCATGAAAAGCTCTGAGCAATCCTGATGTTTACTTCCCTGATGAGTCTTAAGAGAAGATGTCCTCCAATTCTTTTACCTTATCCTTCATTAAGAAGACAAGTTTCCATTTGCAATAGGTACAATTAAGATACCACTCTAGTATAAACAGTGCATTCCTGGCAGGTAATCACCGAAGATTCCTCATTTTCCCTGTCAGATCTCAGTTTGCCTTGTTCCTCCCCAGCTAAATTCCTTGGCCGCTGTTGCTGGCTTGCTGGCTCACTCTAGTCACAAACTCCTTGTTGCCTGATCTCTTCCTAGGAATGATGCCTGAGGGGTAGCCGCTTGCTGACAAATGCAGTTCCAGCCACTAGCAGTCACTTGATTACTGAGTCAGCTACATCTGTAAGTTCAGACTATGTACTCAGCAAACAAGCAAATCTACCTCCGGGCCAAGAATCCACAAAATCAACCAAATGCCCCTCCTCTACTTCAGATCACATTTGTAACTTGTAAGCTTCCTTACAAAATGTCTATGTTCCTATGTTCTCGTGAGCTCTAGGTTTTTAGAAACTTTATACATAATGGAGAACTGAATAGAATGATAGCCATTCCGTAAACCTTTGCCAAAGGGATGCTGCTTTAAAAAAGCTAGGTTGACAGATTGTTTACACGATTAAAGCAATCTCCTCCCATTATTCAAACCTATCAGTGTTCAACTGACAGTTATATGTCCATAGATTATTAAGTCTGAAGTGTGTGTATTTTATGATTATTGTTTCTATTGGTTTTATTATTTTAAAATGATTTAATATTTTGATTATAGTATATTTTTTTGAATTGTAAGCCACCCAGAGACACTGACTGAGATGGGTGGGGAAAAAGAAAAAAAGGAAAAGGAAAAGAAAAAGAAAAGAGGAAGGAAGGAAGGAAGGAAGGAAGGAAGGAAGGAAGGAAGGAAGGAAGGAAGGAAAGAAAGAAAGAAAGAAAGAAAGAAAGAAAGAAGGAAGGGACTTAATTTTCAATGAAGCAGTAAAATGCATCCAAACTCCTTTGAAATGGTAGGCTTGAGGCTTGAGGACAAACTCAAAAGTGAAAACTAAGTGTCCAGGCTTTTTAAAAAACTCTTTAAAGAATGTTTATAAATTTGGGAACCAAGCAAGAGGTCTACATGCCAAACTGAAAGGGCCAACATTCAAGGTGAACCTTTGACTGTCCCTGCCATGAATTGTGGTACAACCTCCACCGCAAGCTTGCAAAAAAAAACCCTCTTAAAACCAGGAAATTTTCAACATCACCACAAACAGATTGGTTTCTGAGGCTCAGAATTATGCTGGCCAGATAAGGGATTAAAAGGCACTGGAATCAATTTGAGAACATTAAACCCATCCCTGAACTTTCAAAACAGTCAATTTAAAATACAAGTAGTCCTCGATTTACAACAGTTCGCTTAGTGACCATTCGAAGTTACAATGTCTCTGAAAACAGTGAGTTATGACCATTTTTCACACAACCATTGCAGCATTCCCATGGTCACATGATTTACATATGGATGCTTGACGATTGACTCACACTTATGACAGTGCAGTTTCCTGGGGTCATGTGATCATCTTTTGTGAATTTCTCACAAGCAAAGTCAATGGGGAAGCCAGATTCATTTAACAACTGTGTTACTAATTAAACAACTGCAGTGATTCACTTAACAAATGTGGCAAGAAAAATGAGGTAAAACTCACTTAACAAATTTCTCACTTACCAACATAAATTTTTGGCTCAATTGTGGTTGTAAGTTGAGGACTAGCTGTAATTCAACATTTTAAAAGAAGAAACTGTATTTTTAAATCCAAAAACTCTGTTAATAATCAGGTATGAGAAAAGTTCCAGCTTTTGGCTTCACACAATGTTGCTTCAGAATTAATGAGAAGTTCATAGATTAACAGAGTTGGAAGGGACCTTGCAGGTCATCTAGTCCAACCCCCTGCCCAAGCAGGAGACCCTTACATCTGCCGCTACCTAGAATCGAACTCACAACCTGCTGATTGTGCACATAGGCCACAGCAGCTGGGTTTCTTTATCTCCTTCATGCATCTTGGAAATGACAAATGTGAACATTATGCAGTATTGGGCAGCCAGTTATACACACATCAAATGTGAACATAGAAAAGCCACCTATTGGACACACCCTCCATCATATATAATATAGTATATCAAATTGTCTAATAGACTTCCACTGTATCATGATTATACTATGGTTCGTTTCTATTGGTTTCTGGGAATGTAATCAACATGGTGATAATTAAAATTAAAAATGTTTTCCCTGTGCCTTTGATAAAAAAGAATACACAGAACTTGCTTTATAAACACATATTCTTCATTACTAAATCTCTACCAAAACGATATATGCAACTAAGCCATCTTCAGTATGCTTACCTGCAGCAATCACTGGCTCTTTCATAAGTTCTTTGGTTATGGGGCACAGGAATTCATCAGGAATATCTAGAGAAGCAGATGTCATCTCACTCCTGAGTTCCTCAATGTTACGCAAAACTTTACTGCGAAGACCTAAAGATTCTGGAAAAATCATATTAGAGACTTCTTAGTGACTAACTGGAAAATGGTTAGCAGCCAAATATTGCTATACAGTTAACTAATTATGTAATATGATTCTCTTTTTAATATTAAAACCTGAAATGTCTCTCTTTTAAAGTTGCAGAGAGAACACTTCAAACAATGGTCATCTTCCCATCCAATAAATGTTTCTAGAGAATTAAAAAGAGAGAGAGCACAAGAGCCGAGCAATTACTATAAAATAATAAAAGATGGTCCATTGTCTTAATTTTCAGTTTATGAATTTCATTTATTTTTATACGAAGCTTATTAAATCTGAGGAATGCTTTATTTTTCAAAAGGACAAAAGTACTTATAGATCTTAATAGACTCTTGCTGAACTGAATGATGAGTTTTGAGTAATCAAATGATAATTGATAATGATAATTTGATTACTGATAAGGAGTGAGATATGAGAAAAAGAGATCTTTTTAAAAAAAGATCTGAAGTAGTTTGTATCAGGGGCGGGTTGCTCACTTACCAATATTGCTGCGCTGCGTGCGCATCTCCGCATTTCGTGCATGCGCTTAATTTTGCTTCTGCGCATGCGCGGATGCAAAATCTCACCAAAATCTTGCGAGGGGATGCGTGCGCGTGCGCGATTTTGGTGCGATTTTGCTTCCACGCATGCGCAGAAGCAAAATCTCACCAAAATCACACACGCGCGTCCCCTCGCGAGATTTCGGTGAGATTTTGCTTCCGCGCATGCGCAGAAGCAAAAAAGGCCAAAAATTCTTTTAAAAAGATGCCGATGCGCATGACTGACCGGCGAAGACGGCACCGGAGCGGTCGCGCGCAAATTGCGCAATTGGCCGCTCTCTACCGGAGCTACGCACCGGACTGCACCAGTAGGAACCCACCACTGGTATGTACTTGTCTGCAAGGAGGTGGCAGTCATCTTTTATATCTTTTGTATTTTTTATCTCTGAATCTCAGGCCAGCAAGGAACAAATGTTTGCATCATCTTCATGTTTTTTTAAAAAAATACCTTTTCTAATGTAACCAACTCCATGATTGGTTTAGATTTTATTTATTTATTTTATTAAAATTATGCTGCCCATCTCGCTATCCAAATTATATGATAGTATGGGTAGTGGATGGATGTGCCATATCAAGTCATAAGAAGGTCTTTGGATTCAACACATCTTCAGCACATCTTTCCTCTTTTTTGGATGTTACAATGTGTCAGCCTCAGAGGTTGGTAGAAGAAACTGAATTTCACTTTTCTTTCCTGAAGTCAGAGCATTCTGTCTGAACTAGGAAAATGCAAGCAATCCTGTAGTTATTCTGATTTCTCTCAAGGACCATAAGACTGCAGCCCCAGGAAACATTAATTTAAATTATCACGGTTATTACTGCCATTTCTTAATGTTATTTCTCTTTGGAAATACTAAGCTGGAAGATTTCAAGTGTTAAAATTCAGAGAAATTGCAATCATTAAACAACTACTTTTTAAACTATTATTGCTCTTGAATCTTACATAAAAAAGTTAACACAGTTGAAGTAATAATCCTGAAAACATTAATTTTGTCAAAAAAAGGGAAAAAAATCTCTGGGTTGTTGGCCTACTCAGGGAAAAGTTTTCTGACATAACGCAAGCAAAAATAAATTCTTTTCAAGTTGCAGAGATCAGAATCTATACAAGTTCTGAAGATAAAAAAAAACAGCTTAGAGATATGTTGTATGTATATGAAAAGAAAAAAAAATCCTCATAAGGATTTTTCAAGACTAAGAATTTTTTTTCTTGTTTTCAAATTAATCTACCTCTACATAACTTTGACAGGAAATGTTGAAACAGGATGTAATATTATTAGGTAAAGTTATATAGAATAATAAATACTGTGCTAAAAAGAGTTGCGAGTCAACGCTTTTTTCTTTCTTCCCTTGTATCTCATATTTTCTTTCCCCCTCTTTTCCTTCCTTTAATTTCCTATTTTTATTTTTATTTGTATTTTATACATTGATAAAACAATAAAAGTCAAAGATGCTCTAAGTTATATAGAATAATGTTGTTTACTCTCCTTCAACTAAAAGTGAGAATAAAGTGCATTTCAGATTTCAGTACTGTACGATTCAAGTTTTGGTATTAGAAAAAATTCAGTAAATATTTAAGTTAATAACAGTTCTGTTCTACAGTGATCATGATGAAGAGGTCCTGCACAACTGTTTTCAATCACAGTCATAGTCCAACCGAGTTAAACATCAGGAAGACAATTTTATATACAATTATATGCTGAGAAATATTGCGCAGTAAAACCATGGAGGAATGACACACACCTGCAGGTACACCTGCCTTCTTCCTATTCAGAATTATGGAGATCAGCAAATTCTGCTAACTAACGTATTTCACATTTTGTTTATCCACCTTATATTACAGATCACATTATGATCAACTCTGCCAAGTTTCTTCTTATTTTCCTGTTTGTAGCTAGTAATTAATTCTCAGTGGTGTCATTAAAAGTCCCTGTACACTGACGTGTTATTATGTTGATATTTCCACAGAGTGCTGGTGCACATGCGGGAGGTCAGCCTATTTTCAATCCCACTGATTTCAATTTTTATATAAGCCTATCATCAGCATTATCTAATTAGTCTCAACTGATAAGCTTTGGCAACTTTTGTATCCTTGAATAGTCAACAAAATTCATGGAATAAGAAAGAGAACAACTATGAAAATTATCTATGATTTCCATGTATATGAAACTCACAGGTAATTTTCATACATACCAATGTATATTTTCATATATTTATTTCTAGAAAGTAACAATGATTTTTAAAACTTAGAAAGATCATTTGGTGAAATGGCTTTGTGGTTCTCACTAGTAGTACAATGAATAGTAAACACAATTAAAAGACTAACAAAAAGGAAGATGATTCATTTTCAAATGCATTTGATTCATAAACAATTCCATTCAACAAGTTATTTCTTGTTACAACCAACTCTGTTACACAATCCTTATCCTCATTTGTTTGTATTATCAAATCATTATTTGATTACCTGCATGGTTGTTTCATATAAAAAAAAGAATCTGACAAGGACTAAAATCAAGGACTAGAATGTATTTGATTATAAAAGTCAAATAATCTGTATCTTTTACCTGAAAGGGCACTGAAGTTCTATAACGTGTTTACAAAATCAAGTAATTAGGCCTAAAAATTGTTGCTTGGTTTCCATGCCAAAAAACTTATATATAATTATTTATTAAATGACAATCAGTTGATAATACATCATAGGTTCCCATGAGAATGAAATATTTTGACAACCTGGACTTGTTATTTTTCTAAATGTAAAATGTTCATATTGTTCTACATAAGACAAAAAAAATTCAAACATTCCTAAAACCATGAATGTTACTAATAGCTATGCTGGGTTTTTTTGCATAAATTATGTTCAGATTAGATCAGAATATTCATCTTAAATAATACTGTAATTATTCAATGGTCTTACCTATTTTTAAATCATCAGTCAAGCTCTCTTTTGTAAGATTTAACAATTCTTTACCATCAATATTGTTTCTTTTAAAAATCTCAACTAGATCTTGCAAGTTATGTGTTTGAAGCCAAATGGAAACATCTTCTTCTGTCCAGTTATTAACAGAAATCTTTGATTCCCGTATCAGAGGACTTCCTGAGAAAAGATTAAAATGAACTCACATAACTAAACAACATATATTAGAAGAAATAATTAAAACATTGCTCCAAGTGTGAAGGGTGGCACAAATATAACATTTATCCTCTTTTTTTTGCACCAGATTTTAGCAAATGCTACCTAACATAAATCTTCCTGATATGTAGAGTTCCCAACTGGGGGCGTGAGACAATATTCCAGGGGGTGCAAAAACTTGGGTTTAGAAGTTTCAAAATTATAGTGTATATGTATAAATAAATAAATAAATAAATAAATAAATAAATAAATAAATAAATAAATAAATAAATAAATAAATAAATAAATAAATATATATATATATATATATATATATATATATATATATATATATATATATATATATATATATATATATATATATATATATATATATATATCTCCTACACATATAGATTAGTGTGTCGGCTATATTAAAAACAGCCTTGATGGTCCCAGTGAGGGGCTGAAAGGCAGAAAGGAAGCTGTGATGCTTTCTCTCCCATATTTGGGTACACCAGGATAACACGACAGAAAAACATATATAACCCTTTCCTGGTGAAAGAGCTGATTGGGAACAGAGCCTATGGCCTAATGGTTAAGTTGCTACCCTGCAAGGCAGCCGGCCCGGGTTCAAATCCCAGTAAGGGGTATGGCTATCTGACGAGAGCAAAATAAGCTCGAAATAGATCTATAATAGTCTCCCTTTATTTTCATTTATCAGCAAAAAATCCTACATATATATATATATATATATATATATATATATATATATATATATATATATATATATATATATATATATATATATATATATATATATATATATATATATATATATATATATATATATATATATATATATATATATATATATGCGAGAATATATCAGAAGTGTTCTAGGGGTGCGGGGCATAGAAAAGGTTGGGAACCTCTGTGTTATACAATTAGAAAACAAATATTACTTTATTATTTGCTTTTAATGTATTGATCCAGACACATGTTCAACATATGTTTCCTTGTGCGGTTAAAAAAACCTAATTTTATTAACCTGATTCATTTTTTCATCTGTGTTTCCAAAAAAAGTACTTTTGGAAGGCTGAGAGATACTTGAGAACAGCATAACAATTCACAAAGACATGGGCAGCAAGGAAAGAGTGAATTGATGAGAACATCCACTCTATCCTCTTCTTTCAATGTATAGCTTCTGGAGGATCCTATTTTCTCAACTAATGGAGAGGGACAGCCTATAGATAATGCACTGCCTTACTGCTTTCATTATGTGATATCATTTTAAAGCTTTTGTAAAAGACGAAGTAACAATCAAAAAGTCTGATGTATACTGTTCAAAGTTATACAATTAAAATGTATCTTTCCTTGAATTTCAATAGGATAAAAACTCTTGCTTGAGACCCCTTTGAGGCTAAACAGAGACAAGAGTGACTAAGCTGAATTGCCAGCCTGAAAAAGAATAAATGCAGATAAACGGAATAACTTGCCTTCGATTATAAGTAAAGATAGAATCATCTAGGGTGGTACAAAAATTAGGTAGTGCTTCTACTGAGGAAACAGATATGAGTTCTTCCTTGGGTAATTTCTTTAAGTATAAATGAGGGTCAATCCCTTTAGATATGCCTCTATACCAATGTAATAACAAATTGATAAAGCAGTAAGAATATTTTGTGGGAGAATTAATTGGTTGGGGCAGGTGAGGTGCTAGCCTCAGCCTATTTCAGATGGTTGGCTACAATAATTAACTTGTATAGTTGATTGGATTGCTTGATTTTGCCACTAGTACAACAAACTAGTATTCATTGAAAACAATGGTGGGATTCAATTTTTTTTACTACTGGTTCTGTGTGCGTGGCTTGGTGGGCATGGTTTGGTGGTTGTGGCAGGGGAAGGATTCTGCAAAATCTCCATTCCCTCCCTACTCCAGGGAAAGGTTACTGCAAAATCCCCATTTCCTCCCGTTCAGCTGGGACTCGGGAGCACTGTTCCCTCTAAGGTGCGCGCCCGCGCGCCCGCGCACGTGATCAGAGAACACCGCGCGGAAGTTTCTAACTTCCTGCCGGCATTTCCTAATGGGAGAGGCTGTGCGCATGCGCGGCCGCGCAGATGAAATGAGAACGCCGCGCACCGTTTTTTTCTCTTACAGGGAACGTTGCTCGGGAGGCAGAGAATAGATGGGGGTGGGACCAGTCAGAGGTGGTATTTACCGGTTCTCTGAACTACTCAAAATTTCCGCTACCAGTTCTCCAAAACTGGTCAGAACCTGCTGAATCCCACCTCTGATTGAAAAGTATGTAAGAATATGATGATTTAATCCTGGATTAATATTGTGAACTGACATGTGTGATTTAAGCCTGGTTGAATAAAAATGGGAGGATAATTTCATCCAAAAGTACAACTGGATTTCCAACTGTATCTTTCAAAAATTATGGAATAGGAACTTTTCTTGGAAAAAAAATTGATCATTTCTAACTGAGGCTTGGGATTAGATGAGGAAGGCTTCTATTGGAGCCTTACTTGAAACAAAAGGCAACAAAGACATTATTTTACATATAAAAGTATGTGGGTTTAAACTTGGGTCGTAATGATGTAAAACAAATTCATATAATGTTTATAAGGCAGGAGACAAAAATGTTTTGGTACTGACCTGTGAAAAGTTGTTCTGGTTCCAGTTGCCAGATGTGGACACATTTATCCATTGAGCCGGTAGCAAATAATGGCATATCTGGTGCAAAGGCACAAGTTGTAACATATCTAGAAATAACAAGTTACTTGATAAATGCTATCAATTATAATGATAATGATAATGATGATGATGATGATGATGATGATGATGATGATAATAATAATAATAATAATAATAATAATAATAATAATAATAATAATAATAATAATAATAATAATAATAATAATAATAATAATAATAATAATAATAATAATAATAATAATGTAGCCCATGTGCTCAGCTGCTGCAAGAAAATCGCGCAGACTGATTACAAATTACGGCACAACTCTGTTGCACAAATGATCCACTGGAATTTATGCAAAAATTATAACATCTATACTGCTACAAACTGGTGGGAACACAAGCCTGAAAAAGTCACTGAAAATCAGATGGTCAAGATCTTGTGGGATTTTCGTATACAAACAGACAAGGTACTGGCGCATAATACACCAGACATCAATCACGCTGGTCGAGAAAAACAAGGTGACTATCATTGACATTGCAATACCAGGTGATAGCAAGGTCGATGAAAAGGAACACGAAAAAATCGCAAAATACCAGGACTTAAAAATCGAAATTCAACTATTATGGCACAAACCAGCAGTGGTAATTCCAGTGGTGATTGGAACACTGGGTGCTATCCCAAAAGCACTGGAATTACATTTAAAACAGCTCAAAATTGACAAAATCACCATCAGTCAAATGCAGAAAGCCGCACTGCTCGGTTCCGCACATATACTTCGAAAATACATTACGACGTCCTAGGCCCCTGGGTGGGGCTCGACTAGTAATCAATGCCAAATCCGGCGAAACAACTGGCCGCTGTGATACAATTGTATAATAATAATAATAATAATAATAATAATAATAATAATAATAATAATAATAATAATAATAATAATAATAATAATAATAATAATAATAATAATAATAATAATAATAATAATAATAATAATAATAATAATGAAGCAATATATTAATACATGCTAATGGCCTACCTGGTATGCTGTGTCAAAATGTGCAGGTTGCTCCCAGTGTTCTGTCCAAAACAAATAAACAAAAAATAAGGGAATTTACAATTAACTTTACACCATTCTTACATCCAAAGAGTACTGATGTACTGAATGCATTTACAAATACAGGAAACTGAATCTATTAAAAATTGCAGAAAATCATTATCAAACACAGAGAAAAATTCTAAAACTGCAGGTATCCCTTAATCAACTGGGCTTACAGGAATAATATTCTTGCAGATATCCTAAAAGGATGCAAATGACCAGCTGTCTGCAAGGAATATAAATCCTTCTATACCCCACTATCCTGCCAGAGCTGAAGAAGCTTCTTGGATAAGGAGCGAAATGTCTTCAAAAGAGGAAAAAAACAAGAAAGTCCATTTGCCTCCTGAAAAAGCACCTTTGGGACATTCTTGCAGAATATTTTTGGAAAAAAAACACTACCCAATGTTTATATATATATTTGAAGATTATTTAGGATTACGATACTTTTCAAAAAGATTAAGAAGTAACACAAACGTGACTAGAATTAATTATGCTGCCACCTAAGTTAAGTGGATAACAAATCCTGCACTTAGCATCTTGGCCATTAGATGCTACCCTTCACAAACATTGTTCTACTTCCATTGGGAAAGCTATTACTTTAAAGCACTAGCGTCAGTATATAGTTTCCTATAATAATTTTGCCCATTCTTAAAGTGCCATAAAAGTCTTTCTTACTATTTTTGCAATTCATAATTTTCTCTAAAATTTATCTAAAATAAGACATTGAAGTATTATACATACAGTACTCAAATTCATCTCAGAAAAAGTAGGAAATATTCCAAAATTAACTATTAAAATGTCCCATGATTGTATAAAAAAACAAGCTTGCAATAAAAAACTTACAAACAGATAGCAAGTACATGCTTGTTTTTCAGTACTGTACAATATTTCATTGTATATTCACTATCACACAGCTGCTTATAAAACTTGCTATCTGCCCATCACTTGTCTTTACAAAGCCAAAGAATCTACTTTGCTATTTGGTATATCAAATCCCCATTTCAAAGATGTTTCAAAGACGTTTGGACTAACAGTGACTAAAACTTTTGTATCATTTAAAGATAGACATATTCCTCTAGGTCAGGGGTGTCAAACTCAAGACCCGGGGCCCGGATCTGGCCTGTGGGGTGCTTAGATCTGGCCCATGGGGCCACTCTGGAAACAGTTAAGGATTGGCCCGCAGGGCCTCTGCCAGCGAAAATGGAGCTCGGGAGGGCTGCATGTGGCCCTCCTGAACTCCATTTTCACTGGCAGAGGGTTGCAGGAGGCTGTTGCAGCTGAAAATGGAGCTCGGGAGCCCATTTGCGCTGGCAGAGCACTTGAGCCACCACAGGTGCCCCCGACACAAGTGACGTCAAGCTGGCCACGGCCACCCTGGCCACACCACTCACAGCCCCCCAAGGTCAAACACAACCCTGATGCGGCCCCCAATGAATTTGAGTTTGACACCCCTGCTCTAGGTGATCAAAAAGTGCATGGAGAAAAAAATACTACAGTGTCATATTTCAATTGAGATTGCAATCCTTTCCACATTAACAGTACATTGGATATTAAAAATGCCTTTGTCTCCCCCCCCCAATTTTTTTTCCTCATCTGCATCAGAAAGTTGCAGCCCCCTAAATCAATTTGGGTAAATAGCTGATTAAATTTATCCCCTGGCAGACAGTTCACCTTGGATATAACCCATCTTTTTTTTTAAGAAATTAAAGATATAATTTTTAATGAAGTAGAGCATTTTCCTGGTTGTCACAAAGGGAAACTTTTTTTCCCTATACCCTGTAAACTACTTGGAACTGTAATGCAAAGAAGGGACATATAAATATTCTAAATATTGTTTTTACAAATAATTCTGTGGAATAACCAGCAGATTCAAAGGGGGTGGGTAGTCTAAAGCAAAATACCTGGCCTACATAGCTTATCATGAAACACACTAGTTTGGCATTTGTAAATGTTAGGAGTCAAGTTCCTTATGACAACTTTCAATTCTCAGAAAGTAATTATCTATTTATTTTAAAATTGCCAAATTTCTCTGCCATTTTATGTTTACATGAAGTTACCCAAGAAGCTAAGTTCATATAAATCCATCCTTCCAGACCACAGAAAAGGATCAGAAGGGGAAGGAAAAATACAGAAAATACGTGACTCACAATGAAAATAATGGTAGTGGAAAATGTTTAATTTCTGTAACTCTGATCTATATTTCCTGATGGATTGCTGGCACAAGACAATGATTAAGATTGCACAATGATTAAGAAAATCCAAAACATGAAATTGATCGGAGGGCTTAAAACTGCATTATTTGCTTTTCTTTCAGACATAAAAACTTGAAACCAAACTTAGTCACTGTAGAAAGAAATGAAAATGACAATCTAATGGGGGCAAATAAAATCTACACTTGAAAAATCAGGAACAATATTGATTCATAAAGCTCACTGTTTGTATGCTACTTAATAACATGTGAATTAAACAATATGAGTTTGGATACTTATAGGAAGGTTTAGTTGCCCAACTCCAATAGAAGTGTGTTGGGGGGGCTTATGACTAAGCTTACAAGTATAGAAATCTTTTGCTTAACTTTTAACAATTTAAAATAGAATAAAATAAAAATAAGAGTTACCAAATAAGCAATTTTTGCAATGCCTACTAACAGAAAAAATAATGTTAATATATTGTTATCCTTGAATGAGGGCTTTCCCTCTTAGATTCTTAAATACTTACAGTTTCAAAAATCATTACAGTTTTGTCCACAGATCTAACAAGAAAAAAAATGAAATAACATAATTGCATCACTACTCATCCTTCAGTAGTCAAAAAAAGATTTTAATTGTACAAGAATCAGAATAATATGAACAGCAAGTAATGAGCAAAAAGATTAGTACTAGAGCACAATGATTATTATGAATAGTTAACTTTACAATAACCTCCTTTGCAACTCAAAGGGAATGAAAATAAATCCAGGTGGATTAGAACCATCAAAATAATCTGCTGAACATTTTAAAAGCTGAGAATCCAATAATTAAGAATTTGAGAGTTATCTCTATTAGAAGGAGTAATATATACTTCTTAAATGATTTTGCTTGTTGACTTTGATCTGTATTCTGTGTACAGGTAGTCATCGACTTATGATCAGTCGCTTAGTGACCATTTGAAGTTATGATGGACTCCTACTTACAACCCAAAATTCCAACAGCCCCCATGGTGATTACATTTTGGGTGCAATTTATGACATACCCCCCCCCAAAAAACCAGCATTTTCTTCAGGAAAACTGCCTACTGAAGACAATGGATTCACTTAATGGCCGCTGTGTTCACTTAGTTGTGGTGACTGCTGCAAAAAAGGGTGTAAAATCAGACACATGTAGTGACCCGCTTAATAACTGGCATGACTTATGACCATAAATCTAGGCTCAGTCGTAACTCAAGGACTACCTGTAGTTCTGATCCATTGCTTGGTTGAACAAAAGTAGTATTAGAGCTGTCTTGCTCCATAACCTTAAAATACACTATATTAACGTAGAATAAGCCTTTCTGCAAAAGCAATTGACATGTGAGTAGGAACATTTTTTTTGATATTGCAAATTAAATGTATGATTGTTTATATTTACTTTCTGTTGTAAAAACTTATGTTTTGAAAATGTATTTAATGGAAGCATGCCATCCACACATTTTTCTTTTAATTCACACAGAAAGTTTGATGATAGGTACAAAACTTGCAAATATATTTTCCTTACGTTTTTAAATTTGGGAGATTGGTCTATAATGATTTTGAGTTCATTACAAATGCTCAAACAGCCTTCTCCTTAAAATGATTCATGAGCTAAGATGGATATAATGTCATGCTCAGTATTGTCAATAGCATCATATCACTTATCAATTTAGAAATAAACTAAATAAAGGTCTATCTTTATAAACACAGAAATGGGAAAAACTAAGAACCAACTGAGTAAACCAATTGCAGAAGTAAAACATACAAATTAAACAAAGATTCTTACCCAGTAACTAAAACCTGCCCATTGGAGGAAAAAGCACAAGCCAGAACAGGGGCAGTATGTCCACTTAAAGTACATCTACATGTCAGGTCAAATCCTAAACATTGAAAGGTGAACAAATATTTAATGAAAATATTCTTTATCAAATTGCAACTTCGTCACCTTTGAATACAAAGTAAAATATACTGCACAATGCAGTATCTAGGTTGTGTTTTATGTTGTAAATCTGGCTGCTCTTTAATTTTCTATGTCTGTATTCTATGAAAGCAATGAGAAGATGATAGAATGGAAGGCTATTTTTAAAATTCTATCTTCATAACAAACATTTCTGATTATTCCCCCCCCACACACACACACCTTCCCAAATGTGCTTTAGAAGCTCTTTAGAGTCAATTTTGGAGTGAAAATAGGGAAGAATTCAATAGAACCACATACCACTGGATATTATTAATGAATTCATGTTAATGAATTCATATTTATATTAATGAATGAAAAATATAACTTTTAACCTTCATTCTAATATCAATCAAAATAATGAACAATAAATAATTATATATCAAAAAGCTTCTCTCTCTTAAGAGTGATTACTTTCTTTACCTCTCTCTCTTTTTTGTTGGTGTTTTTATTGCTTTATTGTAATGTACCATCAATTATTTCCTTTCCTCCCTTTTTATACTTTTATAAGCAATTATTTTGTATTATCAAAAAAGATTATTCTTATTCAGTAACATATCTTTTTAATCTTATGGGTTTGTTTATTGTTTAAGCAGGACCTAATTAAAAATCCCAGCAGTGGAAAGGCGAGTCATTTTTTTTAAAGAATAAGCATTTTTAAATTTGAGATACCTGTAGAATCAGATGAAATGAGCCAGATCTTACTTAGGCCATCCTGACCAGAAGATGCCATTCTGAAATAATCAGCATCTTGCTTATCTGATAAAATAATATATATTCAGAAATGCATGAGAAACATAACAAAATAAGGTTTTCTATTTTTTTCAATATCTGCTTCTAGTAAACTAAGCACAATTAGAAGTTTGCTGCGCATAACTCAAAAATCTGATGGACTATATGTAATGCAGGTAGTCCTTGACTTATGACCAGAGTTGTGACCAAAATTTCTGTTGCTAAGCAAAGCAGTTGATAAATGAGGACTGCCTGATTGTATTACCTTTTTTGCCCCCGTTAAGTGAATAACCACAATCATGTGGTCATTAAGCAAATCTAGCTTCCCCCATTGATTTTGCGTGTCAAAAGCCAGCTAGGAAGGCCTCAAATGGCAATCACATGACTTCGGGATGCTGTAACCATCGTAAATGCATGTCAGTTGCTAAGTGCCCAAATATTGATCACATGACTATGGGGATATCTGTGACAGTTGTCAGTGCGAGGACTGATTATAAATCACTGTTTGCTATGCTACTGTAACTTCAAGTGGTTGCTAAACAAATGGCTGAAAGTTGAACTATATCTAGTTTCTTTTGTGTTTTAAATCAGACAGTTCTTGAATTTTCCATCTTTGTATGCCATGAAAGCAATAAAAATATCCTAGAATGGAAGGGTTTTTTCCATAGCATAACAACAAGAGTTCTATATAGACCCTCCAATTCACATACCAGTTTTGTATAACACAAGGAATCCCAAATAGGCAAGGATAAATGGACATCTTTCATTCCAATTTTAACGATGGTAATTTAAAAATATGGTGTATATTTTAGAAGGACTTAATTTGATATATGGATGTTGACATTTTTCCTGATACTGGAATTTGAAATCATAAGACTAGTTGAACTGAGCATAGAATATTCAAGTAGAAGCCAATTAGCAATTCCAAAAAACCATGTTTATTAGGGAAAAATAAAATAAAATAAAATAAATTGCTTTGAATTTGACCTCTTTCATATGAAGAGAGGTTAAAAGTTATTGTCCTTTTAAAGTGTATTCAGTGAAAGCAAAGCAGCATTATGTATGATTGTTGCCTTGAATTATTTATAAAGTAAAACAATGAGATAAAATCAAATAATAATTTTGCATGATTTTAATTGCAGCCAAAAGTCTCTTCTACTTCAAGCACAATTCTTTAAAGGGAAAGAAGAGTATGATAAACTTTTTACACAATACAGTGCATACATACTAAGAATTAACTCCTACTGTGACCAATAGGGCTCACCCCCAGTAAATATCTTTAAGATCAGTCTTACGTGCCATACATACTGCAAAAGAGACAGATCACTAGACAAGAAATACTACTTAAGAAAAAAGTGGCTTTAAATCCATTACGATGGAATTAAAGAGAAACTTCAAAAGGATTTTATATTCATCAGCTATAATAATAATAATATAATAATAATAATAATATCAACAGAGTTGGAAGGGACCTTGGAGGTCTTCTAGTCCAACCCCCTGCCTAGGCAGGAAACCCTACACTACTTCAGACAAATGGTTATCCAACATCTTAAAAACTTCCAGTGTTGGAGCATTTACAACTTCTGGAGGCAAGCTGTTCCACAGATTAATTGTTCTAACTGTCAGGAAATTTCTCCTTAGTTCTAAGTTACTTCTCTCCTTGTTTAGTTTCCACCCATTGCTTCTTGCTCTACCTTCAGGTGCTTTGGAGAATAGTTTGACTCCCTCTTCTTTGTGGCAACCCCTGAGATATTGGAACACTGCTATCATGTCTCCCCTAGTCCTTCTTTTCATCAAACTAGAAATACCCAGTTCCTCCAACTGTTCTTCATATGTTTTAGCCTCCACTCCCCTAATCATTTTTGTTGCTCTTCTCTGCACTCTTTCTAGAGTCTCAACATCCTTTTTACATTGTGGCGACCAAGATACTAAGGACAAGAATTATAGATACTAAGGACAAGAATACAAGTAAAGGTTAAGGCTGGAACCCACAAGATATTAAAAAAGGATTTATTTAAATAGTAAATGATCTAACCAGAATGTGGCCTTGAAGAAAAGTCACAGCAGGTAACACCAAGATCATGAGCTTTCTCATTATATAAGCACTTCATTTTGTCATCCCAGAAAGTTAGATCTCCACAGGATGATCCCGTCACAAAGAAATGTCCATTAGGAGCAAATGCACAAGCTACCAATGAACCATCTTTAACATAACCAGATCTAAAAAGCAAGAATAAAGGAATTTGGCAGTTAAAACCCTGTTACATGTTTTGGGGGAAAACAAATTAAATCTAAAAGGAGAATATTTCTATGTTACATCAAACTCATATTTGATGTAACAAACAGAGCAATTATCTAAGCTGCCTACAAATATACTGTAACATTTTAATTTGTGTAATTATAAAATATCAAAACAATAAATTAATCCCTTGTCAAGGCCAGGGCTATATTTAAAAAGTCTCCCTGACATTTAGGAAACTACTTATACTCCCTTTTTTTGCTCCATTTTATATTAAGTATAAATTCTAAACTATGTTAAATCTTAATTATATATTTTTAGAGTAAGCAAGAATCATTAACTTAGTTTGCAATTGGTTTATTCTAAGATATGCCAGGATTGAGATAATTGGCAAGTAGTTGTTAATTTCATGGAAACAAAAACTTCAGAACAGAATATTGCAGGTGCACCAAAGGAAAAGAGGGCTAGATTAGAGCCACAGTTTAGCATTATGACTTGACTGATTCATATGAATACAGAACAAGAAAATTGATCATTCTTATTGAGATATCTTATGCCTAAAATAATAATTATGCTGGCATAAAACGGCATTGTTTTATACTTGATAGAGTGGTTTTAAACATGATACAGAAGGACATGTCATTTTTAAAAAAACAAACAGAAACAAAATCTTTCTTGCAATACTTGAATTTTAAGAATTCTCTTCAATCCATTGAAGTCCAAGTTTGCCCTGACTTTCACAGAAGCAGTCCTAACATTATGACTAAATGAGACAGCCTGATCAGCCTTTTCCAGTGGTACCATCAATACTTATTGGGCCTAAAATTCCCTTGAGGTCTGGTTCACATGGCTAAGATAGCTATTGGAATAGAAATGGGAATGCAACTTCTTCCATTATATTAAGTATGAAATACAAATCGATAAACTTAATAATTCTGAAAAAAAAGTATTTCTAACAGCCTCAGATTTGATATACTCACCGATACAATTTTAGTGTCTGAACATTCCACACATTTACACTTCCATCAGCTGCTCCTGAAACTAAATATGTAGAATCAGGGGAAAATCGACAAATTCTTAGAGGGCTTCTACAGGGATGCTCCAAAACTGCCACTTTCAACCCATCTTGAGAATTCCACAAAATTGTGTTGCCATCTGTAGAACATGAAGCCAAAATATGTCCTGAAGGAGAGAAGCAACAGCAATGGACAGCGTAAGTGTGGCCCTTCAGTGGTGAGTAAGGAACCTCAGTAAAATTGTTTAACGAATACAGACGGATTGTTTTGTCCAAGGAGCATGTAGCCAAATAGGAAGAAGAGAAGGCACAGTAGTTGACATCATCTTTGTGGTCTGCCAAAGTGCAAATTAATTTAACCATTTGGTGATATAAAGTTACCTGAAATAAAGAGAACCAAAAATGAAGCTGATTCGTAATTTCTAGATTAAGTTACACTCCGTTGAACATTCTACTAAGAAAGCTGATCTATCATTACCAAAATATTGGTCCTCACAAACAAATGCTTTGTCACTAGTTTTAAATCAGAGGAAAGGTGAAAAGCTAAACCCAAAATAATAAACCATAACTTATGGATTACATTGTATACTGATAGAGACCTTACATCCATTATTCTTTAATTTAGAAAGCCTTCGTCCTTTAAATGTAATTCTTTGCTTGGTTTTGCTCTTGAACTGCCCTTTGTAAAGCAAAGTTTTAAACATAAACAATTAACTTTTTTCTCTTCTTATAAACAACTCTCTTTCAGATTTGCCCTTTTTTTTCAGGCTTGTCTTTTTATTTTCCCCAAGAACATACGGGCGCTGTAGGTCTCCTATTCATCAGGCACACTGGAAATGCCTATTTGGATTTTGCTTTACAGAGAGAGGCTGGTAGCCTTCAACCTCACAGTCACCTGCAACGTCAGAATCGCTTCCTGAAGTCCCTGACACTTAAATCTGTCTGCTTCATGTTCGAGAGACGTACTTGGAAACGAACATTTTAAAGGCAGAGGTCCGAGCCTTTCAAAGTCTTAAGACTAACACTAAGAGACCCCTTTCGGCGTTTCCTCTTTCCAGAAGAAGGGAGGGGGAAAAAAACACCTCAGAATAGAGTGGCTGTGAACAGGCAAATAGGGGACCACCCACCACCTGGGGGCGCTCTCGTTCTAACGGCCCCCGGCACTCTCAGGAGTCACGCCGCAGCCCTCCAATCCGGGAGGGAGGAGGGGAGGGGGGACGGGAACCCTCCCTCAACTCTATCACTACCTCTACCTACGGCCGCGCGACGTCTTCGGGAATTCGCCCGTTCTGTCCGCGAGGAACTGAGCTAGGCGCGAGGACACCCGACCTGTCAGAAGCAAAACAAGATCACGTGGCCACGCCCATCGCTTCTCTCCGGAGGGGGAAAGATGGAAGTGCTGTGCAGTTTAAAAACCGGGCGAACCTGTGCTTATTTTGCTTCCTCAGAACGCGGAAGCAAAATAAAGGGCGGGGTGTGTTGGTGACGTGACGTCACCATGCTAAACAAAGTGTGGAAACCCCGTTCCAGTTTTCTCCGATCCTGTGCAGTACTTGTACATTGAGGCGTGATACAGGCGGAAACTGCATTTAACACAAAATGGGAAAAGAGGGTTGCGAGCCGCAATAGTCCAATAAATGCCCCCGAATTAAAGACTAATAGATCTTTTGCAGACTTACCTTTGAGCTAAACGCCTTAAAAAAAATCGCTGCGACTTAAAGGTGTGTTGGAGGAAATTGCACTTGGTCAACTGCTCAGTTTCCAGATTTTCAATTGGCAAACATTCAACAATCTCCAGTCTAAATTTCAAGACTAACGATTGCAACATAAACACGTATTTGAAGTATTAACCTGATCCATTGGGTTGCCAGATACAAGTATTCCTGATGTAGCACAGGAAGACAGTCATTTCTCTAGAAGTGGTTTGTGTGGGTGTGTGACCAATCATATCTACATATGTCAGGTGTGGTGGCTTATAATAATGCATTAGTTCTTTCAAGTAGGCACATACTATAGATAGAATGTAATTTGCCTACTATTTTAATAAATGGTGCTGCTGTAAATAGCTTTCTGGTAGCTAATAATAGCTTTAAGAGGTTGAATCCAATTATATATAATGTATTGACACTCAAAAGAATAATCAGGAATGTAAAGATATTAAATGTTTAGTCAAATCTGAGTTCCTATCAGAACTTACATTTTTAAATATTTGATGGGATAAAGATGTGTTAGATTTCATGTCACTTGATTAAGTGGTCATCCATAAAGTTGATAAATGACTGCTGCCTTTTACTGAATCATTCCGAAGGAGTTCCTAAGGAAACATCCTGTCTCCTATAGTGGTGAATCAGATATAATTTTAAGGTGTATGTATCAGTGGCCATTACCTGATAGGAAACTCCATAGTATAACTATGTGTGGTATGAAGTGCTTCCTTTTATCTGTCTTGGATCCCAGACTATTCATCTTCATTGGATGGCTGCAGAAGTGGGAGGGGAGTGGAACTAAAATATAAAAATGACTCAATAAAATTTCAAATGTGTTGTTTGTTGTTTTTCCTGCTTCAAAACTTTACTTTGGATGGTAATTCTATTTTTATTGCTTTAGAAATATTTATTGTCAGAGTAATGGAGTTTTAAAGCTGACCAGCTGCTGTAAGGCTGTGGACCAGGATGATGAACTGAGGATGAGTCAGCAGGGTTATTGCCACTTTAAGACTGAGGATGAGTCAACAGGGTTATTGCCTCTTTAAGAAGCTGTCTATATAAGGGAGGCCATGAGAGGGCGTCTCTCTCCCTCTCCTTGGGTATCTCTCTCCTGTCATGTTCAATCTACATTGTAGTTGTCAGTTTAGAGTTGAAGATTGCCTGCCTGGTATGTGCCTACCACATGTATGTATGTATCAGGGGTGGGTTCTAACTTACCTCGCTGCCGGTTTGCTTCTTCCCGTGCAGCGTGGCCACGCTGTGTGGCCGCGCAGCGTGGCTGCGCACACTTTGTGCATGCACACACTTTGTGCATGTGTGTGTGTGTGCGCGCGCAGTGCCAAAAAATCCTAAAAAATAAAAAGCCAAAAATAAGATGGCGACCGCATGCACAGTGCCAGAAACTCTGCTTCTGCACATGCTTAGAAGAAAAAATAAATAAATAAAAAATTCAAAAGAAATTCAAAAGAAATTCAAGAAAGAGATGGCGGCGCCCACGGACCGGCACCGACCGAACTGGTTCCGTGACGCTGGTATGTATATAGAAGTCTTGTATATAAACCACTGTTTTAAGACAAACTTCTGTGTACTGTATTTTGCTCCTGGGTTTTCTCAAAATAGTAGTCATGCTGTTCACACACTGACATTTATTCTTTACTATTTTATTGCTTTTAATTGTAGACAGTCAGCACCCACCCCCCTCCTAGAAGAATGAAATATTTTGAGGAATATTTAAAAAAGACAGAATATTGTATTTCTCCAAAGGAAGAAATGGAGAAACATGTTTTTTTAGAGGCAGAAAGCAACTCTTACTTTTCTTAATAGCCCACAGCAGATGTCAGCACTTAAGAGATAAAGAGCTTATTGAAAGAAGCCAAGTATCTAGATAGCTCTATTCATAGGCAAAGCAAATACTACAAGGAGAAATCCATTCAAGACAGGATATTTTGAAACTCCCTGCAGCAAGATCTGAACAAAGATAGGATTAGCCCTCAGCCACAATAGGTAGGAATTGCCTAACACCCTTTCAGTTGTGCCACCCCCAGCAAACTTCAACCAAACCTGGGAGCTCAGACAAACATCTAGGATTTGCATTTCCCCTTTTGCTTATAGAGCCAGGCAGAACCCCTACATAACTCCTACAACAGCCAATAGAATACATGTTCTTGCACATGAACAGGAAGCTCAAATACAAAGCCCAAAAGAAGGTATAAAAGCCACCTACTCTCAAGTCCATTTTGTCAGCTGCATGCACCAGAACTACAAACACTAGTGGTTCTGTTCATCAATAAATGGACTTCCTTTCCAATCGGCCTCCAGCCTCTATTTTGTCTCCAGTGCCTTTCTCCTGGTTTAGAACTGAACCAGATGGATATTTTTTCTCACATAACGTAAGATGCCCAGAGGCATTTAGAAGGGAGATAAGTGGCAAACAAATTTAATAAATATATAAATAAAACATTAGCAGGAGCTTAGATTCAAATTCAGGCTGCTTCTTAGGAATGTTCTCTCAATTGAATTCTGTTAACAGATAAAAGACTTCCACATCCTTGATTGTATAAAATTTGTAGTGCGTGTACAAGTCTGTGTATCTATATAGATGACAGAGGAAATTACCAGTAATGAAAATCTACACATCTCTTCCTTCAGTGGAGGAAGTCTGAGTGAGAATCATATTCACAGACAAGTGTTGAGATCCAAACCAGTCAGAGGTGGGTTCCTGCCAGTGCGGTTAATAGCTGTTGTTCGGCGCAGAGCCGAAGACGCTGCTGCTGTTTGCGGTGCGGGAGCTTTCCCCGGGCGCTTTCCCCGCCCGCATGGACGCCAATTGCGTTCTTTTGCCCTCTGTGCATGCGCAAAGGGTTCTGCATGCGCAGAGGGCAAAAGAATGCAATTGGCGCCCATGCGGGTGGGGAAAGCGCCCGGGGAAAGCTCCCGTGCTGCAAACGGCAGCAGCGTCTTCGGCTCTGTGCCGAACAACAGCTATTAACCGCACCGGCAGGAACAGGCAGGAACCCACCTCTGAAACCAATAAATGTCCAATAGCTACTTGCCTAGTCATCAGTGATATGAAAGTATCCCTTCTGACAACTAGAATTAAAATTTTTGTTAATGTAAAGAAACTGTGTTCTGTGCTTTGCATAAACTGGGAGTATCCCTTGATAACAAGTATATTTAAAAATGTACTGAATGTCAAGTGAATTTGTAAGTGGCATCAAAAATAAAGTTTTAAGTTTATTAAGTTAAATTAAGTTACTATAGTATTGATATTTATAGAATTAAATCTATTACTTTTTTTGTGAACATGAATAGGATTCCTCACACAGCTATATGCATTATATTTTCTAGTACACATTTTGCATCGTATTACTTTGGCTAGTAAATGCTGCTGCTGCTCCTTCTTGGGCTTCCTCTGTTGTTTTATTGTGTCATTTATGGCAATTGTGTACTTGAAGATTTATACCCATTTACCTGGAATAAGTGCTATTGAACTCAGCAGGGCATTCTTCTGAAAAGACACGTACAGGGTTGAACTGTAAACGAACTTCATATGCTCCATGTCATGATACAGCTTAAACATATTCCTAGTTTTGCAGATTCTCCTTAAATCACAAAGATAGCAGATCTGTTCACTGTAGAAGAAGCGGTTCCAAAATGTTTGCAGCAGCTGGAATGTGGTTATTGCTATTGCAGTAAACAAAAGAGAAATTACATTTGAGAGTTTATGGACCCCGGCAGTGACTTCCTTTACTGATGGTTTCAGTTCATGGATGCTTAGAAGGAAATGACCAAATATTTAAAGACTCTGATTGATGCTTAAAATGTTAATTGTCCAAGAGTAGCAGTGAATTTCAGACTCCTTAGAAAACATGGCAACATTAGTTTTATTACAGTTAATAATCATCTGTCCTTCACAGCAGTAATGAACAAAGACTCTGCTGAGGCCTACTTGCTTTGAGGAAAAAGGTGCTGTGCTGGATGCTTTTAGGCACATGGAGGCAGGTCTTAGTGTGGCCACTAAAATTTAGGCTTTGTCAATGCTCAGACAAGTATATTAATATAAAAATTGAATACACATACACATGTACATATAAGCATTAACAATAAACAACATGCCGAACCCAAAAGATTAACCATCACTGCTCTAGAAGGACTCAAGGACCTGCCTTATAACTCCTTACCTAGTAAAATACCCAGGAAATTCTTATGTTTATTTATGTGCAGTTATTGTGTTATGAGCTGAGGTGGCGCAGTGGTTAAAAGCAGTACTGCAAGTTCAGCTGACTGCTAGTTCAGCAGTTCAGCTGTTCAAATCTCACCGGCTCAAGGTTGACTCAGCCTTCCATCCTTCTGAGGTCGGTAAAATGAGGACCCAGATTGTTGGGGGCAATATGCTGAACTCTGTAAACCGCTTAGAGAGGGTGTAAAGCACTATGAAGCGGTATATAAGTCTAAGTGCTATTGCTATTGCTATCAGATCGGTATGACCCAGTGTCCTTGAACAAAGCTAAATTTTGCTATATAACATTGCCTGTAAAATTTGGCAGAATTTGATTATTCCTTGATGAACCTACCATCAATTATATTATTTTATCTTTTGTTTTGACTTTAATTTTTAATTTAAATTTGTGAGTTTTAGTTTGCAATTCTGATCAGTGACTGTAAAGAAACCTATTAGGCATTCTAAAGCTGGCCAGCTTGCTATGTCTATACTCCAGTTTGAGCTCTCAAAATTTGCCAAATAGCATTGGCATCTCTGAAGACAATTGCCTCCAAAGCAAATTTATGTGCTTGTGTGTGCATTCACGCACATTTCAGTCAGTCTTGAATCCTGGTGACTATCTGGACTAACTTTGCTCTTGCCTCCTTCCTAGGACTGTAAGGGAGTGACCGGCTCAAAATAACTCAGCTGGCATCATACATATATAAGGGAGGGCTAGAACCAACCACGTGCTACACATCTGAAATTCTCATCGGTCTAGTGCAGAGGTGGGTTCCTTCCGGTTCTGTGGAATCGGTAGTAACTTGGCAGACTGGGTCGCTGGAACCGGCAGCGACCCAGGCCTGCCACGCCCCCGAACCGGCTCTCTCAGCAGTGCCATAGGAGCCGCCATCTTGCTTTTTGCTTCTGCGTACGCACAACTATTTTTTGCTTCTGTGCATGTGCAAAAGCTGGTTTTTTAGCACTGCGCATGTGCGTGCCCGCGCGGCACGTCAAGGAACAAACCGGCAGCGAAGAAAACCAGAACCTACCCCTGGTCTAGTGCCAAAAAAAGTATTAACAATCCAGCAGCAGAAAGAAAATACATTCCTGTGTAAGTGCTGTGTACCAGAGAGAGCTTAGTCTTAGGTGGACTAAGGAGCAGAGGTGGCGCAGTGGTTAAAGTGCAGCACTGCAACCTACTTCAGCTGACTGCTAGTTCAGCAGTTCAGCTGTTCAAATCTCACCGGCTCAAGGTTGACTCAGCCTTCCATCCTTCTGAGGTCGGTAAAATGAGGACCCAGATTGTTGGGGGCAATATGCTGAACTCTGTAAACCGCTTAGAGAGGGCTGTAAAGCACTATGAAGCGGTATATAAGTCTAAGTGCTATTCCTATTGCTATTAATGGTAAAAACTAAAGATTTCCAAACTTTCGTTTACAATGCCCTTAGAGCAATGATGGCGAACCTATGGCACGCATGCCACAGGTGGCACGCGGAGCCATATCTGCCGGCACGCGAGCCATTGCCCTAGCTTAGCTCCAACGCACATGTGCACGCTGGCCAGCTGATTTACGGCTCACGCTGAGGCTCTGGGAGGGCGTTTTTGGCTTCTGGAGGGCCTCCGGAGGCATTTTCGCCCTCCCCAGGTTCCAGGGAAGCCTACTGGGCCCACCGGAAGTCGGAAAATGGGCCATTTCTGGCCTCCAGCGGCATTAAATTATGGGTGTGGGCACTCGCGTGTGTGCGATAGTGCGCGCACACGCTTTCGGCACCCGAGGGAAAAAAGGTTCGCCATCACTGCCTTAGAGTCTCAGTAATTTTTTTCACAGCACCCTTAGTTTGTGCAGTGTCTGGTTGACATCAAGTATTGCCATTTCCCTCAAAACTGAAGTGCAGAGGTGTGAACCACAACTATAAAAACTTGTCCTTGCAAAGTCAAATTCTTTGATATTAATACTACAGCTGTGAAATACGACTATGCCATGAGCTTTGCTACTGAGTAGACAAAGGTGATCTGCATTTTAAGTGAGTGCAATTACAACAGTGGAAACCAGAAGACTATATCCTGTTTGGGTAGAAAATGGCCAAGTCTATCAAAATACTACAAAAAAAAAATCTCACAAACTCTTAGGAAAGCTTCCTCTGAAAAGTGTCTATATTTTCCAATTGGTTGGAAAATCAGCCAGTACTGAAAAGATCTGAACTGGTTGCCATTTATGGTATTGATACTGACCTTTTAAATTCTGAAGTGTTAAGGACCACTTTTCCTGCTTTGAACATGCCTGACTTAGCCGATGTATGGAAGAGATCTCTTTCAAGACACTCCCACTGACAGAGGTCCCACTGTCACATGGGATAAGTCTTCCTGGGTGGTTACCAGGTTATGAAATATATTTTGGGGAAAGTTGTCCCTTTGCTCATTCTCACTCACACAAAATATTTTTCCCCCAATTTTGTTCATCATCTTGAGTGTTTGCCAGACCAGAAAGACAAAGTATAAATCAAGTAAATATAAAAGTAAGTATAAAAGTATGTTGAGTTTGAAATAGTAGCACAATGTTAACTTTCTGAAGTTGTCAAATAGATGTTAAGATCCAGTGTTGGTGTTCTCCATAGATGTGAGACATCAGTTATCGGTCGTCTTCCTGAAACAAGACAAGTTTTAGGAAGAGTACTAGTGGGCCTGGGCCTTCCGAATCTAAAGCCCTATGGTTCTCCTACCAGGCATAAGAGATCAACAATGCCAGGCTACAACTGCTGTAGATAATTTCCTTCCTGTTGTACCAATGATAATTTCAGGAAACTTCTATTATACTGGGTAGAAAAAAGGAGTTGGGAAAGCATTGGGTATAATGGACCATCTATTATTATTAAATAATAGATGCTCTTACAGCTGTGGCTAGGAGAGCCTTTGCACAGGTTTGCCTGGTGCACCAATTGCGACCATACTTAGAGAAGGAGGCTCTACTTACAGTCACTCATGCCCTTGTCACCTCTAGACTGGAGTACTGTAACGCACTCTACATGGGGCTACCCTTGAAGAGTATCCGGAGACTGCAACTGGTGCAAAATGCGGCTGCGCGTGCTGTGGTGGGTGTTTCACGATACACCCACGTAACGCCTATACTCCACCAGCTGCATTGGCTGCCCATTGGTCTCTGGGTGCAATTCAAGGTGTTGATCATCATCTTTAAAGCCCTACATGGCTTAGGACCAGGTTACCTCCGGGACCGCATCCTCCCTCACACTTCCCTTCGACCGGTGAGGTCCCACAGAGTGGGCCTCCTCCAGGTCCTGTCAGCCAAACAATGCCGACTGGCGGGGCCTAGGGGGAGGGCCTTCTCTGTAGAGGCCCCTGTTCTCTGGAACCAACTCCCCCCAGAGATCCGGATTATCCCCACCTTGCTGGCCTTCAGAAAAGCCATTAAGACATGGCTCTTTCTGCAGGCGGGGTAATTCTGAGACAACATTACATCGGATGTCTCCCCCATGTATGTTTGGGTGTTATAAATGTTTTAAATTGTTTTTTAAACTGTTTTTTAATGATTTGGTTGGTTGGTTTCTTAAAATGTTGTACGTCGCCCTGAGTCCTCAGGGAGTAGGGCGGCATAGAAGAACCGCCAAATAAATAAATAAATAAATAAACACAAGGACTGCTTGTGGTAATTTTACCATGATATTCACGCAGCTTCTGGTAGTTTTCATAGCTTTCATAACTCCAGGCAGCTATAAAGCTGACATTCCAGAAATAATAGATTCTGGTTTAACACCGGACTCAAGTATATCCAAAGGAATCTGGTCATAAGCTGTGGCTCTGATTCTCCTCCTCCTATCTTTTACAGAAACAATAGTGTGCAAAAGGCAACATACTGGGGATTGAATGTTCCAGGAAAGACCAAGATACTTTGGTTTATTCAAAAAGAAAAAGATAAACTCCCAGTATGTTCCAGAGTGTTTTGTTCCCAGAAAGATGAGTTTGGTCCTCAAATATTTTATATAATACATTTTCCATTCATAATTTCAAGGAAAAAAAAACCATGTCAGGTTTCTTACAATGTGTTTGAACATAAAATTAAAATAACTGAGAAAAAACTGGTTTGCAAAACAGTCTTTTATTGTATCCGTGCCACACATACTAGTGAAAAATAACACTCCTAAAAAAAAAAGAATGCTACCTTTTCCACAACATTTTGTTTTAAATGAAACTTCAAGTACTCTTACATAGGTACAAAAAAAAGTCTGATCTATCTGCCTCCAACAGGCCACCACAACACACAGTAGATAAAACACAGTGGTTACAAATTTTTTTCTTTTTTTTTCTTTTTTGTTGTTTCTGTGGCAAGGCAAATGGAGGGAAATGTTTTTATGAAAAAATACTGTGTGCGTAAGAAATTGTCACATTTTTATTCCACATGGATACAAATGATTATACTCAAATTTGAGGCCCTGGTGGCTTGAAATTATATAACAAAATAGAAAAATGGAAAACTAATATCCCCTACACCCTGTTTTAAAGGCAGGCACTACAAAGATTAAGGAGACTCCACAGTGTTGGTAGAGGATACTTACTGTACAAGCCATATAGCTGTAATTACCATAAAACTAAAATAAAATGCTACAGTCCTTTCTAAGGCATAAACAATGTCTGCAAACAATATGTACACATCATACATATTTAAAACAAGACTTAATATAAACAATAATGAACAGTATATACATATGTTTCATTTTTTTCTTCACTGTTTTGAAATACAATTTAACTACACAAGTGATGCAGCAACATATATATAAATGTACTTGTAACTCTACAGTAAAGTTTAATTTTTCGTGCTTTTTACAGCACATCAGTGTAAACAGTTTTACTTGGCTTTGTTTTGTTTTGTTTTGTTTTTAATTTTAAAACATTCCTTGTTGTATTTTCAACATTTAAAGCAATTTTATTTTATTTTATTTTATTTTTTAATTCTTCCTTTTCACAGAAAACGAAGAGTCTGGATGCTATTTAATCATAAATAATTCATAAAATTAAATACGTTTACTAAAAATAAACTACAAAGTAAAAAAAATGAAAAATAGATATTTATTGAAAGGGGAAATACAACTTTTCCCCCCAACTAGAGCTCTGGTGGTTGAATATTCAGTGCGTTTTGATATATTTTAAATTGCTATTGCACTATGACACCCCTTACATTTAAATTCTTTGGGTGTGCTTCCCTGTTCTACCTAAAATAGTTTGATAAAACACACAAACCAAGAACCAAGGGCCATGGTTACTGAAGGAGTGAAACCTTAAGAATTAGCACTACGCCCCGTGATCCCTTAAGGAAAAATAAAACAGTCATTAGTTATGCATGTGCCTTGTACTTTAATGTAAATACACTTCACATTGCTGGTCTTATTTGTCCTCATTTAAGAAAAGAAAACATGTTGGACTGTGATCACTTCAGCTCACTTTGAAAATCTCTGTCCATTTTTTTTCAAAATGTTTTCTCATGTTGTGGCCAGCCCGACCAATGTCAGAGTCATCTTCATTAAATGTTTCACAGTTGTCAAACACAAGCCTGACATCTATAGCAAAAGCTTCAAGATTAGGATACCTGAAACAAACAAACAAACACAGCATTCTTTTTATGTGGAGTTAAAACAGAAAAATAAAAATAAAATGCTTGCTGAGGAGAAATGCAGACATTTTGTTTAAAATTGGACAAGGCTGTAAATCACCAGATTCTACTAAAGCCAACCATGACACATTTTCTATGTAAGCAATAAAGTCTAATTTTAATACAATATTACTATAATGGTAGCATACCGTATTTTTCGGAGTATAAGGTGCACCTTTTCCCCCCCTAAAAGAGGGTGAAAATCTGGGTGCGTCTTATACACTGAATGTAGCCCCAACCAGCCTTTAAAACGGACCTTTGAAAGGCTAATATATCTGTTCCAGGCTGTTTGCTAAGGACGCTAGCCAGATGGATGCTGGTGGGCAGAATTTTTTTTTGTCTTATTTTCCTCCCCAAAGACTAAGGTGCGTCTTATACTCCGGTGCGTCTTATAGTCCGAAAAATATGGTACTTTGTAGAATATCATCATTTTTGATTGTTTGATCCTATGCCATCAAGTCTTTGCACAAAGTCAGTATCTACTCATAGCAACTACCGGTACGCAGGCAAGCCTTCTCGGGTTGATCTGTCCTGATCTTATACACAATCATATTCATTTAAAAATGCCTCTGAGAGATTTATACAGGTAGTCCTCGACTTACAACAGTTCATTTAGTGACTGTTTAAAGTTACAATTGCACTGAAAAAAGTTACTTATGACCATTTTTCACACTTACAACCTTTGTAGCATCCCCATGATCATGTGATCAAAATTCAGAAGCTTGGAAACTGGCTCATTCTTATGACTGCTGCTGTGTCACAAGGTCACGCGATCACCTTTTGCGACCTTCTGACAAGCAAAACCAATGGGGAAGCCAGATTCACTTAACAATCGTGTTACTAACTGATCAACTGCAGTAATTCACTTAACAACTGTGGCAAGAATGTTCGTAAAATGGGGCAAAACTCATTTAACAAATGTCTCCCTTAACAACAGAAATGTTGGGCTCACTTGTGGTCATAAGTCGAGGTCTGCCTGTACCACCACCTGATCTCATTAATAGCATCAATAATAGTTAATAGATGTGGCATGATCAAACAAATGAAAAACATAAGCTTACAACATTTCAAAACTATGAATGTGTTCCAAAAGTGGCCAGAGTAAATTTTAGCTGCTGTCCACTTTATATTTATTGGAGTAAATCACTCTCATGGAAGGACCTGACTTCCAAACAGTCATTCATAAGAAAGCTTCAGGGCTTTAGTGAGGAATACAATGGATACACAAATATTATTTTTCCCCCGCCCCCCATTAAATCATGTCTGATTCTCTGAACAAGTCCCTGCAAGTTTCTTGGCAAGGTTTTTCAGAAGTGGTTTGCCCTTGCCTGCTCCTTCCTAGGGCTGAGAGTGAGTGACAGAGCCAAGATCATTCAATAGGCTTCGTGCCCAAGGTGAGACTAGTCTGATATCTTTACTACTGTACCAAACTGACTCTCAAAACACTGCATACTTTAAAATAAATTAAAACTTGATTTATTTTAAAAGGAACTAAGAGAATACTCATAAAATCCACATGTACATACTATCTCTGTCAGGGTATGCTTGTAAAAGCACTAATCTGTGCCACGACACTGCCCAGCACGACTTTCCTTCCAGCTCAATTTCTGAAATTTCAAGTGTGTTTCAGATTGCTTTCTTTCCCCATACCAATATTTTTATTTATTTTTCTGTATCCCATCTTTATTATTTTTACAAATAACTCAAGGTGCTGGCTAACACATATAATACACCTTCCTCCTCCTATTTTCCCCACAACAATCTTGTGAGGCGGGACTAGAACTCAGGACCTTCGGCTTTCAAACCTGATGCCTTAACCACTGGTTCAAACTTGGTCTCATATACTTCTCCCTTTTTTAGATCCAATCACAGTGGCACTGCAAGATGAGCGGCATATCAATTTGATAAACAAACAAACAAATAAACAAACAAACTCTTGCTTAATAGTATCTCATTTCTGGTATTAGAATTTGAAACCAGAATTAGTTCCGTCTTTTCAGGAGTCTTTTTTAATCCACCACCAGCAGGCTCCACCTACTGGTAGTTTCCATGAAACCAAAACCATGCCGCATAAAACGTCGTGCACATTTGTCCTTTGTTCAACATCATTATCCAAAAAAAAAAAGTGTGTGTGTGTGTCTGCACGCGCACACAGTCACACACGTTTCCTCACCCCTTGCCAATCTGCACTCAAATTCAGTATTTAATTTCAACCTGAAACGAAGGCATCACTGCTATTTCTAATCAATCTTCCTGCCCCACTCCATCTCTTCAATGAAGTTTAAAAGCTTTTTAGAATGCTTCTAATGTCCTGGTATGGGTGTATGATTGCTTATTATTGATCTTCACATACTCTTCCCCCAAGACCTTTGAGAAGGGCTACTGAACTGCAGGTTTGGCATGATGGACACCAAGCGTGCAACCACATTCAGAAGGGCCTCTGGGTGAAAATCTGTTGCCCTGCCACCCGGCTGCCATGCCACCATAATTGGCATAATTATACATCTTCATAATTCTTCTGAATGAAGATGTATGACTATAATACCATGGAACTTCTGTAGCAAGGTGTGCTCGCTTTTGTATTTCCATTTTTACAATTTTGCTTCATACCACCACTCACAGAAGAGGCTTTTTTTGATTTGCAAACCGACAAATGTAAAAGATTTGAACCGACAGGTTTAGATATAAAGGATGTAAAACTGCCAATGGCAAAAAAAAACCCCACCCACACTCAGCTATTTCTTAACTTGAAGGTGAACGCAGACTGACACTCTTTAAAGTTTGAGCTCACAATACTACTAAAATGTGTTCTGTATCATTTTAGAACCGTGACTATCAGCATAAATCAGAAGAGACTGAAAAAAGAATGCAAAAATATTCTGATTTTATTTAAATGTGAATGGTAAAAGCAGGAAATTCATCATATGGTGATTTATAGTAATTGTTGCTACTTGTATTGCTAGGCAAATTAATTGATTGGTTTTGAATAATTCATGCAGGACAAGGCTTTCAATGGCTATATTGCTATAATATTAAACATTACAAAGCATAAGTGGAAGGATACCTATTATGTTCTTGACTTTCCAGAGGCATTTAGCTGACTGCTGCATACCCGACTATATGGGCTTCCAGCAAAACTTTTTTCTTTAAAAAAAAATGCAGATATATGCATTCTGTGATAAATGCATATACTTGCTGCCTCTTTTCCTCCTGCCGCTGGTCCTCCATTAAGCCCCAAAGCATAATAATATAACACATAATATAACAGTATAACACATTCTGTACTTCTTCCATTAGACCATTTTTCCTGACTCTGTGTAAATGTTCTTTGGTTGTGGTCCTAAGATATAATACATAATTAGATAAATCTCAAGTCCATGTCTGCCTTTTGAAGTCATTAACAGTGAATTTCCCTTTGAAATTCAGCTAATGAATTGATTTTCCCACCTTAAAACAGACGTTGACACCAGACCTCAGATATATCTTGCAACAGCTATTTCAGAACAGGTAAGAATAAATATTCTCTCTCTTTCCCTCCCTCCCTCCCTCCCTCCCTCCCTCCCTCCCTCCCTCCCTGTGTGTGTGTGTGTGTGTGTGTGTGTGTGTGTGTGTGTGTGTGTGTGTAAGATTATCATCGCAGTGTAGATGCTTGCAGAAGCTACCAAATAGGATATAGTTCCTTACTGGATAATAATCTGATACACACAGCCCAAGGAAACAACAAAGCTTCAATCTCCAGGGTAATTACTAGTACTACATACTTACCCACCTTGCCAGCCCTGACTGTTCACCATTATGGTATTCTAGCACCTAAAATATTAGACATCAGACACTACCTGGGTTTTAATTAATCAAAGTGCATTTAAAGTTTCACTTTTTTCTTTTCTGTGGTTCCTCTGATTTTTACTTACTGTCCACTATTCAGCTTCTCTCGAACTGTAGAAAAATCCATGGGTTTTTTAATAACTTTCCTATAACCAGGAACATGTTTCAAATTTACAGGAAGTAGGAAAGGCCAGGCATCTTCATGAGTTTCCAATTCAGACAGGAGCACACTAACAATATTTAGAAAGAAAGTCACAAGTCAGTTCTCAACTATTTTGCATCTCATGTTGCAATGAGTATCAATAAAAAAAATCAAATGGCACATTAAAAAGTAACACATTTATTAAGGGATTAGCTACAATTCAACTCATCTGATGCAGAGAGGAATCTTTAGAAAATATTTGGGACAGAGAACAATGGTAAAAACCAAAATTGGAAGAAAATGATAATACAGAAGCTGCATAGATATGAGAGACCAAAATATCCTCATGAATAAGGGGCACTGAATTCTGCCCAACTTTCTGCAATTTGCATCAAAACCTGTTTCTCCCAGTTAAGTTTTGACAACAGAAGGGAGATTAGGTGATTAAGAGATGGCCAACTGATGACATACCCAGGGAAGGATCTCTGAAAGGTTTTTCCCTGAATTGTAGCTTTTTCAATTTACCAACAGGAGGAACTGGTATTCCTTTAGCTTATATGACTCTCCTGGGTTAGGGAAAGTCCTAGAATTATCCCATAAGATCCTCCGAAGGTTTGCAAGTAGCTTCAGGAGCTGTGCTTCAAAGCATCCTGCATGCCGAAAGCTGAGGGGGCGGGGCTGCAATGAGTTCCTTGTTGAAGGAGCAACTGTTTTGGAATTTATTTTTCAAATGGACAGCAAGTTGTGCCTTGCATTTCTTAATCATTTTTAAGGACTATTTATTTATTAAGATAAAAGGGGCTCTCTTTAGCCACAGCCTATTAGTCCTTTTTGAAGCTCTGTGCCATTTTGGGGATTTCTTCATTATTAAACAACAAGGAAGGCTGCTGAAGGCAAGCTAAAATAAGGAAGTGTGGAGTATCTTAAAAAAAACTGATGGAGAAATATAAGGGCAGAAAGTTGGGGTTCATTATTTTTAATAATTTGTAGCTATCGTATTTTTCAGAGTATAAGACGCAACTTTTTACCCCCAAAAAGAGGGTGAAAACTTGGGTGCGTCTTATACACCGAATGTAGCCCCACCCACCCACCCACCCCCACCCTTTGGCCTCTGTCTTCCAGCAATTTACCTGTTTGCAGCAAAGAAGGAAGAGCCTGTAAAGCAAAGCAAGTCACTAGCACTTCCCGACCTACAGCTGACTTGCCACGTGGGAAAATGAAAGTGAAACTGCAAAGAGGCAAATAGCTGGGAGAGACTCGCAGATTTTTATTTTTTGCTGAACTGGATGGAAGGGGGTAAGTGAATAACTATAAATGTCTGTAGAATGTTCAAATTATTAGACTTATTTTTTAAAGACTGCTTTATTATTGTTCTAGAGCCAGGGGCAATTTTAAGACTTGTGGACTTCAACTCCCAGAATTCCACAGCCAGCTTTGTTAGCTTTGCTGGCTGTGGAATTCTGGGAGTTGAAGTCCACAAGTCTTAAAGTTGCCAAGGTTGGAGATCCCTGTAAATCTAGACAACTTAACAAAATAAATAAGCTTTTTGAAATAAATGCTTGCTCTGAAGAGGCCCATGCTATTGAATCTTCTTTTAAATAATAGAGAATAATGTATACTTCCAGAAATTTTAACAGCTCTATATAAGTATAGTATGAAATGTAACAGTGTCCTGTTTAGTATTAGAGTTTAGTTACCTTGGAGTAGATCTATTTAAATAATTGGGAGTTGTTAGTGTGACTACATTTAAGAAAACTTTCTGGCATAATGTACATTTCTCCAATTCTTTGCTATTTTTATGGGTCAGGCACACATGCACAGAAATACACAGCAAACAGTGTATATCAGTGATGGCGAACCTTTTTTGGTTCGCGTGCCAAAAGGGGGAGGGAATGCGGGGGATCACGTGTGTGCGTGCCCACACTCATAATTCCATGCACCCCCGCACATGCACGCATGACCCCCCTGCTCCCAGCATGCAATGGCACGCCCATTTTTCGCTCTCCCCAGGCTCCAGAGCCTTTCTAGGAACCTGGGGAGGGCGAAAACGGCCTTCCTTACCCCCTCTGGAGGCTGGAAACAGCCTGTTTCCCAACTCCTAGTGCGCCCAGAAGGCCCGAAAATCAGCCGGCTGGTGCACACATGCACACCGGACCTGAGCTCGCGTGCCCACCAATATGACTCCGCGTGCCACTTGTGGCACCCGTGCCATAGGTTCGCCATCACGGGTGTATATCATCTGTGCTGTTTGCTGTTTGGCAAATTGCTTGGAGGCAGAGGCCTTTTTTCCTTGTTTTCCTCCCCCCAAACTAAGGTGTGTCTTATATTCCGGTGCGTCTTATACTCCGAAAAATACGGTACATATTATTTCCACAGCAAGAAAGATAAAGCAGAAATTGTTAAATTGATTGTTCAAAGAGGAGAATATATTTAATTAATTATGTTTTTTTATTTGGACATCACGGATTTTCTGCTTGTGATGAAAAAAAATAAAACTTCAATTTGGTTTTGCTGATTAGATAGATTTGTTGTTATAGAAATGACTATTTATATACTAATGTGTAAAAGTAAAAATAGAGGCTATACCATTGTTATCTTGTATTGTGCTAAAGAGAGTCGGAAGTCAATGCTTTTTTCTTTCTTCCCTTGTACCTCATACTTTCTTTCCCCCTCTCTTTTTCCTTCCCTCAATTTCCTATTTGTATTTGTATTTTATACATTGGTTTTCTCTTAGGTTGGGGCCTTTCAGATCTTTCACTGCATGAGATGAGGGCAGACTCAATTTTAAACAGCTCCTGTCACATTTGAGAACCTCAGTTTGCTTTCAGATAAAATCTAAAATTAATACACTCAAGCAATACCTGCATAAAGCCAAGTCCTTGGATTCATCACGTTTCATTTTCTTCACAGGGGAGACAGTTTCCTGTTTTGATGGACTAACAGAAATGCTGTCTTCAATTTTTCTCTTCTTGCACTCCGTTTTCCCCCTTTTAACAGAGCTGCTTACAGATGCTGAGTCCTCATCTTCCATTTCTACCGCTGGAGGGAATTTCTTGCTTTTCTTGTGTTCATTACTTTTTTTCCCTTTCATCTGATTTTTTTTAACTTTTAAAGTTTGACCACTTGCCTGTATCGGAAGAAAAAAACCCAATAAGAGCAGAGCAAACATGTATTGATTTCTGTTAGCAAACCTAGTCCATACCTATTACCATGGCTTTGTCGATATTGCTTCCACCTGAAGAGGGCCACAGCTGGCCACAAGCCAAGCACACAAAAAGGAGTTAACTGTGCAGAACCTTCCTAAAAATGTCTTTAAAAAGTTATGAACCAGATGCTTTCAGGAGAGCGGTTTCCTTCAAGGACAAAGCTTGTATGCTGTGAGAACATGGCACATGACGATATAGCCATGCGGATGAAAGGACAGCACTGGGGATGAATTTGTAACAAGGAATGTTTCACAATATCAACTCTTCTAATTCAAAATTTCCAGGGACATGAAGTGCTGACTGTAGTGCTGATCCTACTAAATTTAAGTTGAGGTTGGTAAGAGGTTTTGTGAAGGCCACTCATCCCACTAACAATCCTGTACACACAATAATCCTCTCCTTGGTAAGTTGGAAATAGATACTGTATAATCGGAACCAGCTGCAATGGAAAGCCAATTTCTAATAGGCACTTGTGCAACTCCTCTTTCTCAAAGGAGCCCCTGATGCCTTTCCAAAGGGCTTTTGAAACAACAATCAGTGAAGCACCAGGGCAATTATCCTCTTTTCTCTGCTTGTGATTGTGCTTTCCACTTATACACTATATAGTAAGAAAGGTTCAAACGTGATTTCAAAAATACATGGAGATTACATATGTCATAATTTTTGGATGCCACAATCAATAACTTGATTTTTGGAAATTACTGAAATGTGGTTTCTTAAATTCAGGGCAAGTATAGATTTGACCAGCCTTCCTTTTCTCCATTTTCAAAAATTAGAAATTAATCACTTTAACTATTCTGATTATCCCACATCATTCAATCAGTTTGACACCGAGGCTAGAAATTTCATTAAACAATGGGGCATTAAAGGAAAGCATGTATTTTAGGACGGTGTTACAGTTTAGGTCAGTTTCAACTTCTTTTATTTAGATATGAAAGAATAAACTCACTGGTTCAATACCTTCTTGATCATAAAGGATGAGTGCTGCAAAAGAAATTGCCCTGAAAAGGGGGATTGTTAAGAAACACTAAGTGGAGTCAAATTGCAATATGCCTAAAACCATTACGTGCTCTAATGACACCAACTCATGCCATCAAGATTCTTCAAAATAATTTTGTTTTTAACAACATATAGAAAGCAAGTAGGGGTAGATAACACTTCCTAGTAGAAAGCTACTCCAAAGTGAAACTGTAACCACAGAAAGGTCATGCCTATAAACATCTAACCATAGATCTATTCTAACCACTACTCCTTTGTTTCACATATGTGGGGAACTACAAGCAGATTCTTCAATGATGTTTCAGTTAGATCAGCGGTTCCCAACCTTCCTAATGCCGCGGCCCATGCCCTGCCCCCATGCCCCCACCGTGACCCACCCCGCCACCGCCATTTGGGTTCTTTTACCCTCTGCGCATGCGCAAAGCATTCTGCGCATGCGCAGAGGGTAAAAGAACCCAAATGGCGGCGTCCGGGCGAAGTCTCCAGACCCGGGCGAGGTCTCCACTCGCTTCGCATGTTGCCTCTGGGAGCTTTTCGAGCCCCATCGCGAAAGGCATGCACGACTTCAGCGGGGCCGGGACAGGTGGCTGCCCGGAGAGAGCCATCCCCTTCGCAGAGTCTCTCCCTTCTACCTGTAGTGTTTGGGGTGAAGGGGGTGGCTCTCTCCAGGCAGCCACCTGTCCCGGCCCTGCTGAAGTCGCACACACCTTTCGCGATGGGGCTCAAAAAGCTCACAGAAGCAACACGCGAAGTGAGCGGAGACCTTGCCCGGATGCCACCATTTGGGTTCTTTTACCCACTGCACATGCGCAGAGGGTAAAAGAACCCAAATAGCGGTGGCGGGTTGGATCGCGGGGCATGGGTGGTGGGGCGCGATATGGCCAGGGTTGTGGCAGGGGGGGGGCTGAGGATGCCGGGGCGACCCCTGGGAAATGGTCGTTCGACCCCCAAAGGGGTCACGACCCCCAGGTTGGGAACCGCTGAGTTAGATGGATCAAAACTGAACGGAGAAGGTGTGAAACAAATAAAATTTTAAAAAGTTATGGTATTTATGTAGTTTCTTACCAAGCACACCTAAATTATATTAAAGCAACCAAAATATCTTTACAATCCCCAAGGAATGTCACAATTTTTGAGCACCCCTAAAGTTTGGAAATTGAAAGTTGAAACATTTGACATGCCCTAAGCTGCATTGTGTTGCCAAGTCATGTAGGGCTATAAAGGCCAATACCAACACTTTGATTTCCATTCGCAAGCTCATAGGAAACGAGTGAAGGAACCAAAGCACAGCTATAATGTGCTCATGTCAGTACCCTGGTTGCTGCATTCTGGCCAACTGAAACTTCTATACCATCTTCAAAGGTAACCCCCATGAACATTGCAGTAGACCAAATGAGAGGTGAGCCAGACATAGGTTACTGTCCTCTTACTCTGCATAGAGCTGCAACTGTAACAGCTGATGAAACTGGGCAAAGCCTGCCTTGGCTATGGCCTTCACCTCCCAATCTAAGCAATAGCTGAGTCCAGGAGAACCCAAAAGTTGCAGACTTGCTCCTTCCCAGACAATCGCACCTCGTCAAGAATGTTCACTACCACCCATTATTCATCCTCTTCCTCCTCCAGTGCTCCAGGCATCTCTTCTGCCACTTTATCTTCTGGTAGTCCTTGGTACATTAAGGAGCCACCTAAGGCTAGCTAGCAGGGAGAGGCCCTTGGAAGCAATCACATAAAGTACATGGATCCTCTTGCCAGCAGGAATCAAGGACTTGACAGAGCTGCTATAAAATCGCTGGGAAAGTCCTTAAATGCTTGTAGAAAGCCATCCAGATCCATGCAGTGCCTGGAGCAGGCCATCCTAGTTCTAGTCTTTCATTAATAAACTTCTAAATTTCCATGTATTAGACTGGTTTAATGTCAGAGAGGTGAATTCTCTTGTACGTCAGAGACATCTATGAGTAGTCAATATATTAATTTATAAATTACAAATTACCATGTCTTGTAGTTTAGGCATAATAATTACATGGCAGTCATTTGAAGGAAAAAGTATACAGATTTATCTCCAATTCATATTACCTTTGCTATGCAGGCAGGACAAAACCAGTCACCATCTGGAATAGTACTGATCTTGGGCCGATGACAGTATGTATGGCAGCCTTTATCACAGCCATCACAGAGAAGCAGTAGTTCCTCATTATCTCCTTTTCGACATATTTGGCAGTACTAAAATACAGAGAAATTATTTCAGATCCATGAGTTATCTTCCACTAGAACACGATAACCAGCATGCTATGAAGACTCTAGCAACACTTTAAAATTAAGCTCAATATCTGTTGTTATATGGACCATTACACTTACAGCAGAAGTAGAGAAATAAATACATAGTCAGTAAAATAATTACCTCCACTTCCTTAATTTTATTGAATTTACAGATCTTATCTAAGCCAAAATTCCCAACCAACTCAATTAGGGAGGAATTATGAAGATTTTGTAATGTTCCTAAGGCACTTGAAAATTGATTCCCAATTACTGTATATTTTGTATTTGCAACTGTGCCATATGTATGTTTCAATTTGTGATAATTTGGAATTCAAATAAAAGTACGATGCTCCACTACTGCTACATAGAGAAAGTATTAAATCAGGAAAGATATGTGGATAATGTTGAGCTTATTGCTTGCTGGTTAAGAAGGATGTAAATTTGGTCCAAGCCCAAGAGCTAAATAGGGGTCACAATTGTCCTAATACTTGATTTTTGAAGACTATTAATGACAATCTATAATCTTCATTCCAACATGTATTTGCTTTTATGACATAAGCAATGCCTAAAGTTTGGAAGGAGATGCTTTATTCCCCAATTTTTAGTGGAGAAACTCTCTATAAAAAGACAGTATTTCCAATGTTAATGGAAAATCATTCCAGTGCAAACTAGATTAATAAAATGTGCTGGAAACATACATATCACAATTACCAGTGAAAAATAAGTTTGTAGCCAGTTGGAGAAAGAGAGAGTTATTTCGAGAGTTTCACACTCACTGTTTGTTAGTACTTTTTCCCATTGATTACTACAGCATAAAAAGCTTTATTTTCAGAAATCTGATGCCCAGGATTCATGCAAAATCTCTTACATGCATTTGCATGCCATTTATGAATATGCAATTAACATAGCAGTGCTCGTTAATTTGTTACTTCTATGCGGAGATGGGACATTTCAGCTTGTATGCTGTACAGCATCCAATCTGCACATACCGTTGTATTGGGTGGGCATGCAAAGAAGCCATGCACATCTTTAAAGCATGTACTTTGCATCTCATCTTTCTGAAAAAGCCTTTAATTGCAGTTTTTGACCCAGAACTCCCATTATGGCAACGCAGAAGGCGTCACTTGATTAATTGCATCGAGACCCCTCCCAGGGAGAGGCAAAGAAACTCCATAAAATTCAAAATATGGCAACAGAAAGGCTATTTGACACGTGGAAGTTCAAAATACTGAATTTGGCTAGAGGAGGGCCCTTTATTTTTATTTTTCAAAAATTTATCTGATCCGCGTAAAAGTGCCATTTAATTGTCATTTTGGGAGGCAGCAACAATGCTATCAACTTAGGTATCTGGAAAGGAGGAAAATAGGATATGTAAAAATCAATTCATAACACTTACAACTTTCATAATAGATTTTTCCCATGCTATTGTTTTCTGTAACTGCTGAATGCACAGAGCTACCTGTGCAGCACTGCGAGCTTCTGACAATGCCCTTCTCCATACCCTTAGCCCTGGAGCAATATCCTCTTCCATTCTGCATTGAAATATAGAGAAATTAAGCAGGTCACATCCATTTTCATCAGTTTCTGAACGTGGAACAATCATCATCACATTGAAAGCCAAGCAATGACAAAAACATACACAGCCAATAAGGGTAATAAGGCTTAAGCAACTAAATTTGATGTAGTGCACAGACTGTGGCTACGTGCCTCAAAGCTCAATCACAACCATAAGATAACTTTGCAGGATTAACCTACATAACAGAAAAATAAATAAATAAATAAAATAAAATGAAATAAATAAAATGAAATAAATAAATAAATAAATCTTTGCACAGCACCATGCATAAAAAACGCAGTCCATATGGATCAGAGACATACAAGAAGATACATAGATAAACACACAATAGGAAAAAATAGGCTCCAATTAGCAAAGAAGCACAATAATTTTTCAAGTTAATCTCAATAACCTACCCGTCACCATCACCACTAACGGATGGTGCAGGAGCAGGGACAGTAACTGTGCCCACATTATCCAGTTTGATCTGAATGGTGGTACTTAAGGGGCTCTTCAGATACCTTCTCTCTATGTTCCGCTCCAAGTCAGCAAGTCTGGTTACAGCTATATCTAGAGGGTTGTCACTCTTCCGTTCTAGAGTACTGCTACTGCCTTCTTCTCCACCAACACAATCACCATCACGTTTCTTGTGCAATGGAGTGATTGATTTATGCTCATAATATACCAAGTCTTCCCTTTCCGATTCCGGTTCAGGGCACATCCAACCCTACATTTTAATACAAAATGGTGCACATATGTGTTTGGCACTGTTAACCATTTCAGTTTGGACAATGGATGGGTCATTTGTTTACCTCCCTAAACCGTGCATCTCTTTCCAGAAGTTCTCAAAAAAGTCAAAAGAGATGATTTTTTTTCTTTCCTATACTACTTACTTAAGACAACCACAAACATTAATTTTAAACTCAGAGTTTTAGGTTACATTTTTGGGAGAAAAAAATAATCTGCATTCATCAAGTTCCTAAGTAATAAATTGATTTTAACTCATACCCAAGACAGAGCTAGTGCTATTGTGGGAAATATACAACTGGCACAAATCCCAGTTTCAGATTTTTAATTTGTTTTTTTAAACCCTGTAATCATTTCTGATGACTCACAGTAACAAGGTTAATTCACATTAATTATATGTGATACGTAACACCTTCATATTGCACATTTTGTTAATTCCACAAGAAAAAATGCAAATATTTACATATATTTATTCCCCCCCCCCCACAAATTTTAAAAGATGCCAGAAGTCACATGTTGATCATCATGACTAACGGGAACGAACAAACGTAGATGGAATCAAAGAGCTACTAGCCTTTGTGTTCTTAGTCTGCAGAACTTACTATTCTGTTTGCATGGAAAATCAAAGGCTCTTTCCATTTGCATGATAATGTGTCTTCCCCCCCATCCTCAAGAGGGGAGGAAAAGAGAAAATTGTTGTCTCCACAGTGATCTTTTTGCTGCACTTTGAAAACAAGGCCAGCAAATTTGCTGCCTGCATATGATGGTGGGGGCAGTGATTGCTATGCAGCTGCTACTTTGGGAAAAATGAAATGCGAAAAGAGGACTGTTTCCTTCATCTCTTGAAGCAGGATCCCTGCTTTTACCTCTGTGCTTGCGGGGGAACACAACTATCTCTTTGCTATCCAGCACACATGGATGTTAGAGCAAGATCACTAAGACAAGACAGCAGCAGGGATTAGTGATAGGAGTATTGATCCAGGAGATTGTTATTTTTGCTAGAATCAAAAGAAAAGGAAAAGCTTGGCTGCTGGGTGAGTCTCTGTTGTCTTTGGCATACACAGAAGGATCCAGGGACGCCCGGAGTCCCACAGGCAGATAGGAGGGGCAGTTCCATGGTGGGCTGCTGACCTCCCTCAAGCTCGTCCTCCGACATGTGAACCAGAATGTTCACACGGGAGAACTTGCATTTGCTGCAGGCTATGTCCTCAGTGGCAGCAGCCATTTTGGAGCTATGTGGATGACATACAAGGCAGAAAATAAACTGCTCAAAGTTGCACTGCTTGTGTAGCATTTTTTTCCATGCATACTGGGGAGAGATGCTGTTTGCGATATACTAGTCTATCTTCCAATAAAGGTAAAACTAAAATCTAAAAGACAGAAAATAGATGCTATTGGTCTCCATCACTCGAAAACCTGACAGAAAAAAAGCCTAAATCTACACTCAAGTGTTTTCCTGAACTTTACAAATTTGAAGTATGATCCCAGAGATGCTGTATTTTGAACTTAATAATATTGTATTAATTTTCTACTACATGATTTTGAGGACTTGCAGATCTATGATGGTCATGTTTCCTCCATAATATTTATTTAATGACTTATTTTTATACCACCTTTATTATTTTTTATAAATAACTCAATATTAGCATACCTAATGTTTCTTCCTCCTCATATTTTCTCCACAACAACAACCCTGTGAGGTAGATTGGGCTGAGAGAGAGTGTGTGTGACCCCAGATCATTAGCTGGCTTTCATGCTGTTGGAAGTAATATTAACTTCCTACAATGCCTAAAGTGGAACTAGAACTCAAGGTGTCTAGTTTGGTGTCTTGGTTCATGAAAATAGTTATATTTTTAAAATCTGATTTCCTAGTTTTTAATTTAATTTAATTTAATTTAATTTAATTTAATTTAATTTAATTTAATTTAATTTAATTTAATTTAATTTAATTTAATTTAATTTAATTTAATTTAATTTAATTTAATTTAATTTAATTATTTATTTAATTTAATAAACGTTCTTATAGGCCGCCCAATCCCGTAAGACTCAGGGCGGCGTACAGCATAGATAAGAAACGTACAATAAAAACAGTAAAAGCAATTTAAAAAATAAAAACATTATTTTAAAAAACATTCATTCATGTGGGAATCTGATCTTCTTTTTCACCCCGCCTGCCGGAAGAGCCATGCTTTTATGGCTTTACGGAAGGCCAGTAGGGTGGGGATAGTCCGGATCTCCGGTGGGAGTTGGTTCCAGAGGGATGGGGCTCCCACAGAGAAGGCCCTCCCCCGTGGGCCCACCAACCGACATTGTTTGGCTGATGGGACCTGGAGGAGGCCCACTCTGTGGGACCTAACTGGTCGTAGGGAGGTATGTGGTAGGATGCGGTCCCGAAGGTAACCTGGCCCTGAGCCATGTAGGGCTTTACATGTTTTTCTCTGAACATTTAACCAACCATAAAAATAAAGCCCACTCCATAAGAAAAGATGAAATCATTTCATTCCAGGTAGTGTTAATACATTCTTCAAAGTCTTTTGATTTCTTTTATTACTGAGAATAATCCTTAACTCTAGAAAATCTATTCTTCATAAATTTGAATTAGCACTTTAGCCAATAATTACTAAATACAGATTTTACTGAAATACATTTTACCTTGATCTGCAAACTAGCTGATGCCACTCTTCTCTCTAAATCCTCTACCTGCTGAAGAATAGCAATATCCGTATCCATGGCTTGCTCTTCTATGGACCAATTTTCTACAATATCTCGTGTTACTTGGTTTTCATCATTTTCATTTACTTCAATAATCGCAGCTGTATTTAGAAATTAGATTAGGCTATTTTAGTATAACTTTCAGATCAATTGTTTTGTAGTAACAATGAGGTCAGTGGCAACAATCATTTTATCAATACAAGAGGTCACAATTAATCCAACAAGTATATGTCTATTGAATTACTTCTATAGACATATACTTGTATACCCAGTTTATAGGTGTGTTAATGTATTTTGCTTTTCAGCTGAATTTAATAGGTTAGAATATTTTGGAATCTTTAGCTGAGTAAAATGATGAGAGAATAGAGATAAGAAAGCTTTATAAAATTATGCATAGCATTGAGGAACTCAATCAAGACAAGTTTTTCCTCTTTCTCAAAACACTATAGCCAAGGAGTCATGGAAGAATAATTGAAAGGAGATTAGAACAAAGGAAAGGAAGTATTTCCTCACAACAGCATAATTTAACATGTGGAATTCATTACCGCCTAACATGGTGATGGTGACTAATTTGGACAATTTTAAAAGGGGACTGGAAAAATTGAGATCAGTCAACGGCTGTTAATCTTGGAGATCCATTGTTATTCTCTGGGTTGAGGTAGCATGCCTCCAAATACCAGCTGCAGGAGAATATGGCAGGAAAGAGAAATTATCTCCTGCTTGCCAACACACCAAGTTGGCCATTGTGGGAAACAAAATGCTGGACTAAGATGGGCTTTGGCTTGATCCAGCATAGTTATATTCTAATGGTTTTTTTTATTAAAGAAAAATGTCCATTAGCCATTTCATAATTAATAGGTCACCTAGACTTAATGTTACTTCTGTGCTATCTGAGCTATTAGAAAGCAATGTTAAAAGATCTACTTCTCATTATACCACTGATTTCCCCCCCATTTAAATTACATACCATCTTTATTCTTGAGGCAAGCTAGAGTAATATAATCCATATGTTTTTGAATTTGCTTCTGTAAGGCCTTTTCTCTAATTCCCCTGAGATGCAACACTTTAACCAAAGCTTTTAGGTCCTCTGGATCAATAATTCTCCACCAGCCAAACTGCATTTCTGAATCAAAATATGGAGACAAAGAAAGATTTAAAATACACAAACGTTCTATATGGGAAATGGGTACCCCAAAAACTGAGTTCTCTAGCATTAAAAGACACAGATATATGATACCAGGGAAAACTACAGCATAGCTGAGATCCTTGCTATTATTGCCATTGTTGCTGCTGCCACAGAAAACCTCTTTTCTAAAAAAAAAAAATGAACAGTGGTCTGCCACAAACAAACACTGGGTCATTTAAAAAAGTCCTAGTCTCTAACTAGAAGAACAGAACTAGGACTCTGTTAGAATTAGTTAGAAACACCTATAAAAAGAATAAATTGATACTTACCTTCTGGGATAGGCTTTGGACTAGGATAATCAGCTGGTTTGGCTACTTCCACAAGAACTGAAGAAGGTACAGAAGTTTGTTTCTCAACCTGTGGCACTGGCGATTCGCTTTTACTTGTTGGAACACTGGGTGTCAAGAAAGAGCTACCATTGCCCTCTGACAGTCCTAGGCTGGACCCCATACTAGGCAGTGGAGATGAAAACGGATGACTTGAACTCATAACGCCAGTAGGCCATCCACAGAACTGAAGTCCCATTACAGGCAATCCTGTCTTCATCTGCTATCCAAAAACAACAACAACCCCAAGTTGAATAGTTATAACTATTTGTTATATAACAGCTCCATGCAGGAAATTGCAATCAGAATAACAGCGTTGAAAGGGACCTTGGAGGTCCCTTCTAGTCCAACCTCCTGCTCAGGTAGGAAACCCTATACCAGTGATGGCGAACCTATGGCACGGGTGCCACAGGTGGCACGCGGAGCCACATCTGCCGGCACGCGAGCTGTTGCCCTAACTCAGCTCCAGTGCGCATGCGCGTGCCCGCCAGTTGATTTTTGGCTCGCGTGGAGGCTCTGGGAGGGCGATTTCGGCCTCCGGAGGGCCTCCAGGGTGGCAGGGGAGAGCATTTTTGCCCTCCCCAAGCTCCAAGAAAGCCTCTGGAGCCTGGGGAGGGTGAAAAATGGGCCCACCGGGCCCACTGGAAGTCGGGAAATGGGGGAGTGGGGGGGTCGCGCACACATGTGCAGGAGGGGGGAGCATGTGAGGGGCTTTGAATTATGGGTGTGGGCACGCACGCGCGTACAATAGCGCGCACACGCCCTATTTCGGCACCCGAGGAAAAAAAGGTTCGCCATCACTGCCCTATACCATTTCAGACAAATGATTGTCCAATATTTTCTTAAAAACCTCTAGTCCACAATTGTGGAGGGAAGTCGTTTCACTGATTAATTGTTCTAACTGTTAGGAAATTTCTCTTTAGTTCTAGGTTGCTTCTCTCCTTCATTAGTTTTCATCCATTGCTTCTTGCCCTGCCTTCAGGTGCTTTAGAGAATAGGCTGGCCCCTCTTCACACAGTAAAAATCAGTACAGATTTTTAGTAAGAAGATGAACTTGCAATAATTCCAAATCAATAAACATTGAGCCCCAGTACAGTGTACTGATTAAGATATTAGAGCAGACAGATCCAGGTATAAATCCCCACTTGATTGTAGCACTCACCGAATGATCCTTATATTAGTCATTCTTTTTTAGCCCAACTTATTTCTTAGAGCTGCCAGCATATGCCATTATCAGTTCTCAGAGAACAGATGGGATAAAAAAAAAGTATTGACTAATAATAACAAGCATATGCAAAGAGTTCCATAAATGGCCCATCCTGTGCATGGAACAGGCAGCATCTGTTTTGCATTTTCCAAAAAGATGTTTTGAGATAGGACAGGGAAATAGGGAAATAACACAGCCATTTGCAGTGGTACATGACAACAGCAGCAACTAAGTGAAGGTAAGGGAGAAGGAAGGCAGTAGAAAGATTTGGAAAGCGATGAATGGGCTGATCTGATATGTTATACTTGAATTCATAATCAGAAGTCACAATCATTAAGGAAGACAGTACTGGAAAGATGGGAAAGGGAGGTTTCACAATTGACGGGTTTCAAAGTATGGATTTAACTCAATAATTAGCAGTATCACTTTAAAACATCACAAAAATCATGCTTTCACACAGTAGAGTTATTGACATGCAAAAATATTTTCTTTCGAATCTTCTTCAGAAAATATTGTGGGCTTCTTCAACTCAGATTGCCTCAGGCACCATTTTGTATCCAACGTGTTCCCTTGCTTTAGAAAATGCACATTTTCTAGCATATGTTTCATATGTCCGCATTGCTTATAATAGGGAAATTAACAAATAGCCGTTTTCTTTTCTAAAACCTTTTCAGAAGTGAATAGAACTTGCATGCACAGTAATGCTTTCTGAGGGATGGGTGCCAGCCAAATCTGAGTAACATAAATATAGGATTGCAGTGCTGAACTCCTATCAGGTGGGAGGGGCCTTCTAATTTCTTGGCAGAAATTTGCCAATTTCTGCAAATTTGGTTGCATCTTTTTGGAGACAAAGTTTACTAAGATGAAACGGGACATGGTGCAAATAACTGATTTAAGGAGGTTAGCAGGGATCGCATCTCCTCCACTCTAGTTTGTAAATAATTTGTAAGGAAACAGTACGTATACCAAAGGTACCAGCAGATAACTACATTTAACAAACTTTAGATGTAATGGACATTTCTGTCCCAATTCTCCACACCCTTGAACTAATGTAGCATCTGAAATCAGGACAAGACATGGTATTTATATAATTTGTATTAATTTACATAATTACACAAATAATGGGAATTGCTGCGTATAACATATTTTCAGATTAAATGGATATTCAGAAATAAGACAAACTCTTTCCCCTGGAATGGTTTGTTAAAATTGAGTTTTTACACAACTGTCTAGATTTGGATATTATAGTAAAGTTTCACCTATATTAACTCTGCATAGATAAATATCAAATATCCATAACTGAGTTCACACTCTATAGTAAGCCATTGTTTTAAGTATGGATCACTGAAAAAGTCACAGTGGCTCAATTGACAAGTAGTTGTATGACATAAACTGTGCTTTACAAACTATAATGATTGGCTCAGCTAGAATTATTTCAAATATCCCATTAGCCAAAACAAAACAAATCATATTAGGCAGAGGTGGGCTGCACTACCTTTAACAAAGGGTTCGCTGGTTGTGCGCGCGCGCACGCGCACTCGCTTCGCTCATGCGCGTCCCTTTGGGAGAGAAACAGAGCTTCAACAGGCTCCTAATCAGCTCAGGCAGCTCTGGTAAGAACAGCAGGGGCGGCGCGGAATGCAGCTGGGGCAGCCAATGAACCAGAAAGTAAGTTATAAATGGATAGCATAGAACAGGGGCGGGGGTCGAGCCCAACAGTGATCAGAGCTAAGGGTTCGCCAGAACCCTTGCGACCATGCAGCAGCCCACCACTGATATTAAGGCTAAGTACAATGCATGAACTCAACCACTGGACTGAATTTTGGAAGAGATTCCATTCAAGAGAAGCTGGAGAGAGAATAGGAGAGTGATGATTAAACCAATTCCTTTCCTCTTTACGACTCCCTGCATCACCAACCCTACCCAATCAGACCCCAAAGATCTTCACACTCATATGCCCACAACTAGTAATTAACTTTCTTCCTTTACAACAAATGGTAATCAGGATTCCTATCAATACTCTTAGCATTCATCTATACTCTTTTTTTTTCCTGTAGAAAGCGCACAGGATGAAACTTCCTATGGAATAAAATGCTTACCTGAAGTGGTGACAAGGCAAATGGACTTAATCCTATTGGGCTTGGTGAAGAGGCTGAACCAATAAGTGGAGATGGAACAGGTGAGGGTGATTTGGATGGAGGGTGAGAATGCGGAGTGAGAGATGAAGAAGTAGCAGCAGCAGCAGCTGGTGAATCTAGGTGGGTAACAGAAGTGTCATCACAAGGAGTTCTGGGTAACAGGCTGAACCACTGCCTGCTCTTTTCTGTAAGAGTCTTTAACAGTTGGTCATTTGAAATTAATGGAGAACTATAAAATTTCCCTGGCCCGGTTGCCACAGGATTAAAAAGATGATTCGGATCAGATCGTTCATTGCTGCTTTGTGATAAAGTGGCCTGGTGGCTACACAATGAGGTTTTAGAGCTATTCTGATAGGCCAGCGGGCACCCATTTGCTGCGCTGCCATTGGCTTTGGGGGCCAGAACATCCGACTCGGGAGGCATTTTTGCTACTTCTAAAAGTTTGCTTAGCTTTGAGAAAGAGCCGGGCTTCTGCAGGAAAAGATTTGTGCTGTCCTTCTCTTTGACATCCTCTTTCGGATTACAATGTGTTGCATTTAAACAATTTAATTTTTCTTCAGAGGTCTCAAAAATTTCTTCTTTGATATGAATATTTTTGGCCTTTTTCAGCTTCTCTTTTTCTTTTGCAATTTCTTCCAGACCTGTAGGCATAGAAAGACAATTACTTAACTCAATTTACAGCCAAAATGGGTTTGGTTTTCAGCTGTTCAAGCTGAAAAACCACATTCTCATCTAAAAAAAACCCTATATTCTTGATTTATAGAATGATTTTTAAGGTTTTTCTTCATTAAATAATAAAAAATAAAAAATAAAAAATAAAAAAAATAAAAAAATAATTTTTTTTAAAAAAGAATGCTTTTTTAAGGTAGGATATTCATCTAGCATAAAATCAACAATGATAACCAAAAGAATATAACAAGCGTGTATGAGGCTGATCACAATTTCATTTCAAGAGATGAAACGGAAAAACAATCAAAAGCTTCCTCTTAACATCTGAACTGAAAATGTTTGACACTTCAGCAGGAGGAGGTACCAGACAGAAGAAACAGAGTTATTAAATGCATCACACAAAGGGGATTCATATGGAAAAAGCCTTTTTTGCATGCTGTGATATATAAAACACACTTCACTGCTTGTAGAAACCTGAATAAGAGAGAAAGAGAAATGAATTTATACTACACCTTAATTTTTGTCCTAACTTAGGTCATGCAGTACTGTTCTATTTTAGTGATGCAGAATATATTTTTAAAAAAAATAATACAAAGATACTCTTTTAGTGTAACTAAAAATTTTCCAGAATTTCAAAATAAGGGATGAAGAAATAGGGCTGTCTGTAGAAAATAAAAACAACACGGATTTCACAAGTACCTAGCACAAGGTGAAATATTTCCTAACCCATGGTTTAGTACCAGCAATGGGACTTTTTTGTTTGGCAGCAAAATTCTGACAAAACATTTTCCATAAAAATTCCCATTCTATAGCACCCATCATATTTATGCTTTATTCAAGGAGTCTCAAGGGAAATTATTTTTACTTAATTTATTTACTGGTATGTTTCCAGTGCATAAATTACTTCTTTTTAATTAACAATTAACTACTAGTAGTTAGTAGATTCAAATATCAGCATAAGGAATATACTATTGGTTTTTGTTATCAAGCCTTTCCCCCTTTGTGTTTTTTTATGAGTACAATAAATTCAATAACTGTGTTACTACTTGTATCAGAACAGGCATCACCCAAATAAAAGAATGTGGATGAATGTATAACCAATTTACACCTACTGTATGAGTCCTCATAAAGGAAATAAAGAGGATCAGACTCTTCCAGATAAATATCTGACAAATATTATGAAATGTAAACTCTCCAGAATTCTATTAACTGTGTTCAGAGAGCAGTTCCATTTTTTAAATAAAGAAAGCTTTCATTCTTTATCCCCACATTTCTCCACTTCTCCTTTAAGCATGTGTGAGCATGCATTAACAATTTCTTCACAAAGAACAAAAAGAAAAGAGAGAATCTCATAGAAAGGAACAGACAAATGGGAAAGAAAGGAAGTGGTTGGTGTTTCTTCTCTCCCAATTTCAATCTCTCTAGTCACAGTGCATTTGGGATATCTTTAGCATAGTTGATAATCACTTTTAAAGGGCATGGGGCCATGTTTCTTGCAAGACTGCCTATCTTTGTGGGTTCTGCAAGTTCCATTAGATCCAGCAGAATGGGCATTCTGCAGCTCTCCTTGGTGAAGCAATGTCACCTTGTGATGCCTAAGAAACATCCCTCCCCTGTTATGGCACCTGCCTTGTAGGGACACTTTCTCCTCAGAGATTTAATTTGTTCCAGATTGTAAATTTGGGATTATCAAGAGTTCACAAGACAACATAAAAGCACATTCAGTCCTTCGGTCAGGATGTACAGTACCAATACCAGCTTCCGGCTAAAAGAAGACTTTGATAGCGAAAAGCATGGACATTTTTTTCAGAGTTCGCAGATCTAGCTGGGGATGCGGAGGCCTAGAGGTTAAGGCACTGGGCTTGTTGACTGAAAGGTTGGCAGTTCAAGACCAAAGCATCATGCAATGGGCTGAGCTCCTGTTCTTGGCCCAGTTCCTGCCAATCAGCATTCTGTGCACTTCGAAATATAGTCATAACCATGGAAGTATTTTCAGACAACACTGGATCCTTCAGCTAAGAAACAGAGATGAGCATCCCCGCCCCGCCCCAGAGTCAGACACAACTGGACAGGGGAAGTCTTGACCTTTTTAGATCTAGCTTGTTACCTTCTCCACTTTCCATGCCTTCAACAAAAATGCCCCCACATTGGGGCAAAATCCAGTATCGACGTCTGTAACGATCCTGGCCAAACATCATTGAACGTAAAGAGTGAGAAGCTTCAAATAGCTTTCTTCTGTACTGGTTTTGCTGCTGTTGTATTAAAAAAAAACCATAATGGTAAAAATAAAGATTTTCTTCAATGTTATGCTAATGAATGACAGACAGCTCATCAAACTTTTTGGATGTTTAAGTTACTTCCAAACAATACTATTGTTCTGTTTTTTGAGAAATTGAAAGAGTCTAATTGATGATGATGTGTCACACTGGACAAAATTAAAACAAATTGAAGGAGACATTACATAAGCAAAGCTTGGGCTTTTGTTACCAATTTCCAGAGAGCACAAGAATCAACGCTTTTCAATGCATGAAAACAAATGAAATGTTATCAGTTATGACATACAGCAAAGGGTGTGTACATCTAGCACAACAAGCCAGGCTAATATGAGAAGTTGTGGCTTTTTATATGTAACTAATGAGATATTTTATATGGCCTTGAGATAAATTATGTTTAGGATAACCTGTAGACAAAGCTAGTGCTCAGGTGTCCACAGATAAAGAGAAAAAGTTAACATGCTGAATGCCATATTCTTGCTTCAGTTGAAACAAATGGCAACAAATGCACATTAGACCTGAGAATATGCACTGGCACATGCCTCTCAAACTGGAGACGCAGAGGATCAAAAATTCCAGATAACACTTTTCCTTATTTAAATTAATAATTTTGTTCTATTATAATTATTTCACTATAGATGGAATCAGAAGGTAACTTTCCATCTTCAAAAAAACCCATTAGCAGTTTGCACCAGTTTTAGTTTGAGAAAGAAAGCCTATGTTATTTTGGATTCACAAAACTAATTTTGAGGTTCTTATAATTCAGGTGAGTAATATTAGTTAAAGTTTCTCTCAAGAGTACCAGTCCATTAGACATTCAAGTCTTCCAAAACACACAAAGATTGCTCCGGCTCCAGAATAGAGAGCACATTACGATCATACAATTTAAATAACAGATCCCAGAATAAGCAATATGATGATTTATTTATTTTTTTGTAGTGCTCTTTGCAGGCTTGTGTCAGCATCAAATAACATAATTAGCTGTCTTCTGGATACAGCCTTGGATTTCTGCCTTTTTATAATATCTCAAAATATTTATTTTTGTTCAAATTAAGCCATGTCCAAGAGCTTGCTTTATTTATACTTCATTATATCAGCAGCAAATTGCTTCATCTTTCCTCATTTTCAACAAGACTGAAATTTCGTTAAGACAATGAGGAAAAATCTGGTGAATGTGTATAAATGTTAAGAACACTTTTAAAATAACTCTCATCTACATTATAGTGACCAAGTAAATATATAGAAGTTCAGCTTACCTTAGTAAGTTTGTCAATCTGTTTCTCTAGTTCCTCAACACTTGCAGTTTGATCTCCATCATCCTACCACCAACAAATAAAATGAAGTAGTGCATTATTTTCTATATACTAATTGTGCTCATAATTATAAAACCAGAAGTTTATGAAATATGCCTCAAAAATCACAAAGGCTTTGCAATCATAAATATTTATTATAGGATGTGGTCTCCAAAGGGTATCTGTTCTTTACAGCAATTGTACACGCAAGTATGGCAAAAAAAAACCTTATGATTTTTAAAAACATATTGATCTCAGCAAGGCTAGAGCAGTCCATTCAATGGCACTGTGGCTTCGTTGACACATCATACTGAGCCTTGTTCAATGAATAGGCCATAAGTCTTGATTGCACATAACACAAAGTCATAACAAGCAACTGCATATCATTGTTAGTCAAAACCAGGAAAACTTAATGGCAGTTTAATTTCAGCAATGGACACAACAAGATCCGCTAATCCTTCCCTCCTATGCCTCTACATAGTTGGTAAATAAGAAATGTTGATGTTACAATCAAACGAACTCTTGTCATAACCTCTTTTAGCAATTTTTAGTCAAGGTTTTTCATATAACACTACATTAAAAACACATATACTTTATAAAAGTCAATATAAGTTATTTAATTTATCAGCAACACCTACCTCATCTTCACAAATATCTTTCTTTCCCTTTTTATCATCTTTGTCGTCATCGTCTTCCTCATCTTCATCTGCTTGATCATCACTATAATCGTCGTCGTCGTCATCATAATCACTCTCCCCTCCCTTCCGTCTCCTCTTTCGGCCTGGTGTGGGCGTACCTAGTGAATGGGGTTCTTCTCCTATATCACCTCCTCCTATGACATCTCGCTTGCCTGTTTTCTTAGCATGAATGATTCTAAGCCTTCAAACACATGGTAGACAAACAGTATTATGGAGTGTTGCCAAAATATATACACATAGATAGTTCCTCACATTTCACCGAGAGGAAATCATTCTCCTTATGCATTTGAACCATTTTTGTCACATAATTTATTGCAGCTACTGAATCAGCACTTGAGAAATGTAATTCACCCACAGAACCATTTTTATTGAAGGTATAAATTTATTCGGCAAGAGCTTTAAAATTCTTTGATTTTATTTGCTGGGAATCATCAGAAACCACCAAATCTCTACTTTTATTTAATTCTTCACCAAATATTTTAGGTCTAACATGAATGATACTGTATAAAATTCTGTTAGAACAGTTAGGTACAGCAGAAAGATTTCCAGAACCTTTCCTCTAAGCTGAAGAAACAAGTATTTAGCTGTATTCTTCTTTTGGTCAATCTTAATCTCTGTAACCTGTTTCCAGTCACATTTAAAACGAACAGTGCTAACTCTAACCAAAAAATGATAAATCTGATGCTTGGTTGTAGATTACGGTATATGAATACAAATCATTTCTCAAGTGTCTGCCTATTACTTTATATGATATGTAATTAAGCATTAATCTTGTAGCACTCTGGTAGCAGAAGCCTTAGTTTCATGTTTATGAAACAAAAGAAACTTACATACCAGTAAGTACAGTTGTGGTAGCCCTTCATCTCTTACCCTACAAAACAAGATTCCATACAGCAGATGTTACAGCTCTAACTACCAGGAATCTAACAGGCAAATTATTTTGAAACAGCCTATTCGGTACTTCAAAGCCAGGCTGCACACGCCGTTTTAATATTTTGACATGTAACAGAATTTAAGGAGATATGAAAATGTGTGTTTTTGAAAAGGCAAGGATTTCACAAGAAAGAAAAGAAAGGAGAAAGAGTACGGATTAGGATGGCAAAAGTAGATAAATTATGATATTTGAATGCTTCTATGTATTTTTTTCAATTTCCTTTTCTTCCTTTCCTCGCCCATCCTACAAAACAGTATTCCATACAGCAAGTGGGTATGATGCAATGAAGCTGGCTTCTTTAAAAAGCAGACTGGAACAAAGCTTATGATTTTAAAAAGAACACATCTGGAGGATGTTTATTAGACTAGTTAAAGAAAGATAAAAGGATGACTTAAAATCTTTAGCTATCCTCAGTAAGCTCTTCTTATAATGCAAAAGATGAGATTTACTTTTAATGTTCTAATTTGCAAATAATTAAATGCCCACTGCTTGACCAAGGACATATTAGGCTGAAATTTTATACCACAACATACGCCTTAAGTAAAATGATAGATATCTCTAGATTAAATATCTGCACCAGTATTCAATCATTGAAAAAATAATTAATGATGCATTTTGTCTTTGCGCCCTGACAAAGCTCATTCAGCATTCTATTCTAAAATATTATAGTTCAGCATAAGTAGTACTAGAATAGATCAGCCATCTTGGTGAAGATAATTAAAACATTAACAAAAGAAATTAAAAACACAAATGAAAAGCTTACATTGATAGTCACAGAGTCTGGCATAAAGTGCCACTTGATTTTGATTTTCTTCCCAAAGATCTTCTACTGATCTATTGCTATGTTTAAACAAACTCTACTGCTGCTAGCCGATATATTTTACTTTTCTCTACATTCAACTAACAAGAGTAAACTAAAAAGACAGTTCTGGCAGTATGCAATTACTTTCACTTGCCCTTCCTAACCCCAAGTAAAATAACTATTTCTTTCCCAATCATTTACTTAGAAGGGTGAAATCACAGCATCAACAAAGACAGCAAACAGCTGGCCTGATGTTTTCAACAAAGTTCTAGTCCACAGAGAAACTGCCAATTTATTGTATCTTTGGCAAGGTACACCTACAGTATGGTTGGAGCCCAATATAATAGCAGTTTTAAAAAATCACATGTCTTTCTAATACATTTATTCTAGCTCATTATCACTCCAAATAGGATAGGGCTGTATTTTATCAATAAAAAGATAACCTGACCCAATATTGAAACCTTTCTAACTAAGGGAAGCATCTTATGGTAGTGTAGAAAACACAAGATTGGACTCTGGCCAAAATCATTGAATTTAAATGTTTAGTTGGGCCATAAAACTAAATGAATGAGTATGGGAAGGTCAACATCTCTTAGTTTAATCAACTATATAAAATCTTAGATTTTGGGGGAAGAAACAGGGACACAGCAAATGAACTTTGGGAGGATAAAAATATAATGTAACTTTTTCACACTCAAGAGATCATGAAAATACATGCTTAAGTAAGTCTGATGGAAAAGAAAAAGAAAGGTAAATATGAATAATCTTGCCTTCTACTAATCAGGTGCATTTTATGCCTAATGTGAATGAATGCTAGAATGTGATATTTAATAAAAGCTTTATCATCTTCTACAGCTAAGAATGGTACACATCATACAAAAATCTGAAGGAGTGATATACAGCTAGGATCTGAACACACGCTGTCTTAAGATTGACCAATGAAACACCTTACTCTGTAAGACTTCAACAGATGCAAAATGAAATTATCTCAGCTCACCCTCATGACAATAATTTATTTATTTATTTATTTTGGAATTCTTATATGCCGCCCAACTCCCTAAGGACTCAGGGCGGCGTAATGAATAATGAATGAATAGTGAAAGAGAAATAGTGGCATCCCATAAAGTGGGAATGGGAGTGAGAATGAGAAGCTGAGAATCACAAAGGAAAGATTTAGAAAAATAAAAATTGCCAGTTTTTTTTTAAATAGAGCTAAATAAAAGAAGAGAAGCAGCTATGCCCCTCAAATCTAGTACTGTACTTATATTTGTTGAAAGGAGAGTTAAGAGAAAACTGAATCCTCCCCCCCCCCCCCACTAGGTGAGAAGCCTCCATGCATAAGGGATTGCAGGGCAACTTCAAATATTAATTAGCCCGTGGTTAGGGTGATTTAGTACATGGTTTTATATAAGTTAATTATTACAAGGGCCCCACAGTTATACTCATAAATGTGGTATGAATTTGGAGCCGGTATCATTAACAGAAATTTACAGTCAAGATCTTTTTCTTTCTGTAATTTACTTTATATCACTTTTTTTTTAACTTCTTCTATCTCCCTCCTGTAGCTCTCCTTTACTTCTTCTTTCTTCAGAGGTGCATTAAAATGAGTGGGGAAGGAGAAATAGGGTTAGAAATACAAACACTGTAAGAATTCCTTGATTTGCTAAACAAGAAAGAAAAGTGACTAAAGAAAAGAAAGTGGAGCCCGGCTATGCATAGCACAGGGCTACACAACCCTCTTGTGATTTACAATTACTTTCCCTTCAAATACTATGGTAGACTGAGCTGCTATACTTGCTGTATGGAATTTTGTTTTGTGCAATGGAAAAAAATGGCATCCTTAAAAACTTGACTATTTGTTTTGTAGCAAGTGAAACTACCTCAGTATTGGCAAGTATACCCCAGATGTACCACAGGAAATACTTAAAATTATATGACAAACTTTGAGGTATTTTTAACCATTACCTAAATAATTTGCAATTCTAAAGATGATCAGAACAAAATAACCTGACCCTATGAATCCTCCTTCAGAAATAAAAATACACAATTGTTCCAATCAGATTTTACTAATGCCAAAAAAACCCACCCCAATTTATTAACTCCACAAACCTTCAAGCAAGAAACAATTTTATTTCTTATAAGTACCATAGTATGGATTTCTTCCAATTTGAGTCCTTCTAATTCACTACCTTTTTTTTCTTCAATGGACTATCAAAAATAAATTACATGCTTTACAAAATTAATTTCCCATTTTAATTAAATAAACGAAATTGCTACTTCATTTTACATAGCATGAGATTTGTCTTTGAAAATAAGCCACATAACAAATTAAACAGAAATGGTGCTAGAATATTTTAGACAAGTATTACTTACTTCCTAAGTTTGCCTTCAACCATCCACTTATCTCTTCTTAAATTTGACATATAATCTATATTCTTTTCTATTTCGCTGTCAAAGCAGAAAAAATTAATTACTCAGGCACAATTTATTGCATGACATATTCCAAAAATATTTAGTATTTGAGAAAATATTTCGTTACCCAAATTTATGGGCTATCTATTCAAACTAGTATGAGTCAAGAATAAATAAAATATTCAGTTTAATGACGACAAATATGTACAATTATTTCATGGAATGTGGTTGGAGAAACCTGTTATTTTAAGAATGATAGCTTGTGGTTGACTCTGCTAATTCTGTTGTTACAGAGGTTCATTCAGAAGTTCAAACCTATTACTGATCATTTTATTAGCTTCACCAGAGGCATCCACAGAGGAAATTCTTACCTTATGACACTTTTGCTACAGGCTAATTCATTAACAAGGAAAGCAAGCACGGATGCTTTCTGAGCTGGGGTGTGCGCCTGAAAAGCTTTGGTTTTCAAACTCTCTGTGAGTTCGGTTTGCCCACAGTGACCTTCCATAAATATCTGCAGTATTTCAGACACATTGTCTCTGTTGATGCCCACATTCAACAAATGATCCCCGAGAATTGTTTTGGCCTAGAGAAAAAAGTCTGCTTGTAAATAATTGCACTCCGCACACTGTAATGACCGCACATATGTAATACAGCTTTCAGATACTTGATAACGAAGAGAAAAAAAGACAAACAAAATACTAGCCATAAAACAGAGGCACTACCTTCTATTAGCTTGGTACCTATTACTACTTTATTTTTGCTGCCAGCACTCACAGAACCAATATACTATCCTTAATTTTTAAAAATATTTATTTATATTGAAATATACAGGCTCTTTTTTGAGATTTAAAGACCATTCCCAAGCAAGTTCCTGGCTTAACTGTCGGATCTCGAACAGAAAGGTAGATTCAAGACTCCTAAACTAAGTTTAAGAAAAAAAGACATTCAAAGAAATCTAGAATAAAATAAAATTTGGGAGGTAAGCAGATGTTTGGAGACCAGCATTAGGAAATAATCTAAATATGCTGAAACTAAAGTCAACAGACTTATAAAGTGGTATCCGGTGAGAACAGATTTGAAAATCATTACCATTATTTAAGCCCTATATATAATAGTAATATATATATATATATATATATATATATATATATATATATATATATATATATATATATATATATATATATATATATATATATATATATATATATATATATATATATATATTACTGTTAAGTGTTAGTAAATGTTAAACAACAAACTAAGATTTGTTATCTGTTATATACTCCAAATGTGTATGAAGTACAGCATCCTAGCCAAGTTCTATACACAGTCCCTTCTTTGCTAAGCGAGTGATACTGGAGTTCTAATTGCATTTAACATCAGCCAATGGACAGAGAAAGATTGAGAGATGTGGGGAAGAGTGTAATAAGATTTATACATGGGTCTTAATACATGGCTGGCCCTCTAACACAGTGGTTCTCAACCTTCCTAATGCCGCGACCAGCGACCCCATCGCAACCCACGCCGCCACCGCGCCCGCCACTGTGCCCCACCCGCCCTGCCACCGCCATTTGAGTTCTTTTACCTTCTGCGCATGCGCAAAGCGTTCTGCGTATGCGCAGAGGGTAAAAGAACCCAAATGACGGTGTCTGGGCGAAGTCTCCCGACCCCTGTGAAAGGGTCGTTCGACCTCCAAAGGGGTCGCGACCCCCAGGTTGAGAACCGCTGCTCTAACAGAATAACAGAGTTGGAAGGGACCTTGGAGGTCTTCTAGTCCAACCCTCTGCTCAAGCAGGAAACCCTACATCAAATCCCAACCCTAGTCAATGTGGTCGATGGTGTAGGATGATAGGAACTGCATCTCAACAAATAGAAAAGTATTCAGTTATGTGGTACAACCCATAAGGTACACGTACTGTACTACCAACTGAATATTTATCCATGATACTGTAAAGATATTATCGTAAGAACAAAGATAGTGTAAGAGTACTCATTACCTTGTATCCTGTTATTAGTCCTGGATCACAAATTGCAGCCGAGAGCAACCTCACCAGCAGATCTTGTATTTCTCCCATGCTGTCTCCTATGTTCAACAGCCCCTCTTGCAGAACATTTAAACTTGGGACATCCAGATTCACATCAAAGCCAAGAACTTTGCCAAAGTTGCTGAGGAACTGTACCACCATGAGACAATCCGAAAATGTACTTCCCGAGAGAACCAGGCCTGGAATGCGAGGCAATTCTGGCAAGGGCTAAAAAAGAAAAAGAAAAAGAACATCTTTTGCATCCTATAGCGCTGATCTTTGGCAAATTATTTCCAAGAAATGTAGCCAGCATCCAAAGGTTTGTATGTTTCGAAGATGCAGATTATCCCGCCTGCAAAATAATTGGTTGTGCAAGTGTTTCAAACAAGGATGAAACAGGGCAAGACATTTCTAACCACAAACAGGGTATCAATGATTTGTGCAATTAATGGATTGAAGCCTCATTTATTTGTAGGGATCGTATTTTAGACCCATTAAATCTTCTCTGAAGAAAAAATGGGAACCCTCTACATTTGTAATCTAGTTATTGTGAAAGCTCAGGTTGCTCATATGTTGATGATAAATTATTATGTCTGACTTTGGCAGAAGGAGGCAATTATTAAATATACCAAGAATAAATATAACCATTCGGTTTAGTTAAATTTAACATTGGATCAAATCAAATCTGGCTTTTATTCTGGTTCCAGCATGATACTCAAAGGCTAAGTGTGATTTTCAAACCCAAAAAGATTGCAGAAGCCTGCCTGAGCTAAAGCTGCAGCTGACAAGGTGCTCGGAAACATAGTAAATCACTTTCTTCATGCTTGGCTTTCACCTTAAAATATCTACCTCCTTTAGTTGCGAAAATGCAGTACATGAGAAAACAAACAGGCCATAATCTATTCCGCTACTTTGTAAGGAGTCATAAATTCAATAATAATTATTAAAATACATTTGGCTACAAGCTATTTCTGGCTATTATACACTTATTTCTTACCATCTTAGGTCCTCATTGCAGAATTTTGGCAACCAGTCTAACTCTTTGTTTGAACAGGAAATTAGAGCAGCAATCACACAAGGCATCTAGGCATGCAGCTAAAGCAATACTCCCACACATCTTTAATAGAAGAGTTATTATACTGAAAAGGGAAAATAACTAAGCTCCTGAAATAATGCTAGAATATCACACGTTGCATTTTCCTAAAGCGTTGATGAAGAAAATAAAGAACAAATACTAGGTCCAGTGTATTCTAGCAATAGCAACCCTAATGTTATTATTAAAAGAGTCATTCCTGATTACTCTTAAGATAAAATATTTAAACGTTGTCCAGTTCACCCAGCAATAAGCCAAAGTGGCGCAGCAGTTAGAGTGCAGTACTGCAGGCTACTTTAGCTGACTGTGATCAGCAGTTCAACTGTTAAAATCTCACCGGCTCAGGGTTGACTCAGCCTTTCATCTTTCCAAGGTAGGTAAAATGAGGACCCAGATTGTTGGGGAGAATGTAAATATATACACATTGCTTAATGGTGTAAACCGCTTAGAGAGTGCTTGCACTATGAGGTGGTATATAAGTCTCACTAATAATAATAAATAAGTAAGCCCATCTGAAGTCTAAAACAAAACAGAAGCTGGTATATGTCTTTGTTGTGGGTTGGGAGAAGAGAAGAGAAATCAATGGGTTTGACCATATTGGTGTTCAGCGTTTTGTATTAACCTACACAAGCCCTCTTTATGACATGCTTAGTGTGCAAAGGTTAATAATGTGTAATGCGGTATGGTACCCTGCTATAAACATTCTATTATATACTATTGCAGACTGTCTTCAATTTATGATAACCATCAGTTTAAAACTGCAAGGTACGTTTTGGACCAATGTCAGATAAAAGATTAAAAATAAAAATAAACAAAAATATTTTAATTTTTACCCATCATCTCCTATCAAATAGCACCTGAAATCAAACTGACGTAGACAGGTAGGAAAAATCTAATTTTCAAATTATACTCCATTGTGGTTTGTGTTCTGAGGAACAGTGACTTTCTATAAAGAAAAATGTTTTCCTTCTGCATCCTGCAAGATGTAACTGGAAACTGATAGTCCAGAAAAATTCTGAGAAGCTATGAGTATAAGAGCTATGCTGGATCAGACGAAAAACATTCTTGTTCCCAAAAGGAGGCAACCAAATGTCTCTCAGAATTCCCAAGCAGGGTATAAAGCAGTGGTTCTCAACCTTCCTAATGCCGCGACCCACGCCCCGCCCCTGCGACCCCACCACAACCCGACCTGCCACCGTGCCCGCTGCTGCGACCTCCACCCCGCCGCTGCCATTTGGGTTAATACATGGCTGGCCCTCTAACACAGTGGTTCTCAACCTTCCTAATGCCGCAACCTGCGACCCCACCGCGACCCACGCCGCCACCGCACCCGCCACCGTGACCCCCGCCCTGCCGCCGCCATTTGAGTTCTTTTACCCTCTGCGCATGCGCAAAGCGTTCTGCGCATGCGCAAAGGGTAAAATAACCCAAATGGCGGCATCTGGGCGAAGTCTCCCGACCCCTGTGAAAGGGTCGTTCGACCCCCAAAGGGGTCGCGACCCCCAGGTTGAGAACTGCTGGTATAAAGGCAAGAGCTTAAAGAGGTATACTGGAAATGAGCAGAGAAAGTTCAAACAAACAGCCCAAACATTACAATGTTGACTACTAGTGAAAGAAAAACAAAAAGAAACATACAACATCCCAGTATGTGCTTTAGTGTAAATGCCGGTCATCCTGAAACACTGACATAATATCATCAAGCAATCTAAAATGAAATGGGCATAATTTTAAAAGGCAATAAAGTAAAAAGAAATTGCTACAACAATAAGAGAGGAAGGAAGGAAGCAGCAGCAAGGCAATGAAAGGTAAATTTACATGTTTCTGATTACCTTCTGGTCCGCTAAGCACATATCTTCATTAGGCTTCTTCAGCTCCTTAGCCATTTCTAATTCTAATCTTCGCTGTTCCAGTTTTCGTTGTTTGTTTAATCTCTTTTCATCACGTTTTTCTTGTTTTAACCGCTCTTTCTCCTTAAGTAGCACGGGATAGATAAAAAAGAATTAAACCCTGTATAGTCCACTTCCAAAAGGAACAATTCAAGAATTTGAAAAGCAATCATTGCATAATCTTAAATCATCACCCTAGCAATTAAAACGTTTAGGTTAAAGGGTGGGGGGAGGGAGATAACTAAACTTTAAATACACAAAAGACCAAATCTTGCAAGTGAGATCTGCCATAGTAGGTTCTGCAGAAAGATGCTACTATCAGTCGGCTCTGGAGTCTATTTTCAAGCACATGAATGAATTCTGTACTGTGAGAATACAAACAAGGGCTGCACTATATATAAATGCAGTGAAAACTCTTAGGCTTAATTGAGGCAGAGTTTCTAGAGTCGGCAGCATGATACATTCTCTTAACATCCCTACTTTTAAATGAATTGCTATGTGATAAGAGTGTGAATACATCTGATTCAGTACCAAATGCATATTCAAGGTCAAGGCATATTGGAATTTTGACATCTGCTAGAAGATTGGTTCCAACTTCACAGGAAACTGCAGGGAGACATATGTATGTAAACACCCTTCACACCCCAAAAATACATGACAGCAAACAAAAGTATTAATAGAGAAGTTCTAATTTCTAATTAGAAGGGAACATAGGATCCAAGTCACTATTTTCATTCACTTTTTTCCTCAGATAAAAAAAAATATTATCCCAGTATCCTAATAGGATGTATGTTACCTTACTAGTCCGACTACTTTTATTTTAAATCTGAAACCACCTGTAACTGTTTGTACAGTGTTTTCACTTGTAATGATATGTGGGAATGACCTTGGGGGACAGTTGGAAGAGCCACAGGCCAGACAATTATCTGATACAGTAAATGAAGTCTGACTCTGCAGATGGAACAGGGGCATGGCAAATGTCTCAAAAGGAACCCTCCCTAGTTTCTTGAACAATAAAGGTGAGGGGGAAAGAGATGCACTTTCAGACTTTCAAGCATCTCTTAATGTAACCTTACAATAAAGTAGAGCTAGTACTTCTGGGTGTGCTTCTTGTCTGGGCTACCTTGCAAGGAAGACATCGACAGAAGAAAGGCATCTGAATCGAAAATAGAGAAGCATGGAAGCATGAGGACTCTCCTAGTGATAAGACCAAAAGATGACGTTCCCCTACAACCTCTCCTTAATGATGATGCAGTTGACAATGATGACCAAGCCTTGCCTGCCTGCCTCTGAGCAACAAGAGGAACCAACCAAAACACTGTTGGATTGTAAATTTGCACAGAAGCTAACACATAGGCAAAAAATTGGCACATATAGCCTAAGAGATGGCCTGTCATTCCAACAATGCCTGCTATCACCCAGCGACAGCAAATAATCCAGATTCTCAGAAACCTCCACAGAATAAGATTCTTTATCCTCAACATATCCCCTGGGGGTCATGTGCATCTACCTATCTTTCTCCTGCCTCATTTTTTTGTCTAACTTTCACCTTGCGGGGGGAGAGATCAAGCAAAATTTGTTCTCATTGTGGGTCTGGGTTTTGCGTGGTAGAGCACACAGTCAGTCTGTGATAGCTCAGCAGATAGATCTAAATGATCACATAACGATAAACACTGATAAAGCAGGCAGTTTATACGTTTTAATACCTAATAAAATAAACTTTGCTGGGAAATCCCGAATATACTGATTTAAGAGTTAAAAATCCATCTACTGAAGACATCAATCCTATACTTTCAGCACTAAACTTCACTGATTTGAGTAGGACTTCTCCCCAATGAAAAGTATATAAGATTGAATCTAAACATCATTGTCAGTTAATGATGGCCCTGTTTAGCAACGATTTGAAATTATGAGGTCACTGAAAAAAAATAATTTCACGCCCAATCCTTGAAATTACAACTGTTAAGTGTTTCCTTGGACACATAATCGTGATTCGGGTAGCTTGTAACCAGCATGCATTTATGACTGTCAGTGTCCTGAAATCACATGACAACCATTTGTGACCTGCGCAGCTGGTTTCCAAACAGCAAAATCAATGGCAGTATAATCACAACTCGTGGTCATGTGATGTCTGATCTAATGACCAGAGGCGATTTGCTTAATGACCACAACAGGACTACTGTAAGTCTGGTGCAGTCACATGATCTTCCCCTTGATGAGCACGGCATTTAGTGACAGAGTTTCTGGTCCCAAATGGGGTCATTAAATGAGGACTATCTGTTTTAAGTAACAAAAAAAGAGCTTGTTTTCCTTCTAACTTTGTCATCATCTATGAACCTTTGCTTCCATAGTAGTATGGATATGCAATATTTGTTCCTATATTTCAATTACACTCTTATCTTCCCACGCTAATACTAATATGGCGTGAAACTTAAGGTAGATAAGCTGGCCGCTCACAGGGACTATGTAAGAAGATGGGACTAAGAAGATACTGTATTGATCAGTTCCTGGAAGGCAACTGGACAGGTAAACATAGAATGATAAAAACTCTATTTACCTCCTCTGCTAAGCATTGGTTATCTCTGCCAGAGTTATTATTTATTGTAAGGAGAGAGATAGGGATAGGCATGGACGCTAGCTGCATGACTAACGGATGCCCTAACGGATATCCCAATGACATCACAGACCTTCCAGCAAATCCTGCAAAAAGAACCTTGCAGCCATTCTTCTTGCAGCTGTTGTGCAGGTGGTGTACTATTTCATCTGCTTCTTCATGCCTTTTGCCTACCTCTTTGCCTATCTCTTTGAAGCACCTGGCTGCTATTCCCCTTTGTTTTCTGGATGCTCTGATGCAACTGTATTGTGCACAAGAGCCCACTGAGTTTTGGCTTGTTCGTGTTTTCGCTTTTTGAATGGAAGAAACCACGGCGGTGGGTGGGTGTTGGAGAGAGCCTGCAAAGCTGGTCTCCATGTAGAAGATGAACAGTGCTTTCCCCTTGCATATCATGCAAATAAGTCTTGCATTGCAAAGCTACAGTGTGAAGGATGCGCTGATGCTGGACAGTATAAAAATGCCCAGTATATTTATGCATGCATAGGCAGTCTGCACCCGACCGCATTCTTGGCTGAGCAGAATTATACTCATTAAATTCCAGGGCAATCTGTACCTATTATTTGAACATGGGGGAAACTGCTTAAATAACCCATATTGCTGCAGCTATGTATTGCCCAGGGGAGCCATTATGTTGGGTGGGCTGGGCAAAACAGAACCTACCGGGGGGGGGGGGGGGAAGAAACCGACTTGGTTTGCTTCTAAGCTGTATTGTTTATTCATTCCTGCTGGGCTCGAAAAATTATGCTTAATCATCCTGCAGCATTACTTACCTCCTCTTCCAATTAATAAAACATTATTGGCTCCTGCATTTGGCTTTATCGATTTTAAACGGTCAAAGCGTATACACAGAACACTTAAAACTGAAAGATGAGTTTTGTTAAGTAAAACTAGGACTAGATTCCCCCATGGTATGTTCAATAGGCAACCAGGTGGTATAAATCTTCAATCATGGAATATTCAGAGCACAAGACTCACTCGGGTGCTGTGAATTTAATTCTGCTTTCAAACTGCTTATTAGACAACTTCCAAAACCTGAGATACGCTTCCATATTATGACTGCCGACAAAACTGCTGACAGCACTGCTTAGTGATAAATGCATGTTTAACAACCTTTTGTTGCTTATTGATCCTCTGAGAGTTACTGGGAGGGAGTTGGAGGGTAGGAAGAACCAGTGGTACAATTGTAGCACTTTGTTATAGAGTTCATAGAGGCAAAATGAAGATAAATTTCTGGGTGCAGCCGTCTGAAGATTTAGTGGCTCTAAGAAAAAGGGCAGAGACTTGAACAAATATAACACACACACACACACACACACACACACACACACACACACACACACACACACACACACGACCCACTGACTGATTCTCAACTGTTCAAATATCCAGAATCTAAGATCTGCTCCCAACAGACTGTGGATGATCAAGGCATTAATTCACTGTTTATCTTTCATAGTATTTGAAATTAAACATTGATAAGGAGTTTTTTTACCTTTGAAATTAATTAGAATTTATATAGATTCTTTTCAGCCGTAAGTACTTAAAGATGTAGCTATATTTGATTTATTAATCTTTGCTTTCAATGTTTTCAGCTGAGTTTGATAGCTTGCTGGTTTTTTTAAATTAAGATTTTAATTGAAGAATATTTTAAGCATGTTAATCAACCAAAGTATTAGTGATATATCAGTTATGTTGCACACTGTATTTGAATCTAATTGCCCTTGCTTTATTTTATAGCCTATGCATGATGATCATACAGTATGATCTGTAATTATTAGTTCTTAATAGCTGGCAATGCCAAGAGAAACATTTTATTACATTTCGGCTTAATTCTGAAATATATTTGCAAAGCTTATACTCCAGATTCTGAAACTGGCAATAATCCGGAGAATGGTATGTTAGTAATTTCCCAATTTTCACCTTTAGATAACATTTTTCACATTACTGTTTTCCAAGCAACTTCCCCATATACCCTTACTCGTTGCAGACATTGGAATGTCTTTGAGCATAATTCACACAGTGACAGACTATGATTAATGCACGCTCACCATGAAAAAATAATCTAGATCAGTCTTGGTTATTATATGGATAGGAGACCACCAGGAAATCCCACTACTTACAGTATATACTATTGCTGAAAACTGTATGGAGGTGTCTTTACAGACACTATGAGACAAGGCGAATTTGAAGAAGTGTTTCCTTTTTAACAGTTCTTTATAGCTGCATTACACAGGAAAATCAAGCTGATTAAATTGCCTTCCAGTTCTTATTTTTATTGAAGCATCCCGGATTACTCTCCAGAAAATCTAATATTGCCTAAAGTTTAAATACTTGTTTATTATATTTGACAGTGTCTGACAGCACTGGAATGAATAAGAGTTCCCTCTTCCTATAAACAGTTGTGATTCTGAACAAGCCTGTGTCTTGGTCCCAATCCAGGTCAGGCCCCCTACAACAGCTATTAAAAAATCAGCCACATGGAACCAAACGACACTAACTGAAATTGCTTTATGCAAATGCTATGCCAAATGTAACCCAGAGTTCCATTTGTTTCTTGTATGTGACAGATTAGATCAAGCAAGTAGGGAAATAAGCACCTATAATTAATCATTTATTTTGGAGTATTGTATAGAAGTCACAGAGGAGAATATTCTGCACCGGGTTCGGGAGTGGGGTGGGTGGGTGGGAAGGCAAAATCTGCAAACTTAAGGAAGGAGGGCAGGGAATAAGACTGTATTTGCAGGTAAAATTTAAGAGCATGAAATGACCTAATGGCAAACTGAAAGTAGATTTACTGACTATAGGTAAGCTACCACTTGTCCTTAAGAAGTTTGGTTAAAACTAGATTTTTTAAAAAAAGAAAAGAAAATTAAAATATTGGAAGGGAGGAGAGGAAACAGAATCAGTCTACATCAGACTTTAATACTCACTTCTGCTTTTTTACGTGCTTCCATAGCTTTCATCAGCATCATATGCTGCCTTCTTCTTTCCCGTTCCTATTAAAGCAAATCAAATTAGAACAAAGTACTATTGAAAGTAAGAGTTTGTATTTCTTTTTTTTATTAAAAAAAAAATCCAGAACTTGACAGGACATGTTTAGCATTAACAGACAAGTCAAGGTGTATGCTAAATAAAAAAAGTATAGCAAGTCTGTGCATGTTTTAGTTCAGGTTTAGAAAGCAAATACAAGTACAACTGAAAGCAAAAAGGTAAAGCGATGAACATGGAGACAGTGTAAAACAGAAGCGTACAGATTTACTTATGGTCAGTTGTGAGGCTCCTTCAGAAGCTGGCCAAACAAAAAGCATAATGGTTGGCTGGAACAGGTCAGTTACCTTACATCTGCTGTAATAGGAAGTTTGCAGTCGCTCACTGAGTGGCCAATTAAATTTTAAAGAACTGTAATGCAGATACTTTGGAAAATAATCGAAAGTTACTAAAAAAAATTCAAAAACCATTTGGGCTACACATTGGCTGTAATCATTCATTTGGGTATGTGTTGCTGACGATACAATTAACATTGGCAGCCAATCATTGAAAATAAAATCTGTTGGTTTGAAAACTAGTGTCCAATGAAGTAGCCATATTTGAGCAGGAATGCCAAGAGATCATTCTCTGGGTTGTTCCTCTAAGGCAAGCCAAAGAAGCTGCACCCAGGATTAGGTTGAGTTAGTCCTGAACTAAAACACAATGGGGGGTGGGGGGGAATGGCAAAGGTTTGTCTAGGGACCAAAATCGTGTGGGTTTATTTTAATATAGCCCAAAGACTGCATACTCTTTAGTCATTTCAAACCAAGTTTTTTTTCCAATTGCACAACACTGAAGTAATTTGAAAATCATATGTCTCTTTGACGTTAGCGTTAAGTAAATTGAACATGGTTTCCCAAATCATGTGCACAAATGGCCTAGTGAAAATCATGGCTAACCTATTTATACTTCGAAAAAGCAAGCGTAAGGGTAATGTGAATTTGAACCCTCACTACGTTCAGCAGTCCAACTTGATACTACAGCAAAGAAGATTCTGTTAACAAGGCAACAGCCTCACAGGTGGCTCAATTTATAGTTAAGTTTCAGGTAAGTTGTGTTCTTTTCTTTTACAGACAAGACAAGCAGATGTATGCAATGCACTGTGCTGGAAAGCCATGCAGCATTATGTAATATGACAGCAGCCAGTGCTACGTTTTATGCATTGCTATGACAACCATATCACAACCAAATCACAATGCGGTGTTAGATGTACAAAAGTAAACATACCCATACCATATCTAGTCTATGCCTCTCCAACTCCTGGTAGAAAGAGTTGGCACAATATTATGAAACAGAAATCACAGAGTCAAAAAACCACTTTATAATTCCCCTCTCCCCCCACCCCGCCATCCCATCCCAAAGCAAACCTGTTTACCCATAAGGTGAATGAAAACATTTAAATAAAACGTTTACATATATTTATACTTATTCAACTAAAATAAGTATATACCGTATAGGGGAGAACATTTGAAGATTTGTCCTCCGAATTCTTTAGGTATTCATTCAATAATAGAATTTCTGTTTCTTTAAATTAAATTCTGGATACATACCTGATGTTTCAGAAGGACAGCTTGCTGTCTCCTCATTTCCTTTTCCTTGAAATATGAAAAAAAAAATCAAGTATCTGATAAATGTTACTATCAACCAAAGATGACTTTTCTACAATACTGATCAAAGTAAAAATGCATGGTTTTTTTAAAAATTTAATCCCACTTTAATTTATTTTTCTAATAACCTGCAATGACTTGTTGAATATCTTGAAAACACGATGTGTGGAAGATGCCCTACAGTGGTTATCAGATCATGCCGCAATCAGGAATGAGGCAACATGATAAGAAGAAAATAAGGCCCTCATATTCTGCATAGACCTGCAGGTTTTGTACAGCTATCATCCCAAACCTGATGGGAATAAAGTAGGATTCGAATGTTCTGTTTTACTACCCAAACAAACTTGCATTGACAGAAGAAAACTTTTGTGACCTTCATGGTGCGATTCTTTTTCTATAGATTAACTTCTTTCCAACAGTAAAATGGAAAATTGGGAACAGATCCAGTAACTTGAATCAGAGCTCTTTAACATGCGTTTCGGACTTGTCTCAAATCTAGATAAATAATCCACTTCCCCCTCTTCCTTCTATTGTTGAGTCTCCAGTGCTACACTGGGTAATTCTCTAGACTTAAAGAGGAATTTTTAGGGAACAATGAAGATGGAGATTGACAGCAAGAGGGAACTCTGCTATGCACAGACGGTAACTCATAGTTTTTGGGATCCTGGCCTCAATCTAAATGTTAAGCTGCAGATTTATTTAATGGCTCGTGGGTTTTTTTTTAAGATCATGTATGAACTTTTAATTGTTTTTATTATTATTACTTATATATACATATATGGAAGCTGAATGTCAGAAACATATGCTTAAAAGCCTATTGTGTTTTTACAGACTATAGATGCACACACACAAAACACAGAAAGACACATGTATATGCCTATACAGAGCAAAGCATTCAGAATAAAATTGTGTTGATTTTTTTAAAAAAATATTTGGATATATGATCAGGTTTGATGTGTATGGTCATACAATGCATTTTTTAAATGGTTGGAAAATAAAAGCTCTGATGCTTCTCTAAACTAACCTTTATTCGTTTCTCGGCCTCCAATAATTTGGCATTTGCTGCTTCTTCCTTCTTTTTCTTTTTAGCCTGTGCATGCAAAACAGGTCCCAAGGTCATGCAAGAGATCGCTACAGCTTGAAAATAATCTCAGACCAGCAATAAGGCTTCATGCTTCACAAGGTGCGAAACAATACCACACACCATGTACACATCATAACAGATTTCTTCCTCAGTACTTTTTTGTGTTAGGAGTCATTCAATTGATTTTTTTTTCTAGAGGAAAGACTTACATATGTACAGTCTAGGAAAAACATCATATATACTGTAACAACATGTCACCTTACAACATGGCTGCACTACTGAACTTCTAAACTTTTTGCTTGAAGTGGCATGTTTACAAACAAATGAACAACTAATGATGAATGATGTTTTTTTATTCCCTGGATAAATCTCATCTGTGGATACAATTTTGAGGATCTAATTAAGTCAGTATTTAAAAAATAACATCTCTTTGGCATATTATTAGAACCACATTTTCCCCGATTGATGGTTAAACAGTAAGTATGACTGATTAGAGATTAAAAAGAAATGTTGCCAGAAAGATCAGAAATGGAAACCTGAAACAGGAATCTTGAATCTCAATTTTCTCCACTTTAGTTATATATAGAATGTATACAAACCAACTTTTTGAAAAAAAAATCGATTCATACATCTCTTAGAAGTATAAGCATGCACATTCTTTAAGATTAAAATCATGCTATTCAAGTATCAGTCTTCTGTTTGTTCTAGTGACTCAGTCAAATTGTCTTTCCCTTCTCTGCCTTCATCATTTAGCTTTTCGATATCTACAGGACAATATAAGTAATGCTTACTTTCACACTGTTCTAGATAAGTCATTTCCAGGGGACACACAAGGATAAAAGGGTGAGGAGAACTGGCCAAACTATCTCCTTGTTTCCTCCAGCAATTGTATCAGTGAGTGAAAATAATTCTGGATCCATTCAGAGATTATTAAATTAATAACATGCATCAGAGCAACCATGTCTAAATTATATTTTGCTGCTTGTTATCTGGATGAAATAATGGATGTTGCTGAGAAAGAAGTGTCGTTTACAGTTAGAAGGCCACAACCTGAGTTTGGATGGTATGGGAATTTATGGTATGGTAAAGTTAATGTGGATGTTAAAAGTTATTTTATTAGTCATACCGTATTGAGAATATGCAATAGCTATAACTCAGGTTGTACCTAAAAGCACCTTTATGGATCTCAGCTCAAGAAGCGTATTACAGAAGAGAAATGGCAGACAAAGATAAATGTTTGACATACTGACACTTATTGGAAAATTATCAAGGCATTTAAGATCAAATCAAGAGAACAATTAATAGCAAAAGGATATGTAGCTGTTAATGATTCTTCCATTTAGTTACCTGAAAGTTTTAAAATGGATAAAAAGACTTATGGTTTAGAGTCACAATTTGTAAGTCAGAATTTGAAATACTATTGTGTACAGATGATTAACATGTAATTTTATTTATTAAAAAAATTGCTAAAATGTATAAACTTTTGTTGAAATTTAAAACACAGGAAGAAGAGGTTAAAGAATGTACAATAAAGTAGGCTAAGAATTTTGGTTATGCAGATAGGTCAATATGTGTTTAAAAGGTTTGAAATTTATATTGTGCTATGTTCTCAAAGAGAGTTTTGAGAAAGAGAAATGATGTACTGTTGGTACATGATGCCAGAAAAAAATATTTAGAATATATAAAGGCACTTCAAATGTACATTGGAAATGTGAACTACATGATTGGTAAAAAAAAAAAAGGTAAATAGTTATGGATCCAAATACATATTTTGATACAAAGAATTTTAAAGATTAATATTTAATTGAAGCCAGAATATTTCCTCTTAGGATTGATGGTTAAACAGTTAGAAAAAAGCCATGGAAAATTATTTCAATATATGTTCCCATCAGCAAGATTACTGTATGCACAGAGATGAAAAGATTTGACACTACCCACTATGGAGGAATGGTTGGCTGACAGATTTTGCTGAAATGAATAAATTGACTTCTTTGATAAGACACACGACATTATCTACATTTATTGCTGATTGGAAGCTTCTTGTGGACTTTTTTGGCGTAAAAATAGAACAAATTAACTTGTGATTTATGGTTTTCATGTTTAGACAGGATAGTGTATAGAAAGATGAATATTATGATATAAATTTAGAGAGAAAGGTCAAAATATATTTGTACTTATAACTGCTATGAAGAATTCTTTCCCTATTTTTTTTATTTTTTCCTTTTCTTCCACTTTTTGCTTTCTCCTTGCTTTCTTTTTTCTTTTCCCTTTTTTATTGTCTATTAGTTCATATTAGCTAATTAGTTTTAATAAAGATTATACTTAAAAATTATTTTTAAAAACCATAGAGGGTCTTGTGTGTCTGCGTGTTTGTGTGTGTTTGTGTACACAGGAGCATGAGTGAGTTTACCTACTTCATCCTGAACATGAATGTATTTTATTGTGGCATAAGATTTCATAAGAGTACAATCCACTTCATCAGATGTTTAGGTGAACCTGATGCCCCTGACAAAGTCAAGCCCAGTATATTAAAGTGTATTATAACCTATTAAATGTGTTACTCTTTTAAGTATAAGAAGAGAATTCCTCTGAATGTGAATGGGAAGTTGGCAACAGTCTAATAATTTTCTTCTAGAAATTCCTGTACATATTAACTGTTCTGTGAAGTGGTTTTATATCCATTTAAAAATAAAAATTCACACCTTGGTAGCCACACTTTAATCTATGGACTGAAATTTCCGCAACAGCATACAATCCTAACACAAAATTGTTAAATTCTTGCAAGAGCCCTTCTTTTTATTTGCCATTAAAAGTTGGTCGTACCTCTAATATTTGCTGAGCTCGGAGCTCTTTTTCCATTCGGATTTGCTGAATTCTCTTAATTTTTTCCTGCAACAAGAAAGGCTTTCATTCATTTGAAGCAGCAGTAATAATGGGCCATCCCCCCTGCTGCCATAGCTGAGAGTGAATTTCCACACAGACCCATCCAGTTCGGGTGAAGCCTCCCCACTCACTGCTTGCTATTATTCCATCGTATTCCCCTGGAAGAGGCCAACCACAATGATTTCATATGCAATACCAGATCATGCGATGACATCTGCCAAATAATGCAACGTTAAGACTGCAGCCCTTTTCTAGGTGGTTGGGGACTTCCAGGCATTGTGGTACCATTAAAGGAGGACCTTCTGCGAGCTACAATCGAAGTTAGTAAAAAAAAAATGGCCCAGATGCTTAAAAATAATGTTTTTCTATGGTTCACCTGCGCCTCAAAAGTCTCAACTTTGGCCTAAAGCAAATGGCTGCCAAAATAACATGTGTTCCAATACTGATAAACAAAGCACTTCTAAGAATTCTGTTTTCCCTATATACTTAGCAGAACACACAGCAATATTAGCCACGTTATTGACCAATTTTATTAAAATCATTGCTGTTCCTGCCACCTTTCTATAATACGCTGGGACTGAATTCTTAATAGAAGCAAGCTACCACAAATACAGAGGGAATCGCTTCTGAGCAAGAATGTATTGTAAATTTCTTCATTTCAGTTTGTGTCTCTGTATGAAGATCTAGACATCCCAAAGGTTGCTGCTGGCATTTCACAGCTGATGGTAATAACTGTGAATTAATGGAGAATATAATGGACAAAGAAAATAAATTCTATGCAATAAATTTAAGAATAGGATGAACAGTGTATGTGGTTAAAAGGACTGAAATTCATATTATCTTATAATTTAAGAGAGAATTTCTACAAAACAAAGTATCATTGGTATACAACACCAAAAAAACCATAAGGCACGGGTGTCCAACCTTTTGGCTTGCCTTGGGCTGCATTGAGTGACGAGATATACATATATAAAATATATAATATAGTTAATGTATAGTACTGTTAAACATTTATGATCTTGTGCAGAGGTGGGTTCCTGCCGGAGCTGCCTGGTGCGCAGCTCCGGTAGGGAGCGGCGGATTGTGCAACCGCTCCGGAGCCCTCTCTGCCGGTCCATCGCATGTGTCGCCATTTTTCCCTGGTGATTTTGGGTCGATTTTGCTTCTGCACATGCGCGGAAGCAAAATCGTGCCGAAATCTCGCAAGGGGACGCGCGAGAGAGATTTTGGTGAGATTTCGCTTTTGCGCATCCGCAAAAGCAAAATCGCGCCAAAATCTCACACACGCATGCGTCCCCTTGCGAGATTTCGGCGCGATTTTGCTTCCGTGCATGCGCAGAAGCAAAATTGCATGAGGGGGTGCGCGCGCGTAGTGAGTGCCCCCCCCTGAAACTTGGAGATGCGCACACAGCGCACCGGCACCAGTAAGACGGCAACCTGCCACTGATCTTGTAGAGTTGCATTACTAGCTATTCAGGGCCTCATATGGCCCATGGGCCGGGGGTTGGACAAGCCTGATCTAAGATGTACAAATAGTCCTCATCTTAGGATCACAATGGAGCCTGCCGATTATGATTATAAGTTATGACAGTTGTAAAGTAGATCTTCATGTGACCAACCTGATTTTTTTGACCTCTTTTTGCAGTGGTTGGTAAGTGAATCACCATGGTTGTTAGGTGAATCTGTGGTCATTAAGCAAATGCCAGTGTTTTTGCTGAAAATCAGTAGCAAACACCATTTTTCGGCAAAAACATTGTAAATCATGGTCACCTGACCCAGGGACACTGCAAGTGGCCATAAATACAGGACTTCTGGACTCTCCCCAATCGATCCTGGAAGTGCAGGACAGGAGAAATGGAACAAAATGTTCCCTTATGCCCAGGGGTGGGTTCTAACTTACCCCGCTACCGGTTTGCTTCCTCCCACGCTGCGTGGTTGTGCTGTGCGTGCGCACGCAGTGCTAAAAACTTGGCTTCTACACATGCACAGAAGCAAAAAACAGCTTATATGTGTGCGAAGTGAAAAACAAGATGGGGCGCTTACGGCGCCGCCGAGACAGCTGGTTCAGAGGGGAAATTCCCGCTACCGGTTCTAAAGAACCAGTCCGAACCGGGAGGAACCCACCTCTGCTTATGCCCAAGATTGATTGTGTATTAATGGACAGGGACTCATGATTGTACATTCCCTCTTTTTTTTTAAACCTTTCCTTTTTTTTTTTTTGCTTTTCTCCTTTAAATGAAACTTTATCTGTAGAATTTGCAGGTGATGGCACATCTTCATGCTTCAAATGCATTTTTTTCCATAATGTGTTATGGATCATCAAATTATCCAGCTGAACTCGAGCAAAGCAAAATGAGTTTTCAAGTGGTAGCCCCACTACAGATACACAAACGCGCGTGCGCACACACACACCACTAAAATATTACATTTTGCAAGGCGCATAGTTGCAACCTGAAAGACATAACTTACCTGCTGTTTCATTATTTTTATCTGCTCTTTTTGCTTCCTTTTTTCTTCTGCAGCCATTATAGCTAAGAATAAGACAAAAACGTGTTGGTAGTAAATAACAGTCAGGATAATGGAAACATAGTATGTTTGGTTTCAAAAAGCTGTAAGGTTCTTAAGAAGATGTGTAATACTGACCTTGCTGTTTTTTTGCTTCCTTAGCAGCTCGGGCCTGCTCTTGCTTCTGAATTTTTCTCAAAAGCTTGATTTGTGCTGCTTGTCTAGCAATTTCTGGAACACAAAGGGGAAATGCTTGCAGTATAATAAAGATTGCCTATTGACACAAGGACAGTTGTACAAATGGAGAGATAAAAACAAATGGAAAAGAGGCAACTCAGCACTGAGGAAATCCTTAATATGATTTCATACAAGTATTTGTTATTTTGTTAGTACCCCAGGTAAAGTATGAAACTGCAGATGTATCTCAAACCATCACTTCTTTTCTTTTTTCCCTTGGGTAATTTAAAACAATATTAAAATAATATGGATTGACATTCAGGTTCTGGAAGATCACTGGAGCAATATTTTTTGACTTGCAGGTTACAATTTGGCTTGGTTGTCCTGTAGTGAAATTTTCCTTCCTGTCACTGCCATCCATTATTCTCAAACCTGCTCTCTGGAATCAAAGAGAGCAAATTCTGACTTTTGACCCTGTGACATCATCTCAGGTAACTGAAAAGTGCAATTGTATCCTTTTCAAGGCTAAACATATCCTGTTCCTCCCATCTCGCTTCGTAGGGCTTGGTTTCTAGTCCCTTGATCATACTCATGTTTTCTCTGAATCTTAAAGGGTGATTCCCAGAAATGAATACAATAATTTGAGTTAAGGATTGAGAAGTGCAGAACGATGTGCAACTATTATTCCCAATGTAATTTGAAACTACACTGAACAGAATTCTTACTTGCTATGTAACAGTTTGAATCTATTGTTTTCCCACAGCAAAATTCAGTGGCCAAGACAAGCTACCTTACAAAAACAAAATAAACCACAATTAGAGGCAGAGGATTTTTACCCATAGATATATCCACTGAAACTATAACATAGGTGCCAATTTATGGAATCAGAGGCTACCGAAGTGAGAATATCCAGGCCATTGGCACGTGCTCTGAAGAATGTGCCAGAGGCTGGATAAGTATTCTTCTCCCCTAAGTGTTACAAGATTTAACCACGTTCTGCAGTGTTGATTTCATTGTGAGGCATATCTACAAACACACAAGCAGCAGAAATATGGATGAGAACTATATTTTTCCCTTGAAAAGAGCTCATAGGCCAAGAGTTCGAGATCCAAGATTTGAAGGTAAAATTTCCTTTTATTCTTTTGCAGCACTACAGACCAACTGTCCCTTGGGATTAAAAAGCCAGCAAAAAATACAAATGCAAATGTAGCCTTAGGAAGGACTTGTGGGGTTTTTCGGACTGCCAAAATTCTGCTCAAGGCTTCTCCTCATCCTTAAGGAGGCAATTATCTTTAATAGTTCAGTGTAATACTAAACTTTTTCCATTAAAATTGTCAAAAGTGAAGTTTCGTGCCAAGGAAAGCAAGTTTTCATAAGAATTTGCATATTTTACAAACACAGGAAGATTGGTCATGTACTGCAAATCTTTAACAGACAGTAGAAATCCTTTATCTATCCAAACTGGTGTTATGTTTCTCCACATGTGCAGGTCGGCAAATCCAATTTGCCACAGCAACTACTAGAACAGGATGGCATGATGTACGGCTGCCAAGGACCCTTCTGTGGCCCGCTGGTTTTTTCAAAATCTTAACAAATCCACAGCCACCAAATATTGTTGCTGCCAGGAAGAATCTGCTGCCATCACCTAGCTTTTCACAGCTTCCTCCACCCTGAAAAATAAGCTGCTGAGTGCCTGAGTGACACTGCCAGCTCCAGCACTGCCTCCTTGTCACTACCCGACAAATAGTGATCACTAGACCAGCTATTCTTTCTCAGCCCATGATTATTTTTAAGGTATTCATTTCAATGTAATTAACCTGGCTCCTTCTCCTCTGAGCTGTGCAAACGTGTAGTAGAATATAATCAAAACAAAAGATCCTTTATAGATGACATGTTAAAAATACAGAAAAAATATTCAAAAGTTAAAAGAGAAAATTGTGAGTATAAATGCTCATTTGTTTATATACTTGCAGTAATTTCATCCTGTGAAAAGTGGCAAAGGAGATTTAATTAGAAACGGAACAAATGTGTATTTATAAATTTAGTAACAGAAGGAAAAAGATAGTTGCGTAAAAGGGATTAACACTGCCAAACATATTGGAGAAAAGATAAAAACAGAACTGTAATCAAGCAAACTACCAACTTGTAAGCAAATATTAGAGCCATGCAGCACCTGTTGTAGCTTCTTAAGCTGAACACACAATTTTGGGATTGCTTGGGAGATGCAGAGTATGGTCCTCAGATAAGCCACAGTTACTTTAAGGATTTGCTGACAGATGCTATGTAAGCACTCCCAGGCATCAAAGAAGACTTTTTCAAATCCAAAGTGTTGTTTGTGGGAATAATTATTGTGAAATATTAAGCTACATTAACATCTTACATTAAGTTAAGGTATCTATTAAAGCAATCTGAATTGAACTGCCTAATCCCATTTTCCAAAGCAAGGAAGTGGCTCTGAGCATTAACCAAACTTGGTTTGCTTAGCTTCCAAGTTCACACACTATCAGCCAGATGCTGCCTCCTGGTGAGAATTCAAGGAAGGCACCATAGGCTCATTTTTTTAACACATAAATTTTAGACAGGTATACAAGATTAATAAAATCAATAATAAAATACTTACCTTGAGCTTGTAACTTTCGTAAGAGTTTAGCATCTGTATTGTCAAGGAATTCAGTGGTACCAACATTTGGCGGCCGACCTTTGCGACGTCTCATTTTTGATTCCTCCTTGCTACGTTGTCTATCAGGATTTGGTGGCCGGCCCCTACGACCTTCCATTGCTCTGATGCGGGGAAGGACATCCTCTCCTTTCAGCAGACACCATTGCATCCCCTTGTAATTAATATATTTCACAGAAAGTAATTATAAACACAAAATGGAAAACAAAATTAAAATTATATATATATATATATATATATATATATATATATATATATATATATATATATATATATATATATATATATATATATATATATATATATATATATATATATATATATATATATATATATATATATATATATATATATATATATATATATATATATATATGCATCGAAGCATATGTCTATATCTGTAAGTATTAGAACTGTAAGCTTGGAGTGATTCAATTAGCAAATTAATGAAGTAATAGTAAATGGACCAGAATTTGTCCTTTCAGCAGAGAGAAAATTGAAGAGTATCAAACTACACACAGCCCACAGCTGTCTTGATCTCTTTTCTTTCTGTTTATTTCACAATAAAGAACTGAAACATGATTGCCCATCCATATACACCCAAAGACAACATGTACCTGTACTGAGGGCTGATAAGACTTTCGATTTCCTTTTAGAAACCAAACCCATAAATTGATGGAACTCCAGTGAATACAGAATCAGGAATTTCTTAAAATCTGGATCTTCCAAAACTCTGATAAACTGCTCTATTTGACAGCCATGTGGGTTCTGGTATATCACCAGCAAAACGGAATAGCCATCATGCTGGCTGGACTTGATGAAAAGGAAAATATGGAGAATGGCCTTTTTCTTGAAAAAGTGGTGGCATCTTTATGAAAATTGCAAGTTGCCTAAGAGAAAAAAAATACTAAAAGAAGTGTTTGTTAATACAAATCTATAATGACTCTGACAGTTGCAAGTAAGTCCCAGTGGTAAGGTTTATTTATTTTATTTATTTATTTGTGAGATTTGTGAGATTTATATACCACCTCACAGTGCAAGCACTCTCTAAGCGGTTTACGCCAGTAAGCAATGTATATTTATATTGCCCCCAACAATCTGGGTCCTCATTTTACCCACCTCGGAAGGATGGAAGGCTGAGTCAACCTTGAGCCGGTGAGATTTGAACTGCTGACCTGCGGATCACAGTCAGCTAAAGTGGCCTGCAGTACTGCCTCTAACCGCTGCGCCACCTAGGATTGTAGCTTTAGAGCTCAATTCCCCAAACTCAATGGGATTACTTCTCAATGACTGTAAATATATTTGAGACTTGAGTACTTGCCAGAAAAGAAAGCTGAGGCAGGAACCAAATTGTAAATAAATAAATGATCCTAATATATCCAATTATGCATCTGGTTTTTCTGCTTGTGATTAGAATATTTATTGAGTTATCCATTGAAACTATTTTGTAATGCTCTATACTTTTAAAACATTTTTTGACTTGCAGAAATGGAAGCTTGGCTTCATACCATCCATTTCAATTTTAGGAGTATATTCCACTTAATTTGTCGAACAAGAGTCTTGTACCATGTTTACCTAATCAGACATTATACTGTAATCTAGTATCTCCTGAATTGTTTTTCTCTTTGTTTCCTCAAGCCTAGTTATCAATGAGTTGGTCAATATGTATCTTATTTGTAACACTTCAAACTACATGTGAAGACTCACATAATAAATGCTCTTCTAATTATCTCTGCACATGGAAATGCACCATCCTGCTATATATGTATTGCTCAATTCAGAATTTGTGTGAATGGAAGTCTGGTCATGAAAGGTTCTTTGGCAAAGTAGTGGTGAAAGGATTTTTGCGGATACTCCCCAGATACTCGGAAAGCTAATCCAGAAAGTTGAAAAGCAATGGACCAAGAGAATCTCCTTTGGATCATAGTCCTTCACATGAATTGAAAGATAACTGAATTCCAACCTTCCCCTCTCTCCCCCCTCCCCTCCTCTTTTAATAGACTATTGATTTGAGGGACAATTTTCTCATAAGAGTCTAACAAGAATTTAGATAAATTTGCTAGACGAATTAGAAAATTAAAGATATTAGACTTGAATTCTAACCCCATCTGCATCAAATAAACACAACTAATTCAGCAAGATTTCTATAGGTGTAACAATGTGGATAGGGATGGGAAAGATTCTGTTTCCATAAGGATCATTTACTGGATTGCTACATGTGGCCCTGTTCCAGTGGTGGGTTCCTACAGGTGCGGTCCACTCTATAGCACCGGTAGCGGCCCGCTGGTGATGTCACAGTACCGGTGCGGTCGGTTGCCGGTGCCTGGGCGCCGCCATTTTTTTAAAAAAATGTTTTTACATTTTTTAACATTTTTCTTCTGCTCATGCCCAGAAGCTGAGCTTCCGGCACTGCGCATGTGCTGCCTTCCTACCCCACAGTGAGTCCAAGCAGGGGAGGATGGCTGAGGGAGCGTGTGAGACGCTGAAAGAACGGGCAGCAGGAGCTATCTCCATTCCCCTCCCTTCAGCAGTCCGAGAAGCCACGAACGCACGGTGATGATCCTAGGCATTTTTGCACGTTCGAGGCTTCTCGAGCTGCTGAGGGGAGGGGGAATGGGCGGCAGGACCTATCTCAGTTCCCCTCCCTTCAGCAGTCCGAGAAGCCACGCCCACCCGGTCACATGGCCGGCAAGCCACACCCACAAAATAAGCCACGCCCACAGGGTGGTAGTAAAAAAAATTAGGAACCCGCCCCTGCCCTGTTCATAAAATAATACCCAGATATTTCAATTAGAACATACAGGTCTTAATAGCTCAGTATCAGAGCACAAGCTCTACATAGAAAATGTAGAATCCCTGGATGCCATAGAGAAAGCTGGAAAGACTTCTTCCTGAAATCCTGGCACACTCTGTCTCAGAAATCATGACCTAGATAGACCAGTCATCTAACAAGACTCCCCCCCTCCCATGTACTATTAAATATGTTAGGGTGCCCTAAGTTTGATTAAATTAATTATTGAATGAAACTTAAAAATAAGTACAGCGGCTTGCATAAAAGCAAATAATCAAGTCCTTACAGATGACAATGTAACAGATGCAGAACTCCCCATCATATAGCAAGCTGGCTTAGTTTAATTGGTATAAAGAAAACAGCCTTCCCCAATCCATTGTCCTCTAATGCTTTGAACTACAACTCCTATTATATTCAGCCACATTATCAGTGGCATGCTAAATGGGGATGGTGAATATAACAGCTGAATATATCAGAACAGATCCAGATTAGAAAGACACTTAAAATTACAATAAATTTAGAGCTTACAGAGTAAGACTGTTATAGACATATACAAAAACGCATTCAAAAAGCATTATTTATACTAGTAAATGTAACACCAAAGGTGCTATTCTGAATTTTCAAATTCATACTTGCTCTAAATTGCATCTGTCTCAAGCACACATATTGCAATTTTAAAAATCCTATCAGGGAAGAGTTACTTACCTTATTTACTCTGTAGCTTACATAAGATCCACACTAACTATAACATAAAAATGCTTCTACTCTTCCAATTTCTTAAAGGTGTTTTGCTAACACCCAAAATGAAGACAAAGGTGAATTCAAAACTAACACTTGGCACAATCAAATGGTTTATTTGGTTTGCTTAACTGGAAATTGTTTCAAATTGACTATATAAATCAAAGACATACTGTACCAAGAACTGGACAAAGAAAGCGACAGTTAAAAGTTCTATAACGGACAGTTAAGCCTGGCAAGAAATCTAAATTCTCTACATTTATTCCAGTGCTTAATACCAGCATAATAATGGCATTTCAATGGAGTTATGTGACTTTTTTTTCCAACAATGCAAACATTTCCAGCAATAAGAACTATGGCAGAAATCTATGGTGGAGGCCTCAATGTTTATAATCAAAAAAGAATTTTGCTCAATAGTAATTCAATTTTCTAAAGAGGTAGAAATAATAAGCAGGGGGCAACAGTTATAATTTCAGCAAAAATGGTAAAACAATTGGAAGTTGTGATTTCAGTTTAATAAAGTTACTGAGATATTCTGGCATTTTGAGAAAGACCCAGTGCAGTACACGGTCTAGGAGTTATGTAAGAAATAATGGAAGGAAAGAATTAAAGGAATACCATCTGTGCAACATAATATGCAAGTATGAAATCCGAGATAAACGGTTGTAGGGTCGAAATTGTATGCTGACAGACCCAGATCAGGGTTCTGTATACATCAAACTGTCTTAACTGTCACTTATCATTACACCATTTCCATTTGTTGTAGGTTTTTCCAGGTTACATTAGGAACTGTACTTCTGAGACAGGGTCTATAATTTCACTAAAGATTTTGTAAACTGCTCACTATACCATAGTCTACTTAATCTCTCAGGGGAATCCAATATACCAGGGGTGTCAAACTCACGGCCCGTGGGCCATATGCATCACGCGCTGGCCACGCCCACCCCCATTTTAGCGAAGGAGGAAAAAGTTGCGATACGTCATGTGACGATGTGTCATCGCGAGTTTGACACCCCTGCATTATACTAAGAACCTGATCATATCAATAGAATGGCTGTCTCCAATAATCCTGGGAATTATAGCTTGATATAGATTCTGAAAATACTCCATCAAAAATGTATAATTCTCACAGGATTTGCTGATGGGAGGGAACAGTCATAGAGTTTCAATCTGTACAGTATTGCAGATATTTTTTATTTTGTTTCAACAAAAATAATCTAAAACCATTATCATTAAAAGTAACTCAAGATCAAAGCAATCCATTCTAGTCCTTTAAGAAGCAAACGGTACGTTTTTTCTTGTTTAACTGGAATGTGCTTACACATGCATGCATGCACCTGGTTGCAAACAAACAAACAAACAAGCAAAAATTGTCTCTTCAAAAATGAAAATAAAATGTTAGGGGGGAAAAGTTTAGCCTGCTCCTTTCCCTGACATTCCAGTTTTGAAACTGCCAGAATTTTTCACAGAAATGAATACTGCACAAATCTTTTTTCTGTTTCTATCCATTATCTACAATAATGACCTGCATTATTGAATAAGCTTTCATGGAACTAACCATAAGCCTCCATTATTCTTCATCTACTGGATAAGACAATCAAGCAGAACGATTTTCTTATGTATGTGGCTCTACAGCGTTATGATTTTTTCGCAAATACCCTCTTTTTGTAGGCTTGTAGATACATGGTGCAATAATCATGTAGAATAGTTCCAGATGTTTCGGAAAGCATTTTTTGAGTATATGGCAAATATCTACACATATCTGATTTGTAGCTATTAAACTTGAGGAAGAATAGATGGTACATTGAAATCAAAGAGGAGGAATGCTACTTATTACATAGGAATATATCAGATAGCGATGTAATATGAAGAAGGATACTCAGGCAGGCAATATTAAGGATAAGCAAAGTTTCCTGGGTAAAAATCCAAAAAAAAAAAACACCAGACATGGAATAAACCAAGAAAGAAATCACTTTATAAATTCTTACAACTATGTATATTGATATAGTTAAAAATAAGTCTTATTGACCTCTTTAGGAGTTGCTCCTACATAAACCTGCACAGGATGACTGCATTTAGTCATCTATCACCGAGCATGGTGTCTTATTGGTAAAATGACTTCAGAAAATAATCTCCACCATAGTGTCCCTGACTGCCTTTTCAACTTACTTGCCTATACTTGGCCCACAGACACAAAGCTTTCACAAATGTTGAAAGGAATATACCAACATTGGTGTTATAATAGATGGAATAGTGGTCTCTATTGATGAAACCCAATAGTCTAGGGCAGTGATGGCGAACCTATGGCACGCGTGCCACAGGTGGCACGCGGAGCCATATCTGAGGGCACGCAAGGCATTGCCCTATGTCAGCTCCAGGACGCATGCGCATGCTGGCCAGCTGAATTTCGGCCTTCTTTTCGGCCGTTTTCGCTCTCCCCAGGCTTCAGGAAAGCCTTCTGAACCCTGGGGACGGCGAAAAACGGGCCAACGGGCCTACCGGAAGTCCGGAGGCTTCAGTGAGGCCTGTGTGCATGCGCGGGGGGGGGTGCGCATGCGGGGGGCAGCGCAGGGGTTGTGGGCATTGCATTATGGGTGTGGGCATGCGCACGTGCCCTTTTGGCACCCGAGCTGAAAAAGGTTCACCATCACTGGTCTAGGGCTACAGATGCCCTATGTACACATTTTAACCACAGGAGGTATTTCCTAACCCACCCACCCACCCACCTATCATTAAAGCAGTGGAATATACTGAGCATTACAGACCAGTAATATCGAATAATGGTATTGACTGCAATTTGAACAATACTAAATTGAGTTCAACAAGACACTGATTAGCTTAGCAAAGTCAAAACATGAAATTATGAAGGTTTTTCAGCACTTTCCCTGATCATGTGCTCAGTCCACTCACCATCTCAACAATAAAATCATAAGTACTGCTCTAAGAATGAACACCTACCAATAGCAATGTTCCAGAGTGTAGTGTGTGTGTGTGTGTGTGTGTGTGTGTGTGTGTGTGTGTGTGTGTGTGTGTGTGTGTGTGTGTGTGTGTGTATCACTTAGATTTATGGTACTACTCCTTGGATCAAAGACTTTACTTTTTTAAAAAGTGGATACCTGCGGTCCATCTCTGGCTTCATAGAAGTCACCCACTCCTATTTTTGCACTGAAGCTGAAATTGTCCCTTGAGATATCCATTACTCCATTTCGGCTGAGATACTGAAAAAATCACATAGTTTTCCACTTCAGGTTTTAAGTCATCACAACCCAGCTTTGATGTACAGCTAATATTAGAGAATTCAAATACTGTGCATATTCTAGCAGGGGACTATGACTTTACAGTAGGTGAATTCAGGGACAGGTTAAGGATCATTAGCCTCCACGTTGCAGGCCATTTTGTATCAAAGAACTTTACAGGAAGAAAAAAAAATCCATTTAAACGCAAATACATACATACACAAATAAATATATACACAAAAGCATAATGTTTAAAATATACCTTTACAACTTCTGGGTACTGCCTTAACTTCTTTCCACATGGTGTATAATATGCTACTTCTCCTTGAAGGCGGCCACCAATGTTCCTTATTCTTGTTTCCCTTTGCCACCTGCAAATATAGTTCTGTGTTAAGAGACAAACTAGGAAAGGAATTGTCTACATACTTATTTGGAAGTAAGTTTTTTCTGAAAGGTAGAAGATTTGCTTCATAAGTATGGACACGTTGAGAAAACATGGAACAACTCTTCGGAGTCAAGAGTAACTGGTACTGAGCTAGAAGAAAGGAAGGTCATAAAGGTGTTGGAGTGGGACTGTGGAGACTCAAATTCAAGTGCACCCTCACTCATGAAAGTTCAATGGATTATATTGGGCCACAGGGTTGTTGCAGGGCAAAATGGGAGAAAGGGGTGCTATGTTTAATGCCTTGAATGTCTAGAGCAGGGCTGTCAAACTCAAGGCCCGGGGGCCGGATTCAGCCCGTGGGGTACTTAGATTTGGCCCACAGGGCTGCCCTGGAAATAGTGACGGACAGGCCCGCGGTGCCTCTGCCCATGAAAACAGAGCTTGCAAGGGCCACGTGTGGCCCCTCCCAGCAGAGGGTTGTAGGAGGCCATCGCAGCTGAAAACGGAGCTGGGGAGCCCGTTTTCGCTGGCAGAGCGCTCGGGCCACCACAGTCGCCCCCGACATCAGTGACATCATGCTGGCCATGCCCACCCCGGCCACACCCACCCCGGCCCCCCGAGGTCAAACACAACCCTGATGCGGCCCTCAATGAAATTGAGTTTGACACCCCTGGTCTAGAGGGACGGTGGAATATAAATCTAGTAATATAAATGCATAAACAAAACAAACACGATTTTGATATGAAATAATGAAGGTCCTTTGAAATTTCCCAAGTACTATTTGTAATTGACATTTTGATAAAATATCATATGCAAAAATGAAGCCGACACTAAAAGAAGTACACCAGAAATCTTAGCAGTAGGGTAAAACTAACTTTCAACTGGGCTTGATGATGAGCTGTGGTGGTGCTGTGGTTAGAATACAGTATTGCAGACTGACTCAGCCCACAACCTGGAATTTTGTACTGACCAGTTGACTCAGCCTTCCAACCTTCCAAGGTCAGTAAAATGAGGACACAGATTGTTGGAGGTAATATGCAGATTCTGTAAACTGCTTAGAGGGGGCTGTAAAGCACTGTGAAGCGATATACAAGTGTAATTGCTGTTTCTATTGATATTCAGGTTGCACTTGGAATCTGTATAGAAAGATGGGTTGTTACAAATTGATTCTGAATCAAGATCCAGTCTGGAATTCCCCATATGAAGCAAGAAGAAAATACGGTATGCAGTATATTGTCAAGTGAAGAAAGAAGTAAGATGCAAAGACACTTAGCAATGCAAACTAGTTTAGGGTGTCTGAAAAATGGAAGCTTGAAAAATTAAGGATGTTCTACTTTCTAGCAGGATTAATATATTTTGAAAATCTGATTAATTGGACTTGAAGACCTTCTCACTTCCAACTCTATTATTTTGTATTCTGTTTGCCTGGACATATTTCAAACATGGCGTATTTATTTAGAAAAATATACGGAAAGAGTTCAATGTATAAATTTGTGTAGTAAGTTAAGGTAGTTCTTGATCTATGACTAAAACTGGGACCAGCATTTCAGTCACTAAGCAATGTGTTCATTAAGCAAGTCATTGAGTGACTGGACCCAATTTTATGACCATTTTACTGCAGTTGTTAAGTGAATCTCATGGTTGTTAAGTGAATCATGCAGTTGTTAAGCAAATATGGCTTCCTCTATTGACTTTGCTTGTTGCAAGCCAGCTGGGAAGGTTGCAAATTGTGATCATGTAACTGCAACAGGACGCAATTGCTGTAAATATGGACCTGTTGCCAAGCACCCAAATTGCAATCACATGACCGTAGCCATGGTACAATGGTCATAACTTCAAGGATAGGTTGTAAGTCACTTTTCAGCACTGTCATAACTTCAAACCATCACTAAACATGTGGTCATAAGTCAAGGACTACCTGTATAAAAAATCTTTAAGGTTTCCTATGAAATGCATTGTTCTTCAGTTACTTATAAGCAGATCTATTTCTCCACAACACATCCAAAACATTTTTGTATTTTTTCGGAGAACTGGATTTAGTTTAATAAAGAACCTCAGAGGTTTATTACCTATTAAAACTTTATGTTCTCTCTATGAGGCAGAGTAGAAGAGAATATGAACGGAGGAGATACCGTATTTTTCAGAGTATAAGACGCACCGGAATATAAGACGCACCTTAGTTTTTGGGGAGGAAAATAGGGGGGGGGGAATCTGCCTACCAGGTATTCATCTGGCTAACGTCCTTAGTCTGGTCAGCTTCAGTACATTATTTTATCCCCTGGTTAAGACTTTAAAAAACCTTCTTCGGAGAGAGTAACAATGAAAGAGCCTGCAAGCCAGTAAGAGCTGGGAAGATCATTAGCACCTGGTTAGGGCTAGAAAAAAACTTATTCTGAGCAAGTAGAGCAATGAAAAAAACCCTGCAAAGACTTATGGCTGGGAAAACATTCTTCGGAGAGAGTAACAATGAAAAAGCCTGCAAGGTAAGAGCTGGGAAGATAGTTAGCACCTAGTTAGGGCTGGAAAAAAAGCTCCGAAAAAGCTACATTCAGAGTATAAGACGCACCCAAATTTTCAGCCACTTTTAGGGAGGAAAAAGGTACGTCTTATACTCCAAAAAATACGGTAGCTTCTCAGGCCTCCATCTCCCTTCAAATTGACCCCTAAGCAGTTCTAAATCATTTCCTTCTATTCAGATTTCCAAAGTGAATCTAGCCTTGGTAAACTAGCAAATTGATACTGAGAGGAGATCCAAGGTTCAAATGAAGCTAAACGATGTCCCACCCATAAGTTCTCTTCCACAAGTGCCTCCTGTTTAATATTAGATTGCAAATATGAGCCTTTGGCAACAACAGCAACTTAGAATTCTGTCTTCAGGATTGACAATCATAACACTACATTTTCAAGATAGAAAAAATCTAACAAGATGTAGCACAAATCAATATTTTATTCCTCTTCCATCAGTCCTAAACTCAGACTGACATCTTAAAATAATTCCCTCGCAGAATGGTAAAAGCACACAAGAAATAAAGGCTGCAGAAATTTAATTTCGAATTTATTGTACATACCCATACTCCAGAGGAATGCGTAATTCCCGTTCATCTGTCACTCGTCGCCTTTTTGAAGAACCTTAAATAGAATTCAAAAAGTCAATTTATAATGAAACATACAGAAATTAAAACTAGTTGGCAAACAGAAATTAGAAGCTGATCATTTTCATTTGCTACCGTAACATTTCTCATAGTCTATAAAATCAATAAGAATCCAAGTTTACTGATTTACTGATTACAATATTAAATCATATACTGTAATTCAGCTGAACGGAAGTGAAGGATATTATCTCCCAATAATGTGTAAATCCATGAGAACTCCAGAACTAACTCAAATTTGCGTAGCTGCTGTATCATGTAGTAACTTATTCAACTTACTTTAACGAAAAATGAATATTTCAGAGGCCTACACCTCAGGCTTTTAACAACATTTCTTCTTCTTCTGATAGATCTCTACACCATTTTTTCACTCCTAGAAGTTGGCATTGACAACTAATTGCTAAATTGGATACTCACTAGAAAAAATATGGTGCAAAATTATTAAAATATGTTTTTGCAAGCAGATATGGCCTAAGTTCTCATTTTAGTGTAGAATGTCAGCTTTGCATGCTGAAGGTCTCTGTTCAATTCCCTGCATCTCTAAGTATGGCTGGGAGAAAATGATTTCTGAAATAATGGAAAGCTGTACATAAATCTTAGCCAAAATGATTGGGAATCTAACATGGCATGACAGATTTCTCTGTGAGGTCCACCAATTTGGATGGCTTTAAGAGAGGATTAGACAATTCATGGAGAATAAGGCTATAAATGGATACTAGTACTAGATTATCCCCATTAGTAAAAACTTTAAGCCTGTTAACTCTAAGTCGCTGGAGGAAAATGAGTCAATGAGAGTTACTGATTGTGGGCTTCCTAGAATCATCTAATCAACCATAGAATACTAAGTTAAATACGCATTTGTTCTAATCTTTTCCTTATATGCAACAATTCATGCAATTAATATTGAGCCTGGCAGGCTCTCCATTTTATTTTATTTTTAACCTAAAAATAAACCATCAATTATACCCACTTTTTAAAAAAATCTTCTCCTTTGCAAAGTGATAGGAGTAGCACTACTAGATGAAAGATTTATACAGCATGCAGTAGGCTGAAAAAGTTATTTGCTGACAAATGATAAGGAATGGGATTACGGTAGTCCTTGATTTACAGTCATTTGATTAACAATCGTTCAAAGTTACAACAGCACTAAAAAGATCACTTATAGACAGTCCCCATCCTTACAACTGTCAGCATCCCCATGGTCATGTGATCAAAATTCAAGTGCTTGACAACCAGCACATATTTACTACGATTCCAGTGTCTTGGGTCACATGATCGCCACTTGCAACATCATCAGTCAGTGGGGGAAGCTGGATTTGCTTAATGACGGCATGGTTCACTTAACAACTGCAGTGATTCATTTAACAACCATGGCAAAAAAATGGTCGCAAAATTAAGGACAATTCACTTAACAACTGCTTTGTTTAGCTACAAAAATCTTGGTCACAATTGTAATCATAGGTGAAGGACAACCTACATATGTAGTTGAAACCTGGATATAAGAGAAATATCTGGGCATTTAGCTAGTTGGAAGGCAGGATGAAACTTCAATTAAGTTTTAGAATCTTATTAAAATGAGAACTATAACTTTTAATACCTATAAATGGAAACAGCAGACTTGTCTCTTTATCAGATTAGGAACAAGGTTCTTTGATAGTATGATTAGTCGGAATTAAGGAATGACCAGTTGAACACAACTGTTTTAAACATTACATATCCCCAGGTCTTGTTGAAACCAGTAACATATAAACCAACATAAAGATATGCTTTTAAAAAATCTATTATGCACCTATTTTATCTTGAGTCAGTGGAGCTTATAAGTCAGTAGAACTTATATATTTTTGATAAAGCTCACCTACGAGTCTTATAAATTTTGGAAAACATATGATTCTGCATAGATCATGGATAATATTCAACTAATGGATAGAGCTTAGTCTAATTCAGCTGATGGGGCTCCTTGACCAGGTTTTGTGATAGATTCAGGATGTCTGGCAAAGTGCAAGCAAGTGTGTAAATTTCAGGCTCTAATGCCCCTATGGAATGTTCACTCTCTCATTTTTCATCACCTAGACAAGTAATAGCAGGGGATAATTCTGCTGTTTTTCCTTGGAAGCCACAATGTATGTGTCACGCAGTGATTTTTATATTGCCTGTTATATGTATATGCAGGGAGCTGCATCGCATCCCTATCTAATATAATGGTTTATTCCTGAGCACGTGATTGATATGTTCCTAGTACGCATGTGTACATTCCTTTCTTTGATCAGCCCTTCCGTTCCTAGCTTCTGTGGAAGCAAGACGTGTTTTTATATCAGAGATGTAATTAATGAGTTTTATTTGTTTTTGTACCAAAATAAATATTTCTACTTAGAACTTTAAACTGCGGTTTCATTTCTAATGTCAGAATTCCAGGTAAAGATCTATTTTCGCCTCTGATGAGAGTTATTCTCATCCTGACAGTATGTAAGGCAGCTTTCAAGTAGAAATAATGTAGTGCAAGTCACTCTTTGCTATTCATATATCTAACAGCAATAATAAGTTAAAGCCCCCAACATCGGTCAGGATACTGAAAATTATATTCCAACAATACCTAGAAGACTACCAGTTTCCCAGAAAGAGCTGTTCTCCAACCCAGGCACACAGAAAAATCTTAAAAGTCGAAAAACATTATAAAACAAGCCAGATTTGAAAACTGATCAGTTACAATTACCTTTTCAATTTCAACCAAAGATCATACAATAGTCTTTTAGAAATAATAAATAAATGCTATACCACAATGAGTGCTTGAAGCAAGTCCAGATGATGGCGTTCCTACAAATACTGGTGAGGGAGACTCAGGGCATAATGCAGCTGGAGCAGAACTGGGTGTCTTTGCTACTTGGAGATTGAGCGGGGTCGAACAAGCGGCAAGGCTGATAGAAGAGCTTTTAGCGGAAGAAGGGGTTTTGCTCAATTTAATCATAGATTTTTCTCCCTCGGTATCAGACTCTGACTCATCTGGATCTTTATCATCTTCCTCCTCGTCATCTTCAGACCCTTCCGTGTCAGACCCTTCTGAATTAGTATCAGATTCTTTGAGAAAATAGAGAGAACCGTGAATTACATAAAACAAATGGCGCCTCATTCCAGCATTCACTAAATATTGAGGGGGAAAATAAGTAAGTAGGACCCAAGAAATCCAAGTATGTATTGTAGAGAACAATTGTCGAGTCCACCCATTGGCAGTACTAGATGGAAGTAAAAAAACAAAAATAAAAAACCCACCTCTGTATTGGGAACATGACCATATACCCATAAGGCTTGCACCTCTACTGTTCATGCCTCACAAGAAAAATGCAGCCCATGGATTATAGGTTGTGTCTATCAAATACTATCCCAAGAAAGCAGTCCAAAGCAGATGCTTCTTGAGCCTTTCTTTCATCACCAGAACTACTGATTGGCTACTATTCACTTGGTAATTCATAAAGAGAGGGATGCAGGTCTGCGCAAGTTTTAATGGTATACAAAACCTCTTGTAGACACTGATACTAATTCCGAAGCTGAATGTGAACAGAACATCATAGTTATCATTTTCAGTTGTTAACATGCTGATTTCTAGCCTACGTTTACTCAGAAAGTTGACAGTTTCTTCATATGAAGAACTATCCAGTAGCTATGTGATTTAACTAGTATTTAAACCTTACCTCAGTAAGCATGTACCTAGAAGGTATTTAGGAATGCATTGATTACAACTATCGTGCAAATGGGCAGCACAGCTCTTGTTGTGCCCATGTGTATGTATCTGTACATGTGTGTGTGTATATTTTACACATGTGTACACCAGGGGCGTGTTGCTCTCTTACCTTGCTACCGGTGCGCTGCGTGCGCATCACCACATTTTGTGCGTGTGCATGCTCGCTACGCACGCGTGCCCCCTCGCGCAATTTTGCTTCCACGCATGTGCGGAAGCAAAATCGCGCCAAAATCTTGCAAGGGGATGTGTGCGTGTGCGCAATTTTGGCGATTTTTTGCTTCTGCGCATGCGCGGAAGCAAAAAATTGCCCAAATCACACACGCACGTCCCCTCATGAGATTTTGGCGCAATTTTGCTTCCGCACATCCGCAGGTAGAAAAAAAAGCCCCAAAATTCTGAAAAAAAAATGGCGGCTCCTAGGAACCGGGAACTGACCACACCGGGTCGGTAACCTCTTGGTGACATCACCAGCCCGCCGCTACCGGTGCGATAGAGTGGACCGCACCGGTAGGAACCCACCACTGGTGTACACACATACACACATAAATACTCGCACAATCTCCTTCTGAATCCAATTGACTCATTTCCAGGTATCTTTATAGAGACTTGAGGCCTAAAAGTAGGCCATCAGCTACTCCTGACTCTCTTCTCCCTCCTTTAGCAAACCTTTATTCGAGAAACAAATCTCCCTGAACTCAAAATTTCTTCCTCATTGTATGACCAGATCAAATAGTTATCTCATAATTACTGTCAACCTCCTGAAATAAAAAAAATTGGCAGTGGAATGTACAACCTGTGACAGTCCAGATTTTGCTGTTCTGCAATTCTCAGTATCGCTAGGAAGTTTAGCCAACAGAGAAATATGTTGGGAGCTATAATTCAACAACATCTGAAGTGTTGCTGGCCTACTGTGATCTAAGAGCAATTGCAATAAAAGCGTGGCAGCAGTCCCACCACCGCTAGTTTAAATGAGTTAGGAATTATGCTGCATTAGGGTTGATTCATCTCTATGGTTCTTATCTCAAATATCAGCATTTAATACAGAAACCACTATAGAACTAAACGCCTCAGCATAAATTCAAGACACTTGCAGCACAGAAATATGTGTTTTAGAAAGACGCAAGCATGCATTTTACACAGGGTATTTAAAGCAAATAAACCTGATTGACTATCATCAGAATCTTCATCTTCGTCATCCTCATCTTCTTCATCATCATCATCCTCGTCATCTTCGTCATCATCATTCGAATCTTCAGAATCTTTACTGCTTAGAACATCTGAATCCGTTCCTCTGAATTGTTCAAGTAATGTTTTTGCCGAAGAGTGACTGTGTTGTGTTTTTACTGCTGTTACTGTATTATTGCTGACTGCCTTTTCCTTTGCTGGGCCAGGTAATACAGGAGAGGTAGAAGACATAAGTGTCCGGTTGCTTGGTGTCTTTTTCCCACACGTGGTTAAATTTACCGGTGAGGAAAAGGTTACGTTGCTGGAAGTAGATATGTTTTCGTTGACCTTGGGTTGAGATTTGGATTTGGTGGTAAGTGCTAGAGGAGCCTCTTGAATGACGCTCTGAATTACTCCATTAGGTTGGTGATTACCTAAAAGTGCATTGGTCAAGAAAGGATTCGAATGGTTGTTTTCTAAAGAGGTGTGTTTTTGATGAGCTGGTGATGAACTGGTTGGCTTTGGACTTGATAATGCTGTGATAATCTTCTTTAGGTTCTTGGATGACTCGTGCTGTTTCTTGAATTGTGCTGGGAATGTTTGTTTGTACTGTTCCTGCAGAAACACAAAAACGTAATAAATGTCACCAAATGCAATGGGAAATGAGTGGATGGGTGCACATATAAGATTTATCTATCTATCTATCTATCTATCTATCTATCTATCTATCTATCTATCTATCTATCTATCTATCCATCCATCCATCCATCCATCCATCCATCCATCCATCCATCCATCCATCCATCCATCCATCCCATCCATCCCTAGTTAAATGGGAACAGGAGCAGGAGATGCCCAATTAATGAAGCATCCATTGCTGAGTGTAGAAACAAAATGTTGAGCTAGACCTAGCTTATCTTGGAAAGCTGTTTTTAACATTCCGATAAACAAGCTACAGAATCAAATAAATTGAATTAGAATTCACAAAGAGGAAAAAATGGTTAATCAAAATTATATTATTTTTTAAAAGGTTTTTTACTTTTATTAAAGTAAAGGTTTCCCCTTTCCAGTCATGTTCGATTCTAGAGGGCTGGGCTCATCCCCTTTTCTTAGCTAAGGGAGCCAACGGTGTCTGAAGACATTTCCATGGTCATGTGGCCAGCATGACTATACAACTATACGCTGTTGCCTTCCAAATGAAATGGCACCTATTTATCTACTCACATTTGCATGCTTTCAAACTGTTACCGGTAGATGGGCAGGAGCTGAGGCAAGTAACGGGAGCTCATCCCATCATGCACCGCTCGGGTCTTGAACCCGGGCTGTCAGCTTTCTAGCTGACGAGCCCAGTATCTTTAACCGCTGAGCCATCACACCCCCTAAATTATTAAATAAGGCAAACCTTAATTGTTACATACTGGGATTACTTTAGCAACAGAAAGTAGATGAATATATTGTCTGTAATTCTATACGTATTCAAGACAGAATTAACAGATATCCCAACAGTTAATGACTGGATAAGAAATGTGGATCTACTTGCATTATTACAGAGCCATGATAATGTCCAGTAAGATTTGATATGGAAGAAGAGAAATTGGAATGCCTAATCCAGAGGTCTTCAAACTCGGCAACTTTAAGACTTGTGGACTTCAACTCCCAGAATTCTCCAGCCAGCTTTGATGGCTGAGGAATTCTGGGAGTTGAAGTCCACAAGTCTTAAAGTTGCCAAGTTTGGGGACCCCTGGCCTAATCCATTTACCTGAAGAAACTGCCATTATATACAAAGTGCTTAACGTATGAGGGAAAAGAAGATTTTGAAATAGTGTATAAATAAAATATCATAATTTTTTAAACATATATGTATAATGCAATGTTAGTTAATAATAAACTACTGTTAATAAAGTACAGGTAATCCTCAACTTATGACCATGATAGAGCGTGGAACTTTGGTCTTAAAGTGTTGCGGTCATAAGTCAAGACACCATATGACTGGACTCAATGTTATCAATGTTATCAATGTATTTAGAATGGCCATAAAGTGAGTCACTGAGGTCATTAAGTGGATTACATGGCGATTACATGTTAAGTGAACCATATGGTTGTTAAGTGAATCCAGCATATCCAATAAGCATTTTTTATGCCTTTATTTGCTAGAAGACAGCAAAAAATGTCGCAAATCATGGTCATGTAACCGTGGAATGCTGCAACCATTGAGAATCATTAAGTTCAAATGGTTGTTAAGTCAAAATCTACCTGTATTCCAATCTAATCAATTGTATGGTTCCTCTGCGGTGGCCTAGAACCTCTGCTGTGGCCTAGAACCTCTGCGGTGGCCTAGAGGTGGAGCTCTTGCCTCACAATCAGCAGGTTGTGAGTTTGATCCTAGGTAGAGGCAGATGCAGGGTCTCCTGCTTGGGCAGGGGGTTGGACTAGATGGCATGCAAGGTCCCTTCCAACTCTGTTAATCTGTATGTCTTTGCTATATATCCCACTCAAATTCTATACATTAATATTCATGTGACATCATTTGCATACTGAATACATACAGTCACATCCCCCATCAAAACACCTCTAACTCACCACAAGTGTTCCTTATACCGCACAATTGTCCATCTACAGGTAGTCCTCAACTTACAACCACAACTGATCCCCAAATTTCCATTGCTAAGTGAGACAGTCATTAACTGAGTTTTGCCGCATTTTACAACTTTTCTTGCCACAGCTGTTCAGTGAATCACTGCAGTTGTTAAGTTAGTAACATGGTTAAAAAAGTGAATATGGCTTCCCCCATTGACGTTGCTTGTTAGAAGTTCGCAAAAGGTAATCGCATGACCCTAGGACATTGCAACTGTCATAAATATGAGTCAGTTACCAAACGTCTGAAGTTTGATCGTATATGACAGTGATGGCGAACCTATGGCACGCGTGCCACAGGTGGCATGCGGAGCCATATCGGAGGGCACGCGAGGAGTTGCCATATGTCAGCTCCATGGGCAAACCGGAAGTTCGGAAAACACACTTCCGGTTTGCCGTTGGGCTGTTTTCAGCACTCCAGAGGGTTCAGGGAAGCTTCCTGAAGCCCCGGAGTGCGAAAAACAGACCAACGGGCAAACCACAAGTGCATTTTTCCGAACTTCTGTTTTGCCCGTTTTGCAGTTTTTTACCGTCCCAGACTTTAGTAAGGCCTTTGCACGGGGGTGGGGTGTGTGCGCATGCGCAGGGGGCAGTGTGGGGGGGGCTTGTGGACATGTGTGGGGGAGAGGGAATGGGTGTGGGCACGTGCGTGCACGATAGCGCACACACACACACCCTTTTGGCACGCAAACCAAAAAAGGTTCGCCATCACTGGTATATGATCATGGGGAGGCTGCAACGGTTGTAAGTGTAAAGAATGGTCATAAAAATCACTTTTTTCAGTGCTATTGCAATTTCAGTCACTAAAGGAAAGGTTGTACGTTGAGGACTACCTGCATGTATTAAAAAAAACAAGAGGATATCTTACTCCCTGCTCAGTATTGAACCATTTACTAAACATTCCATCTATACTCATATAGGTAGTCCTAGACTTATGACAAGTCTTTTAGCGACTATTCAAAATTACGATCCCCTCACAAAGCTACTTATGACCTGGTTCTGACATTGCAATAGTCAGGAAACCTCAGTCATGTGACCATATTTTGGGCGTTTGGCCACTGTTCTGAATTTATGGCCGTTTACAGTGTCCCACAGTCACTTTACTGCAATTTATGACATTTTTGCCAGAAACCAGCATTTATTTCCCCTTTCCAGCAAATAATGCCCATAGCAAACAAAGGGGTTTTTTTATGGCTGTGGTGTTTGCTTTACGACTGTGGTGTTCACTTTACATGTGAAAACCCACTTTACAATCATCAAAGATTTGTGACTGTAATTCCCAGATTCAATTACAGTCATAAATCAAGAACTGTCTATACATGTTTTACTGCTATCCTATATTGCTTTACTGCATTCAGCAACCAACATTAAACTCCACATTCATGTAAAACTTTCCAGAATTCCACCTATTCATTTTATTGTACACCTTCTTCTACATCAACAAGAATTTATTAATCTTACATTTCTCTATCAAGAAGTAGAAAGAAAGAAAGAAATCTAGTCTGCACACTCTTTGCCTGGCATAAAGCCACACTGCACTTTCCAAATGTTACTCAATGTCATCTCTCATATCCTGTCAATCAGAATTCTGCTGAGAACCATCTCATGCTCATTTAACCAACTAAATTCCCTTTAGTTTTACATTCATTCTTGTTACTTCTACCTTTGCATAGGGAATAAAATAGTATTCTTCCAGAATTCATGCAGCCTTTTCATCGCACACATTAAAGAAATCATAGCCTCTCCATAAAGGAAACCATCTATATTTTAACATTTCTCCTGTTACAAGTAATCCTTGCTTGGCGACCACAATTGAGCCTGTTAACTCCATTGCTAAGCACCTTAGTCACTAAGCGAAACATCACATGACTGCAATGAGCTTCTACCCTCACTTCCCTCTTCGTCATTAAGTGAATCACTTCAATTGTTAAGCAAAATATCGTGGTTATGACTTATGATTTTATATTCTGCTTTTTATATTAATTCTTTTGTTGTGATGCAGTTGAAAGCATGCAAGTGGCCATCATGTGATTGCAGGTTACTTTGCACTAGCTGCAAAGCACCGAAATGGCAATCATGTGACCATGACACGCTGCAACAGTTCTAAATGTGAGCATGGTTGCAAAGCTTTTTTGTTTACACTACAGGTGTCAAACTCGATCGCGTCACATGACATCACATGACATATTGCGACATTTTTGCCTTTGCAGAGCCAGGGTGGGCATGGCCTGCACGTGATGCATCCGGCCCACAGGGCGCCAGTTTGACATCCCTGGTTACACTGTTGTAACTTCGAACAATGATTAAACAAAACAGTCTATAAGTGAGAACTACCGGAACACCATCTGCACTTATTATTTCTCAACATTCTTTTAGCATGTATGACATCCTTTTCATCAGTTTTTTTTCTTGAACATTAACATTTATAGTAGTTATTTCAATTCCATACTTATACATGTTAGTATCATTCAAATATTTAAAATAGTTCTTTAAGCATTCCCTCATTTCAATGTCATCCTAAGTTCTACATTTTTATTTCTAATTCCATTCTCTCTATTGGAAGCACCCTTAGCCATTTCCACCCAATTTCCCAATAGTGTTTTATTTCCATTAAAATCCCCCTGCATTTTCTTTGCTTCATTTAATCTTCCTGGCCCTATTTGATTATATTCTTTCCAGCTGTGTTATTCTCTTCGACTACATTATACAACATCTTCCTCTCATCCTCATTTTTGCAGAAATAGTTTTCTTACATGCACTTTTTCATTATCCAGTTTCTTTCCTTTATTATTCTACTAAGCAACTTTTTTCTTACTTTACACTTCAGACCCTTGTGTGGCACTTTGTAACTGTGTTTAATTATTTTCATTGTGTTTAAAGCAGCTTCCTCATTTCTTTTCCTTATGTTCACTTCCTGTTCAGAATTCCATGTAAATGGAAATTTAAAAAAATCCATAGGCAATTTATATTTTTTTAAAAAAAAATAATGATTTTAAAATATCTTTATGTAACATTTGTAGCAACAAAAACAAAACAAAACAGGACTCTAAAACACTCCTTGAATATAAACTGAAAATCCAAAAATGAGAACTGACACTACACAATGAGATCTAGTATCTCTGGAAATAGAGAAACCTGTGTAATTTCCTGCTACTTTAAAAACAAAGTATTTAATATATACAATAGCTCAAGTCTCCACTTTTAATCATGAAGCACAATTGTGCAAGCAGCCAATTGATACAATTATACTGTGAATAAACTTTGATCTAGTTTTAATACCAGTAAGATCACAGCTACTAAAGCAAAACAATAAAATAATTGTAAGAATATGCATATAAAATTGTCATGGCCAATTTTATATACAAGTTTTAAGAACTTCATTCCAATCCACTGTGTATCAGAGCAACAGTTCAATTTGTCTGAAAGCTTTTGCACTTTTATATAACAACAAGCAGATCCCTACATTTAAGAATTCCTTGTAGTGTGAGACGACATGATGGAAAATAAAAGATGATGGAAAATAAAAGATGACCAACTCTTTCTTTGCAGAAACCAAGCATGAAGGTCAGTTTAAAAGGATGTCTTGTACTGTGCTTAGAATTCTGAGGTTAGTACTTTTGTGCGACCTCTTTTTCAATAGGCACTTGGTTCACATATCTGAGTTGCTTTGTATGTACAAGAAAGCAGCATGAAAAAAGTGTAAGTGACCTATATCTCTGCTTGGCAGGCTTCTGGGTCTCATCAAAAGAAAGGGATATGCATTCCCACATAGCACTTTGGACAAGATGTGGAAGCACAATGAGAGACAGTAGAAGCAATCCTTTCATTGCTTTTTATCTGCTGTTAAGATCTGAGGTATATTATTGACTACAGTCCCTTACAAAAAGTGTGAAAGGGACAGCACAGAGAGGAAACGTAATAATATGTGCTATTTATCTATTCAAACCAGTCTGGTAAAAAAACACATATTAATTGCTGCATAATCTCTGAACTTTTCCCAAGAAGAAGGAATAAATGAAAGCATCTTGAGGCAGTGTCCTGGACTAATGAAAGATTATACCGTACTTACATTCATTTTTATATTGCCAATAGACCCAGTCTCCACACACCCCACATCACTGTAGCATTACATTTGTGGGGCCCATTATCTTGTTGGAGAATAAAGCTACTATACCAGTGATGGCGAACCTGTGGCACGTGGAGCCATATCGGAGGGCACACAAGGTGTTGCCCTATGTCAGCTCCAGCGCGCATGCGCGCGCTGGCCAGTTGATTTTCGGCCTTGGGGAAGGCCGTTTCGCCCTCCGGAGGCTTCGGGGAAGCTTCCCTGAAGCCCCGGAGTGTGAAAAACAGCCCAACGGGCAAACCGGAAGTTCGGAAAAATGGACTTCCGGTTTGCCCGTAGTGCTGTTTTTCGCACTCCAAGGCTTCAGGAAGCTTCCCTGACACCTCCGGAGTGCGAAAAACAACACAATGGGAAAAACAGGGTTGTGCGCATGCGCAGGGGTCACCACAGGGTGTGTGCATGCGTGGGGGGAGGGAATGGGTGTGCGCACGTACACACACACACACACCCTTTTGGCACACGAACCAAAAAAGGTTTGCCATCACTGTACTATATGATAAGGCCAGATGTGGTGTTCTGACCTAGGCTTCCTGATGAAATAAAATGGCACAAACAGTGTCTCACCAATCTCTTTTATTGTAACGGCTGCTAATTATGTTCATTAGCAGTCGTCATAAGTCCAAACAAGGTAAAATAAGTTCGACTAAAGTCTTTCAGGGAAAGGCAGATAAGAGTCCGAACAAAGTAAAACAAGTCAAGGAAAAGCAGATAACACACACATGAACCTTGCTCTTCTTTGGCAAACTGCTGAAGACCAATGTGCAGGAAAAACTTGGCAAGTTCCAACAGGAACAAAACTGAGTCTTGAGTTGCAATGACGAGATCTAGGGATGAACTGAGTTGCTTCCTGCACCGAACCCTTTCGTGTTCTCGACTTATATAGCCTACGGGAGGGGCCAATTATCCCCAAGCCTTATTCCCAAGTAATCCTTCTTTTCTGGACTTGTTCTTGCCTTCTGGCAGCTCTGCGCATGCACGCATTGAGAACAGGCTCCTCCTGTTCTTCTTCCTCATTCATGTCAGCCTCTGGAGGTTCTGGAGGCGGAACAGACCTCCCCAATGGCCCTGGCTGAATCCCTGCCTCTGGCACCGAGCCTTCTCCAGACTCCAGGCCTGGCCCAGGTTCCTCCCCAGCCTCCTCGCTGTCTGACTCTGCTGCCAGCTGCACAGGCTGCTGGCGGACCACAACACATGGTACTAAGCATATTCATATCAATTTTTCTGAACTGTCCTTCATCACTTCCAAATGGAAGGCTTCTTGGGGTTTTTTTAAACAGTATCCAAGAGGTTTTCCTCCTTAATGGATTCTTAATAGACTCCCCCCTAGAAAACCCAGAAAGGTTATAAGATGAAGAAAAAAGGGTATGAAACTTCTGTTTGTGAACATAGTATGACAGCATGATAAGGCCTTATTTGAAAGCATCTGTGGTTCAAAATTAACATTTTCTATTTAATTCAAGTGCAACACCAGAAATATTTAGGTATTTAGTGTTTTTTTATATTGTGATGATGACCTTATGAGTATTCTTAGGTATGTTTTGTAAAGTTTTCCTTGGCAACCATTAGTGGCCATTACCAGAAATATTTCGTTTTATCATGACTTCATTTCTGTCTTTAACATCATTGGGTGTCAAAATCCCATTCTGGATTTCCATGAGATCCAGGATTTATAACAAAGCACAAAACTTTATATCATGCCAACAGACCAATGCATTTTGTTTTCCCTTTTAACTATTTGAAAGCTGAAACATCTTCCATTGAACATTTGGTGGCATCATGCTCAACTGTATTTTTAAAAGTTGGGCTTGTTAAAAAGAAGATACCTTTCTCAAAAAAAGAAGTGATTTTATACACTGTATTGCTTTTAAAAGAAGTATTTTATGAATGCATCCTCTATGCCTTCAGTATTTATACCTAGCAGGGATGTTAATGTCCTTAACTACAAATGTTAATGGAAACACCACTTTCATGACTTCAGATCTCCACACATGATGCAGTAGAACAGCCCATCATAAGCTTGTTTTATGCACTGTGAGAATAGCAACTCTTAAACCCCATTGGCATTATCTCAGCAGCATTAACCAATTGTTTCCTTCTTAGCTCCCTGCCCAGCCTCAGCTCCAGTCTCCCCAGCCCCCAGCTCCAGCCCCAGCTACACTCCACTTGTAACTGGAGTATCTATCGGAGGAGTACAGTCCTATCAACATTCATTACAAGAATTATTCCCTTGCCCAGGCTCTGCCTTCCATTCTACAGAGGAGGTACAAGGTTGCTACTACTATACAGTATCTCTTTCATCATTTATATATTCATTATTTTAAAGCATTCGGCATGAAAGCCTGGAGGCAAGGGAACCCAGGTTTCAGTGCAATCTTTCTCTGTAAAGTAGGGGATGAGGACTTTTTTAAATGTGCAACTGCACAATCAGCATTTATGCAGAGCATTCCATGTATCTTAACTGCCTGGAGGAGAAAGCAAAGAAAGAACATGTCCTTCTGTCAAAGGAAAACTGTTATTCAGCAAATCCTCTAAATCAGGATTCAGTGTATTTATTTCATTGATATCCTGTCCCAAGCAGTTTGGGCCTGGGGTACATGGCTCATCCCATCCTGTCCATTTGTCTTTTCAATAATCCAAAATGTAAGCTGACAGGTTAGGCTGAAAGCTGGCAATTTGTGCCAAGGGCTCCTGTTTCATCTATTTCTATTTTTCCCCTAAAGCCAAAATAACGTAACCACATTAAACCATTTTATAATATATAATTGTACCGACAGTTACATAGTTATCATTCCTCCAGATACGTAATATAATTGAAATAAAATAAAAATTAACATATGCGCACGCACACACAAAAAACCCTCCACTTTTTCGAAAAGTTCATATAAAAGGGAAATTCATCTCACCCGGTTTGATCTGACATCAATGGTCAATGCGCTAGCTTCTTCAGAGGTATTTTTATTCCCTGCCTTGAGTAGATCAGGAGAAGGAACTATAAGTTTTAAGAAAGTTTCCTTTTTGGCTTGATTTACCAAAGACAAAGGGTTCACATTGGGCACCAATCCAGTAGACTGTATTACACTTGTGTGTTTGTTCACAGATTCCACCTTTGCCTGAGAGCTTTGGAAAATAAAGGGAAGTTGCTGTGACAAAACCTGAGGCTGCTTCTGCTGGGCCTGGAATGATGAGTGAGTCTGACTATCAGACGCAAGAGGTATTGGCTGGTGTGGTCTCTTTTCCTGGGGCATTTCCTGGGATTTCTGTCCATCTCCTTTCATGTCTGGTCCGCTATGCATTAGCACCTGTAAATAATAAATATGGAAAAATAGCTTGATGGAGATATAGGGGTGCTTGAAAGAGAAGCCACCAAAAATAAGATAGGCTTGAACTTCCTTTGGCCCCCAAGCCCTTTTTAATACCAAGATTAAAGGAATTGTAAGGTACTGGCCATAAAAAGGGGTACCTTCCTGTGATTACAAGCGATTTTGAAAAAATAAAACAATAAACTAATACTATATCCATACAAGGATCTACAGATAACAAATCATTTTCAAATGAATCCCAAAATATCATTAATAACGAAATAATAATTAGCTTATTAGCATTATTTCATCCAAATAGCATAATTATATACTTGATTGTCACTGGCACACACCCACAACAGGCAGGCAGACTCACCCATCCACTCATAACTACTTTACCTAGTAATAAACATAAAATAACCTTACAATATATCTTCTTTGGCTTATTTCCCGCAAAGTCCTTTTACTACATCAAGTTTATAATAGAGGGTAGTGAAAAAATACTATGGAAAAATCAGTTATTTTTGAATGTATGTCACACGATTAACTTAACGGAACATTAAAGATTACATTCTGGTTACTGGACAGTGTTAACTGCTCTGCAAGGAAAAGAGGAGCTGTAAACAGAATTCAGTAGTCATGGCAACACTCAGGACACCCAAACCTTTGCGACATAGAGTCTTTCATTGGCTTGATAGCCATGGGCCTGTTTACAACCTAGATTTCCCATCTTAGAAGAATATAAACCTGTACTTTGCCCAGCTAATTTAAGGCACTTCATTTTTTATCCTAAACAGAGAACATATTTTACTGAAATCCAAGGGGATTTCTTCCAAGAATAGAAGGACTAGACTGCTGTGCCTTTCTTTCTTTCTTTCTCTCTTTCTTTCTTTCTTTCTTTCTTTCTTTCTTTCTTTCTTTCTTTTTCTTTCTTTCTCTTTCTTTCTTTCTTTCTTTCTTTCTCTTTCTTTCTTTCTCTTTCTTTCTTTCTTTCTTTTACATTTTAAATGTGCTGTTCAATCTAAAATGCATTTTAGACTGAGACTCACAGAATAATAAACGCAAGTCAGTAAATCATTAGAGGCTAGGAAAACCCGATATCTTTTGTTCATTACATTCGTTTGTTGGTTTCAGTCAGTTTTAAAAATATGGAACAAGTTTCTGAGAACAGCTGGCTATTTCTGTGAATAATTGTGTGATTTAATGCAGACTTTGGTATTTTGATTCCCACGTAACCCAAAAAGTTAATACATCAGGATAGAAAAGCATCAGACTTAAAACCTACTCCAGTTGTTCCAACCATGCTGAGAAGTTCAAAAGGGAGCACATTTAATAATTATTAATTTATGATCCCAATGCAACCTCACAATACAGAGTCCCATAAACCGAACACGTGCCCTGTAAAAAAAAAATCTAGCAGTTCGAAGCAGTTTGTGATATGAACACACCTTGTTCTTATTTTTCGGCTGGGCTTCATTCTCAGAATCTGAATCATCATCTTCGCTTTCTTCAACACTTTGATCATCTTCCTCCTCCTCCTCTTCTTCCTCTTCCTCTTCTTCCAAGTCATCTGAGTCGCTGCTACTGATGCCTTCACTAGAGGTGTCTGAGGAGGAGCCAGAATCACTTTCACTGTTGCTGGAACTATCTACTGCTTTCTTTCTGGGTTTCTAGGAATGAAGGTTGAGTGTTGAAATATTTTATTATTAGAAACATTCAGCTCTTACTCCTGTAGCAGTAACACAGAGATTTATCTCACAAACAGCTGACATGAATTTTAGGAATCTGTTGGGTTTGCACTTATAGTAGATAACCGATTTGGTTCCACATTCTGGGAAATTTGTTATCTTCAACTCCCCATCTGCAAAACGGATATCTAATTCTATGTACTTGTTGAATTTATAATATCACTACTCCAGGAGCTAAAACCAGCATACATAACCTTCCCTCCATTTTTTTCTCACAGCAACCCTGTGAGAAAAACTGGGCTAAAAGAGAGTTACTAGTCCAAAGATACCCATTAAGTTAAGGATTTGAACCTTTACTTCCTCAGCCTTAGTCTTAACCGGGGGTGAAATGCTACGAGTTCGGCCAGGTTCGGGCGTACCCGTAGCGGCAGGCGCCGGTGGTTCGGAGAGCCGGTAGCGGCAGCAGTGCAAGGCTCCACCCACCTGCCCGGATGCCGCCATTTTCTTTTTTTAACCCTCTGCGCATACGCAAAGCCTTCTGTGCATGCGCAGAGGGTGAAAAAGCGCGGACGCGAACGGAGCTGGGGTTAAAAAGCGTGCGTGTGTGTGTGCGTGTGAAGCATACACGCATGCAAAGCGTGCACTTCCGAACCTGTAGGAAAGGTAAGTAGATTTCACCTCTGGTCTTAACCATTATATCACACTGCAATAAAGCTAACAAAATGAAGGCTGCAAAATGTGATATGAAATGCTGGCCAGCTGACAGGCCTGCTGATCTGAATCTGGTATCTTCTAGTTGTGATGGGATACATCAAGGGTACCATATTGGCAAAGATTAATTTGGAAAATAGTATCTTTGTTCAGAGAAATGATTTAATCAGTTGCTCCAGAATATATTGCACATTAAATTTAGGAAATTATGTTTGTACAGAGAGTGGAGATATGCAACAGCCATGTTTTTATATCACCCCACCTACCCATCCAATAATTGCTGTAATATCTACCACATTAGACAATCTGGCAAGAACAAACTATTTCTTCTTACTGAAAAGCACATGCTTTTATATACTGTAATTGCTCTTATGTGTGCTATTGCATGAAAAGAAGAAAAAGTTAGGCATAAAGCCATGATTGAGAGACCAGCTTCCAAATTTGAACTGTTTTGGTAGCTCATAAACACTCCACGCCACACAAACACTAAATACAGACTAGAAACATCTGAACACACGTCATTAAAGTATCAGATGTGGGTGGGAACATACATACTGATCTTTATTACAACAGGCGTAGAATGGCATATCCATAATCACAACTCTTGCTTGAACAGCAGGTGATAGGTGTGGCCAGGAGGCCCTTTGCCCAGGTACACCTAGTGTGCCAGCTGCCCCCTTTCATGAACAGAGAAGTCATTCAGAGAGTCACTCATGCCCTAGTTATCTCACAAATGAACTGCTGTAATGCATTGCATATGGCACTGCCCTTGAGATCAATTTGGAAGCTAGAGCATGGGAAATGTTGGGCATTCCTTATTACGCCCCTATGACTCAACTGCTCCACAAGTGGAAACTGATTACCAATTGATTCCCAAATGCAATTCAGGGTGCTGGTTATCATCTAGAGCAGGGGTGTCAAACTCGTAGCCCGCGGCCCAGATGTCTCACTCACTGGCCACGCCCATGCCCGGTTTAGCGAAGGGAGGGTGGGAAAGTCGCAATACGTTGATGATGCGAGTTTGACACCCCTGACCTAGAGAGCCCTATGGCATAGGGCTTATTTATTTGAGGAATCACCTATCATTAGTTGCTTCTGTCTGAGAGTCAAAAGCTATTATATTCAGTAGACTATTTTTAGTATAATACATTCCCAAGTAAGCATATACAGAATTTCATCATTCTTACCAAAACTTTGTCTTTCTGTTTTTCTCTCCTTCCCCCATTGTTTAGGCTTCTCTTACTACTCCAATCAGTTACTATATTATTCTATTCTACACTATATTATTCCTATGCTACTATAATTTTCCATCATAAAGATATTGCAATACCGGTTCTGTAATATAGCGTCAGTGAAGCTACAACCCATAAGCTTATCCCTGGCCTACCAGACCAGTCTTTCAGCTTGCAGGCTCTCAAAGCAAGCTTATTCCCTACACAACAGCTACCCCAAGTCCCATACCCATATTCAGCATTTTTGAAGAGCAAAGTCTTGACTTATACAGAATGGCTTTAGCTATTCCATGTTTTCCCTCAATGAATGGTTCTTCTCAACGTCAACGTCAACTTCACCTTCATGTTTCAAGGAAAATGATGGGATAGTTAAAACTGCTCCTTGGTGAGTTCTAAGAGTCCTGTTCATGATACATATTTCAGACCTGATCCTTTTCTAACTTTATGTATCAAAGATATTACAAGCAACAAGTTACCCCCCATGAAATATCTCCATCCTAAGAGTGCATCAAACCTCATGGCCCCGTGGGAATAACCATCACGAGTAGCAAACATGCACACCAGTTATAGCTCACAAAGGGATGGCATTTATATAAGGATTTTCCCTTACAATTCGAGTGACTACATCTAACGTCAAAATTTACCCTGGTTTTTTTTCAATGTTTATACCTTGTCTTTAATCTTGACAGCTCTTGCATCCAGAACCTGGTTTTTATTTTGTTCCTGGTTAGATTTGCGGCTTCCTCCTACTGAGGTTATAACTTTTGCCTGTCCTGCAGAACTTGCAGTGGTGGTAGATAACACAGAGGTGTTGATGCCTGATACTGAAGTGGTACTATTTCCATTTACAGATCCATTAACACCTTGAAAAACAAAAAATAGGTAAATAATAACAAAATAATAACAATAACAATAATAATAATATATTATTATATAAATTATAGATTAATTTATAGATTATATAAATACAATTTATTTTTTATTGTTAATTTAAAAAATGCCGAGGATAAGTTTGCATTTAATATTCTCCTTCTATTTAATATAAAAAAATTAAAACAATAACTATTAACACTAAAAATGCAATCAGTTTTGGAGGTTAAGGTCTCTAGTGATAGAAAGTCCGCAAATTTCAACAAAGTGAACCTCAAGCTAACATTTGATGTATTCTGGTATATCATTCATAGTTAGTTCTGTTTAGAATCTTGTGGTAGCTAGAAGAGAAATAAACATGATTATATAAACTGGCATGGATCCATTTGATGACGTGGACTATGGTCAACCAAAGCTTATGTGATAACAAATGATCAATTCTTTACAATATCACAAGACTTTGTGTTGTATTTTCTGCAAAACACTAACATAACTTCCCATCTGGAAGTAGTTAAACATAAATAGGTTTCTTTTCCAGTATTACCTCTATTGGCAGATCATGATCAATGTAAGTTCCAATACTGCAATACAGGTAGTCCTCAACTTATGACCACAATTGAGCCCAAAATTTATGTTGCTAAATGAGAAATTTGTTAACTGAGTTTTGCCCCATTTTATGACTTTTATTGCCGCATTTGTTAAGTGAATAACTGCAGTTGTTAAATTAGTAACATGGTTGTTAAGTGAATCTGGTTTCTCCACTTTGACTTTGCTTTTCAGAAGGTCATAAAAGGGAATCACATGATCCCAGGACACTGCAACAGTCATATATGTGAGTCAGTTGTCAAGCATTTGAATGTAAATCATGTAACCATAGGGATGCTGTGAAAAAAATGTCCTCACTTTTTTCAGTGCCGTTGTAACTTCGAATGGTCCCTAAATGAACTGTTGTAAGTCAAGGACTATCTGTATTTAACCTAGCACAATTTATATATTGATTCCAGGTACCTGTACCATACCATTTAATGCAAGCCAAAATACAGTTAGTGCAAGACTAGCAAGCAGGTGGTTGAGGTTAATGATAGTGCATTTGGTATTGGGATTTTGAATACTAATTATTGTGTATGCAAAATGGAAAAAAGGAAAGTTCTGTTCAAGGAAATCTCAAAATAAGAGCTTCATTTTGAAAAACTATAGCAGGATACAGATGATAGCATGTAGACTTTGGGTATGCATTTGTCTTCCAGCTTGTCCTGTGTTCATCTGAGATTTAGTTTAAATATTTATAAGATCTATTTATCTAGATTCTATAAGATATAGGAATAATGTTTAGATATTTTTGTTTTTATTTTGCATTCTATTATTAATCTGGGACTTTGATAAAAAATAAAATTTCGGTATATACTTTGAATCTTTTACTGTTATATTCATTAATAAACATACCAAATTATCTATTTCCATTGAACGAGAACCAATTACTCTATTTTCCATATAAATATCACTTTGAATATCACAAATTCAAATAAAATGACTGTGTTAGACAAGAATAATTGTAGACATTAATTCATAAGTATATAATTTTTTTTATGTGAAGAGGACAGATTACCACCTCTCACAAAGGAAGAAGAAAATCCTTCCTTCTTTTTCAGTTTCTCTATTCTTCTCTGAGCTGAAATTTATTTCTCAGTGGACAAGGGTCATTGAAACTACAGCCCATATCCTGCTTTACTGTACCTTTGGTAAGGATTCACAGACTCACTTTATAACACCTCACCTAATAAAATACCCAGGAAATATTGAAACATTGATATCTTTTATGTACAACTACTGCTATCAGATCAAGCAGTTTCTTTGAATGTGGCAAAATTTTGTTATACTGTATGCAAAATTAGGCAGACTAACTTCCCACTGGTAATTAACCACTAATTATAATATATTATTTTGTCTGCTTTTATTTTGATTGTTTTTAATGCTTTCATTTGTAATCCTGGTCTGTGACCGTAATGAAAACTGATTATTTCTAGGATGTATTCAAACTCAGGATATTAAAATTTCCATTTATTGTAGGTCTATGCACACATTTGAGTTGAATTGGAAATCCAAGTGAAATATAAAATATCTCTATACTTTTATGCATGCACACACATTCACCCCTTCAAGTCCCGGAGAGGATGCTGTGGGCATGTCTCATTCAGAGCTTACCTTTCTCCAAACTTCCTCGTGTACTTTTTCCTGGGGTCCTTGTATGGAATGCAGTAGAGTCATGATTTTGGGCAGGAGGGGCAAACAGAGGAGAGATTCCAAGTAGTGGTGGGAAAAATGTAGTGCCAGTACGGGAATGCACATCTGCATTCCGCCACCATTCTGCATATTCAATGCAAAGAAAATGAAAATAAAAGTCACATTATTTATTCTGCTTTTGCATTTGTGTGTTCTTGTGGTTACATATTCACATACAGATCTCAAACGTGGGATAAGTTAATACTGTTAAGTATCAGAACTCCTGCACTTAAAATCTATGAAGCTATACCTTTCTTTAGTGTTTTGAAATTTAAACATGCCCATTTAATTTCCTAATCTTAACACTGTATCTTTACATTTAATTTGCACATATCTTTCATCAATCAAATATGTATGTCTACCACTCAGAAGTACTTCACATCTGAGGCTCAACTTTTTGCAAATAAAACAGGAAAAAATGTAATTATTACAATTATGTGCAACATCTACTAAACTGTGAACAAAGAAAAATGAAAAAGAATTAGCAACAAGATTGGTCTCAACATGCAAGAGGCAGAAATCATTGACTGCAGGCAATGTCGAGATGCGTGTAGGAATTGACATCTGAAGGGTGTAGCAAATGATTTTTTTTAAAGTGCTGTAGGGAGGGTATGAGTTGCTATTTAGGGTTTGTTTCAAGTGCTACAAGATATTGGAATGATATTGATAACCAACTGCCATGTCGGTGCCTAGGTATTCTGAGGAACTATACAACATGCTGGTGGGCAGTAATTCAAACTCAAGTGATGCTAGAGTTGTAATGACCACAACTGAACACAAGTAAATACAGTTTCGATTTATACTGCAAGAGTATACAATTTATACTCTTGTTTTAATGAAGTAAAAACTGGATACTGTAGCACCCCAGCTGATCCTCTTTTTTTCCTTGACATTACTATATTCTGGAAGTATAAATTGAGGATTTGAAATATACCAGGGAGATTGGGCTAGGATGGGTTTGTGAATGTCAATGCTTTAGAGAGGGGTTAATACTTTCCACCCTTAAAAAGATGGCAGTGAAATTCCTTTTGAAAAAGAATCAAGCTCCAATACTTTGATCAAAGGACATTAGTGCTCAATGTCCCATTTTATGGTTCTGAATATTGAAGAAAGCACTTCCACTTATCATAGCAGAAGGACTGGCAAAGCTCCATGCTTCAAAGCAGGGAGAGCCATATCACTCAGAGTAAGGATACACTCTGGACCATGTAAAACAGATGGTGTTTTAGCCCAGATTATTTATTCCCCTGTGTAAAATTGGGTTTATTACTCTTCATATGCCTTATGTGGATAATAGAATTTGTCCCTTAGAGATGAAACAAAACTGCACAATATTATAATCTTTACTACATATGGCAAGAGTAACCACTGATTAAATCAATAACATGGGATGGCTCTCAGATGAGGTGAGCTGGTCCTTTTGCTCCTCTACTACTAACTAATAAGCTAATCAGTACTGCCAAAGCCAAATCACAACCCACTGATTAAACCAGAAGACCTTTTCTGAACAGCAAAATTATCTTATGAAATGAGAGGCTAGCCCACTCCCCGGATTCCACTTGCTATGTTCTACATGCAAATGATCAGAAGATGATTTCTGCATCTTAGTGAAAATTGACAAACACCACCTAACTGTTGAATCCCAAAGCCAATTTCTTATAATATTACTCAAATACAAAGACCTGTGATACTAGAGTTGCTGTCTTCATCATGGCATAGAACAGATCTTTCATGGGTTTGGTCAATTCCATAAATGTAATGTGCAATTTTTTTTCTCCCCCCTCCACAGTATTACAAACCATATGGAGATAAACTATATAATGAGCCTACCCACACACCACCATTTTTAAACCTCCTTCTTGGCTTTGGAATAAATGGCACAAATTGCCTGATATGGAACAAAGAATTAAACACCATTGTAATCCCAGAATAGTAGCTTAGAAAATAATTCTTTTCTTTTGTTCCCCAGTAACAAAAGGCAGCAATAAAGAGCGTGTTTGCATTTTTAAAAAGAGTTAGCAGAATAAGAAATTGGTTATTGCTTAATACTATATCAGGATAAATGCATTCTAAAAATCTAAAGAAAATCATAGGAGTTGATATTAGGCAACCTATAATAAGCAAGTGTGAAAATCATACTGCTCAAACTGACACAAGTTACAAAATATTGAAATGTATAAACACTAGATTAAACAATTATGGGTTTTTTTTTCTGGAAAGAGAAAAACACTATAAATAAAACTACAGCTTGAATTGCCTTTCTGGCTGTCAAGTGGTTTTCCTAAAACCACAGCAGCTTCTGATTAAGTTGATTACCAAAAAATGAAAATAATGTAAAGCAAAGCATTCAAAGTCATTTGTCTTCTCATAGTGCTATTCAGTGGAGTTCATTAACATGTCTTGAACACAGAATGTGGAACAAGCTTGCAGAGTGAATGGGAGAACTATTAAAACTATGCAAACACTCAAGGATGCTTTGGAGAATATGGGAATATGTCAAAATGCCTGAGAAGCAATGGGAGAAAAGAAAAAGAAAAGAAAAAAGACATAGATATTTTAACAACCTGGAAAAAAGGTGCTTTGTGTGTCCTCCTCAATGTTCCAAAACATCTCTTTTAAAAGGATCCGCACAGCCTTCATCTCTCTCAACTCACTGGATTAAGGAAAATACAGATAGCACTAAAACTACTTTGAGAATTGAGGCGGATAACAACATTATCTCATTCCTTTGCCATCACGTATGCTTTCCAGAAGGAAAAGGAGAAAAACAGGAGAAGCTATTGCTTTTAAAAAAAAAGACTTAAGCAAATGTATAGATCAGTGATGGCGAACCTATGGCATGTGCGCCACAGGTGGCACGCGGAGCCATATCTGAGGGCACGTGAGGCATTGCCCTATGTCAGCTCCAGCATACATGCTCGCGCTGGCCAGCTGATTTTCAGCCTTCTTTTCGGCTGTTTTCGCTCTCCCCAGGCTTCAGGAAAGCCTCCTGAATCCTGGGGACGGCAAAAAACAGCCCAATGGACCAACCAGAAGTTTGTTTCCAAACTTCCATTTGGCCCGTGGGACCATTTTTCGCCATCCCCAGGCTTCAGGAGGCTTTCCTGAACCCTGGGGAGAGCGAAAAACAGCCCAATGGGCCTACCGGAAGTCTGGAGCTTCAGTGAGGCCTGTGTGCATGCGGGGGGGGGGCAGCATGGGGGTTTGCACATGCATGGGGGAAGAGCATTGCATTATGGGTGTGGGCACACACGCACATGCTATCGCGTGCGCGCGCAGCCATTTGGCACCCGAGCCGAAAAAGGTTCGCTATCACTGGTATAAGTGATGTCACTCAAAATTTTGATGTAATCCTTCTTTAAAGTCATTTCCCTCTCCCGCTGCTCTGCAGGAGGGCTTCCTAAGGTGCATTACATCAAGTTCATCAATGAGCTAAGGCAGAAATTTTGCCAACAACAAGCAATCTGCCCATCCTTATGCCACTATGAAGCTAGAATCCAGCCACCTTAGGTAAGTTCATGGAATTAATTTGCACCTCATTTATATCAATGCTTTTGAACATAAATTTCAAACCATTTGTCACACATCATGAAAGAAGGGCCGTTTTTTAAAAAAAAAACTTTAAAAAGAAGAGATGGTTTATGGTAATGAAATACCTAATGATTAGGTAGAAAACGGGCTTTTTAACTAGCATCATTATTTTGAAAGCTCAAGCATGTCAATAAATGAAAGAAAAAGTAAGGGAATGTCAAATGTCATGTGAAAGTACTCACTTACATGGTTTAGAAGTATAAATGAATACATGAAGAAGATAGACCTATCTTCTTGAGTTGGACCTATCATTCAGCAGAGCGAGAAATCTGATTTAGAGTGATAATTTCCTCACTACTGCAGCATCTTGAGATCGCAGAACAACTATACGTTTAAGGAGTCCATACTTTCACTCTGTTTATTCCAATATGATATCTTTCCATTTACATGAAAATTCTCAAGCTGTTTCTGCACCAAAGGCATGAGAATTAGATATCCGACCTACTTGTGGTGCTACTTGCCATACGCAACAAAAGCACACATTCACTTTCAGTGAGGAGTTATGACTTACCAAGAGCTACGTAACTATTACTAGATAACATGCCACAACAGTCTACCTAAGATGTAGATGAAGGTCCACTCTATTCTGGAAAGAGTGCCAAACTAAATTAGACAAGCACGTGGAGATCATATAATAGGTGGTGGCCGGTCCACTTTCACACACTCACCCAGCCATTGTGACTGCTTCTGGGAATGGAGTGGGGATTCCTTTGGGTTTATGACAATTCGCCACGGCCAACTCGCCATGGCCAACTCGCTACGGCTATTCGCCACAGCCAACTTGCCACGGCCAACTTGCTGCAGGACAGCTTGCCACGGCCATCTCGCCACAGGGCAACTCACTGTGGGACAAGAGTTACACTAATATCAAAGAAATGGTGGAATAGAATCATTAAAGAAAGGATGTAAAAGGAGGGACAGAATGAAATGTGAATGGCAAAAATTAAAATACATTTTATTTATTTTAAATAGTTAAACCGAAATATTAAATTGTCCCGCAGCGAGTTGGCCATGGTGCATTGGCCATAGCAAGTTGGCTGTGGCAAGTTGTCCCATTCCCATTCCTTTTACTTTCTACTATTGGTATCTTATGATTATATTACTTTGTTGTTTGTATGTCCACTGAGAGCTTATGCACTCGAGACAAAAATTCCTTGTGTGACCAATTATAGTTGGCCAATAAAGAATATTCCGATGTTCTAATTCTTTGCCAAAATCCACTAAAAATGCCTTTCATAGGGTAATTAGGTATTAAGATCACATTGACAGTGGAAATTATTTTGAAGCCTTGAGAAAATGGGGTTTAGGCCCCCTTTTCCCATTTGTCTTAGCTGTAGTAGATTGAAGAAGGGATCTCTGCATGGCTGCCCACCCGCCCCGGTGCCATGCCTTCCTATTTAGGCACATTTTGAAGCCGCGTGCATGCGTGCAAGCTGCGCACGCGAGCAAAGCGCATGCACGGAAGGCCGTGCGCATGCGCGGAAGGGTTTGCAAACCGGTAGGGAAAGTAAGTGAATACCACCTCTGGAAATGATGTGCCTATTTAAAGAACACTTATCACTTAGGGAATTTATACATGCCACTTTCAACCCATAAGCCACAGATTTTCCATTCATGACCTTGGATGTATCTTGAGCTGATACTATATTGACAGATAGAAAAGAAACACTCTAAATTAATTTTTATTCTGGTCAACAACAGAATGTGCTTTATAGCCCATTTCTATATAGTTAAATGATGCATTAAATATGTACCATAAATTACCCTTCAGATTTTAATTTAAGCTAGAGTGTAAAAATCCAGAAGTCTTAAACATTATGTCCCACTTGATTTGCAAGCTACACTCTTAAAACTAAGTCACGCCTGGCACATAACTAAATTTATGGTAAATATATATTTTAGAAACAGGTTACTCCAAAAAAGTTTTGCTTTCCAAATACAGACACTTTAAATACAATTAAAACATAGTTTTGCAATTATATAGCCACATGCTGCGCTACAATTCTGATAGATGAGTAGGACTTTTATGATAAATCTTATGTTTACTAAAGTATCATTGAATTCAATGGAACTTACTTAGTCCAGAACAAGTGTGCACAAAACTGCAGACTTTTTTTCCCTTTCCTTTTTTTTAAATAAGATTCTCAGTCTCTTACGGTAATTATAATCTGAAAGATGCAAATATGCCCACCTTTGAGAGTCCTAAATTAAAGCTGTACCATCATAATAACCAATTATAATAATCCAGTAGAACTTATTCCCAACCAAGTTGCGTAAAATTGCAGACTCATAGTGCAAGCTTGCACATGCTTACTCAGAAATAGGTTTCCAACATGATTTATTTTGTGATGTGTACATAGGATTGTAGCCTTACAAAATAATCATACATCATACAGTTTCTGGAAAATAAGTATTTTAAGACTTAAATAACCAGGTCCTTTTTCCAAATAGAGTGTCCAACTCAATTCGTTTTCAGCTAGAACTGCCAGATTTTGATTCTCAGCACTTGGAGGCTGATCAGATATTTTTCATTCCACAAAAGTTCAGATAGATTTGAGTTAGAAATATGTAAACCAAATGTATGGAAAGGTCTTTTATAAAACAACAGGCGACTTACTTGTGTTCAGTTTTTTAAAAACATGCCTAGAGATATCTGATTTAGGATATTGACAATATTTTCAGATTAGTGCTAAAGCAAATCATAACCCACCTAGATAATTTTTGTTGCAAGTAGATTAGAAACATAAATAAATATAACAAGTGATGGGAACATGAGTAGAAAAAAGCAAAAACAACCTAGAACCAGCCAGCATGCATTGCTATTCTCTTTGTAATCATGCCTCAACTGTATTTACTCATGAGTAAGCCTCCCTGAGATCAAAGGGGTATTATCAGATCAATGTATATAATAGTAGGGATATTCCTGATGTGGTAGAATCTGGATGTTACTGGGGGGGAAAAGCTGACCTTTTATCTTTAGAATGCAAAATATAAAATCCATGCCCCTTTACTTCGAAGGAACATTTGTGGCTGCATCTTCAAGCAATTTTTTTTTAATGGAAGATTTTTTTTGAACACATAGACTTGTTTACCTGGAAAAGTTGTTAGCTGGGGGTGCGCTGCTAAGGCTATGGGTGTACCAAGTGACCCCAAGCCACCAAATTCTGTATGCCCTGAGCTGGCTGTATGTAGACCAAAGACTGGGTGGCTGACCATTGGAAAGGCACTCGACACTGTGGACAGGTTACACGGTTGATCCCCAGCTGTTCTGAATAAATGTCCTGAAGGGGGAAAAAAGCAACACTTGAAAAGGTCCCAGAAAAACACACGCTCCTCTTGAGATATTTCTGGCTTTGGGGTTTTTGAATCTGGATTCTTCTATAGAATCCGTTTCAGCAAAAACGGCAGCCGTCAGTTCAAGCCACTGGAATAAAGCTGGCATTATAAGGCTAAGTTCTGTGAAAAAGGATTCTGAAACTAACTATGAATTCTAAAGCAAATTTACTTTCAATTCAGGCTACCAGATCGGGGCTATGAAAATCTAGACCACCATTGTCCCAAAAAATTCAAACTCACTCTGGTTTTTAAAGTATTCTTATACTCCCTCTTGCTAATGTGAAAAGCAAGTTTAAAACACGTTAATGTTAATTCAAATGTAATCCATAATGGTCAATTTATTGCTTGGTAAGTGTGATAAGTTTTACAAAGAAAAGTTACGAAGAATGGTTACAGGAATTGGGTACCTGTAGACTAATTAAAATAAAGACTAGGGGAGACATGGTAGCAGTGTTCCAATATTTGAGGGGCTGCTATAAAGAAGAGGGGGTCAACCTATTCTCCAAAGCACCTGAAGGCAGGCCGAGAAGCAATGGATGGAAACTAACCAAGGAGGGCAGCAACCTAAAACTAAGGAGAAATTTCCTAACGGTGAGAGCAATCAACCAATGGAACAACTTGCCTTCAGAAGTTGTAGGTGCTTCATCACTGGAGGCTTTCAAAAAGAGACTGGACAATCATTTATCTGAAATGGTATAGGGCAGTGATGGCGAACCTTTTTTGGTTCGCGTGCCAAAAAAGGGGGGGATGCGTGGGATCACGTATGTGCGTGCTCACACCCATAATTCCATGCACCCCCGCGCATGCGCGTATGACCCCCCCACTCCCAGCATGCAATGGCACGCCCATTTTTTGCTCTCTCCAGGCTTCTAGGAGCCTGGGGAGGGCGAAAACGGCCTTCCCCACCCCCTCTGGAGGCTGGAAACAGCCTGTTTCCTGACTCCCAGTGGGCCCAGAAGGCCTGAAAATCAGCTGGCCGGTGCACACATGCACACCGGACCTGAGCTCGCGTGCCCACTGATATGGCTCCGCGTGCCACTTGTGGCACCCATGCCATAGGTTCGCCATCACGGGTATAGGGTCTCCTGCAAGAGATTGTACTAGAAGACCTCCAAGGTCCCTTCCAACTCTATTATTCTATGTTCTATGTCTATGTAATATTTCTTCCACTAATAGGAAAGTTTTTGGAAAGATACTGTTGCATTATGTGCTAATTTTCTTGCTTGTAGACTGTCAGAAGGTAACTATTTGGACACTGTTGGAAACAGGTTGCTGGATTAAATAGAACCTACTAATCCAGTAGAGTTCTTTTTACATTCTTAAGTACCACATTTGAACCTCATATACAGGTAGTGCTCAACTTACAATCACAATTGTGTCCCAAATTTCAGTTGCTAAGTAAGACAGTTGTTAAGTGAGTTTTCCCACATTTTAGGACCTTTCCTGCCACAGTTGTTAAGTGAGTCGTTGCAGTTGTTAAGTTAGTAACACAGTTGTAAAGTGAATCTGGCTTTCCCGTTGATTTTGCTTGTCAGAAGGTTGCAAAAGGTGATCACATGACCCCAGGACACAGCAACCGTCATAAATATGAAACTATTGCCAAGCATCTGAATTTTAATCATATGACCATGGGGATACTACAATGGTCATTAGTGTGAAAAAATGGTCATAAATTACTTTTTTCAGGGCTGTTGTAACTTCAAATGGGCACCAAACGAATGGTTGTAAGTCGAGGACTACCTGTACTTGAGTTCAAATCCTGACAATTTCAAAAATACTATAATGGAAATGGAGGCCAATCAATGTCTGGAACTGAACGGTACACTAAGCCATTTGTTATTTTAACAATTATGCAGAACAAGTTATAGATTTGCACATACTACGAATAATATACTTTGACTGTGATTTATATTTGTATAAGCCCAAGTATTATGGCTTATTAACAAATTAAAGTTACAGCCATGTGCCTTAGTTGTCAAGGTGTGCCTTAGACTATGTTAACCTTGTCACAATGATTTAGACTATTTTATGGCTTATTGTGCTCCGAAAATTCAGCCAGTTTCCTCTTAGGAAGTCAACCTACATTTCCTTGGGCACAGGTGGGATAATTTTTTAAAAAATAAATTATTACTATTTGCCCTCCTTCCTTCTTTATCAATACCACGATTACAAAGGATGATTTTACCTGCATAGGGGTATATATGTATGCTCCCTCCCATATTTGGGTATACCAGGGTGATTCGACAGAAAAAACATATATAACCCTTCCCTGGTACAAGCTGATATAGAAGGAGAGCCTGTGGCTTAGAGGTTAAAGCTACTGCCTTACAGGCAGGCTGCCCAGGTTCAAATCCCAGTAAGGGTATGGCTAGCTGATGAGAGCTAAATAGCTTGAAATAGATCTATACTAGTCTCCCTTATATGGCTGCTGTTTCCAAAATGCCACTCTTTCTAATATCTTGGGATATAATTCCTGTGATGTGTAGAAATTATCACTAGGTGGTACTATTTACATCACTTGCACATAGGAGAAATCTCTGTGCTTCTGAACATTCTAATTATTTTAATTATCTAGGACAAAGAAGGTAGAAACTCTGTCTGAAGAAAATGCACTGACTCTATACAAACAAGCACAAAAATGATAAGAAAGCAGTGATCTAGGGGCCTAGGAAAGAAAGAAATATCTAAATGACAGTAAGAGGCATTTCTTTCAGAACTCTTAGAATGCTACCAAGTTCAACTTCTGATTATTTACTGTAATTTAATCTGTAGATTTTATCTTCAGGCAACCATCTTTTCAGAAGTCAGTTATATTTGTTAATGTTACCAAGACAAAGGTACCCAGATAAAATGCAGCCTGGCATCCTTTGACAGAGCAGCCATGAGGGCCAAGGATGTGATTCCTAAATGGGTGTGGCCTTAACAATGTGCCACAGCTGGACTGCTGTGGTCCCTTCCTTGCTCACTTTGATCACGGTTCACAGCCAGACAATACAAGGTAGTCCTCGACTTATGATCACAACTGAGCCCCAAATTTCTGTTGCTAAGTGATAGTTGTTAAGTGGGTTTTGTCCCATTGTACAACCTTTCTTGCCTCAGTTGTTAAGCGAATCATTGAGGCCACTAGGTTAGTAACAAGGTTGTTAAGAGAATATGGCTTCCCCGTTGATTTTGCTTGTCAGAAGGTCACAAAAGGTGATTACATGACCCTAGGACACTCCAAACGTCATAAATATGAATCCGTTGCCAAGCGTCTGAATTTTGATCACGTGATGAGGGAATGCTGTAGCCGTTGGGTGAAAAACAGCCATAAGTTACTTTTTTCAGTGCCATTGTAATTTCAAACGGTCACTAAATGAATGGTCATAAGTCGAGCACTACCTGAACCTGCAAGTTGCCAGCTCTTGTCCTAGGCAGAACAGAGGACATCCAATTTACCTGAGGACTCACATTTCTCTTGGACTTTTCCTTTAGGATAGTTAATGTTAGTCAGTAGACTGACAGAGATCATCCCTAATTAATTTTTCTATAGTACTCCAAGCCAAAAACCTACTGGTGACTGATAATAACCATAACAATAGTCATAATAATAAAATGCATCACACAGCAGTAGAGTGTGGGGAACATTTGGAAGCTGTCCCAAGAACAGCAACCTGTGGTGTCCAGGCATTACATACTAAGAGCAAAGAAATATAAACCAGAGAATGGGAGAAGGAAGAACAAAGAACAGCAGTTTACTCATTCTAGAAACAACAAAGTATCGATGCACTTGGCATTTCCCCCTCAATTATACTGTTTTTAAATTAATCAGGGCTGGCAAACAGGTAAATGTCTGATCCCTTGAGTAAGGATTATCTCCAGGAGACAGGCAGAGAGATTTAACACACTAAAATAGGTCCTCTGGTATGTTAAAGAGCCAGTCAGAATAGAAAAGGGAGAACAGAGTTGCAATCCTTGTTCAGCCAGGAAGCTCACAGCTAGCCTAAGCTGTTTTACAGGGTTGGTGAGAACAAACACGTGGAGAGGCAAGCATTGAGGCGGGTAAGAAAAGTAAGAATATAAATATGTTAAATTCAGTGGTGGGTTGTAAATAATTTTCCCACCAGTTCGTGCGCGCGCTCGCAACACTTCTGCGCCTGCGCAGAAGCATCCCGGGTGGGTGGGCGGAGCCTCCTGCCACCAGCGCCACCGGTTCTAAGAACCAGTCCGAACCGGGAGCAACCCACCACTGGTTAAATAACAAAACAGTATGGTATTGTTGTTAGATACTACAGGTAGTCCTCAACTTACAACAGTTCATTTTGTGACCATTCAGTGTTACAACGGCACTGAAAAAAGTGATTTATGACCGTTTTTCACACTTATGACCGTTGCAGCATCCCCATGGTCACATTCAGTTGCTTGGCAACTGACTCATATTTATGACGGTTGCAGTGTCCTGGGGTGATATGATTCCCTTTTGTGACCTTCTGACAAGCAAAGTCAATGGGGAAGCCAGATTCACTTAACAACCATGTTCCTAACTTAACAACTGTGGGAAGAAAGGTCGTAAAATGGGGCAAAACTCACTTAACAAATGTCTCATTTAGCAACACAAATTTTGGGTTCAATTGTGGTCATAAGTCGAGGACTACCTGTACAACCTACCATACATAGCCACAGACATAAATATTGATACACTATACTGGCCTAATGTGCTTGTCCTGGGAAGCCTGGTATGTAATATCCCTGTTTTGTTCTTATAGTTTGGAACTGTTTTTGTTATACTCTATTTACATTGCTCTAGACCCCCAGAGTCATATTTTGTTATGAGGTTTTTTTCAAACATTTCCTACGTGGAGTATGCAAACACGAACAAATTTTATGAATTAAAAATGTGAGCAATTGCTTACAGGAAAAAATCTGCAACAACACATATGCATTAAAAAGCTATCCATTTCTTACCGGATATAGTTTAAGTTTTGATACTGATCTTTAAATCCCTAAATGACTGAAGATTTGTGTATGTGACCATCTGTCTCATTATAATATTCTTTTAAGATCTGCAAGAGAGGCCCTTTTAAAGATGTCCTACCTCCAGTCAGAGGTCCAGGTTTCTACCATTAGGGAGGGGAGATTTTGGTGTAAATTTTAATCTCTCTGGTTTTTTGTTATAAATATTCTATTCTTATTTACAGTTTTGTTAAACTTTGCTAGTTACACCTTGAGTATCTACTGAAACAGAAAAGCAAGACATAGATCAAACCAACCCACATATAAATACTGTAACAGCAACTTAGTTATATTGCTACTTGTAAAAAATGCTAACTTCTGCAACTTGAAAATTGCCACTGAATGGCTCCTTGTATTAGGTAAATCACACCAGGAATCAGAACCACATAAGTCAGTCCTTCAGTCAGTCTGTCAAAATCAGTTGTCCCCATTTCTGAGACAAAAAGAGAGCCTTGGAGAAAATACGCAACCACCACAGCAAAACATAAACGCAGCCAGAGAAAACAAGAATGAGAGACTTAAAATTGCCCTCCTTTACTCTCTTTGATATAAAAGGGAGGAAAGAAGAAACCCTAGGAGGCTTTCAAGGTTCAAGACTAGTACAGCCCAACTCAATAAAAAGAGTTCTAGTATTTTTAGTGAAGTCAGTTTCGTGACCTCTATCTTGAAGGTTTTTCCCTCAAAGTAGAAAAATTGCCACTTGCCACACAGAGAGCATGTTTAACAGACTTCTCCCAAATGCAAAGATGCCTCTTGATATCATGATATTTTAACCCAACGCTACCTATTCTCCAAAACACCACCTATTGCTTCTGGATGGAAACTAATCAAGGAGAAAACCAACCTAGAACTAAGGAGAAGTTTCCTGACAGAACAATTAACCAGTGGAACCGTTTGCCTCCAGAAGTTGTGGGTGCTCCAACACTGGAACTTTTAAAGAAGAGATTGAACAACTATTTGTCTGGAATGGTATAAGGTCCCGTCAAACTCTGTTATTCTGTTAAGATGCTGCTTGGGCAGTGCCTTCTTCCCAAAATTAATTTATTGTTGAAAACCACCCTTTTTTTAAGTGAAGACCATTGGCATGGAAATTCATACTCCACAGTGATAGTGTGCATATGTGTTGAGGCATTCATATGAAAAGGGTTGCTGTAGAGTTATTACTTTATTAACGTTTGCCATTTTCTATGGAAATAGTATCTTATGCAAGCTAGTGCAAATTCAACATCAAGTATTCCAGTAGACATTCCCAGGAATATTTAATATAAATTTAGCAGGCCAATTGGTGCAGTAATTTAACTCAAAAACCTACTTAAGAAAACATTTCAGTTTTATGTTCACAATGCAGGGAAAGATAGGTGCACCAAGATAATGTTAACAGGCATTATCATTACATTTAAGATGACCCATGTCAGAATATTGAACATTATTTTGTTTCATTTGCAAGGTTTCATAAAAATAAGTATGGAACATGAAAACATGCCAAGCTTCTCAAAGTACTTTTATGGGATATAAGAAAAAGATTCAAATATGCTTTGGAAATTAGAAATAGTAATTTTTAAATACATATTTTATAAACAAAATTAGTGTGTTCAAAAAAGAATCAGATTGTAGCTTATCCTCAAAGTCATAGTGGTGAATTAAACAGATTCCTTCCTTTCCTTTCTGCCAACTCATTATTTTTTTGTTTCTTAATACATTAATATTCTGGCTAGAGATGAATATTTCTATTTCCTTTCATTTTTTTCTTTTGTTTTTTTTTTGTTCCCGTTAAAAAGTGCCAGCTTTCTGCATGCTTATTTTGCATAATGAAATTTAATACAAAACTACATTGCTTAAGACTCTTGACTTATAATAGGCTGAATATTTTTCAGCAAGGCTTTTGAAATTCTACTAGCCAGTACGTAGATAAATGATTGAAAGTATTATCCAAAAGGCCAGCATCCATTTCAACAGGGCTGGTGTCTTAGTAACAAGGAACGATAAAGGCAAATGCCTTTATTAATATTAATGAATTTTGTGCTGCACTGTAATAAGCCTTTTCAAAAGAACTAAAAAGGATAAATACTTAACTAATGCCTTAAATGTAAAAAGATGGTGAACAAAATCCTTTCAAAAGCAACAGAGGCACAAAAATGACCAGCTAGATACCACCCCACCTCAACTACTTGTCTATTTAAGACACAGGAGATAAAAGACATTAACATGAAGGATAAGGTGGGTGATTTTAATGTGAAGCTAATGCAATATTCTTTACTATACATTTTAGTCAATGTGAGTAAAAGCTCTACTTCTACCTGTATGATTTAAATCATTAACTGAATGTAGCCACAACATTCACATCTCTGTACTCTATGCAGTTTTACCTAAATGCAGAAATCTCTGAGCAGCTTGTTGCAACATGTCTTTCAAAGATCAGATGTGTAAATTCACAGTACTGGCAAGTGTATCTCCTGTGTTAAAACTGAGAAGACTGCCTAATCTATTATATTCGTGAGGAACGACGCTGAGGCTTGAGTCGGACTAATGCTTTATTAACTTCTGAACCTCCTAACTAGAGTCGTCTGACAGGAGCAGGCCCCGATCTGACAGCTCTGTATTTATACTGAACACAACATAACATCAACCAATCACAACGCTTAGAATTCCCGCTCCTTTTGGAGCCCCCTGGTGGAGCCCCAGGACATTACACCCCTTACCCTTTAGTTGGAGCATGCGTACTCAGCGAGGTACGCTGGGCGCCGTCTGATCCGACTAGATCGTCTTAGCTCTTGGGGTTGTTCTCCCAGACTGCGGTCTCCGTCTGCATGGTCTATTGCCGGACTTGTCTCCTCCCCGGGGAGAGGGGTGAACTCCTCTACGACTGCTTCTTCCCGCCCCGGTAAGTCAGCGAGAGCAATTTGGCTCGCGGCTCGTCGCACCCCCTCCTCCCCTAGTCGGAGTCCCTCTATAGGGTTGGGGGACTCTGCCAGTTGTGGCTTGGCTCCTGCCGTTTCCCCCCACCGAGATCGCAGTTGGTCAATGTGGCGGTGCCACTCCTGGCCGTTGTCTAACAGGACACGATAGGAGCACGGGCCGCTTGAGCCGACTACCACCCCTGGGAGCCAAAGTGGGCTGCCGGCATAGTTGCGTGCATACACAGGGCTGCCTACTTGGAACGAGCGCCCTGGCCGGGAGGAGTCTAGAGGCTTTTCTGTGGAATAATGGGGGTGTAGTCTATCAAGCTGCGTTCTCAAACGCCTCCCCATGAGCAACTCAGCCGGTGTTTTATTCGTGGCTGTACATGGCGTAGTGTGCTGTGTGAACAGGAGCTCAGCTACTTTATCTCACCAATCCCCCGGGCCTAGTTTGCGAAGTGTTTCTTTCGTTGTGCGAACCATGCGTTCCGCCATGCCATTACCTGCAGGGTGCCATGGCGCAATGAGACCATGCCGTATGCCTAAGTTGGCGAGGAGCCCCTCAAATCGGGCCGCTGTCAGCTGAGGCCCATTATCCGAGATCAATACGTCGGGGTACCCATGTGTCGCAAACAATGACTCCAAACACCTAATCAGGGAGTCAGTGGTGGTCGTGGACATTAAGCGGACTTCCAACCATTTAGAAAAAGCGTCCACGACCACCAAGAACATCTGGCCTTGTACTGGGCCGGCAAAATCCACGTGGATGCGGGACCAGGGGCCTGCTGGGGTTTCCCAAACCTGCGGGGTTGCCTTAGGCGGGGATGCCCTATTCTCCTGACAGATGGAGCACTTGGCCACCCTTTCTTCGATGGCCTTATCCATCCCCGGCCACCACACGTAACCCCTGGCTAGGGCCTTCATTCGGACCACCCCGGGATGGCCCCTATGCAACAAGTTGAGGGTGGCTCGCCTAAAAACCGTGGGGATTACAACCCGCTCACCCCACAATAAACAGCCCCGTAAAACAGACAGTTCACATTGGCGCGTTTTGAATGGGGCAAATTCGGAAGTCACAGTGTCCCCAGGCCAGCCCCTCAGCACCCAAGTCAGTACTCTTGACAGGACGGGGTCTCGAGCCGTAGACTTGGCGATGTCGCTTGCTGCGATGGGTAGGTTGATGTCGTTCAAGTGGAAGACCGTAGATGCAGGTGCCGGGTCCTCCAGCAGGATAGGCAGGGGGCAGCGGCTTAAGGCAGTGGCGTGCGCGATGTTGCGGCCAGGTCGGTAGATCAGGTGGTACTCGTAGTTGGCGAGGAAAACGCTCCAACGGGTCATTCTTGGGGATATCATCTGGGGTGTCGGACGGTTGCTGGAGAGTAACCCCAGAAGTGGCTGGTGGTCAGTCACGAGGTCGAAACGGCGCCCATACAGATAGTGATGGAACTTGCGAACCCCCGCGATGAGAGCCAGGGCCTCCTTGTCGATTTGGCCGTAGTTCCTTTCCGGCCCAGCTAAGGTTCTGGAAAAAAATGCAATCGGGGCTTCCTCTCCGTTCGGCAAGCGGTGGCTAAGGACAGCGCCCACGCTGTAGGGTGACGCGTCGCAGGCTAGCACTAGTGGCAGTTGGGTGCTGTATTGAGCCAGCACCGTGTTTGCTGTCAAAAGTCCTTTCACAGCGGCAAATGAGTGTGCCTCACGGGGGCCCCATTTCCACGGTGCCCTGGCGTCCAGCAATCTGTGCAACGGTTCTGCCACTGTGGCTTTGTGAGGCAGGAAAATTGCATAAAAGTTCAAGAGGCCAAGAAAGGCTTGCAGCTCCGCCTTACAATTTGGCCTGGGTGCGTCCACAATGGCTTGGATCTTAGAGGCTGTGGGGTGTATTCCAGTGGAGTCCACCAAGAACCCGAGGAATTCTACGCTGCTAGCTGCAAACACACATTTAGATTTCTTAATTCGTAGCCCCACATCCTGGAATTTGGTGAGGACAGCACGCACTCGAGAGATTAATTCCTCACGTGATGACGCAGTGACCAAAACGTCATCGAAATAAGGCACTGTGCCTGGAATTCCGTGTAACAGGCGTTCCATCAACCCTTGGAAAATGCCCGGGGCAGTGCTTATGCCAAATTGGAGGCGGCGGCAGTGGAAAGCGCCTCGATGTGTAATAATAGTCTGAGCTTCGGCTGCTTGGTCGTCCACAGGCAGCTGTTGGTAAGCCTGGGACAGATCTAACTTCGCGAAGACTTTTCCCCCTCCCAGGGAATGCAGCAGGTGGTGCACGATGGGCACAGGGTATGCGTGGGACTGTAATGCGCGGTTCACTGTGCACTTATAGTCTGCACATAGCCTGATTGAGCCATCTGGCTTAACAGGGGTCACTATGGGGGTCTCCCAACGCGCCTGATCTACAGCTTCTAATATGCCCTGTGCAAGGAGGCGGTCTAGTTCAGCGTCCACCTTTGGCAGTAGTGCCAAGGGCACTCTCCGTGGTTTGAGGCGGACAGGGGCAACCATAGGGTCAAGATTAAAAGTCACAGGTGTTCCAGTATACTTCCCTAGCTGCCCGTCAAATACTGCAGGGAATTCCTGTTCCAATGTGGCCCCCATGTCTTCCCCTTTCACTGCGTTAATGCCTTCCAGGGAAAACCCCAGAGCTGGAAACCAGTCTAGTCCCAGAAGACTGGTAAGGGGGCCATCTACAATTACAAGGGGCAGGCGGCCAGCAAAAGTTTTGAACCTGACTGGAAACAGTCCCCTGCCCAGGATAGGGATGGAGGACCCCTGGTAAGCCCTAAGGAATAATGGGCATGGTTCTAGGCGGCTCTTTGACATGCCAGGGAAAATGCGTTTCAAGGTGCTCCATGAGACTATGGACACAGCTGAGCCCGTGTCCACTTCCATTGGACACGGCTTGTGGCCAAGCGTCACAGTAACTGTGAATTTCTCACCCGCGGGCACCTGAGTTTTCTGAATGACAGCAAGATTCCCCCTAGTGGAGGGGAAAATCGCATTACAGCTGCCTCTTCTTGGCTGACCCCCCCAGGGCTGTCTCCGTGGGCCTGCAGGTGGTGCCTCTCTATAACTCTGAATGGGGGCGGCTCTACCCATCCGGCAAACCCTTGCTAGGTGGCCCCTGCGGCCGCAACGACGGCAAATGGCGTCCTGGAAATTGCATTGGGCCCTCAAATGGTCCCCCCCACAGCCCCTGCATGGAGAGAGAGATGGAGGCGGTCTTTGCCTCACGTCCCCCTTATTCTGACCCTCAGAAATGCGGCAAACGTCCTCTTCAATTTTGAGCTCCCTCTCTAATGCTTCTGGGAGAGCGGCGATGGCATTGGTCACAGAGGCATTGGGGACGGGCGTTGGGTTAATGCTAATGTCCATCTCAGCGAGGGATTGGTTGGACAGTTCAGCAGCACAAGCCTCATCAAGTGCAACTTGGAATGTGAGGTTGTGCATGGCGAGCAATCGCCTCTTCAGTCGGCAGTCCCTGACTCCAAAAACAAGCCTATCCAAAAGGTAGTCTTCTAAATTGCTGAACTCACAATTTAAGGAAGCCCTCCTGAGGGCAGCCACGAATTGATTCACTGTCTCACCCTCCTTCTGATTCCGATGGTAAAAAGCATAACGTCTAGCACATCTAGAAGGAGGGGGTGCGTAATGATCTTTAAGTTTCTCCATAAATTCATCCCAAGGCACGCTATGAATCGAGCGAGGGGCGAAAAGGGCTAGGGCAGTCTCGAACATGTCAGGCCCACAAAATCCGAGAAAATATGCCCGCTTTCTGTCTCCTGACAGCTCGGTGAACTCATTTGCGATGAGGAAACATTCGAACCGGGCTACATAGGAGGCCCAGGTCTCCCTCGGCGGGTTAAAGGGAGCGAATGTATGTTGGGTGGCCATTACTCGTCCCTGACAGTGCTTTCACAATTTTCCTTACGTTCAGGTGTGCTGGAGTCACTCGATGTGGATTCGACCTCCTTCTTCGTCGCCAGTATTATATTCGTGAGGAACGACGCTGAGGCTTGAGTCGGACTAATGCTTTATTAACTTCTGAACCTCCTAACTAGAGTCGTCTGACAGGAGCAGGCCCCGATCTGACAGCTCTGTATTTATACTGAACACAACATAACATCAACCAATCACAACGCTTAGAATTCCCGCTCCTTTTGGAGCCCCCTGGTGGAGCCCCAGGACATTACACCATCATCAGGAGAGACTACTGGCCGAGTAAAGGTCTCCTGTTTTAATTAACATTTCTCCTAATTTGGTACAATACTGAAAGGTTACAAATAAAAAGGGTTTGCTTCAAAATTGCTGCTAAATCATTAAAAAAACACCATATACCACAATGTATATACTATTAGAAAGAAGAGACATAGATACACTATGAATGTGTGTGTTGTATAATTCCAAAGCTATGACAACATAGTTCTCTTCTTACTGGTACCAATGCTGAATAATATGTATACCTATCCCGTAAAACTTTATTCCCCAAATAGGTGAACGCAGAGGTAGATACTGAAGGCTAACAGAATCTTGCTATTTTAATCCTTTTTTAAAAAATAGTTTTTACTATACAATTTTAAAAACAACATAAAAACAACAACACATACAAAAACAACATAACCTAACATAACCTAACCTAACACCATATACCATATAGAACTCCTTTTTCAGCGTACCGTATCGGTGTACATACTTTGTCTTGCTATTTTAATCCTAATGCCTTCAAATCTGCTGGGTTTTGAATGACAGATTGCTTTCTTTTTTGCTCTCCTCCTTTCTCTTTGCCCATTACACATGAAAACTGCTTCCCAACGTTCCTGACTAAAGGAAAAAATATGTTTTGTCCAACCCATTTGTGATATATTAAAATCTTATTCTGTCCCCTTCAAAATCTCTTCTCTGCATATAGAATGTCTCTCTGTCATATATGAAAGAAACTTGACAAATACATGAGTCTAGTCCAGTGATGTCAAACCTTTTTTAGCTTGGGTGACAAAAGGACGCGCGTGCGCGCAATAGCACATATGCGCATGCCCGCACCCATAATGCAATGCCCTCTCCCACCCGCGCATGTGTGCACAACCCCCCTGCGCTCCCCCCCGTGCATGCATGCAGGCCTCACTGAAGCCTCCGGACTTTCAGTAGGCCCGTTGGACTGTTTTTTGCCCTCCCCAGGCTTCAGGAGGCTTTCCTGAAGCCTGGAGAGGGCGAAAAATAGCCAAACGGGCCTACCGGAAGTTCATTTCCGAACTTCCGGTAGGCCCATTGGGCCCATTGTTCCCCATCCACAAGCTCTGGAGGCTTTCCTGAAGCCTGGGGAGGGTGAAAATGGCGTCCCCCACCCTCCGGAAGGCCGAAAATCAGCTGGCCAACACGTACATGCATGCTGGAGCTGACATATGGTAACACCTCGCGTGCCCTCAGATATGGCTCCGCGTGCCACCTGTGGCACGCGGGCCATAGGTTCGCCATCACGGGTCTAGTCTAAAAGGATTTTTTTCCCTTCTCTGAAAAACATTGTATAAAGACAAATATTTTGACTATGTATTTGTCTGTCTCTTCCACCATTGGCTTACACAAGTATTGCTCCCTTCACTTCATAATTAAATCCTCCATAACTTTAACAATTGAAACTACATATCTGAATGCTACATGTCTCATATTTAAAAGAGCTACCTGATCCATGATGCGCAATGATTATAGGTAAGATGCTTAAAAAGCCTGGGTGTATACAGAAACTTCATGATCAGCCACTATAATTTAATTATAATTGGTGCTTGCTTTGAAAAATCAGGATTGAAAACCAGGATGGATCATACAACAACACACGCACATCTTGAAATAAGCCATCTTTAAATAAAGAATGACAGAAATCAGAGATAAGCAGTTTGCTCCTGGAAAGGGACTGAAGAACACAAAAAACGGACCTGGGGATTGCCAATTATTCTTAAGAATGGGCTCCTTCCTTTGCTGGAAATATATATTATCATCTCCTTCTCCCCCCCCCCCTCTGAAATGCAGATTATTTCTGGACCGCTAAGCATTCTGCTTATATATTTCTTATTTGAAACAGACACAAAGATGTTATTATTTATATTTGAGATCCAGATGCTAATTAGCAGAGAGTTGTTTTAAGAGTTAATTTCAGCACATAGCTTGAACACGGATTCCTATGTTAGCACTTTGGAGATTACGTTTCTAGTAGGGCTTCACAGGCATCTCTGTCATAATTGCTAATAGCATAACCTTTGAATCAGCCCTCAGGGAAGTCCACTGAAATATATGGGAGCATTCAGACTGCAATCGAATAAGCGGCTTGTGATTCAGATTCATAATGAGGAAAAATACTGCAGAAAATATATGTATAATGTAATTACCATACTCAAATTACATGCATTTGGAAAAGTATTTTTTCCAAAGTCACATTATATAATTATAGCAGAGTAACCACAAATAACAGCTGATCTGTAACACAATCTTTCTGGCATGGCATCTAGAGTTCCAGTCTGGACTAAGTCCCTGTCTTGGGATTTGTATGGCTGAAAGACTGAAGTTTATTACAAGCCTGCTTAATAGACTATTGATTACTGCAAAGAAAATAATTATATTGCATTGGATGAAACCTGAGCCTCTCTAACTGCAAGCTGAGATGAAGGTGTTTTTAACAGTACAGCACTGGAAACAATAACTGCTAAAACTGTAAAAGATAAATGCTCAATTATAAAAATATTTTTTTTCCTCTTCACAAGATCCAGGCTGGTAAGTTAAGAAATTATCACGTGTACCAGTATATCTTATCAAATATCACACGAAGCACGAAACTAGGGCTAAAAAGGTGCAATTATATTTCTTCTTCATTCTAGAATATCTGATAAATGTAATGTTTACTAGAATTTGCTTGAAAACTGCAGGGCAAAAAGCAGCTTCACGTGTGGTTCCTATGCAATCAATAAAGCGAAGGCATTGTAATATTAGACACGATCATGAGCTTTCATCAGATACACCCCAAACTTGTTAGACCAACACACATAAGCAGTTTAAGCAATTAAATACAGTGGACAAATATTTACCCATTTGTCTCTCTTTCAAACATCCAGAGAGCAAGAGAGTAGTAATGTCTGAGTATCTAAACTACATGATAGCAGACTGTATGAAGGAGATTATATTACCTTGACTAGCTTTTATGGTGATGGCATGGAGCAGAATAATAAATGGAGGGGGGGGGAGTGAAGAACACCCTGTGAATGTGTTATGTCTGATTCAACATCCCACATGAGTAAAGAAACAAAAAAACAAGATGAAACAGCCATTATTCCTAAGCCTCCCCCCCCCAATTATCTAAAATATGTGTAGACTGGTGTCATGTTAATATCTTTCTCAGTGCCTAGTGAGAAATATTCCATATAAAGTAAATAGCATTCTAAATTTTGATTTCATATTATCATAAGAATATGATTATACTCTACTATTCTGTAATTTATTCCTTTAATCTTTAGCCAGCCATTGACTGTTCCTTTATTTAAAATATATGATGTTAGGCAGAAATCCATTTGGGCTCAAGGAAAAGCTGGTGTGAGAGGAAGCACTTTAGTGTTTTCTTTGGCCAACTCTCAGTCTTCACCTGGGACAGAAAAGTGCTTGATAATTAGAGATTCAGCTGAGATTCATTCCACACACAAGAGCTACTGATCTAAGATTTCCACCATGCTATGAGGCTTTCATAGGTCTTGGCAAGTTCAGCTGATTAACTCATCCTCAGTGGTTGCTCTCAGGGAATTCCCAAAGAAATGTGACAAATAGTTTTGTGCAGTTTTCCATTAGTAGGGATTTCCACTTCCTGTCTCAATGTTCTTTCCTTATTCCAAGGTGCTGTGGCACCTTACAACCCTCTTCCATAGTTTCTGACCATGTGGAGATCCCACATACAGTGGCCTCTTCTTCTTCCTACGGTAGCATATTCCCGCAAGTGCAGGTTCCGCTTTTCGGATCATTGAAAAATTTAGTTTTTTCACATGAAAAAAACCCAACCATTTTACAGGAAGAATGGGGATAAAGTGCCATCTGATTGTCTTTTTGTTCTCCCTTATATATTGGCTAGATTCGCAGGGGTGTCAAACTGATAGCACACGGGTCAGATGCGTCATGAGCAAGCCACGCCCACCCCAGCTCTGCAAATGAGAAAAACATCACAAAGCATCAAGTGATGCTATGCGTTTGACACCTGTGAGCTAGAGGGAAAGCACAGGATCAAGGAGAATACAGCAACAATGAGCAATAGGGTTGTTCAACAGTTTGGATTTAAAGAAGAATCCAGACTATGCAGGATAGTCATGTCATTCCTGTTATCCTTAAAGAAGGAGAAAAATTATTCAGCATTGCCTGAATAATTTTTAATACTGTGAATCTCCTTTGAATAGTTCTTCTAAGCATCCTTAGGTGGCAGTTCACAAAAGTTCTCAGAGTTTGGGGAGTGTAGCTGGTGATGGAAGGACCTTTGTTTTGTTGTGTATTTAATGTCCTGACCCAAATAGTTATCATCTAAACTATACATACCAAAATTACTATGTTAATGCAGAAACAAATCTTCAATATGAATTATCTTTCTATCATAGTGGCTCAAATGTCTCTCCTGCTGCTGCTCTGGATATTTTCAATGGACCAAATCAATTATTTTACAACTTTTATTTAATTAATGAAAGGCTATATGAAACAAAATAGGTTAACAACATCTGTGATTCACTTAAGATCCATAAATACCAATATTTTGATTTTATACAATGAGCCATATCTACAAACATAGAACCCTGCAATGATCTCTATAAATGCTGAATATGATTATATTTCACAAAATGTAAAGCATTTAGATCTGAAATTATTAATCTCAGATAAGGCTGGAGAAAATCAATTTTAATTGAGATTGAGATTTAGAGACTTTTTTTTGTTTGAGATTGTTGAAGTTTGCATTGTAAATCATAGGAAATTTACTCCATTGCTGTTTGGACAATCAAGTTAGGGGAGATGTAAGAACTCCTGTCTGATATCTCAAACTGCTGCTGACAAAATAAAAAGGGGGGGAGCTAAAAAGAACAATATCATTCAGCTGAAAGTAAATGTTTAGGCTCCTCAGATTAGTATTTAAAAATAAGGATCTTATGCATCCCAATTCACCCAACATTTGCCTACAGAACCTGCACTGGATTACACAATAAATTTTCCCCTCTTGGATGCAATGGGAAAAAAGAAGTATATATTTATTTATTAAATTTATATGCTACCCATCTCACTCTGCAAAGTAACAAAAGCTTCTCCCATCTTCTTGCTCAGGGTGGTGGCAGCTTTTTTGTCACAGATCTCTCCACAACCTCTACCAACAGCTAAAAATATAGGTATCATGTAATTAGTAATGTTGATAGGTCAAAAGTAGACCATCTGCTTTAATTTAAAAGGCTACAGATTCAATCCTAGACTAGAATGGGAAACATTCTGTCTTTATCCTTGGCAAACTGCTGCCAATTAGTGTAAACAGTCATGAACTAAACAGACCAAGAGTTTAACTACAAATGTAATGAATATATAATATAAATAAGATTCCATATGCATTGAAACCTCAGTATATCCCCATTTAATTGACCAAATTTCCATTAGAACATCCTCCTGAAATGAAAGAACAAGTTGTTGAATCCTACGAGAGTTGCTTTACAGTTTGATTGGAATGAACTTTATAAAACAAGGAACAGGCGTGGAGTGATCCACAAAAGAGACAAACTTCTAGCCCTCTATGTCAAAAAAGCAGGAGGAAATAGATCAGGAAATTGTCAACTTAATTGCCTATACATACATGATTCACTTGATAGCAGGAAATTTGCTAGAATCCTTAACCTTCCTGCAACTAAACACTATTAATCAGAGGTTAAAATTCTCATTCCTTTGAATAAGTGTTTCCAGTCTAGATTGCCTGGAGGGAAGTCTGGCAAATCCAAAATAGTTTTAAACAATCCAGTTAAATTTACATTAATTTAACTGCAATTTTATTACATTGCATAATGATATCATTATGCAAATAACGTAAATCATCATGAGGACATATTGGTAAGACTTGTTGCAACTGACTTAGTGAAAAACTATTTGCAAGGATAGACTTGCAAAGCCACCAAAGTACTAATAAGTAGATTTAGTGCAGTAATGAAGCCCTATTTATAGTGTAACTTCTAATATATGTCCCTTTTTTCCCTTCCCATACAATGTAAAAACTAGAAGTTTACTGTCTCTTGTTCTGGTATTGGACAGACTGGTATCAGACTGTTTGCTTCTGACTGCATAAGGACATATTTACACATATACCATATTTTTCGGAGTATAAGACGCACCGGAGTATAAGAAGCACCTTAGCTTTTGGGGAGGAAAATAGGGGGGGGGGATTCTGCCTACCAGGTATTCATCTGGCTAGCCTGGTCAGCTTCAGCGCATTAGTTCGCTGGTTTTGAGCACGCGCGCACACTTTTTATCCCCCAGTTGGGGATAAACAGCTTATAAAGCACAGCTGATCATCGGAGAGAGAAGCAATGAGAAAAGCAGGTGAAGCGTGGAAGATCGCTTCACTCGCTAACGCCTCATTAGGACTGAAAAAAGCTTTGAAAAAGCTATATTCGGAGTATAAGATGCACCCAAATTTTCAGCCTCTTTTGGGGGGGGAAGTGCGTCTTATACTCTGAAAAATACGGTACTTTCATATTTATCAGGCATTTGGGAGTAAAAAAAACCCCACTCTCTGTCCCCAAATGCTCAATTAAAAGTACTGTACAGCATTTCAGATTGCTGATTAGGTGGGTTTTTGTCTTATTCAAATAATTTCTGCAGAAACATTTTTGACGGATAGCCATGAAATTGTACAAAACACACAGAACTGGACAGAAAGAAGAATTCGTCAGTACCAGGACAACTTTACTCAATAGGATATAATCAACAACAAAATGTTATGATCCATGACTGTAAAAGCAGCTTTGGATAACTACTGCAATTATTTTAAGCTTCTAGTTGTTTCTTCAATAACTTATTAGTTACTTTCACACCCTTAGGAAGCTTATGGCATCAGTTCCTATTTGGATATAACAAAATCCAAGCAATCTACAAATCATGCATGATGTGCAACTTCCTCAACCTGGTGTTCTCAGTTATATTCAGGTTATGTTTCTCAGAATTTCATTTGCAAAATTCTTGCCCAATGTTGTCAGTGTTGGAAAGTTCTACGAGCTACAGTTCCAAATCTCTAGAATGGAAACCATTCTTACCTATAATTGTACAATTGCTTTAAAGGTTCCTTCCTAGTAAGGCATCAGTTTTAGGGATCGTTACACTGAATGGCAAAAATGTCACTTTTTTTACATACAACTTCACAACTTTTCTTCTTTTTTATTGCATTCAGATCTCAAACCTATAAAAATCCTAACACACAGTGAAACCTTGACTTAGTGGACCTAAACACTAAATATGGCACATGCAACCCACCATATCTGCTAGTGATTTATCTCGTTTCATAGTATTATTTTATTTATTTTTTATTTATTTATTTTTGTCAAGTACGTATTGGTAATATACAGTACATAGATATAACACTGTTTATATACATAAGATGGGTACTGATAAGAGGGAACATTAGGACAGGGACGGTAGGCACGCTGGTGCGCTTATGCACGCCCCTTACTGATCTCTTAGGAATCGGGTGAGGTCAACAGGGTTCACTTTAGAGAGAAGGGCCAAAAAAGTTAGTGATGGCCACAACCTGCATGTAAGGGAATGAGTCTTTGTTCACATAGTTACAGCTGCCATCTTTAAACATCCCCCATATCTTTATCCTTTGTGTGATGACATAATGCGCACGTCATCATTTTGCATAAATTTACATCCTTTATCATTAATAATGCATTGCGCAACAAGGTTTCACTGTGACGTAAATTCATCTGGATGCCTTGATACAAGCCATCCACATGGCACAATATTACAAATATGACATATTCACCACAGGCGTTGATTGTGGAGCTAAGTGACGTGGCTCCAGTGGAAAGGCCACCTTTGGAAATTGCTGAAACGATGGATGCTGAGGACAAGGCAGGAGATGAAGCTGCAGTGGAAGAAGCTGCTGTTGACGTTAACCGCTCTCCAGACTCCATATCTAAAATGAAAAAGGACGTGTTAAAAAAAAGCACACATTAAGATGGATGTATAAGGGGTTATCAAGTATTTCGCCAAGATATTCTGCATTTGGCCAAAAAAAAAAAGCCAACTAATGAATTTAAAAGACAACAGAATCCAAAGGGTTCCTTATTTTCTTTTACACTGGGGAATCTTATTGTTGGATTTTATACTATAATCCCAAATATGACTGAATTTTGCTCGCTGAAACTATATATACCGGTATAATATATTCAATCAACTGAAACTGGGTTCTTCTTGCCAAATATTTCTATAATACCAAACTATAAAGAAAAGCTTGATTGATTGATTGATTGATTGATTGATTGATTGATTGATTGAGATAGATAGATAGATAGATAGATAGATAGATAGATAGATAGATAGATAGATAGATAGATAGATAGATAAAGATACATTGCTCTCCAGATGAGACAGACAGACTGACAGCGATAGATAAATAGATGAGGCAGAGGCAGAGGCAGAAGAAGAGTAATAAAATTATCTTGCAAATGATACACTGTTTTCCAAAATGTTTTTTTATTTTGCTACGTTAGGTAGAGGTGTAAAGAATGAACAGTCATGGCCAAGGCAGTTTCTGCACTTGAATCATTCTTCCTCTTCGCATATACAGTATCCTAAGTGCAAAGACAACTCCTTGAATGTTCCCTTTGTTCTTTTCCTGGTAAAGTTTTGAGTAAACTGCAGAAGTTGGGCTCCACTAGTGAATTCTACAGTTTGAACTTGAGTTCTTAGCAAGAATTTCTGCCTGACAACCTATCTGACCCAACCAAGAAGGGATGTTTATTTATTTATTTGAATCCCATCTTTATAATTTTTACAAATACCTCAAGGCAGCAAACCTATCCAATATATCTTCCTCCCCTTATTTTCCCCACACCCACACCCTTGTGAGGTGAGTTGGACTCAGAGGGAATGACTGGCCCAAGGTCACCCAGCCATTTTTTATGGCTACGGTGGGACTAGAACTTACGGTCTCCCACTTTCTAGCCTGGTGCCATAACAACTAGACCAAACCTGCTTTATGATAATGATCATCTGAACTGTGTATGCATTCTGTGTATGTTCTTTGTTCCTGATTACGCCTTTGAGATTTAGGATGACTACGCAGTGAGTGTTATCTTCATGGCACTGTGAAATTTCTATAATCAACAGGATAAAAACCAGGAACGAGCCTTTGTCTGTCCTTCCTTAAGCTTTGGAGGGGGAAAATGATTGAAAGATGTGGTGTCTGAGAAATGAAAAAGACAGACCAGCTTCTTCCTCCTTACAGCCTGCTCAATAAGAATGCTTTATACCTTCAGGGCAAATGGGCGTTTTAAGTTCAAGGAAAGCTAAGAGCTAAGGCTCTCAGACAGTGGTGGGATTCAATTTTTTTTACTACCGGTTCTGTGGGCGTGGCAGGGGAAGGATACTGCAAAACCCCCATTTCCTCCCGATCAGCTGGGACTCGGGAGGCAGAGAATAGATGGGGGCGGGGCCAGTCAGAGTTTACCGGTTCTCCGAACTACTCAAAATTTCCGCTACCGGTTCTCCAGAACTGGTCAGAACCTGCTGAATCCCACCTCTGCTCTCAGACAAACATTTGTGAAGGCAATAAAGAATTTTATTTGTAACTCTTGGCCATTGTCTAGCAGTTCTCCAGATTTTTTCAGGAAAGAAGCTTGTTTTCTATGTGCCTATGGCCAGAACATCTGAAACGTTTTTCATGTTTGTTTCATCTGAATGCAGAACAAGCAAATCTTTTGCTTTGTCTCAACTGCAGCAAACATGAATTGGGTTGACAGAACTTCCAGGACATAATGTTTTGAGTTTTAAATAAACCACGTTCTTTACAGAATTACAAATAAAATTCTTCTGTCCTCGGATTGACATTCTGTCCTCAGTTATGGGACCAGAACGTCTGGTTATGGCACCAGAACCTCTGCCCTTGAATTCTTCTGTCCTCGGTTATGGCACCAGAACTGCTAGACAACAGCCGAGAGTTACAAATAAAATTCTTTATTGCCATCGCAAATAACAGTATACCCCTACGTTTTCCCACATGCTATAACACATCAGTTATAGCTCAGTTTTTGTCTTGGCTTTATCTTTTCTTCTACTTGTGGGAGTAATAGTGGAGAATCAATAACCATTTCAAAATGCAGAGCTCCTCATTGATCCTGAGATATTCTGGTTCTAATATATTGTGAATATTGCACATCCTCCCAAAGCTCATGATTTGATAGAAAAACAACAGGGTTTTTTGGGGATTATTTTGTGTACTTGAAAGTGTAAGATTTCAAATTATTTTTTCACAATTGTGAAAATTATAATGAGGAAGCATATATTTAGGGTCTTGTCAATGGTGAATATTTTGGATTAGATTTTTCTAAAGATGGCATTTGCTGAAATTAATGCACTGATACTTTGATGGATCTATTTATGTCACAAAAACATGGGCCTATGTTTTTGTTGAATATTTTAACATGCTTTTTTAAAAAAATAACATTTTAGAAATTGTTCTATTTTGTTTGTATTATGTAAAGGACGGTTGTCAAACTGGCGGCCCACGGGCTGGATGCATCACGCACTGGCCACTTCCACCCCCAGTTTAGCAAAAGGGGGAAAGTCACGATACGTCATGTGACGACAATGTGACGACGCGAGTTTGACACCCCTGGTACACAGAATTTCTAATTTAAAATATTAGGTATAAGTTTACACAATTTATTTACAGAATTTACTTAATAGAATATCTGATGGCCAAAGTTAAATAAAAGCATACAAATATTACCACTGGTACACAAGTACATCCAAAACAAACAAAAAAACCCTCAAACATTTCAGTAACCACAAATATTTTTAAGTTAAGTGTGAAAGTAATAAGACTCAAAGATATAATTCTATGATTTCTCTGAAAATAATCCCCACTGACTTCAATGATACTTAACTCTGGGTGGACTTTTTATAGGATTGCATCATTAATTAATGGTGTCTCCTACTGGTTTCAGTGGGATTAAAAATACACAGTCTACTTAGATATAAGCCCCACTGTACTCCCAGTTAAATTAGTACAGAATGGCAGCTCTAGACATTACTAACTTCAGCTGATTAGAGCTCAATATAATTAACATTATTTATTACGAAAATTAATATTAACATGATTTTATGTTAATTAAGTAGGAAAAGCCTGTAGCCCAAGGGATGCACACACGACTCCTGCATGCTCCGTTTCAGGTAACTAGGTATTGAAATTAATATTTTATCACTATTTTACTTGCCATATATATATATGCAGTTCTCTCAGGTATCAGTGTTATCTTTTCACAATTAAACAATAAGATCACTCTTAAGATTGGCACCCAAGATTATTTGCAATATGGGATACAACAAACTTTCTCAGAAACCGGAATTAATTGAAGACTAAGGACATATAGTATCAGTATTTCAAGATAAAATGCAGTTGATTGAAAATTATTTTTCCATATATAATAGAATTGAGCGGCTATTCAGATATTCCTTACAATCACCCATTTAGGAGAAACTCACAAAACAATGTCCTCCACAGCCAAACTTTATGGCTTACTAAATGTTGATCAGTGGAACTAAAATACAGATATGCCACCTAACCTTTTTCTGTAGCATCTTCTATTGTGTTTTGAGAGACCTAAGAATTTTGTTTTTAAATTTAAGAGTAAGCCTTAATTGTACCCAGTTAGTTCATTACTCTAAACCACAGCAGATGGCTGACATTGTAAGAGATAATCCCTGAAAGAATCATTAGTGAGGATCAACGATAATTAGACTGCAACCCGAAAGGTTCACAAGAGAGAATAAAAAAGTATCAATATAGCAGCTCTTCCTATGAAAAGCAACAAGTGCTAATTCCACTTTTTCCCTTTGGCTAATGCATTGTTGGCAAATACACCCAACTGTGTCAAATGAATGAATCTTATTACAGATAAAACATACTTTAGATTACAATACTTGCCCCTCTATTCTCCTATTATCCAGGACAGGTATTTTTTTATCTATCTATCTATCTATCTATCTATCTATCTATCTATCTATCTATCTATCTATCTATCTATCTATCTATCTCTATCCATCCATCCATCCTGACAAGGACCGAAACTTCACTTCGAGGCTGCTTAGTGATGAACATGGTTTTTAACAGGCAGGAATATCCAGCTGAACTGAAAAGGATGAATTGTGTGCCTCTTTTAACATTGTGAGCAAAACCTGTCTTTTTCTCTCTACTAATTACTATATAAATGTTTCAAGGCACACTGAAATATTTTGGCTCAAAGAAGCCAAAGAAGTAAATAATGTATTTCATAAAAACACACATGTTGTAATCCTTTTCAAAATGACAACTGCATATTGTGTAACAAGCTGATAAGTACACAGCATTGCTTTGTCCGTGTACCTTTCCAGAAAGATACATTTATTGAGAGAATGTATTGGTTTATTTTATGGGAAGTGAATCTCACAGCACAGGACCTGTTCACACATCTATCATGTTTCAGATTTATGTTATTGGGCGTTGGCTGGAAAGCACTGGTCCCATTGGGGAAGGGTAAATTAGTTACATCCTCTGACAAATTCCTTTTAGCATTAGAACTGTCGAGCTGAAATATCCTTAACAAATGTAGTTTCCTTCCTATATACCCTAATTTAAACTTTAAAGATCATTATTACTTAAATCCATGTTTTAAAATAAAATGTAAACTTGTTATAGTATTATTTCAATAAATGAAAAACATATTTTCTCAAAGACTAGTGGTGCTTGTTCAGGCAATACAAGTGTTTCTTTAGCGAAATAAGTTATAATGTTTTAAAATATTTCGCTATTTGCCCTTGATTCTTTATCCCATAATTCTCTTCCTAACCGATTAAGGATGGGATTTCTATGGCTTAGAACATCTCTTTGGTTAAATCTGCATTCTACAGAGGGCAAGACATTTCCGGGTGTTGGTCTTACGGATTCACATGCCACTCAACTATGGGACAGCCTGATACAAAAATAAAAACAGATTTCAAGCTACAGACAATTAACAACGGGATACAAAATGTGAACGTTTAATCTCTAAAAGCAACAGCTATTTCTTACCTGATGGTTTAATAGAAAAAGCAAGACTTCTCCAATGGTCACTTACGCTTAAAAATTATATACCAAATATGTAATTGAAATAATATAGTCTAAAAGTGCCCAGGTCTTAGATGCCATAGAGACCATAGATACATTTAAGTTACAGCCAGTATTAAGTGAAAGTTGAATCTTCGCATGGAGCAGATATTTTTCTTCGGAACAAGCTAGAGGTTTTCTGTTGCCTGATTAATATCAGAGTGACTACCTAACTACAGTGGTTGCTATTTGAATTCACTGTATAGTACTACCAAATCATATTTAACATAACAGGAAGCAAAATCTGTTGCACAACAGAAATGTCTTTTTAAAGATTTCTACTTTTGTTTAGGGGGAAAAACTCTGTTCAACTGTTACTATAGTGAACAATACAGTTTTAGTTAGAATATGCATAATGACTTGGGATGGAAAAGAATTTTAGATATGCAATATGATCACAAACTCATTCTCTGCTTTGGAAAATTGGTAGACATTATGAGTTGAGTCAAATTGCATTCCTATAATTAATTGAATTCTTTTTTTCACATTTTCATCTGGATGCATTGGGAAGAACAACAAAATAAAGCAGAACGCTCGTCTTGTATGTGCCTTTGTATTATTCCTATTAGTATAAATTCCAGGAACTGTTGCGTTTCATTCTCTTCTATTTTGCTGTTAAGAGTTAGCTGCAACTCTTTGTCCCACTTCAGGCTAGCAACAAAAAATAAAAGCCAAAAACAGTATCTGTGAGTATTTAAAAACAGAAAACATTGAGAAACAAGAAAAGCTGCACTATAGCATAAGTGGAAGAGACCATCTCTTGCTGGTCACATCCACCTGACCCACTAGAGCGGGGAGGCAAGGAATATTACAGGTCCCTTCCCCTAACGAGGTACATCTGGCAGGATCCAGAAACAGGGCCTTCTCAGTGGTGGCTCCCTCACTTTGGAATATCATCTCTTCAGAAATTAGACTGGCCCCCACTTTGACCGTCTTTTGTAAAGCCCTAAAGCAGTGATGGCGAACCTTTTTTTCCTCAGGTGCCGAAAGTGTGTGTGTGCGAGCTATTGCACACGCGTGAGTGCCCACACCCATAATTTAATGCCTCTGGAGGCCGGAAATGGCCCATTTTCCGACTTCCGGTGGGCCCAATAGGCTTCCCTGGAACCTGGGGAGGGCGAAAATGCCTCCGGAGGTCCTCCGGAAGCCAAAAACGCCCTCCCAGAGCCTCAGCGTGAGCCGTAAATCAGCTGGCCAGCGTGCACATGTGCATTGGAGCTAAGCTAGGGCAACGGCTCGCGTGCCGGCAGATATGACTCCGCGTGCCACCTGTGGCATGCGTGCCATAGGTTCGCCATCACTGCCCTAAAGACTTGGTTTGCCAATGGACCTGGGGGAACTCAGAGTGGGATGGAGCCCATCAAATGGTTTATTGGACCCTGTGTTGTCGCCAGGGATGGGTGGTGGGAAGTCATCGGGTTTTTTTTGTTTTTTTTGTTTCTATAACTGTGTTTTTATTGTTTGTCACTGTGAGCGAGTAGGCAGCTATATAATTTTCTAAATAAATAAATAAATAAGTAAAACAAGAGAAAACAAAAGCCATATACCATCTTCAACAGAAAAAATCTGGAAGAGAGCTTCTGACAAGTCTGACCAGCAACAGTAGCCCCCTCCCCTTTTAAGTGCTTTTCTGTAGAGTTACATAGAGAAGAACATTTAGGTTCTATCATCTCTGAACTTAATTCTGTATGGACTTCATTCATTTTTTAAGAACACAACTTAGCATAGAAATCAAAGCTGCTGGACTTAAGTAGGAGTCCTTTGCTTTTAGAATAGAATAGAATAGAATAGAATAGAATAGAATAGAATAGAATAGAATAGAATAGAATAGAATAGAATAGAATAGAATAGAATTCTTTATTGGCCAAGTGTGATTGGACACACAAGGAATTTGTCTTTGGTGCGTATGCTCTCATAGGGAGTATTAGGGAGTATTTGTGTGCTAAACCACTGAGCATATACTAGCATCTCAATTTTTTAGTCAGGACATCTTCTAACTAATTTCCCTGAAGAATTTTTTTTAAAGGCGCTATTTCCATAGGCTCCATCTGCCTGGAATGGATGATAGGAATCATATTTTAACCTGCTGTTCCCACTATGTCACACATTTCTGTTTGTGCCAACAGTTGTTATTTTATTTTCTTTCTTCCTTCTCTGTCTTCATCTCATCTTCAAAACAAGTACCAAAAGGAGAAGCTGTTTTTGTTGAGTTTTTGCTATTAACCTTTCACTGTGGCTAGTCACATAAAGTGGGATCAGATAGGACATTAGTAGTGCTTTTATATCACCTACGTCAATGATTATGAGTTGTAATGCAACAATGATTTTTAAAAAATAAAATAAGAAAAATGGGTAGGATCTGACCAGAATGATTAGAAAGAAGAAACCTCTGGAAACATACAAGCTAAATGTCACAACACATCGCTACCTTTGCACAATAGACCTTGACTCTTAGGCTCAGGCTTCTGTCTTCAGAGAACAAGAATTACAGGTAATTAATTTTATTTCTTGACACAATGCTTATATAATTGGCATAAAAGGAAATGAAGTGCCAAAAGAAACAGAAATAAGAGTAATGAAATTTTGCTAAAACCTATTACATTCCAAGTATGCTAAAGAGTTGCAGAGGACGGATCTAGTCAAAAAGATAAAGAGGCTATCCTACTAAAAATTTAGAGATGGGTGAATCTGTGAAATTCAATTTCACCCCATTTTTTTTATTTTTCCAAACTTAGTTTCATCCTGTTTCCTGAATCAGTTGACTATTTTTAAAAGTTAGCACTAAAATTTTTATCAATCTTTGTGTGTTTTAATATGAATTTTCATAAATGATGGTCTTTAACACATTTTGGTTTATACATCCTCCTAATTTACCTATTTTTCTTTAATGCAGTACAATAAACAAACTTAATTACAAATTTCAGAAACAGGAAGTTATTTTCCTTGCTTCTAGATTTATTGATATTTGAGAACTGTGGATGGGGTGAATTTTCATTAAAATGCAATCCAAACACTTCTACTTTTCTATTTTTGTACAAACCGGTAATTAATTTATGGTATTGTCACATTTCATATCTATGGTCTAATAGTACAAGAAGGTGGTGATTGACTACTAAAGAAATATAGGTAGTCCTCGACTTACGACCACAATTGAGCCCAACATTTCTGTTGTTAAGTGAAACGTTTGTTAAGTGAGCTTTGTCCCATTTTACGGACTTTCTGGCCACAGTTGTTAAGTGAATCACTGCAGGTATTAAATTAGTAACACTGTTGTTAAGTGAATCTGGCTTTCCCGTTGATCTGGTTTGTCGGAAGGTGGCAAAAGGTGATCACATGACCTCAGGACATGGCAACCGTCATAAATATGTGTCAATTGCCAAGCGTCCGAATTTTGAGCACGTGACCATGGGGATGCTGCAATGGTTGTAATTGTGAAAAACGGTCATACCTCACTTTTTTCAATGCCTTTCTGACTTTGGTCACTAAATGAACTGTTGTAAATCGAGGACTAGCAAGTTGTGGTAGCTAGGATTTGTAGAAGGAAAATAAGGGACTTCTTTCTTCTCATATACTAGGAAACCTGCAGTTCAGTTCTCAAACGCCGCAGCACTCTCAGTCTCTCTTTCATGGGTGTTCTTTTTTTCTTTCCATATTCCTCACCATACCCTTATTCAAAATGTTCTCTTGCATATACAACAAGAATCAAAGTAAGTGTGACTCCGTGACAATAAAGTTGATACAATTAAGCACCCAAACTTGCTTTTATGGTTAAGTGAGGCACTGTAATCCTTTAGTGAAACTACAATTGAGTGGATTTTGATACAATGGATGCATGCAGTGGACCCAATTTCCACGGCAATTTGGCATAATATGTGTAATGACATAAATGATGTCACTTGCATCATTTTGAGTAATGATATGATTCATGCAAATGGGCTGCAAGGACACACTTTTGTATTTGAGAGATGTTTGTGAATAAGGGACATCCTTTCCCTTAATTGGTCTGTCAAAGCAAAGTTTCACTGTGCATCTAAGAAAAGACATCCACTGCTAAAACCAGACCACTAGCAGCTCTTTCTGATCACAAGGTTTCCTTGGTAAAAGCTCTTATGCCGCATATCAGAGATGAGCGACAGCTGTGATATTTAAAGCAAAGAACTTGGAACTCTTGGAATAGGTTAAAAGGGAATCTGATGCTCACTTACATTTTTTATGGTTCTCTCAGGTTGTTTTTTTTTAAAGAAACATTCTTCCCAAAATTGTTTTCAAATGATATGGCAGCAGGACACAGTGAAGACAAAATCTGACATTTAAAAGTCCTTAGCACTGCCATTATAATTAGAGGCAAGGTGATTTTTTTTGTTATCATTTATTATTTGTTTTGTGTGTACAATGAAACAGAACTGATATCTAAGACATATTCTTAAAAGAATTTAATAACCTAAAATAAAACAAGCATTCCAGCATCCATAGAATATTTAACACAGAATATTAAAATCAGCACCAACTGTAATTAAGAGTGCTGAATTCTACTTGGTAGTTAAAAATGAGATAAGGCTATTTTTATTCACTACAAAATGGGTTTAAAATCACCACAGGCGGAGCAGGGCAGAATTCACACTGATGGTATCAATTTCAAAGTTATCTAAATTTGTAGCTATGACTTGTGGGATTGTCTATCTCTGATCAACAAGGTGCATACTCCAGGTCTCATCTATTAAAGAGTGTCATCTGGTGGAACCTAGGTATCCTGCCTTCTCTAGGTGTCAGCATCTTCCCAGACATCCGGATGGCCCTGATCCCATTAGCCTTTTGTAAGACATTAAAACCCTGGTTGATCCCCCAAACTTTTGGGCTGGGAAGCTCTGTTGGCTGATTTGTCCTACAATTAGAAGTGGAATATTTTTAGACCTTGGGCATGCATTTATGTTTATTTTCTTGCTATGGGTTATTTAAGGCAGTGGTCCCCAACCTTTTTATTGCTGTGGACTGGTCAACGTTTGATAATTTTTCCACGGCCCACGGGGGGGGGGTTTGTGGCGTCGCGTTGATTATTAAATCCTGTACACGTTACTTTCAATACTGATGAGCTGCGCACAGAAGCCCCGCCCCCACGCCGATCAGCTGGGCCGGGGCACGTCGGCAGACGCAGGAGTCCCATCCCTGCGCTTATCATTGGGACTCGCAGGACTTGCAAAAGTCGCAGGACCCGCCGCCACCGCTGCACAGAAGACGCAGTAGCAGGGCGGCCCGGTACCATTTGTTCTGCGGACCGGTACCGGGCCGCAGACCGGGGGTTGGGGACCACTGATTTAAGGGATGTGGTGGCTCGGTGACTAAGATGCCGAGCTTATCAATCAGAAGGTCGGTAGTTCAGTGGTTCGAATCCCTAGTACTGTGTAACGGAGTGAGCTCCTGTTACTTGCCCCAGCTTCGGCCAACCTAGCAGTTCGAAAGCACGTAAAAAATGCAAGTAGAAAAATAGGGACCACTTTGGTGGGAAGGTAATAGCGCTCCATGTGCCTTCGGCATTTAGTCATGCCGGCCACATGACCACGGAGATGTCTTCAGACAGCGCTGGCTCTTCAGCTTAGAAACGGAGATGAGCACCGCTCCTAGAGCCAGAAACAACTAGCACATATGTGCGGGGGAACCTTTACCTTTATGGGTTATTAATACTATTCTTTCTTTCTTTCCTTTTTCCTTTTTCTTTTCTTGGAATCCTTGTTTGTAACCTGGAGTCAGAGGTGGGCTGCTGGTGGTTTGGACCGGTTCGGGTGAACCGGTAGTTGCGACCAGCAGGTGGGCCCTCTATCCCGTCCTATATTGCCGTGTTTTTGAAGTTGCAGTGTATGCGCGGAAGGTTCGTGCGCGAGCGAATTGAGCGTTCATGCACCCTCACATTTTGGTGCTGGGCGAACCGGTTGTTACATTATGTGACGTCCACCTCTGCATGGAGTTACAATATTGTAAAATAGATGACTGTATAAACTGTATATCAAATAAACAAACACACCCCATAGCACAGAAGGTTTCCATGTGGGGAAAGGGTTCCTATATGAGCTCCAATTCTGCACAATCAGAGTCAGGAACACTAAGGATTATTATAAATGGAAGGCAAATACATCTGAACAACCGCTTAAGGTTTTTTTGAATAAAGCAAAGGAATGGCACATCTGGAAGCAGGCTGGCAACTTCAGTGCTGACATTGAACTAAATACTGTAATAACAATATCAATTTGTTGATACGATGCACTGATCCGGTAAAACCTTACTCAGTTCACTGACCCCACATTAAGTTTCATCTGAGAAGTGAAATGTACTAATTTTATCCTGTGCTGCATTATTATCAAGGCAGGCAAGGATCAGGCAAGTACCACCTTCATACTACTTTGACAACCAGAATACTTTCCAGGTGTAAGACTTCATCTCCCATCATTCCTAGAACACATTTAGAAGGCACCAGATTAGGAAAAGCACTGCTAGATTAGCAAGTGTTTAACATCGTCTAATCCAAAATAGAGGTTTAGGCATCTTAATTTAATTTTGCAGAGTGATCTTAAATGCCTGTTCCCTCAGATGAACGCCCCATCGCATCTTGTGGACTTGATTCCCAAACAAACAACAGGATCACAGCTTTATGCAAAATAGAAGCTAAACCCTGTTAATTGAAACCAACTGCAGTTTCCTCGTTCTAAAACTGCAGTGCCCCTTCTTAAATTGTAGCTCTCTTCAACAGCCCAGGGTGCAATTATATGAATGACACAATGTGGGTGGAATCACACTGAGCAATCCTTACTGCCTTGCGTGCATAAGCTGAAGCAAAGGCAGCTTAGCTTTGGTATCCATTCTTTTCATCACTGCCCTTTCAGGCCCATCTCCTGAAAGACCACAACCACAATGGAATGGAAGGAGGGGAGTTGAACATGTAAAACATACTCAGCTCAATCTGGACCATTATTACCATTTGAAAAAATAAAAGTATGATGAAAATGTTCTTTTCTCCATAGAAGTTGCACAATGGAGTGGGGGGGCGCTTTTCAACTTTCATCAATACTGATGTAGAATATTGTTAAAATTAGGGAGAACTTCATAAAATACAGGAAATAAAACAAACAGAGGTGGGTGATAAAATAATATCTAGCAATTGCAGAAGCTGCCTAACTTTGATTTTAAAAAAATTCAACTGGATACAAAATCAAAACAATTTTTTTACAGCATATAGGGAAAAAATCTTATTTTTAATTTTAATTTCAAAACACATGTATAAGTAAAATGTAAATTGAATTGATATAATTGCTAGTACTTTATTAGGAGGCAGTTTGGGATAGTCTGTATGTATACCAGAGGTGGGTTCTTCCCAGACCGGACCGGTTCGCCTGAGCCGGTAGGAACCCGCTGGTGACATCACAATGACATCACAGAACTAGTTCAGTTGGTGCCAGTCCATGGACGCTGCTATCATTTTTTTGGAAAAAAAAATAATTTTATTTTAAATTTCCTAGTTTATTTTCTTCTGAGCACGCACACAGAATCTGAATTTCCGGCACTGCGCATGCGTTGTCATCTTGTTTTCGGCTTTTTTTTTGAATTTTTTTTTTAAAAATCAGCACTGCGCATGCGCGCGTGCGAAGTGCGCATGCACCCACAAGGTTTTGCTATTTACTTACTTTTGCAAATTCACAAGAGCTTGCTCAAGACTTATTAATGCACTAAACATGGTTGGTGCACAGTATCAGTTTATTCATTTATTTGATCTGTTTGATCTAAGTCTTTCTTCACATGCTGAAGACTTATAACCTCCATATCTATGACATCCGTAGTTAATTGTATGCATTGCAATGTAATATAGGTAGTCCTCAACCTGTCAATCACAATTGAGCCCAACATTTATGTTGTTAAGTGAGAAATTTGTTAAGTGAGTTTTGCCCCATTTTATGACTTTTTTGCCACATTTGTTAAGTGAATCACTGCAGTTCTTAAATTAGTAACACGGTTGTTAAGTGAATCTGGTTTCCCACATTGACTTTGTCAGAAGGTTGCAAAAGGGGATCACATGACTCTGGGACACTGCAACCATCATAAATGTGAGTCAGTTATCAAGCATCCGAATGTACATTACATGACAATGTGGATGCTTCAATGGTCGTGTGAAAAACAGCCATAAGTCACTTTTTTCAGTGCCGTTGTAACTTTGAACAGTCATTAAATGAACTGTTGTAAGTTGAGGACTACCTGTATGTGTAAAGAGTTGGGTTTTACCAATTCTTCCTGCTTTAGAGAGAAATTCTCTATTATAAATATGGTTCTAAAATTATTGTTAGTCTTATACTCTGCCTCTTTCAAATTTTATGTCATAAAATGGTCAAACACTGTCCTACTAATTTATTGGGGGAAGGACAAAAAATAGATTACAGATCACTCCTGTCTTAGTGGGAAATACTTCATCTTACACAGAGAACTTGTTGCTAGTTCCATCTATTCTCTAAAGATACCCACGGCAGCAGGGGTGGGTTCTAACTTACCTCGCTGCCGGTTCGCTTCCTCCCGCGTCGCATGGCCGCATCTCGTGGGAGCATGTGCTTTGCATGCGTGCACGCGCAGTGCCAAAAAAAGTTAAAAAAATGTTTTTAAAAGCCAAAAACAAGATGGCGACGTATGCGCAGTGCCGGAAACTCGGCTTCTGCGCATGCTCAGAAGGAAAAAAAACCAGAAAAATTTCAAAAAAAAATTCACTGCAGATAAACCACTTTGGCAGCTGGTAATACCATCGCAAATAGAAGGCACTATGGATGAAGGGCTGCAGTAGGTAAAGAGGATTCTGTGGGAGTTTAGTACTCCAACTGATGTGAGTGCTACCATTAGATAAAATACTAATGTTGGATTACGATCATTACTTTGGATTAAAATGAAACTAAATCCACTCATGAAGACACCTTGATAAACTTGAGTTAAGAACCCAATTGTTTTATTTTTAACAGGCTTGGTCATTAACCCTCCTGCATAATGCAAAAGCTGACTGTGGGTATTGCATGGGAAGATCTTCATATAAAAAAGTAGGAACCAGTTAGGATTTTTTTTTTTAATTTGACTTCAGTACTTTTTTTTTAATTATCCACAGAGACAATTTGCACCAAATGATGAAGATTACCACTACCAATGACCACTAGTCTCAACAACTTAGAAGAAGGAAAAATTATTATGAGTGGAAGCTTGAGTGAACCAGAATTAATAAATTGCTTACAGGTTTGGAGTACCTTGGCGCTGGCATTATAATTGGTTTTTTAATGCATGGTATGGCATAGAGAATATTAGAATACTCAGTAAAATTTGACTTAACCTTCAGCTGGAGTTCATGAAAGTGCACTGAAGCATTATGACAGCTTCAAATCTGATTGAACAATTGTCATCATTTGTCTGGTACTTTCTATGAAACATGTTCAAAGCGGCCTTCAATTTTAATATAGAAACACATATTTTACACTTATATACACGCTCTCCAAATGAGATGGACTTCAACTCCATTGGCTGAAGTTCAACATATCTCAAGGGGAAAGCTGCATCAGCCATTTCAAGGCAAAGACATTTAATAATCATACAAATATTAGTAATTATTTAACAGTGCCTGGCAGTGAATTTTTAATAATAATTTCGACATAACCGAACATGTCTATCTCATCATTTTAAACTCAACTAAATGGATGGGAATTTGTGACAGCAAACCGAAGGGTTCAGGCACAACAGCAAAGCAGAGGCTACTATGAAATTGAATTTAAAATGGTCATCATCACTCACTAGTTTGCCTGTATATTATCAACAAACAACCCAAGTTGAAACCTCCCAAATGCACTCAAGAGTACAGGAATCTATACCAGCATATTCACTGACCATCTGGTTGGGAATTATAGTCCTAACATATCTAAAAGGCGCCAGATTGATGAATAGACTTTTAAAAAAGGATCAAATGAGTAGAAATAGCTGACTGAAAGCAAGAATAGCTCCATCTTCAAACTGAATTTTTTTTTTAAAACTCCAGTTACGGTAATCTAATATTTATATTAGAATTAGCACAGAAGTATTGAATTTTAATAAACAGTAAGTCTAAGAAATGCAAAGCTTTTTCAGAGAGATACAGCAATGCTCTTCAGCAATATTCCCTAATGTAAATTCCTTATTTGCATTACAACATAGGTAGAAAAATAATTCTTCCTGTGATTTAAATTTCTGAAAGCTTCTAGACTTCTCATCAAGTCACTCCACAAAATTAACCTTTACCACTAATTCCATCAGGAAACTACATAAAAATGAGATTGCTTTCATGCCTTTCTGTCACATCCATATAACAATGTTTTTCAGTCAGGACCCAATGCCTGATTTAAAAAATCTCAGTCAATCAAGAGAAAGCCATACACAGTTAATTTGTTGGTAAACTAGTTGATATTCCTTAGCAAACAGCTTAAATATTGTTTTGCTGGCAGCACTGAAAATCCCTAACAGGGCAATACTTACCTAACAAAAGTCCTGTAATCCAATCCCAGAAGCTTTGATGAAGCAAATTTTCTGTCAACAAATGAAAATCTGTCCCCACCCCTCACTTGTCCATTTGCAGAATATCCTTCATCTGCTACTCAGCGCAAGTAATATTTCTCTATTAATCTATTCACCAATTAATCAATTCTAAATGCATCTATACAGAGTTCATGTTTGGCCAAGAACATTCCATCTTTCCCCCAGAGATCTACATAGAAACCATCCAAATCTCTATATCCATATCTCTGCCCCTCAAAAACACTTTGAAGATAGTTGAGAATTATTTCCATAGTCACCAGAAGATAACCCAGCAGTTGAACTGGGAATAAGTCTGTTCATCTCTTGAACCCAATCAATATTATAAAAGCTCCAAGATCCAGAGCTGGCTTTATAGTAGCTAATGCTGCTAATGAAAAAAGGGTATGAGGTCCCAAAGAGAGGAAGAGATAGTCTTGCCACAACCAACATAACCAGATCCATATAAACTTCTTCTGAAAGAATACGGCCTTTTATAGATGAAAGGTGTCCTGGTTCCTTCTATAGAAGATAAACTAAAGTACAGTAAAGATTCACAAGTATCTTCTTCCTCTGAAGCACCTGAAGTAGCCTTAATAAGCAACTATTTTAAAGACTGAAGTTATCACAAAACTCTGTAAAAAGCTGAAAAAACTGAAGGACATAGCAACAGTGACGTCACATAACAGTTCTGACAGACTCAGTCCAATCACAGAGCAGACGGATTTAACCCATGCCTGGCTACTATATCCACCATGAGGGAGAAAAGCTTGCTTACATGTGAAACGTACTTTGAGAAGCCCCTCAGTACTTAATGGTTCAGGCACAAAGTTTGATTTCTTGAAGGTTAGAGATAAATTGTTTACTTTGGCAGTCATTCCATTTTAATAGCTGTTACCTATGAGGAACAATCCCATCATTTTTCTGAGTCCAGATGTTTTCCATGGAAATCCCTGAGGTTACTTCCGTGATTGGAAAGTTCTTGTTTCATCTTGAAGATGACAATTGCTACATAATTCTAGATTTCAGACATTTTATTACAGCAGTGCCTAATGCAGAAGAATCTGTGCATAGCACAGATTCAGGTATATGATTTAAAACTGTCTTTTAGTGCTACCCATTCAACAAAGGAGGTCTCCATTTGCAGCAATTCGATCCCAAGGTCATGATGCTCCTGGAGGTGGTACAGAAAACTTCAATGAGTGTTCATATCATTTTGGGTTTAGAAGGCACCTTACAGATTTGACATGCTTTGCGGCCTAACAGCTTAGAGACCACGAAAAGGCAGATGGAGAATCAAGAAGAGGAAGAAAACAGCATGCTTGAGCAACCCAAGGGGAAATCAAGACAGGATAGTTCTGATAACAGGTCAGGAACTGAAGGAAACGTGACCAGAACTAAGCACTAATTAACTTGGGGCTTGGGAAAGTACAACCACAGAGATATGATATTCCCAGTACTCAGTAGTGGTATGGGTAAAATTAGACTGGGTTCAATTAAGTGCTTTTTTAATGCTTTTTTTGTGAAAAGGTGAACACAAAAGACGTTTCCAAAGCTAGCAAAAAGTTATGCAGAAAAGAAAGTATATAAGTTTAAAGAGTCAATTGCAATCGGATTTTGAAAAGCACTATTGAAAGAAGATTTTTGGGTAAAGGCATACTTCATAGCCAAAAATGTATATTACGAACAATCAGCCCATGAAGAGCCCTCTGTTATACAGGGTAGAAATCTTAAACAAATAACAATGTTTTGGGCAAACACATTTCAATCCAAAGAGCAGGTCATTAGCATATTAAATAGGTTTATTCTGGCTGTACTTAGAAGGTAGAGGACCATTTTCAAACTGGCTGTTTGAGACAACACGAGGGACAAACATGATGGTTCCAACAGAGTTTAGGCTCCAGATAAAACATAGCAATATTAATCAAATTTGTAAAATTATGCTTAAAACTTTCCCACTATCTGAATATACATCTCATAAGCAGATTTCTGGTCACAAACTCCCTCTTTTAGATGTTGGTTTCTCCTCTGCTCGGCATTCCACTTTCTAGCTGGCTAGGGTGGCGCTGTGTCAAGGGATTGCATATTCAAAATCGAATCCTTTCTAGATGGATCATGATTTTAAGATTTGAACTTTGCCATCTTCAATTAAGGAAGAATGCTGTAAATGAAAATAAGGCTTAGAAAAACCCTACCCAAAACAGTTGAAGCTGGGGAAGACCAATGACTTGGCATGTTTACTTGATTACAATCCAACCACTAAACCTACTGAGTTTTACTTAGACTCTGCAACTCATACTGTATAGCAAAATACCCTGTATTTCTAGAATTTGGGAAAACAAATCTGAGAAAACATGTGGCATTTAATTACACCCAGGCAAAGTGGAACTACAGGTTGATGAAGCACTGAAGAAACATCTTTAGAGTCTGTTTCTGTCTCTCTTATACTGCAAAAGTATCTCTGTATTGGAATCAGAGAGACTGTCAACTAATACGTCCTTTAATAACCATCTGGCCAGTTGGCAAACATAAAACCTTTAGGTTCATCCACAGAAACACATTCTAGATCAGTTCTAATACCTCACAGTTTCCTGATACTTACTTTTAAATCAAAGAGATAAAAAAAAAGCTCAGAAAGAAATTGCACAGATGACTGAACATTTTCTCCTGTTGCTTGAGGTGGGCCTAGTCCACTGGAAATAGATGGAGAGTTTGAGATCTTTAAATCAAAGAGAGATGCTTAAAACTCAACACCCTAAAAGGGCTAACTGCTCTTTGACTAACAGTTTTTTTAAAGTTTTACGAGCACCAAAAGCATACACAACTTTTTGCAGGACATATTTGACTATGGCATCATTCTTCTAAATCATTGTCATTTCAAATTAAAACACAATAAATAAGTAAACAGACTCACAATGGTGGGTTTAGACTCGAAACTACTTACTCTGAAGTACTCACAGTAATTTTATGAAGATTTCCAGAGTCAGCAGACAGATGACTGTGGTCTGTTATCTGTTTAACTGTAATTTAAATTGTGAAATTTTTCCCCTTAAAAGATGTGCTAACATCTTTTTCCTTTTTCTAAAAGTTTAGTTTCCTGCAATTCAAGCAAAGAATTGCAGTACTAAAATGCAGTTTTAAAATTGCTGCAATTAAACTAATCCCAAAATTATTCTTTATTTTTGTTGTCCTTGTTCTCTTTTTTCAAATGTAAAACACTGATGCTGTGATATGAAAAGCATCACTCTGCTTTCTCCTTAGGTTCTAATTCAGGATTCTCATTGTTCAGTTGTCAAATTACTCCCATGTTGTTAAACCATAGTGGTTATTCAGGCCAGACCTGGCTAAGATCCAAATTTAAAAACAAACCTATAATTAACATGTTTAAGGAAATAACATTCAGAAAGGAAGCGGTGTGTGTATGTGCATTTATATAGCAATAGCACTTAGACTTATATACCGCTTCACAGTGCTTTACAGCAGTGTTTCCCAACCTTGGCAACTTGAAGATATCTGGACTTCAACTCCCAGAATTCCCCAGCCAGCATTTGCTGGCTGGGGAATTCTGGGAGTTGAAGTCCAGATATCTTCAAGTTGCCAAGGTTGGGAAACACTGCTTTACAGCTCTCTTTAAGCAGTTTACAGAGTTCAGCATATTGCCCCCAACAATCTGGGTCCTCATTTTACCCAACCTCAGAAGGATGGAAGGCTGAGTCAGCCCTGAGCCTAGTGAGATTCGAAGTGCCAAATTACTGGCAGCTGACAGTCAGAGGTAGCCTGCAATACTGCATTCTAACCACTGCACCACCACAGCTTGTGTGTGTGAGTGTAGTTCTCAACTTATGACCATAATTGAGCCCAACATTTCTGTTGCTAAGCAAGATAATTGTTAAGTGAGCTTTGTCCCATTTTATGACCTTTCTTGCCATAGTTGTTAAGTGAATGACTGCAGTTGTTAAGTTAGTAACACAGCTGTTAACTGAATCTGGCTTCCCCATTGACTTTGCTTGTCAGAAGTTCACAAAAGATGATCACATGACCCCAGGACTCTGAAACCATGATAAATACAAGCCACATTCAGATGTCAAGCACCCAAATTTTGATCATGTGACCACAAGGGATGTTGCAATGGTCAAAGTGTGAGAAACCATCATAAGCCATTTTTTTAAAGAGTTATGAGTTGAGGACTACCTGTATATATTTTGCTTGCACATCTGGACTCTAAAGAACCTGAAATCTGCTGTAATCAAATATTCATATAATATTTGTATACCATTAATTTCGTACAGACTACCAGTTATTAATGCTAAATCAATATCAAGTCAGAAATCTCATTATGCAAAGAAATTCAATGTTAGGACAGACACACTAGATTAAATTGAACATCAACAAGAGCTACGTCATGAGTCAAGGAGTTAGTGCATATGGACTGGAATAAAGGGATAAACACCTATTGGCTGTGCCCTTCCTCTGCACCTATTGATGCAACTTGGGAATTATCATACATGCAAACAAATAGTATACCTCAAAGGCCTTGCTCTGGCAGTTGACCAGCTTGGGCAGGGTCAATAGGCATGATGTAATGCATTTAAATATGACAGTACAGACTGTCTAATATTTGTTTATGTAGAATAGTCATTTGAATTTATATGTTAATTAATATACAGTGGTACCTTGGTAATTGTTAATTGGTTCTGGGAGGTGCAATGAGTACCAAAAATGATGAGTACCGAACAAAATTTTTCTCATAAGGAATAATGTAGTGAATCACAAGGCAGCCAACAACAAGTTCTAGCTTGTGCATTAAGTACCAAACAAATGAGTACCGGAATAAAATGTTTGTGTCCAAATGCATTGAGTACCATATTCAATGTGTTTCAAAGCAGTTGAGTACCAAGGTACCACTATAATCATATTTATGGCCTATAACGAGAATGATGAATATGGATTGCTTTTGTCAATCTATGATACTTCACTGATTTAAAGTATTCTGAATGATTAATATTTGGCTTTAATAAAAACATTGTTTCTGTCTTTTTCAGAACAAAATTATGGCCAGATACTCTGCTCATTGAGACAAACTGATGCTCCTGCCCATCGTCACCATCTAAATGCAGAAGGGAAAGTTATTCTTGTGACTGAAACTGAACAACCCAATAAGGAAAAAATATAGTACAAAATTTCATAACATCTAAAATCAGCTGTGAATAATAAAATTACTTCTCTCTTCTGATTCTATGATTCTATGACATATTAGACAAGTAAATCAGCAGTATTTGTTTCACTGGTTGTAAGAAGATCTTCAATATTCTGAAGTTTATATTCTTATAATTTGTCTTGGATATATAGGTAGTCCTTAAGTTATGCTTTCAGTGACTGTTCAAAATTACAATGGTACTGAATGAAGGGGACGTGCGACCAGTCTGCAAACTTTCAGCCATTGCAATGCTCCTGTACACAAGTAATCATGATCCAGATGCTTGGGTGCCCAGCTCCCAATTACAATACTACAATAAGCCACAGTCACTGCAACAAGCCATTTGCGACCTTCCCTACCAGATTCCCACAAGCAAATAGCAACAGCACTTAGACTTATATACTGCTTCACAGTGCTTTACAACCCTCTCTAAGCGATTTACAGAGTCAGTATATTGCCCCCAACAATCTGGGTCCTCATTTTACCCACCTCAGAAGGATGGAAGGCTGAGCCAACCTTGAACCACTCAGAATCGAACTCCTGAAGTGAGCAATGAGTTAGCCCTGCAGTGGGGAAGTTTGCAAGTTGCTCCCATGAATTACTCCCACTGCTCCCAAAGAGTCCCACTATGCCAGTGGTTCCCAACCTGTGGTACGTGTACCACTAGTGGTAAGCGAGGGCCTTCCAGGTGGTACGCGAACACTTTCGGGGTCATGAACGATTTTTAGTTAGTTATTTTTTACTTCACAAAAATGTTTACTGCCTAACACAAGATAATCTGGCAATGATTTGCAACTGTTGCCACACGCCACCCACTTGGCCCCAGCGGCCCGAGAATCCAGTTGCTGGATGCGCGGGGCCAAAAAAGGAACGGTACAATTATGGAAATAAAGTGATATCTGATCGAATGTAGTTTCTCTGGAACCAGATGGTACGCGGCGACTGTACGGGACCTCCAAGTGGTACTCGATCACAAAAAGGTTGGGAACCACTGCACTATGCAGTGCAGGATCCCAGGGATCTCATACTCCATAGAACCCATCTCCTGGTGTCCTTACCAGTCGTCCTGCACTCGCAGCACCTGCCCATCTGCCTAATATACTTCCTATAAAATCAAAGGTGATTATGAAAATTTGTAAAACAAATAGAGTTTTAAGTATTATTTGAATTATTTAAAAGACTTTGCAATATTATTCAAAGAATGACTTTCTCATTTTTAGAGATAAATATTTCAAATTGTTTACATTTGTTATAAGTAAGTTATACTTACTTATAAAGTAAGTTATACTTACTTTAACAGGTTAAACATACCTACAAGTTTATTGGAGGGATAACGGTGTTAAACTGACATACCTTCTTAGAGAGATTCCTATATTAATCTGCTAATATTTTAAACAGGTTGATAAGATACTGAGAAAGTTTCTATTATGAGATGAAGGTTATCCTGGTTTTGTTTATCTAAATTAAATAATTCTAAAGTTGATGGTTTCAACTTTCCCAGTTCTCAGATATATCACCAGCTTATATTTTGATTTCTACTTTATATAGAATTGGAATTTTTATCAAAGACCTCAGTGAATAAAACTAGACAGTGATTATTTGACCCCTTTGATTTTTTGGCAGGGGCAGAGATTTGACTCTAGTCAGATGTTTTTTCAGAATTAAAAGCTGCAAGACATTTTTGCATGAAGTTGGGAAGGAAACTTAAATTTTATGCCGATTTCCCTGAGAATTTTAGGATAATCCTAGTTTGAAAAATGTAGGAAGCTTTTGTTTGGAGTTTCAGGGCAAGAAAGTAGTACTTGATTAACTACTGTTAATCAAACTTTGAAATAAATGTCTACTATCTTGCAGCAAGACTTTGGGTTATCTAAAATTGCTGAGCAGTAATATATTCGACTAAAACATATTTAACAGGCTCGGGAACTCCTAAATTATTGTCAATAGATAGTTTCAAATACTTCTGTATCAGGGGTGGGTTCCTCCCGGTTCAGACCGGTGATGATGTCACCGAACCGGATCAGTCGGGGCCGGTCCATGGGCACCACCATCTTTTTTTTTTAATTTAAATTTTTTTATATTTTTTATTTATTTTTTATTTCCTTCTGAGCATGTGCAGAAGTCGAGTTCCGGCACTGTGCATGCGGTCGCCATCTTTTTTTGGCTTTTTTTTTCTGGATTTTTTGTTACTGCGTATGCGTGCACCCACGCGGTGTGCCCACACAGTGCGGGAGGGAGCGAACCGGCAGCGAGGTAAGTTGGAACCCACCCCTGTTCTGTATGGACAATTTCTTTTTTACACCACTAAAGAATATCACTCAAAGAGTAACTGGTAATTAAAAAAATGAAACAAAGCATTAAAAGGCCATATTTTAATGGACTTGAAATGGGTTTTAAAAGTGTTTAATGTACACATTATCATCTTGTGATTAATTTAATACAAGAGTTGTGCTGATTGGACACTGCAGAAGATGTTAGACAAGAGTTGGCTGTCAACTTTACTAACTTTACTAAGTTAGAAGTGCAATATCATTGATACGTGAGTTCTGGGTTTGTATTTGGTTGTCTTGTTTTAACTTAATATTTATAAATTCCATTTTTTCATATATAGTTGAGCATGACAAAGATGTAATATTGTGTTCAATTATATACAATAACCTTAGAATGTATTGCTTTATAAAGAATTTGGGATTTCTCACGCATGAATGTACCTCAAAAGATGGTTTTGTTTAGATGGAAATGATCTGTCTCCCTATATTTAAAATCCTGAAAGGAACATACATGCTTGCTCTTCAACTATAAATTGGTGACAAATACTGTTCTGTGTGATAGGGTTTAAAACTGCTGTTTAAAAACTGAGTTATTTTCTGACATATATTTTATTGTATACTTTGCTTTTGCTTTTTGCTTTTAATCTTGTTAATTTTCATGCAGCTATCTTCAACTACTTTTTTAACTTGGAGAAAGTAGTGATTCAAGGAGTGGATAAAGTTATACATTCATACCTCCTGTTTTAATATAATTTCGGGCATTTTAAAATTAAGAGAAAGAAAAAAGGATACAAATCAATCTTTCATTCAAATATTAGCCCGAGAAAAACAGGTAACCAGAAATTGTCTACAAGTAAAAGTAAGCTAGCAGATGAATACATTGTTCTGACCCCTTTTTGAGCACAGAGGAGGTATACAGCTAACTATCTTGCAAGCTAATAACTTTTTTGCTTAGTTTAAAAACTTGCTTTTATAAGATTCCCGTTGTTTCTGAACCAATAAAAAGCATCAGAACCAAAATGAAAAATTGCTCAAGCATCTCTTCTAGCCGTTGCTGCAAGTCCATCACATTCCATGAAGATATCTGTTGTGAACTACATACTTTAAATATTTCTTAATATAACCCAGTAAACAGGCAGTATTCATCCACTTCACTGAAGGGTCTTACTGAAAAAAAACTGTTGTGCTTGAGACATATACTGCACTCTAAATTGTTATTTGTAGCATTTAATAATTTGAAATATCCATAGGAAGAGCATAGTCTTTGGTCTTGGATCACTAATAAGAGATTCTTGTAAAATGTTGAAAGAAAACGCTTAAGTTAGTTTAATAGTAAAGTTCATTGCAGATATAAAGTTATCAAGCAGGAAAATTCTCCATCGAAAATAAAAGAGATACTCATGTTTTTGACTTCTGGAGTTTCAAAACTTATGCAATATTAACTGTTCATCCATGGATGATCCAGAATAAAAACACAGTATGTGGAAAGTATAAGAAGAAGGAGGGGGCCAACTAAATTATCTTCCCTGCTTCTCTGCTGAGTCTCTATTAGATCAAAGGTTCTTATAATTACTGAAGGAATAATTCCATTAATGGAAAGGAATGCCTGCATTTACAAGTAGTGATGGCCATTTCTTCATACTTTCAGCTTGATACTGTGTTATGTTTTAGTAAGTGGGGAGGGAATGTTCCAAAACCCCATTCCATGTTCACAATTTTGTGCATGATAATATATTGAGCCGAGGTGGCGCAGCAGTTAGAGTACTGCAGGCTACTTTAGCTGACTATGATCATTTGAGTTCAGCTGTTCAAATCTCACCGGTTCAGGGTTGACTCAGCCTTCCATCCTTCCGAAGTAGGTAAAATGAGGACCCAGATTGTTGGGGGCAATGTAAATATATACATTGCTTAATGGTGTAAACCGCTTAGAGATTGCTTGCTCTATGAGGCGGTATATAAATATCACTAATAAATAAATAAATAATAAAGATTGTGGGATGCCATAATATATTGTGCTGTGATCCTAGATCTATGGATCCTACCAGCAGAGATGATGCAAAAATGGGGTTGTCTGAGTAAGAAATTCAGTGTTATTTAAGGTTATGAGGAACTAAAACCACTTTCCCAACCTTATGCCTTCCATTTATTTGGATCCTATTTTTTATATTCAACCAGCCACATGTTCAATGTATTTGAAACACAGGGAACCTGGCTAGGGAGACGAAATCAAAATACATTTAATAGGTAACCACCTTATAAAACAACGACATAAACTGGGCAACAAGACATTCTCAAAAGGTTGTGGGGTCTGGTTATTTCATTCACTGTAACCAAATTACATTTTCATCAATGGTAAAAAGTTAACATTTTTGTTGACATATCTACAAAGCCTCGTCACCAAATACAGGTAGTCCATGTTTAGCAACTCCCTTGTTCATCACTGCAATTACAAGTGATGAATAAGTAACTTTACAACTAGTCCTTGCATTTCTGACCTTTGCAGATCTATAAAGCAAAGGGCAACTGAAGTAAGATCAGAAGCGCAACTGCGATTTCACGTAGTTATTACTTTGCTTGAATTCCTAGTCGCAATCATGGTCACTAAATGAGGACTGCCTGTACTGATTTGATACACAGACAGAATTTCATCTCACATTCTGATCTGGTTATAGACCAGATAATTATGAACTTGGCATTTTTGAAGTTCATCTTTCAATCATTGTCATCAAAAATTAAGATAAGTCTTTGCAATATTGATTTATTATGAAACCTTCACTTTCAAAATGGTTTACCAGCTTATTTGACAATGTAAGGGAAGTTGCTACCCAAGCCTCATGTTTACTCAGAAGTTTGTTGCAGAGTTGAAATGGATTATTAAATATCAATCTATGCATACTGTGTTTCCTTGAAAATAAGACCCTGTCTTATATTTTTTGAACCCTGAAATAGGCCCTTGGCCTTATTGCCATGCACTCAAAAGCCCGATTGGGCTTATTATCAGGGGATGTCTTATTTTGGGGGAAACAGGGTAGTAGTGCACTCTTCATCATGCAATTTTTAGAAAGCTCTTGGCTTTAATTTGGGGAGCACGTTGTGCTATCAATAGTAGATAAAATATGATGTAGTCAATTTCATTTTGCTTTACATACTTACTCATATTCTATCTTCAAATACCTAGCATTAGACTCTCAGACTCCCCAAAATCACTACTCCTATATGAAGCTGTTAATGAATACTTAAATAATGGATTCAATCACTACAAACTGCATGACAAACCGGTGAGAAAAATAAAGCCTATATCCTGTTCATTATACTTACTGAATTATTATTTTTTCCAGAAAAAAAACTCAGAATTATACTAGATATATAAAAATCATTCAGATATAACTAAGAACCTAAATAGTTCTTGATTTTCAGCTCATATAATGTGGCAAATACCTTCTATCCACTTTGCTTAATGACATGCTACAGTTCCTTTTCACAAGAATATATAATAATTCAAATACTTATATCATTAATGCACACAATATAACACTGTTGTATAATTCTGAACATAGATAAAATCAGGCATGCCTGTAGGAAAATATTTTACAGCTTTTAATACTCAAGAGCTTAAACAATTTCCTTACTTTAAGAGACAGAGGAAAGCAAAACAGAGAAAAATGAAAGCAAGCATGTAACCCACTATACCCATAAACATGTTAAACTGAAAAACCCTTAATTATTTTTCTTCTGAAAAGAAAAAAGCATTAAGCACGTCTCCTATTTCAAGCAAATAGAGATGTAATATGAACAGCTTACTGTGAATAGTGGTTTAATCAGGAAGTAGCCATTACCCCCTCGATACAGAACAGTGACAGCACTCCAAAACAAGCCGTGATATTTTCTTTTTTTTTAGTTAAGAGGAATGAAAGAACACCTACTATTGTATCCTAGTTCTTCTGACCTCTGGGTCAGCAGATCTCTATTATCAAATGCTATCAAGGCAGCATAATCCAAAGCAAGCATTTACAGCACTCTATTTGTGGAAACACCTAAAATCTCTCTTAACACAACCTCTCTCTCCCTATGTTACTCACAAAACATGGCTGTCTTATTCAGAGATTAGCAATTATTGTAATGAGATACTGCCGGAGAGGGTCAAATAGTACTTCCTGCAGTTTACACATCTTGATTTCCTGGTAAACAAACTGAAAGGCAGCTGGAGCACTTAGATTACCAGTAAACATCCATGTTCATGTGACCAAAACCAACCCAGGTAAGGTATGTGGCTTGCAAAATATAAGGTAGGAATTGTTTTACTGAACTGTGGCAACACCCTATCTAAAGCAGTTTTAACAAAAGGAGCGTTCTCTATGCAAAAGCCAATTTCCCCCCCTCAGAGGAACAGATGAAAGGCTTAGTCCGTATTATGTTATCCCCTTTGCTATAACAAGGAACCAAGATTACCTGGATTTTAAATAAAAGCCTAAATTTCACTGGCAGCTACAATTAAAGAAAAACAGAACAGCCCAACTTCTCAAAGAACAAGGAAACTGCACTGGGCTTAAGTTAATATAATACAAATAAATATTACTTTCTTGAAAATATACTTGAATGAATAAAAACATGATATAATTCCCTGTCAAAGAATATACACCTGAACTTTTTCTACAAAAAAAAAATATCTCCCCCTTCCCAAAACACCAGCAGTGAATATATACCTGGCAAAGAATAAAAATTAATATAAAAACCTAAGAACAACCCTGCCAAGTCAGGCCAATGCTTTCTTAATACTGTTTCTAAATAGGTTTCTCACTGACCAACTAAATGCTTCTGAGATGGTCACAAGTAGGGGATGGGGAAATTCTCCTGAACCTGAAAGTCTCAAGACCCATGTCCTCCATAAGTTGATTCAATCCCCTTCTAAATATATTCCAGTCAGTGGTCACTGTCATGTATTACAATACGGTAGTGACTTGCACAGGTGAACTATGCACTGGGTGAACAGGTGCTCCTTTTTCCTTTTGAAATTTTCCTGTTCAAATTTTTCTAACTAGCTTCATTGCATACCCCTGGACTTAGCATTTTGAAAGAGAAGGAAATCTTCCTGTTGACTTTCTCCAAATGCATTCATTCATTCATTCATTCATTCATTCATTCATTCATTCATTCATTCATTCATTCATTCATTCAATTTTCATTCATTCATTCATTCATTCATTCATTCATTCATTCATGTGCCATCTCGACTAGAGGTGACTCTTGGTGGCTTACAAACATTCATACACTTTGATCCCATCCCTCCATTATCTTTATTTTAAATGAAGTGTTTTAATCGTTTTAGCCTTTTTCTTGTAAGGAAACTGTTCAAGCCTCCTTCAATTTGCTAGCACTGATGATGTTACATAGTTCGGTTAATGAAATGTCTGCAAGAAAACAACCAGGCTCAGAGAGCACCAGGGACCCCTCATTTCAACTCTGAGCTACAAATATTCTCCTCTATCGGTACCCCTTCAATTTCTCTGATAATTTTAAAAGCCATTAAAATAAAAAAGTGAATGATTTAAAAATAAACAGTCTTTCCCATGAGATCAATACATGCCCTTTTCTCCAGATAAATTGACCCAAATGTAATACAAGCAGGAAGAATATTAAACAATAGAACTTCTCTCTCTCTCTCTCTCTCTCTCTCTCTCTCTCTCTCTCTCTCTCTCTCTCTCTCTCTCTCTCTCTCTCTCTCTCCTCCCCCCTCCCTCCCTCCATCATCCGAAAAAGCATGAGCATAGTAAGTTCTAAAAATATGTATAATAAAATAAAAATGATGTTATAAAAAGTGAAGAATAAATAAGTATCCAAACTTAGCTAATGGTGACATATTGTACAGATGGTAGCACAAATCTGGGCAACTTCAGATAATATTTTTGAGTTCTTGTCTGAAAGAAGTAACAGTAAGCAGAAATCCCATTCTCTGCCTGGAAATTCTTCAAGATTGGAAAAATGGAAGTCAATCTCGTATATAGACACCAGCATAGTAGAATATGACTTAAGAGCCATATTTCTCAACTTCAGCAATTTTAAGATATGTGTATTTCACCTCTCAGAAGTTCTCCAGCCAGCATGGCTCACTACAGACATAAATGACCAAGCTCAAATCTTACATCAGATACATTATATGATGATCTAGCTCTCAACAGAAGGCTCTAATGCTGGGAAAGAGAAGCGAACAATCACTAGCAAAATCGACAGATTCAGTTACAGTGATGATGAGTGCACCTTTGAAAGACCTGATGGACCACGTTCGGGATAGAATATCTATGTAATCACTAGCAGTAAACACTGAAGTGGTATCACATCATCCATCCATCCATCCATCCATAAATAATATTGATCACTGGGTTACAAATGATGACCTATAAATCAGCACTAATTGCCAGACTTTCTCTATGGGTAAACTATTTCTTCCAACAATTCCTAAAAATTCTGTCTGGATTGCTTCTAGGAGGGTTAAACTTACTTTTTCACACAGGGAAGTCTTGTAAAAATTGGGAAGAGTGCTTAATTCTACTGTATTAAAAAACAGCCATATATAATAACATAGTGAGTAATGAGTAAATTCAAGCATCATATTAAACCACTACTGGCTAAGCATTGAGCCTCTGTGATTGGTGCAGCAACCTCTGAATAACCAAAATGTTTAGCTTCATATATGAACCGAGCACAACATCTAAGCTTGAATCTGAGCTTCAGGAATAAATTATTAACAAGGAGTCTAACTTCAGTAATCAACCAAAAATAAATCTATTATAGATAAAGAGTAGATAGAGATCAACTAGATTCTGGGGAAATTAAGAAATTGTCTAAGAGTAAGAAAATAATTTTGCAAATAACTTCACCAAGTACTATCCACTACAAAGAGCAACAATTCATTTACTCTGTTGCAGACATTTGAGCAAATCAGGTAGTAAAGTCCAAGATTCCTGTTTGTGGGCTGCCTCAGGGGACCACTATCTCCCCTCTCCTTTTTAAAATATATATAAAGATGAAGGTCATTCATCGGCATGGTATGTCTCTGCCCTGGCTATACATATGAAATTGTTAAGATTGTACCCCACTTTCTATGGGGTAGAATCTTAAACTATAGGGAGTCTGGATTGGTAAAAACAGGCTTTGGCTCAACCCTTCTAACACTGAGTGACTGTGGGTTTGGGTCCCAATAGCTCTTGGAACTGGAGATATTTCATCTTTGCACCTCAGTGGGATTGCATTGCAATGATGCATATAGTAAGAAAAACGGACAGAAATGGCAAAAGAGGAGCTATATGTAAAAGATGAAGTAGGCAGGATTAAAACTGATCAATAAAACAAACCCCCATAAATACCAACAGGTTAATCCAGAGTGCAGAATATTTAATAAAATAGAGACTGCAATGGATATATAGAAAATAATTATAATTTCTATACAAGTGGAAAGTATGAGCATTTGTGCAAAAAGAAGAATTATCTTGATATTTGAGGGCCCTTTTAACTAGATATGGCCAAATGTCTTTGCAAGGAAAATGAGTAGACCAGGGGTGGCCAAACTATGGTTCTTTGAGGACCTGTGGACTTTAAGTCCCATAATTCCTGAGCCAGCCATGCATGCATGGCTAGCTCAGGAATTCTGGGAGTTGAAGTCCACAGGTCCTCAAAGAACCATGGGTTGGTCACCCCTGGAGTAGACAAAGAATTGTATTGCATGAATAAAAACATTTGGCTTTTGACTCTTTTCTACAAGGGGACGGGATCAAGGTTGTATTCTGTCAATATTGTCCAAAGGGTGAATTTTCCTTGTTATTAGAATTACCATAGGTAATACACCCAACATACACCAAAGTTATTGTTTAGAGGGGAAAATGGGACATTATTAGAAAATTTTATCTGAATTTAAACAAACATAGATATTACTTTTAGAAAATGCAAACCCTTATCAATCTTTTGAACCAATTTTTGAAAATGTGGCTTGCAAAACTAAAGGAACTGAAGGAATAATGGAACGATGAGCCAGAGGGAGGCAGGAGGGAGGTGTTCCCCAAAGGGCAGGGAATGAGCAAATGTGAAACAATGGTTCACTTACTTTCAGTTAAGATAACTTGAAATACAAGTTTCTTTTGAGGTTGTCCTTTGTCTGTATTGAAAAGCATGAATGTACATTTGCACCCCACCCACTATACATCATCCAGGATGCATAAACATTGTGGATAAACCCTGGAGATTCTGTAGTAGTACAGAAGATAATTTCGCTAGGAATAAGGTCACAACTTCTAACTTTGATTCAACCTCATGCGGTACTAATCTACAAAATTGAACCATGTCAACTAACCCAGAAGATCATTCCATAAACTAAGTAGGTATACATAGTGAATCATATATGCATTAGATGCCATCAAGTCCTTGCAAGCCCAACAAATGATAGTTAAATTGACATTTGGTACTTTTGTGCAAAAGCTGAGAAATGTAGGCTGGATAGATGATGATACGCCTATAGTAAGTGTCATAGAGGATTATTAGTGATGGGCAAGGCCAACACAGTGCTCACAATGGATTGATTCGGACATGAGCCAAGTTTATTTTTTGATTGAAATAACTGAGATTATTTTCTGAACTAACTACACTCCCTTGTCCATTCACATTTTATTGTCAATCCTGTTATCCCTCAAGCACTTTTTATTTTTGAAAGACTTAGAAGCTGGCTATAGCAGAAAGAAAAATGGCACAAAACAGCCATCATGAAGTTATTCTCTAAGTTTTCTTGGAGTTCGAGGAAGTTGCTCTTCCACTCCTTTCAAATATCCTAGGTCAAAGACTTCTATAATATGCAGAAGCCTCTGTAAAGATCACTTATTTTCTTATGGAAAGAGAGTCCACATTCCAATTTACTAATGGCGCTAATATAAGAGTTGCTATTCGGTCTCTTCCAGCAATAATTCTAGCCGCATCTCAATTCTTCCACTCAGGTTGGCATTTTTCTTCTCCTCCTATATTGGCATGCCAGGTAAACAAGGGAGAGCTCTGGATTCTTCAATTTGAAAGACTCCCTTCATATACTCTCAAATTTTTACCATTCACCATTTTTATTGTTGGAGCATAGCTATGGAAGATCAGCATCAGGGATGACCATCTTCAAAAGATGGTCCATTCTCCATCAGTATCCCATGAATTCTGTGACTCCCTTCTAGAGATGATAATGATTATCATAATCATTTATTAAACTTGTATGCCACCTGGCTCTTAATGATATCTCCATAAATTATTATTTATTGTTTAAAAAATGGACTGTGCAGCAATCATTCAAAAGATATAAAAACCAGTTTTAAGGCTGAAAAATGTTAATGATTTGACCAATCTTGCACTAGTCTTTACCATTTTTTTCAACAAGGATTCCTACAAATCATAACTTTTCGAATTAGTGGCACCACGTGGAAGAAAATGTAAATCACTGTAGTTGTTATGACATTATTTTCATGTATAATTTTCACAACATTTCTACTTACAGCATGTCACTGAAGACACGAGATTGCCAAGCAACCTTCCATACATACATTGACTTCCAACAAATCACATACACTATATGCCTTTTCTGGGATTAGCTTCCCAGGAAGTTAATTTGGCTTCCAAAAAGTGCCCTTTCTTCTTGAGTTTGATTGTAGGGCAAGAACACACCATGAGTGTTCCTGACGTCACCTACACTTACCCATCCTCTCAAAACTTTGATGCGCTCCAAAGTTCCTCCAAATCTTATAATCAAATTACAATAGAAGAGTGACAGAAGAGAGAAATTATTGAGTGAACATATAGTAATTATTATATTATCCACATTTAAGTTATCTTACATTTAAATTGAATTTTATTTTCTGGCTCCAGTCATTTTGTGGCATACGGGCCCTTCCTCCAGCTCCACACACATACCATTCAAAGCCATACGTAGTCTAAGGTGACCAGATTTTAATATTTGTAAAGCGGGACACCATTGATGGGGGGGTTTCTAGGGGAGCAAGACAGGAGGGGTACGTCTCTCTTATCCTGCAGCTTTGTGCACCCCCCCAAACACCCCCCTTCATCGCAGCCAGGGGTGGGTTCCTACTGGCACAGGCTTACCTGTTCGTCGCCGCAGAGCCGAAGAAGCTGGTGGCGTTCGCGGCACGGGGCTTCCCCCGCCCGCTTTCCCCGCCCGCCGGGACGCCGCCATTTGCGTTCTTTTGCCCTCTGCGCATGCGCAAAGCATTCTGCTTGCACCAGCTTCTTCGGCTCTGCGGCGACGAACAGGCAAGACCGCCACTGCCCTTCTCACTGCCCTCCCTCCCCGCCTGGCAGGAGGAGGCAGGCGAGGCAGGAGGCAGAGGGGTGTGCAGGGCAAATTCAAATTTAAAAAGCGGGACTTTTTTGAAACGCCGTGGGACGTGGGACAAATTATTCAAAAGCGGGACTGTCCCGCCAAAAGCGGGACGTCTGGTCACCTTAACGTAGTCCTTAGCACAATCAAGTTTGCGTACTCCCTGTTACAGAAAATGAGGAACTTTTAGAGACTTTTAAAGTAGAAAATGTTCTTTTAATTTCAAAGCACAATACTTGTACCTGAACAATAAAAAGCTACTATTGGGATAAGAAAGATCTATTAGCCACCAGTTGCTAACTTTTCATTACATCTTCCAAATCATATCACTAGTCCTCTGAGCTGGATCTAACAAGAAATTCAGAAACAGCAAGAATAAATCGTATCATCTCTGGAAACCCTGGTTCTTATATTTCTGTCTATTTTCCATAACCATATTGGGCCATGGTAGGTAGGGTAATAATTTCCTACATTCGTTCCAATATTTTAATTGATTACACTATAACAACAATTCAAAGAAAGCTTGCAGGTTTGTGATCTTTTATAACCATGAACATTTAAAATATTTTATATTACGGTACTATATTAAAATATTTTATATATATATATATATATATATATATATATATATATATATATATATATATATATATATATATATATATATATATATATATTACAGTAGCCATAAGGAAATGAAATTCCTGTATCACTTTTATAAAGGGATAATAGGAAAAAGATGGTATCAGAGTAGTTGCTATTGTATAGAGTAATAACACGTTGCGTACTCAGACTAGCAGCTTTCAGGAGGTTTGCTTAAATGTAACCCCTCTCCAGCAGAACATGAAAAAAGCAACTAAATTCATTCTGACTATCTCGACTGTAATGCTGGTTAATTTGTACTGGGTACCGTGTATTAAAATATTCATTAATATGCAGCTCTTAAAAGCTTTACAAGAATAGAGGGGGGGGGAATAAACTGAATCAGAAGCTTTGGGTTTTTTCCCTATAAAATGCATGAAAGTCTGTGAAAAGCAGTAAATATATATCCTTTCATTTATCCATCAACAGAAAATAGACACACAGCCTGAGAGAATGCAATATTCATTTTGCTGCAGAAGAACAGACATTGCATAACAATGAGATTTGCTAATGAAATCAACCATCAACCTGGAATACATATGTATTAAACCAAGACCTCGGTGTCATTTTCTTTTTGCATCATTTGTTCTTTTCCTGATTCCACCCCCTCCCTCCCCTTCTCAGCATTTTGTCCTTCCTTCGGTTTTCCTGGATTCAAATATAGCTATGTTGTACAACAATGTTTAAATATTATAGATGCTTTTATTTTAACATTTTCTCCCTGCCAAATGTAGATGCCAACAGCGTAGCTTCCATCAGCATTGTTAATGTACCCTTGAAGGAAAAATCAATGGTTACTAAAGAGACAAAGACGATTTATTTCTCTGGAAAATTGTTGAAAGTATTCATCAAAACTGTTTGCCATCCAGACTACAGAGGTGTACCAATATATACTAATATATAACATAATAGAGGGCGTTTGAAAATTAAAGTTATGTATACATTGTAATTCAGTCATTTTCATTCTGCAATAATTACTAATAATGGTTAAGAACTATCCTAATTATGTTTTTAATTCAACTGTATGGAAGACCACCATGGTACAAAAATAATCTTAACTATAATACATAGTATGTATCACTTGGAAACTAGAATTTCAAATGCCATTTTTAAATTGCAGGATGTGACTGAATTGTTGGCAATTAATGATATTCTTTTGTAACATGCAAAGTCATAGCCCTTTAAGAAGAAGCTATTCGCTTCAGGATGAATTAACAATGGAAAATTTTGAATTTTTAAAAATCCCTATTATTTAAGTCATACCTCTTGGGGGGGAAATACTATGGCCTTTTTCAAATTATTGGCAAGCAACAATATTCTTATATAAAGTGAAAGCTACCATTCTTTAAGAAGCCATTTATTTTAAAATACAAAAATGCAAGCTTTCATTTTGTGAAATATTTTATTAAGTGTGCATAAACTAGATTTAATTAACCTGCACACAACTAGGAAAGTTATCACTACATCCTTCTGTTGATGTAATTAATCCTAATTCATGGCACCCATAATTTCTGAGATAGCTGCACTGCTATTAAATAAGGGAATAACTCATCCGGTACTTGCTACTTTAAAAATCTAATTCATACTGAAACAGCTTATGTAGGTGGCCACATAAACAGCATAGAATTTTATTGAGTATTGGTTGGTAAACCATTGTTGGACATGATAAGGAAGCTCCCTTTTCCATTAGTACCAATTCAGCTTTCAACTATTTCCTAATGTTTTCTTAATTGTATAATGCATGTGAGAATGGACTAAACTAGAACTGTCATCCACCTAAAATTTAGATTCTAAAGAGGTCAATGTAGTCACAGGTTATAATTAATCACAACTAGCAGAGTAAATGTAAATTATTAACTCTATGGGGTTTGCAATACAAGCCACTAATACAAACAGTTTGTGCTGGTATTAGATAATATTATGTTGGATTTAAGGTACTTAGTTTCCCTCCCCTCACACACACACACACATTCTGAACAGTAATACATGGATGAGGCAAATTTTAGGATTCAGCTACCCATACTATATTCCATTACTTAACATTTTACAATACTGTATAGGTAGTCCTTGACTTACAACCACAATTGAGCCCCAAATTTCCATCACTAAACAAGACAGTTGTTAACTGGGTTTTGCCCCATTTTGCCACAGTTGTTACGTGAATCCCTGCAGTTGTTAAGTTAGTATCAAGGCCGTTAAGTGAATCCCTGTTCCCCATTCTTTACTTGTCAGAAGGTTGCATGACCCTGTTACACTGCATGCCTGTTGCCAAATGTCTGACTTTTAATCACATGACCATGGGGATGCTGCAACAGTTGTTAAGTGTAAAAACCGGTCATAAGTAACTTTTAGTGCCATTGTAACTTTGAATGGTCATTAAACAAATGGTCAAGGACTGCCTGTGCTTTGTATCACTGTTACAACATTCCCTAGTTCCTATAAACAATGAAGCACTCACTTCTTGGATGTAACAGAAACAAAATGTCCTATAAATAAGCCACAGATTCACAAGGATTCCTGAAGATAGTGCCCTTGAAACTGGTTTCATGAACCTAAAGGAGATTGGAAAAGTGGACAGATATTTCATCTTGTCTTTCAGTAGCAGCCATCCTCCCTGTTTTCCAGTTGAACGTTTATATGATAAATGGAGTTTCAAATCTATCAGTGAGATTTTGGACTAGTTAAGTTCAAACTTAAAAAAAACATGAATTCCATTGGACTAGACCAGGTGTAGGCAAAGTTGGCTCTTCTATGACTCGTGGACTTCAACTCCCAGAATTCCTAAGCTAGCATGATTGGCTCAGAAATTCTGGGAGTTGAAGTCCACGAGTCATAGAAGAGCCAACTTAGCCTACCCCTGGACTAGCCTAAGCCTAAATAGCTGTACAATAAAACAAAATCCCCCTTCTCCACTTGGTAAGCTCCAGATGTGTTGGATATCCAATTCTTACTCTCCTGTAATCACCATGAACTAGGAGCTGCAGTCTGAGCATTGGGAAAGGCTAGATTCAAGGTTTCTTCATTTACACATATTTTGTTTTCTGCTTCAGACAACTTTCAGAGGTACTTTTAGGATTCCTTTGCTCTCACATGGTGACTTTTCTTATCTTGCAATCAAATCCAAGTGAAAGTGGATCCTTAGAAATCTATCCTATTTGGAAATAGAGATTAAACAAGTATGTATTTTTAAAATTTGCACAGGTTCCAGTGATTTATGCATCAAGAAAGACCTCCACCAATTTCTTTGAATTCAACTGTTTCTCATGTCTGATAACCAGTCTCGTACTCCTTAGGGAACCAAGCATCCCTACAGAAACAATAGGGAATCTTTAATGACAGCCACATTTCCATGTACAGAACTTGGAACTTACAACATTTCATTTAGTGACTGTTCAAAGTTACAACAGCATTGAAAAAAGTGACTGATGACCATTTTTCAGAGTTACAACCTTTGAAGCATCCCGTGATCATGTGATCAAAATTCAGATGCTTGGCAACTGGTTCATAACTCATGAATTTTGCTGTGTCCCAAGGTCATGTGATCACCTTTTGCAACCTTCTGACAAGCAAAGTCAATGGGGAAGCAAGATTCACTTAACAAGCAGGTTACTAACTTACCAACTGCAGTGATTCACTTAACAACTCTGGCAAGGGAAGTCTTAAAATGGGTGGGGCAAAACTCACTTAACAAATGTCTCACTCAACAACAGAAATTTTGGGCTCAATTGTGGTCATAAATTCAGGACTACCTATATTTTTATTTCTTCTTTGATTCTGAAGCTTGAGGTTCTATGGCAGCTGATAAGAAGTTGCCAACTTCTGAATGTTAAGCAAAATGCAGCACTTTTGAGTAACAGCAGTAGCACAACAGAAATACAAAATAAAATAAATGTGAGTACCCATTTTGAATTGCAAGATTTAATTCCTCCTCTGCCCATTGAAATTGGTTCATATTCCAAGTCCGAATATCAAACAGGGAGCAGACATGGTTAGTCTGAGAGTAGGCTAACTTTTTGGAGCAAAAACTATAACCTCAATAATTTGAGAGAGTGCAGAGTTTAATGCAACAGCCCTGATGCTGGAAAGCATAACTTTGCTTTTTTTGTGATAAAACACTTGTTGCTTTCTATATTCCTAATGTTATCAACTGGGATAAAGAGTAGCCAAGGCAGATTATGGATGGGAAATCTTCATTTTAATTATTATTTGTTGCTCTAAAATATCTCCAGCTGAACATTTTGGCTGTGGTTTTCAGCAATCCCATGCTCAGATTGGCATCAAGATACTTTCAAAAGTTAAAGGACAGCAGATGTCCCTTGAAATATATAAGAACCATATGAGTAATTCTTGGTACAAGTTTATGAAGAGAAAAGATTGTAAATTAGCTAGTTGGAGAATGATTAAAAATAATTTATTCAATTATTCACAGGTTTCTACTATAAAACATGTTAAACAAAAACATTAGTTTAAAAAGGACAATTATTTATACAAGCCCCAAATGAATGATAGTGGGTATTTGAATGCTAGGAGGTGAGATCTTTATGATTGTTATGCCATACTGGAACCACCTGCCTGAAATGCAGTGGAAAATGGTGATTGTTAAAAACATAATTTATTTTTAAACAAACAACCTCAGCTGAAAAGTGGGTTAATGCATCTATCTTGAGGGAGGCAGGGAATAGCTGTAGATTGCCCACTCCTGTGAGGCACAGTTGGCACCTACTTTGTTCTCTTTCCACTACAGCAAAAATATTTATATTCTCCAAGACCTTTTAATATATAAATATGTTAATATTTTAGCTTTTCCACTTCAATGGAACTTTTATATTAATGTAATTTTAGCCATTCTGTTTTTAATTTTTATATGTTGCATATTTGTTGCACAAAATATAATCTTTTTAAATAACCTTTTAAAAACGTTAATCCAGTGATATAACCATATTACTACCCTCAGAGTTATACAGGTAGTCCTCAACTTACAACCACAATTGAGCCCAAAATTTACGGAGCTAAGTGAGAAATTTGTTAAGTGAGTTTTACAACATTTGTTAAGTGAATCACTGCAGTTGTTAAATTAGTAACCTGGTTGTAAATGAATCTGGTTTCCCTATTGACTTTGCTTGTCAGAAGGTGGCAAAAGGGGATCACATGACCCAGGGACACTGCAACTGTCATAAATGTGAATCAGTTGTCAAGCATCTGTATGTAAATTATGTGACCATGGGGATGCTGCAATGGTCATAAGTCTGAAAACTGGTCATAAGTCACTTTTTTCAATGCCGTTGTAACTTTGAACCGTCACTAAGTGAACTGTTGTAAGTCGAGGACTACCTGTATTCTCCAAATGAAGAGATCCCGCTAAGCAGAAGTTGCTTACTCTGAACTAGGTATTCTGTGAGCTACTATTGAATTACACTTCTTTGAAAAGTGGTTCAACATTGAGAAAAGGTGCCTTAAGGGGGAAAAATTGAATAGATAAAACCAAATCAAAATATTTTTTAAAGAAATAGAAGCCACTATCATTACAGGTAATCTTTGGGTTGCAATAAGCAATTGGTTTTGCTGTGGTTAAAATGATGTGATTGTAAAGCACAATGTCACATGACAATATCGCTTAGCAACCAGGCAGTCCTGGTTGACTTCATAAGATGTCTGGGTCAATAAATGGAAAGTGGGGAGAGTTTCAAATAAGAAATACAGGAGTGCCAGAAGTGGATGGGGAAGGCCCTGGGAGGCCCCACACAGGATGCATGTGAGTTGGGACGGGGGCACTGCAGTGTAGCACAAGTGCAGGGAGGCCAAGGGAAGGAGGGTGCCGGCTGTTGTGAGAGCAGAGAGTCTGAGGGAAAGAGGGTGCAGGTTGGTATGCAGCAGGAAGGTGCGGGGGGGGGGACTTAGCAGAGTGATCTGTAATCTTCCTACTCAATTTCCCTATTGATTCTGCATGTGGGAAGCTGGCAGGGAACGTTGCAAATGGCGATCACATGACTGTAAGATGTTGTAATCGTCCTAAGTACAATATGGCTGCCAAGCACCCAAAGTATAATCACATGAGCATGAGGGTGCTGCGACAGTCAGAACTTCAAGGACCAGTCACATGTGCCACTCATTCAACACCTTCTGCAACTTCGAACGAGTTGTTGAACATACAAAAGAGGCAGAAATGGCATTAGTGTGAAATCATTTTAAACGCTTGTCTGATTACAGTTTGCCTCATGCAAGCCAATTGCCTAGTAAAGCGGCAACTTATTTACTGATTTATTTTTATTTAATTATATTTCTATGCCGCCCAACTCCCTAGGGACTTCCAGAATGTATATTTAGAATTAAACATTGGCAACATTATTCTCCCATTCTGGGTTTATAGTCAGAAACACAGAAATACGTCTTCAACTTATAATCAGCTTGAAGTTACCACTGCCTCTGAAAGGGTGTTTTATAGCCTATAAAACGCTTCCAGCATTATAAAACATGACTCTCCCACAAGTAATCTGATCACTTTTGGGGCACTTGGCAAGTAGCTCACATATACAACCGGTTGTGGCAATCTATGGTTGTGGGAGTGCAATTTTCAAAAATGCCTATTCAGGAGAGTGGATTTGGACTTATGACTGCATGGTTTGCTTAACCACAAGACTGACTTAACGACTGTGTGATTTGCTTAATGATGTGATAAAATATGTTCAAAAAATTAGGCCCGGTCACATGGTGCCTCAACTTACAATCGCAATGCCTTGCGATCAACATTTCAGACTCAATTGTTGTCGTAAGTCAAGGATTACCTGCAGATAGCTAAAAGAAATATAACAACAACAACAACAACAACAACGAGTTGGAAGGGACCTTGAAGGTCTTCTAGTCCAACCCCCTGCTTAGGCAGGAAACCCTACAATACTTCAGACAGATGGTTATCCAACATCTCAAAAACTTCCAGTGTTGGAGCATTCACAACTTCTGGAGGCAAGTTGTTCCACTGATTAATTGTTCTAACTGTCAGGAAATTTCTCCTTAGTTCTAAGTTACTTCTCTCCTTGTTTAGTTTCCACCCATTACTTCTTGTCCTACCCTCAGGTGCTTTGGAGAATAGTTTGACTCCCTCTTCTTTGTGGCAGCCCCTGAGATATTGGAACACTGCTATCATGTCTCCCCTGATCCTTCTTTTCATTAAACTAGACATACCCAGTTCCTGCAACCGTTCTTCATATGTTTTAGCCTCCAGTCCCCTAATCATTTTTGTTGCTCTTCTCTGCACTCTTTCTAGAGTCTCAACATAATAGCAATAGCAATAGCACTTTACTTATATACCGCTTCATAGTGCTTTACAGCCCTCTCTAAGGATATTAAAAACATCCTTTTTACATCGTGGCGACCAAAACTGAATGCAGTATTCCAAGTGTGGCCTTAGCAAGGCATTATAAAGTGGTATTAACACTTCGCGTGATCTTGATTCTATCCCTCTGTTAATGCAGCCTAGAACTGTGTTGGCTTTTTTGGCAGCCGCTGCACACTGCTGGCTCATATTTAAATGGTTGTCCACTAGGACTCCAAGATCCCTCTCATATAAAACCAACTTATTCTTGAAATGAGCTAACCTCAATCTGATCTCCTCACAGATGTTTATGGGAGGTTGAAGGAGGACAACTGATGAAACAAGCAGAATGCAAGTATGAAAGGCCACAGTCTGCATCATGAAATAAAGGTAGTCCTCGACTTACAATGTTTTATTTAGTTACAATGGCACTGAAAAAAGTGACTTATGAGCTGTTTTCACACTTGACTATTGCAGCATCCTATGGTCACATGATCAAAATTCGGGCTCTTGGCAAGTGGCATATATTTATGAGAGTTGCAGTGTCCAGGATTCTTGCAATCACCATTGTTCACCTATCCAGCTGGTTCTTCCAACAAGCAAAGTCAATGGGGGAAGCCAGATTCACTTAACAATTGCATGGTTCACTTAACAACTGCAGTGATTCGCTTAACAACTATGGCAAAAAGGTCGTAAAATGGGGCAACACTCAAATTCACAATTGTTCTACTTAGCAATGAAAATTTTGGGCTCAATTGTGGTTGTAAATTGAGTGATAATCTGTATCACTATTTCATCATTGTTGTTCTACTAGACGCCTAAGTTCTGCCAGCCACAAAATCTTTTCCTGTCTTTTATTACAGAACGTAGGGCTTAGTAGGCAGACGTTTTTCAGCTTCCTTCTATTACACCACATAGTTACCAATCATTTTAATCAAAATCAATGAAATACAACACATTGACATTTAGCTCTGATCTAGAATAACATAATCCATTATGGGTGTAACACAGACAGTTTATCAGCTAAAAAGTCTTAAAATGTTCACAGAGCTACAATTTCAGCCATCCTCGTTGATCAGATATACCGAGTTTTTTTGCACTTGTTCCTTTAAATACCTTATTTTCTGTTCTCTCTCTCTCAAGGGTATTCCAAGACAATACTAGCTCTAGGGCCTAGCAAAATCTAATTTATTTTAGGTTTTGTGTCTCTTAATTTTAATCCTATGGCCTTTTTAAAAAAAGGCTGTGGTTTCCTATCTCCATTCAGGAAAGCAAGCACACTTAAAAGCTGTCATATTAAGCATGTAGGTAATAAAGTAGGCTTATGTTCCTTTTATAATGAAACAGCTCAATTTGTCTTGAATTATGATGACGACTATTTATCTACTTTTAAGGAATAAAAAGCAGAGGACAATTTATTAAAGCAGAAGCATAACTCCTGAACACTGGAAGGTCACAGCCCGTGAGTTGAGCTGCTAGGAAAAACATCTCCGATGCTCCAGAGCTGCCATTTTTCTTCCTTGACAGAGACTCCATCTGCCACAGAGCCATTTAACAGCCTCAGAGTCGGAATATCAATGATTTTCCAGCATTCTGCAAGTCTGCTTTCACCTTGACATCACCTCTGTAATACATCTAAAACAGATGATACGTGCATATCTCTTTTCCAGATTATACCCCAGCTTCACGTGGCTGAGAGGAATTTGGTTCTGAGGAGCTATTTTACATTCATGCCCCACTGGAAAAAATGGGAGTTTTAAAAGCTCCAGTGCTTCCTACTTTTCTATTCTGCCTATGCGCCTGAAATGAAGTTCCTTTCTCCTCCTGGGGAGGGAAAGCATTGTAGCCCAGCCATTTTTACACAATAATTCTTCATGAGGGCATTCAATCAACTGCATCTATTGAGTTGAATGTTTCAGAAATAGTAGAGCTAACCCTGACACTGTAGCCCACTATCGGAAATGCTTTACAGGTAATCCTTGACTGATGAACATAATTGAGCCCAAAATGTCCATTGCTAAGTGAGAAAGTTGTTAAGTGAGTCTTGCCCCATCTTACGACTTTTCTTGCCACAATTGCCAAGTAACTCACTGCATTTGTTAAATTAGTAACATGGTTGTTAAATGAATCTGGTTTCCCCATTGACTCTTCTTGACAGTAGATCGCAAAAGGTGGTCACATGACCCTGGAATATTACAACCGTCATAAATGCATGCCAGTTGCCAAGTGTCTAAATTTTGATCATGTGACCATGGGGATGCTGCAATGGTCATAAGTGTGAAAACTGGTCCGAGTCACTTTTTTCAGTGCCACTGTAACTTTGAATGGTCACTAAGCAAATTGTTATAAGTCGAGGACTACCTGTACTTGTCTCAATTACAGCTTTTCACAGTTAAGTAAAATGTAAAACTGGATAAAACAAGCACATTGTCTTCGGCAACATAGCCCTTGTACTTAAAAGAAATTTACCAAGGATTTCTATCAGATCCGACCTGAAAACATACAGGGCTGGCTCTACCATTAGGCCAAATGAAACATCTGCTTCACATAACAGAGTCTGATCATCATGACAGTCAGTAACTCTGCTTTGAACGCAAAGAAAACTTGGACGGCCTTCGTTAACACCAATTTCGACTTGGGCATGAGCGAGGTAGGTTGGAATGAAGTGGGTACATTTGCTATTTGGCCAGGGCAGAAAAATGTTTTGCAGTAGCTTTGGAGATTGGCCAAAAGAGACTCTGCTGGAACTAAGGCAATGTTAATAATGCTTGAACTCCGCTAGTCTCATAAAAATCTCCATACACCATACATTGTTCAGGAAGAATGCGCTTGAAAAAGAATGTTTTTTCTGAAACTGAAATGCAAAAAGGAATTGTTATGTAAAAAAAAAAAGAGAGAGAGAGAGAGAGAGAGAGAGAGAGAGAGAGAGAGAGAGAAAGAGAGAAAGAGAGAAAGAGAGAGAGAGAGATTACACTGGAGAAACAGATGTCTAAAGAGCACGCCTTAGAGAAATGGATTAACAAAGTACAACCTCTGCGAAATTTATGTGGTAAAGTATCTCGAGGACTTTATATTAGCAGCTATGCATATTAGGAGAAATTCATATAAAAGCCCTGGCATGTAGGACAGTTGGATAGGAAAAAAAGATGCCTGGTGTATTTTTTTACCCTGAAAAAGAAATCATCTGGAATATTGTCCCACTAATGAGACAGTAAAATTTGCCAGTTTTACACCGGTCCATATATTGCTATTTATTGCTGACATGTTGTGGTCTGTAACGAGGTGACAAGATGATGACAGGCTCTTTCAAAAGTGAGCAGAGGCATCTCTTTTTGCAATATACACATATTTGTTGATGCCACAGATTATCCTCCAGATCTGGATGCACTTTACATCTCATAATTAGGCCACCCAGGCTACCTAAACTGAAGCTTTGAGCAGCATCAGTTCTCTGTGTAAGCTTCTCCCAGGAATACACTCCCAGGTGGCTTTTTTTTAAAGTACCTTAAATGTTCCAAGATTTTAAAAGTAATGCTACATATGGAACCTATTTGGAGTGTGCTATGTGGTGTTTCCATTTTCTATCCATAGTTCTTCAGATCTCAATAGTAACCAATAAAGCAGTGTTGCCACCCCAACAACTGTGATTCTAAGAAGATAAAGAAATTACAGATATAATTCTCAGGCAGATAAATGGAGGAGTGAAGAGTCCAACATTCTGATGTCAAGTTAAGATTTTCATTTTTGACAGTCACGAGTAGCATTCTGCAACAAGTTTCCATCATAAATAGCACTTGGCAACAATACTTTTCTGTTTGCACTTTAGACTTTTATTATTGATGAATTGCATTTAAATCCACAGTTCTGACTGATGACCTGAAATTGTGAAATTCCAGAAAATTCGTCATATATGGTTTGTCAGAATCAGACAAGATAGCAAAACTGCGGGGGAGATTCATACATGCTGATGTGTCAAAAATGAGGTATCCCAATAAAGAACCGTGAGATGGCACAGTATAATTTCACTGTAGCAATAACACTAACAACAGAAGTGATCCTTTAATAACAATCAAAATGTATTATTTGTCTGCATTGATTCTTTGAATTGATAATAACACCCTGAAAATATTGTCTAATGCCAAAAGTAGACTTCACTGGCTGCTGAAATGTACAAACATTGTTACAGAATTTTTTCCTGAAATCTCTTCCTGAACTCTCTCTCTCTATCCCACAAAACCTTCTGCAGTGGGTCCCCAACTATCAAAATAAATCTAAGGATGGATGGGGAAAGGGCTACAGGAGAGGGAGATTACTATATCCCCTTCCCATTCTGCTGACAGGAACTGACTAACATGGCATATATTTTGACAGTATCAAGAATAACCTAGAGATCCAAAAATATAAAGAAAAATAGTGATGAATTATTTATTTTGTCTCCTTTAGTGAGTAGGTGGCTAGGACTTGTGTTACTTCAATTTCTGTTAAGTTTGCAACGGAAAAGTTATACTAGCTTTTTGTAACAAAACCAACAGTTTTACTTCATGCATCTGAAAATGAAGATCAAACCACCCTCAAGTCAGCCTTTACTCAGACGGCTGCAACTATGCAGGTTTTTAGCAGAACTGGTTTGCTACTACTACCTTTTCAAATGTTTTCAGCAGCCCAGTAGAGATCCACAAAAATGTAATAATGCATTTACTGGTCTTGGAGATGGTGTGAACATTTTTGTGATTTTAATTGTACAGTTGTACAGCCTTTGTGCCATGTCTTCATAAAACGGACATCCACCAATTCAATAATGTATCAAATCATTTCCTTCAACAGTTGAAGACTGAAGGTCTGGGGTTTTTTTTAAGCAATACAATAAATTTGACATTTCTGTACACTTAATATGTATTTATACACTCTCAAGCATGATTTTCCCAGGTAAGTCACTGTTGTGTAATTAAAACTGGGGTGTTGGAGCTATAGTCCATGATGCCCACCATACAAATGAAAGATGACCCACATTTTTGTCCTTGTTGTTTGGTAAAACATTTTGTAATCATGGATGGCCATATAAAGAGTCTTATTTCCAAATAAGCAGGAAACATCCTATTCTTAGAATTAAGATGGTGGTGTCATTTGAATATAATTTGAATTATGAAATTTACAAATGCTCAGGTCATCGATATTATTGACATTTCCCCTCTTAGTTTTTGTATTTTGACCTTACCTATTAGCAGGGGTGGGTTCTAACTTACCTCGCTGCCGGTTCGCTTCCTCCCACGCCACGTGACCGGGTTGCGTAGCTGCGCATGCACAGTGACAAAAAAAAGCCAAAACCAAGATGCATGCGCAGTGCTGGAAACTCAGCTTCTGCGCATGCGCAGATGAAAAAAAAACGGAAAATTTTTTTGGGGAAAAAAAAACAAATTCAAAAAAATTTTCAGAAAAAAAGATGGCGGCGCCCACAGACCGGCACTGACCGAACCGGTTCCGTGACATCATTGTGATGTCACCAGTGGTTTGCTACCGGTTCGGGCAAACCGGTCCAAACTGGGAGGAACCCACCTCTGCCTATTAGGTAAAAGACGGAAGCAAGAACTCCCTGGGTTCTGGGACTACAATTATCTAGCTGAAGATCTCCAATGTTTTGGCCAATGGCCACAACTGCACTTGTGAATCCATATTCTATATCCTGGCTGTGGTCTGCCAGGAGTATTGAGTCATACCTAAGGATAGGGTTCCCAGTAGGCAGCAAAAGAGATATCCAGAAACACCATATCAGGGAATCCAGACCAAACTGTAGGCTGACATTTAATTCAGTTTGATTTATTCTGAGTAGATAAATATACATTGCTAAGGCATATTACCTTTGTAAATGCAAAATCTCAATTTTATGTTTGTTGGGTTAATGTAAATGGAGAGACAGAGTCTATTATCTGCTCAAGTCTGTTTAAGATTTAAATTATGTCTCTCTTTGGGAATAATTTTCAATGTGTAGTTTATGTATCTTTATTTGCACTCAGGAAACCAGAATTTATTTCTTTAAGAACCAAAATGCTGCTTATATGATTAAAAAAAAAGCAAAAAAAAAAGCAATTGCTGTTCCAGCAAATTAACATTTAAAGCCATCTGCCTTATATTTATAGCCTTATTTAACATATTTATCCCTTAAACAAGTTACAGAAACTTTGTTGTAAACAACAATTCCTTTGGATGCTTTTGGCACCTCCTAAACATTAGCGACTAACAGGAATTCTCAAGGTTTATTCAAACATACTACTGCTATTTGACTAATAAAACCAGCTGCTCTGAGTAATAAAATGATAGCACAGAAAATTCAGTTTACATCCGAATCCTTCCAATTGCCATCTGTACAGTAAAGCTTAATAAACTGCTTATTTCCCCTAACAGATGCTAATCATCAGCTGATAATGCACAATCAAAATCTGTTCTTTAATGCTTTTAGGCAATGGGCACTAGCAATTCCACCCAAACAAACTTAAAAATATTCTATTTAGTTCAAGGAGCCTCATTCCTATGTTTCCGTAAATTGGAAAGCTGCCTCCTGCTAACTATTAATACAAGTATCTACCATAGGAATAAAAACATCTGTGGAGATAGAATTTATAAATGTTAAACATCTCTTAATATTTTTGGAAAAGTTTGTCTACTGATCAAAACATAGATTATTTCATTAAAAGAAGTGCCCGCTGTTGCAATATATATTTATATTAAACATATAAAGAGAGTGAAATGTATATTTCCGAGTTTAATGATTTTGCTTGTTTTTATTCGTAGGTATTAAACAGATATAATTCCTTCCATTTTTTAACATCCAGATATGGAAATATTTGGTGGTTAGGGCAAAACTCAAACATGAGATAAATGTAAATACTATGTCTGGGAAAAACTCAGCTTTGCAGAAATTCAAAAATTACAAAAGCGATTCTGAGAAGTGAAAGTGGGGAATCCAAAGCTAATTGAATTATGAGAAAGTGTGCTCAATGGTCATGGAACGCTTGTTGATATTATCGCAGGAAGAAGAAATTGAAAAAACGTGGAACAGAAAATGGTACAGATTATGGTTCAAAAGAGCAGGGCTAGCTGAAAGCTTGTCAAGAGAATGCATGCTACAATATTTGCATGTGTTTCAATAACAATGAATCCTCAAGAAAAATTATTTCATGTACAGGTTATCAGAAAAAGACTGATTTATTTATCCAGTAGTGTTTTGTAGTGGGCAACCTAGTATCTGACAGATGTTTGAGTTTTTGACTTTTATCATCCCTATCTCTTGATCATATTGTCTGATGTTATGTGAAATCTGATAGGTACCAGGTTGCCTGTCCCACAACTGAATTTATGTTTCCTCTCCACTTTCAGTTGGAAAATGGGTCTTTGTATGAAAGATTCTTGCTGAAATAAAATTTGCTTCTAAATTTGGAATTTGTGTAAAGTGACCAGATTTTTTTTTTAAAGCGGGACATTGGCGGGGGGCGGGGCCGCCTGGACGCCGTCATTTGAGTTTTGCCCTCTGCGCATGCGCAGAAGGCAAAAGATGCTAATGTCGGCGTCCAGGTGGGTGAGGGGGAGGCAGGAGGCTTTTCCTCGCCTCCCGCCTCCCCTTCGCTTCGGGAGCCGGCAGTAGCTTGGGCTGGCTGGCTGGCAAGCGACGCAAGATCGCTCCCAAGAAGCGGCTCCTCCCCCCCCCCCCGCAAAGAGCAGAGACAGGCTGGCCTGGCTCCGGCTCCTTTCCTCCCCAGGAATCCTTTCCCGGGTCTGCCACACGGGGGGAAGGAGCGGAGGCGTGGGGCACCCACCGGACGCCGCCCCGGAGAGAAGACCCGGCCCAGACACAGCAGAGACGAGCCCCGGCCCCGGCCATGGCATTGGTAAAGGCTGCGATGAAGGGGTGGTGGTGCACAAAGCTGCAGCCTCTGCTGCGTCTGGCCTGGAGGAAAAGCTGGCTGACAGCGCGGGAAAAATCCTTCCTGGCCCTTGCCAGCCGGGCCTGGTCTTCTCTCCAGGGCGGCGTCCGGCGGGTGCCCCACGCCTCCGCTCCTTCCCCCCGTGTGGCAGACCCGGGAAAGGATTCCTGGGGAGGAAAGGAGCCGGAGCCAGGCCAGCCTGTCTCTGCTCTCTGCCAGGGGGGAGGGCCCGAGATTCAAAGAGTGAATGACATGTGGGAGGCGGGGAGGAAGCTGGGCGGGGCCTGGCTCGGCTGCTGAAAGAGTCCCTGGACGTTGCTGGGAATCACCCTGGGGAGAGGAAGAGAGAAAAAAAAGGTGCGGGCGGGAATGTGGATGAGGCGCTTCCTTTCCTTTCGCTCGGAAGCGGCACTGATGTGAAGAAACATCCCGGCTCTGTTTTTTTTTTACACCGGCCGCAGATTTCTGTGTGGGAGACATCCGGTCAGAAGGCGTCGTTTCAAAAAAGCGGGACTTTTTTGAAACGATGCGGGACGCAGGACAATTGGTTTAAAATCGGGTCTGTCCCGCCAAAAGCGGGACGTCTGGTCACCTTAAATTTGTGCCATGAATTAACATTAAAAAAGCAGTTTCATTTTCCATTTTTCATTCAAGTTAATCTGTATTCCTCAATCATAGAACACAGGTTTTACTTAATCTTTACTGCTGATTTATCAGCAAATGAGTCTCCGAATTACAAACACCAAATAACTCATATTCATTTGCAGCACTTCAAACTTAATATTTGTCTCTTTATAATCTACATGTATGTTTTGCAAAACTGCTTTCTTTTAAAAAATAATCTTGAGATGTGTAATTACTTCTTGGCTTCCATTTTAAACAGTTTTTCTTATTGCAAGCATTCAAAGCACTGCTTAGAGATCTTATTCTTTTAGATTTCTCAGTTATAATTATTGTTATTATATGGAAGGAAAGGTTTAATTAAATCTGCAGGTGCTACGAACATATAAAGTAGTGAATTTTCAGTTTTCTTTTTGAACTGTCGGTAGAAAAGAAATGATCTTGTTTCCATAATATTTTGGGATATTAAAATAACATTTATGGTTTCATGCTGGGTCTGAGAATTCACTATACCCAGAATAACAAAAATCATTACACTTAGGTGAGGGAATAAAAGTCTTATTTTAGAATCCTTGTTTTCTCTCTTTCCCTACATACACACAAATACACAAACACAAACACACACACACACACACACACACACACACACACACACACACACACACACACACAAAGAGTCTTCTATCATTAAGACTGACTTAAATTAATGAAAACTATAGCAAAAAAGGGTTTTTTTTAGCAACCATACACTCAGTTTCAAAGCATCAAAGAGAACTAGATTTAACGGAGAGAAAGATTTGTATTTTCCCCCCTGTAATATAGGTTGTCCTTATTTAATAACAAATTCATGTAGCAACCATTCACAGTTACGACAAAAATGAAAAAAATCAGTCTTGCAATCAGTCTTGTCACTTATTATCTTTGGAGGTCTATGAAGCAAAAGAAAGTTAAAATAAGATCATTGGCACAGTTGTGATTTCCCTTAGTACCTAGAATCAATTTGGTCTAGTAGTTAAGGACCAGGCTAGAAATCAAAAGATTGTGAGTTCTAATCCTGCCTTAGTCATGAAAACTGGCTGGGTGACTCTGAGCCAGTCACTCTCTCTCAACCCAATTCACCTCACAGAGTTTTTGTTGTGGGGAAAATAGGAGGAAGAAAGAATAATAGATATGTTCATTGCCTTGAGTTATTTATACATATAATAAAGGCAGGATTTAAAAAAAATCTAATCTAATTTTTTAAAAATCTAATCTAATATTCATGTAACAACTGAGTTGCCAGTGCCAACTGTGGTTGCTAAATGAGGATTTCCTGCATATACTTTTAAAATAAAGAAGTCTTACTTCTGTAGGTCAAGAATTTGCACAATACATAATGATGAGGATATCTACCAGATAATTTATTGACAGAAGAAACAATAAACACTATATATCATATCAATTTACCATTATTTCAAAGAAACAGATTTTCAGCTCTTATCGTACGATAACCAGATCAGTGAGGGTAAACAGACAGCGGCGCAGCGCAGAAGGCAAATCAGCTTCCTGTGCCCTCTGAACTGCTAACAGAAGAAAAGAGGTTAATGTGGATAAGAAAGGATTTTTTCATACAGGATCTAGTAATTAATATATTGATTGAAATCCCTATCCAGGCAACCTTCCCACCACATGATTAAGTTCACTTGACAGTAACAAGGAACAAGTCTGTTGGCTCCACTCTTTTCCATGTCTCTTCATCAAGTGGTCCCAGATACCGTAATTATGATTATTTCATGGAAATATTCAGCATATCTCACTGGTCCTCTTGTGCAGTCCAATTTAGTGCTGTCTCACACTATGGCCAGTCTGCGCTGATGTAGGGCCAAAGCAGAGGGTAAATTAGAGGCCAGTGCCAATACACGTTTATACAATCTTCTTTGTAGGGGAACAAAATGCTTCTGATTTAATTCCTAAAAGCTGCTTTGGAGTAAGCATGGAGCAAGCGTAGCATCTGTCTGCAACTCTTTACGGCAGCTGTGTCTTTTCCTGAGATAATGGGGCATTTTCACAATCCCAGGAAAAGACACATTTGCTTGCGAGAGTCACAAACAATTGTTATGCTCAGCTACCTGTGTGCTCCAAAGCACCTTTTCTTTATTTTCAAGTGCCTGCACAACCATATGTTGATCTTCTTCCCTGATGAATAATTCATATCAAAATACAGGCACAGATCTGAAAGGAATTCAATGTGTGTCAACCCCACACTAGACAACTGCGGTAGCCAATTCCTAATATTAATCATGACCGTGCTTTTCAGGCCTGTCCAATTTGTGATCCACCAAACCAAATGCACTCGACCAATCACCACACATCACTAACTGCCAAACTAATATGGTTATGAATAGCCTGAAAAACCATTTTATCAGTGGTGGAATTCAATTTTTTTTTACTACCAGTTCTGTGGCTTGGTGGGTAGGGTGGGCGTGGCTTGGTGGGCATGGCAGGGAAAGGATACTGCAAAATCTCGATTCCCACCCCACTCCAGGGGAAGGATACTACAAAATCCCCATTCCCTCCCCACTCCTGGGGGAAGGATATTGCAAAATCTCCATTCCCACCCCACTCTGGGGCCGGCCAGAGGTGGTATTTGCCAGTTCTCCGAACTACTCAAAATTTCCGCTACCGGTTCTCCAGAACCTGTCAGAAGCTGCTGAATTTCACCTCTGCATTATATATCCCTGTTAGATTACATTATTTGTTACATTTATATTCTGCCTTTCTTTCGGAAGGTTAACTTGTTATCTCACATCTTGACTATTGCAACTCACTCTACATGGGGCTACCCTTGAAGAACGTTCGGAGACTGCAGCTAGTGCAGAATGCGGTGGCGCGTGTGGTGATGGGTGTCCCTAGATACACCCATGTGACACCCATCCTTAGTGAACTGCACTGGCTGCCTATAGGTCTCCGAGCGCAATTCAAGGTGTTGGTGATTACCTTTAAAGCCCTACATGGCTTAGGACCAGTTTACCTCCGAGACCGCCTTCTCCAACATACCTCCCTAAGACCGATTAGAGCCCACAGAGTTGGTCTGCTGGTGGTCCCGTCAGCCAAACAATGTCGGCTGGCGGGCCCATGAACAAGGGCCTTCTCTGTGGCAGCACCAGCTCTCTGGAATACACTACCCCCCGAGATCCGCATTATTCCCACCCTGCCAGCCTTCAGAAAAGCAGTAAAAACATGGCTTTGTCGACAGGCCTGGGGCCAATGATTTTAATACAACACCGATCACTCTTGGCCCCATGAATGATTTATTGTATGGGTTTTTAAATTGTGGTTTTTAATGTTTTTAAATGTTTTAATATCTATTGTTTTAATGCTTTTTATATTTGTTGTTGCATATGAATTTTTACTGTTGTGAGCCGCCCAGAGTCTCTGTGGAGTGGGCGGCATACAAATGCAACTAATAAATAAATAAATAAATAAATAAATAAATAAATAAATAAATAACTGCCATGTCCAGGAATCTGCACAAGAACTTTCCGAAGACACTCAGTGAATTCCCTGATGGAATGGGCTCTGAACAAGACTCTCTTTATTCCCAGTCCAACATTTTAACTACCATATCACACTAGCTCTCCATCCAACTTGGTGGGTTGTACAGGCATACCGGAGAATGCAGCTTTGTAGCCTCTCCGTCCCTTGATTCGTCTGATCTGTTGCTGCAATAAAGAAGTTAGCAATTCTTAAGAGACAGTCCGGATTTATTTTCAAAAGAAAAAAGGAGCTATATTTGATCATCTCTCAAGGAATATCTGATCAAAATTATTCAACAAGTAAGAGATAAAGGGTTGGATCCAGAACTGTTAGGAGCAGAATTCTGCTCTAGGGATGTTTTTACCAGTACAGGTTTTACCTCAACTTACAAATTGAGCCCCAAATTTCTGGTGCTAAGCGAGACATTTGTTAAGTGAATTTTGCCCCATTTTACGACCTTTCCTGTTAAGTGAATCACTGCAGTTGTTAAGTAAGTAACATGGTTGTTCAGTGAATCTGGCTTTCCCATTAACTTTGTTTGTCAGAAGGTTGCAAAAGGTGATCACATGACCCTGGGATACTGCAATTGTCATAAATATGAATCCGTTGCCAAACGTCTGAATTTTGATCACATGACCATGGGGATGCTGCAACGGTCGTAAGTGTGAAAAACAGTCGTAAGTCACTTTTTTCAGTAATGTTTTCACTTTGAACGGTCACTAACAAACTGTTGTAAGTCGAGGATTACCTGTATTGGAATGGGGAAGTGTAACTTGTTCAGACTGAAGGCTGCATTTTGCCTTCAAAAAGAACCAAACATAAGCTTCAGTTAATGAAAATTTAATTAAAATTAAATCAAATATAGTTAATATGATCACTCTCCGTGTAATTAACAAATCTCTCCTTATAGCATATTAAAAATTAAAAGTTAGAGGCAACTTTTTGATCAGTTCTGGGGTCACACTCAAACCTTGAGGTGCACTGAGGAAGGGGGAAATGATGATGATTTATTAAACTTGAATGCCACCCGATTCTCATCAACCCTGGGCAGCTCACAACAAACAAACAAAATTACAATAAAATCAATAAAACATGAAAAATAAAGATAAAATATATGAAGAAGTGAAGGTTCGCACTCTCCCTTGTCAAAACCCTGGGTGAAGAGTCAGGTTTTCCCAGCTCTTCTAAGCAATGGCAAAGTGGGGGTACTTGGATCTGGGCGGGGGAATCTCTTTTCATGGGACAGACACTGCTACAGAGAAGATGCGTTTCTGGGGTTCCGATAGATGACATTATTTAATCAGAGAAAGATAGAGTGCATCGATCCTGCAGGATCAAATCAGCCAGGCAGATGTTATGGAAGATAGGCATACGGCCTTATGCCATTTAGGACTTTATAGGTAGCAACTGTTGTGGCCCGCCAGCAACCCGTGCAGCTGATAGTGGATCCCGCCCGAGAAGAGGCCGATGTGGTGATGCGCCAGTGGCCTGTGCAGCTGGCACCCGAGTCGGACAGTGAAGAGGCTGGAGAGGACTCGGTGCCAGGGGCAGAGATTCAGCCAGGGCCTTCAGAACCTCCAGAAGCTCCCATCAGTGACAAGGAAGAAGAGGAGGAACCTATTCTCAATGCACGGGCATGCAGAGCTGCCAAAAGGCAGGAATGGTTCCTCAGGAGGAAGTCTCCTCGGGAGTAAGGCTTGGGGTTAATTGGCCACTCCCCTAGCCTATTTAAGGGATGACAACGAAAGCAAAACCTTTGCAGGAAACAACGTTCGTTCGTGTGACTTGAAAACGTCTGCTCAGCTCTTATTATCTGTTTTGGCATTCTTCCTGCGGACTGCTTCTAGGCATTTTGCTAACCCTTGTAAGCTTCTTGATATATCCAGGACTATTTGCTTAGACTTAATTTATGAGTTCATGGACTTATGCTAGCTGTTAATGCAGTTTAACAGCTGGTTTTTCAAGAAAAGACTGCTTTAACTTGTGTTTGTGTTTGTCAACTACTAAGCAAGCTTATTAGTAGTCGTTAATTGAGTAAACAAATCTTTGGATCAAGTTAGTGTGTGCTGCGTTCTTGGTGGTCCGTAGCTGGGGCAGAACAGCAACCAGCATCTTGGAAGCATACTGACAGCCAGTGTTGCTCGCACATCGGAACTACTGCATGAACATACAGAGGCATGCTCATTACTATTCACACCACCGAATGTTTGCACATTTCTCCTTCTACACGCAACCATCTTTAACCCAAACATTTGCTTTGGCAGGTTAAGACCTCTCTTGATAAGTTGGAATGGTTACACAACACTTTCAGAGAGAATTGGCAAAGATTACTTGAATTCCCTGCCTCCGTATCACCTCCACCTAAGCACAGCAGAAAATGAACATGCATATCGTGAAGTCACAATGAACATTTTCTCATTTGTCTCTCTTATGCCTCCTGCCATCCCTCCAAAGAGATCCAAGTCTTTTTGGAACTCTTCCTGATATTAAGGCTACCAGATCTGGGTTGCAACTATGTGAGGGTAAGCAAAGAGATACAGAAAAATCTAATTCTGGGTTAATGCAGCCCAGACCTGCTATCAATCGCGGAAAGACATGCGCGGAAAGACAATTAACTAATTGTGTCTAGTTAAAACCTGTTCAAGTTCAAGCAAATTTCACAATATCTAGCCTCTCAGAAAAATACTACAGGATATTTTCTGTTTGTGATAAGGTATAAATCCCTTCTTATATTTTACTGGTCAGTTGGCTGGTTTCTGCCTTCTGGTTGCTTCAAATGCATATGAGAAGCAGGAAGGTATTTTGGTTTTTTTCACAGGAACCTGCTAGGGTATGTATTTATTACAAACTTGTTCCTTTGGCCACTAAATCACTTGTATCCCCCTATTTTATAGATTTAACCTTGTCTTACAAATCTGGGCATTCTCTGATTCTATCCTTTCCTCCATTCTAAAAATATATATATTTAAGATGCCTTTAAATAGTTTCATACTCAGCTGTGGGCCCTGACTGTCTGATAAGCAGAAAGCATCCCCAACTTGGGAACCATTTAAAACTAACCTTTAAAAGGATTCCTTTTAGTCAGCATTTCTAAAACAATTGTTTTAGCATTCCCCCTCACCCACTACCGGATCTGATTTTAACTTTACTGATTGTAAAGCACCCGTGGGACACAGGCATGAAGGTCGCTACTGAAATACAAGATTGCAGACTATTGTAAAATATTCAGCTTGCCCTAAAGAAGGAAAGATAAGAGTTCTCCTGCCTGGGATTCCCTGACACAGTTAAAATACAGCAGCATCAAACAAAGGCTCACCTTTATCTTTGACTACCAAAGGCAGAAAACAAATTAATTTTCAATTAGAACAGCTATAAATTCCATTCAAACTGTACTGGTAGTCATCGACCACTTTTAACAATCCAAAGTGATGAAAAGTCTCAGATCTCTCCAAAACAGCCAGCTAAGCATCCAAGACTCAGACACCCATAAATAGACAGGCTCTCTATTTTAAAACTGTTCTGTTTTCCCAGTGAGCCATCAGCTTCAACTTGAACCGCTAAATCACAAAGAGATTCGGCTCAGACACTTCTCAAAAACAACTGGCCTCTTGAACAAGTCATTTTTGAAACCAGGAGAGATATGCAGATAATTTGCTACATTACATGGGAGTCTGTACTCATAGGATTAGAAATAGTCTTCAAATAGTCCTAATTATTCTTCTTTAAGATTACCTAGAGTGCAGATATCGGCAGGTGGTCAGGCTCAGATAGAACGGTTGTCTAAATTGGGCAATATCTGGTCATTTCACAATAGCCTTTCAAAATCGTAAATATTAGAGTAATTTGGATAGTGAGGTGAACCATGCCTAAATTTGATAAATAAAAAATAATGTTATGCCAATTTGTTTTTTAAAAGCTACCAGTATGTTATTTCAGCAAAGATGAAAAACCCAGCCAGTCATTCCTGTTGATAAAATAGAAGTTCTCAAATTTTGCAACATTGCAAATCATTACTATTTCAATTCGGATTGAGTTTGCTGATCATCTTGATAATACACGAATTTGATCTAAATAACAATGTAACTATTGTTAGATTGAAACCTCTGATAAATACATTGGTTTGGTTAGGCTAGACAGGTGGGGGGGAGAATCCATGTAAAGCCATGATGGCAAACCTATGGCATGCGTGCCACAGGTGGCACATGGAGCCATATCCACCGGCACGCAAGCCGTTGCCCTAGCTCAGCTTCAGCGCGCATGTGCGCACCGGCCAGCTGATTTTTGGCTCGCGCGGAGGCTCTAGGAGGACATTTTGGGAGAAGCAGCATATGGGGGGGTCATGCGCGCATGCGCAGGGGGCAGGGCACGTGGGGGGCATTGAATTATGGGTGTGGGCACACACGTACAATAGCGCACATGCGCGCTTTTGGCACCCAAGGAGAAAAAAGATTCACCATCACTGATATAAAGAATTCCTTTTAAACTGGACCACATTTCTTAATAATAAAAAATTACAAAATATAATCATGGTTGCTTTACTCAGAGGACAGAAGAGAGAAGATGCTGTAGCTTCACATCCTTCTTAAGAATGGAGGGTAAAAGTATGAAATCTTAGAATTTTCTTCCTTATTTCTTCCCTCTATTTTTAGCATTGCTGATATTTATTTATTTATTTATTTATTTATTTGTTTATTTATTTATTTATTTATTTATTTATTTATTTATTTATTTATTTATTTATTTATTTATTTATTTATTTATTTATTTATTTATTTATTTATTTATTTATTTGGTCGCTTTTATATGCCGCCCAACTCCCGTGGGACTCAGTTCGGTCCCGTGGGATATCCAATTAAGTCATTAAAATATTTTAAAGCCTATACCAGTGATGGCGAACCTTTTTCTGGTTGCATGTCAAAAGTGTGACATCCTGGGGCTTCTCTGTCTCCCTGCCCGAGCGGGCTTCTGCTGCATCTCCAAGCCTCTGGTGGGGAGGGAGGGAGAAGCCCCAGCCCACTGTTCCTGCCCCCCCCCTCGTGCTTGGCGGTGGCTGTTCTCACACTGCCGTTTCCACGGCGGGTGCAGGAACAGCGGGTTGGGGTTTCTCCCTCCCTCCCTGCCAGAGGCTTCTCCTGCTGGCTTTGAGGGGCGAGAGGGCACGTTGGAACCCATCAGGAAAAGGAGCAGAGCTGCCAGCCATATTGGGGTTTCCCTGTCTCCCTGCCCAAGCGGGCTTCTCCTGCATCCCCAAGCCTCTGGTGGGGAGGGAGGGAAAAGCCCCAGCCCGCTGTTCCTGCAGCCCCTGTGGAAACGGCAGTGTGAGAACAGCCACCGCCAAGCACGAGGGGGTGGGGGGCAGGAACAGCAGACTGGGGCTTCTCCCTCCCTCCCTGCCAGAGGCGTGGGGACGCAGTAAAAGTCTGCTCGGGCAGGGAGCCAGGGAAGCCCCGGCCTGCCCGGCCTTGCCGCCACCCCCTTGCCCCAGCGTCGGCGCTTCCCTGACAGTGGCAGGAGCAGCCGGCGGGGCAGAGAGGGCAGTGGCAGGCTGCGGAAGCAGGCCCTTCGCGCTGGCTAAGAAGCAGCGGCAGCTCCTCATCCTTCTGCTAGCATTGCGCTCCGGGCAGCGTCCAGCCAGCCATGCCTGGCCTCTCCCTGCAGCAGCCCATGTGGATCCCGGCCAGCGCAGCTTCAGGGCCTTTCCTCGTGGTGGCAATGACAAGGCAGATGGGCGCAGGGGAACGACTGGCAGCAGCACTCCTGGCTGGCAAGTGGGTGGATGTCACGGGGCACACATGCACACCAGCCAGCTAGTCTTCTGGTTACTGGCACGCATGCGTGCACGACAATCAGCTGGCCAGCTGATCTTTCGGTTTCTGGCACTGCCGCACGTGTGAAGGCCAGTTGATCGTTGTGCGTGCATGCACACCAGTAACCAGAAGACTAGCTGGCTGGTGCGCATGCATGCACCAGAAACCCAAAGAGGAATGGGCGATGCCGCGCGTGCCAGGCGACATGGCTCCACATGCCACTTTGGGCACGTGTGCCATAGGTTCGCCATCACGGGCCTATACTAATAAAGGCCATCAACTGCAATCTTAAACTCATTGTTCATAAGTCTAATTAGAACTGGGTTGATTTAATACAATTTCAGGCTCAAAGTCCTACTAACTAAACTAAATAGGCACAGCATGTTTTTAAGAAATAGAAGTTCTTTTTCCATAAAGTACAATCAAGCACATCACATTCCATTAAAAAGGAATCATCAGAAAATAAATTATCCTCTAGATACTCAAATCCTAGTATCTTAGTTAGAGGTAAGTTCACTCTGTCAACATAAGCTGGTTCTCTAGAAAGCTCAAAGCGCAGTTTCTCAAGGGCCTGGCTTTGATTGTACATACAAATCCTGATCCCTTTCTTTTCCATTCCATCTGGATAAGCCAGCTTGTCCAGACAGAGTAGGGAAAAAAATGAGTTTGGGACTTGGCTGCAATGATTGTGGCAATTTAGCAACCTGTTCCCACAAAGCAAACTGAATCGGCTAGATTCTTTTCCTAGCAAATTGAAAAATCTACATGTTCACATTTAAAAAGCTAGCCTTCAGCATAGGAGCGGGAAGGCAGAAGTTCCACTCTGTAGCTGTGACAGTTGCTAAATAGTGTCAAAGGCTTGTTGAAGAAGTCTCGCTTTTTCTTCTTTAGGTTGTAGGGCTTTGGCTGTTGTTTTAATCATGATGAAGCATTAGGCCAGAAGAATATGACAAATCCAGATACAAGCTGTTTAGCCACAACAGATGGCTAGAAGTAAAATGACAGTGGAGAACTTGGCATCCAAAACCAATGGCTGTACATTAGCAGAAAGAAAAGTGAGGTCATCTTTTCAAGGCTTTGTTCCACAAGTGGCTGAAACCTCTTAGCAATAGCAATAGCAATAGCACTTAGACTTATATACCGCTTCATAGTGCTTTACAGCCCGCTCTAAGCGGTTTACAGAGTTCAGCATATTGCCCCCAACAATCTGGGTCCTCATTTTACCCATCTCGGAAGGATGGAAGGCTGAGTCAACCTTGAGCCAGTGAGATTTGAACAGCTGAACTACTGAACTGCAGTGCTGCACTTTAACCACTGCGCCACCTCAGCTCTTCTTTAGATTAATCCCAGATATCCTGAAGTCAGGTTAAGGCAGCAGGCTAGAAACCAGGAGACCATGAATTCTAGTCCTACCTGAAGCACAAAGCCAGCTAGGTAACCTTGGGCCAGTTGTTCCCGCTCAGCCCTAGGAAGGAGGCAATGGCAAACCACTTACAAAACCTTGCCAAGAAAATTGCAAGAATTTGCTCAGGCAATTGCCAGGAGTCAACAGTGATTTGAAGGCACGCCCTCCACCTTCCTCAAAAGCATGTATTTTAAGATACTAAAAGGTGCTTAATTTCAAACAAGATGAGTTATAACCAATCAGCTTCATAAATTCTGATTTGAATTTGTCTTCTCTCCTATAATCAGAAGCAAGGTTAACCACATTACATCCAGGTTTATGCAACACAAAATATATTTTTATTTTCTGTAAAATTTGTGATAAAAGGTCTAGGAAGAAAGGAAAGATGATAAAAGGCCCCAAATGCTTAATGAGTAGATTTTAAACACTGTAACAGCCAAATATAGCTTTCCTGAGTTTGGTAATCCCAAATGATTTGGAACTAAACCCCACTGGATTCCCAGCACCCTAATAATTCTGCGACCCAAAAACAGGTGAAAATTTTCAAGCTACTTAAACCTTGATTTTTTTTTTCCTTTTCCTTTTCCATTAGTGTGGCCAAAAAAACTCCTGCCAGAAGAAATGTAAGGTTACAATAAAACAGCAAAAAAGAAATAGAACAAAATGTTTCTAGGAGCATGTTGTTATAAAAGTTAAAACAGACACTTACTATTTATTTAGCTTAAAAGAAAATAGAAAAGAAAAACAACCAGAGAAGCAAATGAAGACTTTTCTCACAACAGAAGACATTGAGCTGGGCAGTGGGCACATCCCTCAAGATTCTGTGCTGGAATCGATGCTATTTAATATTTATAAATATCCTGGAGAGTGGGAGAGCAGTTAAATATCCGAAACTATAGATTTTTCTGAACGCAATCACAAAGACTGCCAAGAGTCCCTAAAAATCTTAATAAACTGTGCAAACGGTAGGTAAAATAACATATGAGCTTGAACCGTAGGAAGGATAACACATTTGGGCATCACATGCTGGTTTTTGAACCAGGACATGGGGAAACAGGACTTTGAAGTCCTAAACAGTTTGGGTCCAGGACACGTGAGGAATCCTTCAAGATTTTCTCTGCCCAGTAAGATTATTGGAGAAGTCCCTGTCAAGAAGCAGCCAACCCACTGGATCAATGGAGTTGATGTACAGAATGTGCTGATGGTCTTGGAGAACGAATATAAGAGATGCTACCAAGGAAACTATCAGACAAGAGAGGTAGGAGTCCCAAGTGGCTTAAAAGTCAGATAAAGAAACTTAGGAAAGACCTGCACTAATGGATCAAGAAGTTAAAAGTGGCAGTGAGAAATTGTACTTTCAGACTTTTAAGATTCTACTAATGCAGCCTTACAATAAAGTGGAATTAGTCCATCTAATTGTGTCTCCTGTCTGGTTGACTGGGGAGAGCCGGCTGGTTGAAATTCACTTCCCAGTATAGTAACTAGACTTCCTCATGTGTTGGCCATTGAGAAATCTTTAATAACATCTGTGTCAATTGGCCACCATCTTTCATTACTTAGTTAAAGAATTTTTGAAACTTGCCAAAATGATACTTTTTAAATCTATTTTAAATGTAAGAATGTGTTCTTTTGTGTTTGTTTATCTATCTGATTTTTTGGCCATTCTGTTTATTGCCTTTATGATACATGGTCTAAAAGCACAAAAATGAAATCAATAAATACATGCTATCAAGGACTAGGTGTTACTAAGGCTGAGAGCAGACTATTGTTTTTCTAATTATTTCTATACTTAGGTGTATGAAATACCAAAGCAAACCCAGCAGTTCAATGGGAGCTAACCATGGGCACTAGAGGGAACCAACCAACCATATATTATGCTTGAATACATCATTTATGGTTCAGCAAAGGGCTTCCTGGCGTGCAAACTTAAAAGAATAGCTTTACATGGAAATCTCAACTCACTGATATTTTGATTTATCAGGAAATATGTCTCACTCATTTATCTTCCACGCAGTGCAATTACAATTATAAAACCCAACCGGATTTTGTTTTTTAAAATGTCAGAATCAGGCCAGCTCTAAATTTCTTATTCTTACCATTCACTTCAGTATGACTTCTGAATGAGAATAAAAAGTGCTTTGCTAATTTGTACCAGTGGCTGGAAATGGTGTGTTCCGTGCAGCAAATGAGCCATAATAATGATAATATCAAACAGCATCTAGGGTCTGATTTCCCTGTGTGACAATAGTAAACAGAAAATAAGGACTGCTATTTGAAAATTGCTGCAGTCCTACCTGAGCGGCTGATGACGTTTTGCTATCTGCAATAAATGGCAAAATGGTTCCATATAAAGAAGTTGAACAACCCAGTAGATTAATCTTACTTCAGCTATGGAAACAGAACAGTGTCCTCCTCTATATCTAAAGGAAGCAGGGTAGCTTATGAAGTGCAGAGCAAGTTCTGTGCACTCACTGTCCCCATTTTATACCCCCCAGCATCGACTCTTGGTATAATTTGCAACGCAACCTTAAAATGGCATTTCCTTCTCATTGATATTGAGTCAGCCTTGCAAGTTAAACCAGCCAAGAGGGGCATCCAGAAGTACTAGCTCTAATTTTATTGTAAGATTATATCCACAGAATCTTGCAAATCTGAAAGTAATCTCCCTCCCTCCCTCACCTTTACAGTCTTAGAAACTAGGGAGAATCCCTTCTGAGACATCTGCCACACCTCCATTCCTTCAGTTGCCTCTTATCTGACCATTGTCTAGTCTGCAGCTCTCCTTCCTGTCTCTCAAGATCATCCCCACATAGTATGGTATTATACATTGAATGTACTCAGGTAAAGAAAGTCCTCTGAGTAATAGCTTCACAGCACGGGAACTACCCAATATATAGTAGGCTAACTCTGCCCAAGCTACTCCTCTCCACATTTGTAAAGCTACACAAAAGTCAGTATGGTGTAGTGATTAAGGCATCAGGTTAGAAACCAGAAGACAGCGAGTTCTAGTCCCACATTAAGGACAAAGACATCTGGGTGACTTTGGCCAGTCACCTTCTCTCAGCCCCATGAAGAAGGCAATGGCAACCATTTCTGAAAACCTTGTCAACAAAACTGCAGGGATTTGTCCAGGCAGTCTCTGAGAATTAGACACAATTGAATGGAAGGGAAAAAAACAAACAATTTTTCACACATTTAATTTTTCCTGGGTATTCTTAAGTGCTCCAATACGAATCATACTTGTAAAAATAATAATCTTAATGTCAGACATTGAGCAATTAACTTACTGCGATCAATGTGGTCAGTTCTGCGGCATCACTGTTTTGCAAGCTGAAACATAAAAGAAAGGCAACACTCAGTTGGATTATCCCCAGATGCTAAACATCATCCTGTAAGCAGATGCAGGAATGTAATATTCAAGAATTTCCATAAACAATCAAGACAATAAATGTGCAGAATGGAACACCTGATCATGGACATTTTTAAAATAAAACATGCAATGTGCAGTCTGATTCCACAAGAGTCAGGAGAAAATTGCTTCTTTCGCTGTCCTGGCTTGGGAGGGTGCTGGTACACCAGTCACATTATGTGTAAACCTGAAGGGATGATCAACTAGAAGCCCACCATTCTAAGGTCACCATGAGGTGTTGGCATTGCTGCGCAACTGCCTTATCTGAGAAGGATTGATGCAGTTGCCAAACCCTTGAGAGTTACTTCCCTCTGTTCCTGCTACTGTTCTTCCTTCCTGATACAATCAGGACAAGGAAAAGCAGCTTCTATTTGCCTGCCCTGAACTCCACAGGTACTCAACTCTGGACCCCAAAGGGCAAAACAAAGCCATTGGATGGTGGTGACAATAGATAGGAGGTGGTACTCAACCGTGTAGTCAATATAGATACTGAAGTCCCAATCCCACAGTTGAGAGAAAAAGAGAGCTTATCTACCCACAGACAGTATTCCATTGAGAGACAAAGAAGAAAGAGGAAAATGATGTAAATCACTTCTGCCAACTTTTAGCACACTCTTTCATTCTTTAGGTTACTCTTTAGAGGAAGGAAGGAAGGAAGGAAGGAAGGAAGGAAGGAAGGAAGGAAGGAAGGAAGGAAGGAAGGAAGAAAGAAAGAAAGAAAGAAAGAAAGAAAGAAAGAAAGAAAGAAAGAAAGAAAGAAAGAAAGAAAGAAAGAAAGAAAGAAATCAGGAACATAAAGTTGTTCCTGGTTGCTCTTAATGTATTTTTCTTGATCAAACCAAATGATGAGATTTGTTTGCAGGTAAGTGGTAAGATATGGGAAGAAAATATTTTATTGTATTTTCAGAGAAAGTAATGTTACTGTGTTATAGTATATTCAAAGGAAAGGAATATAAACTTGGTTTATTTAGTTAAGGGTATGTATGTATGAATGTATGTATGTATGTATGTATGTATGTATGTATGAGCGGTGGGTTGCTCCCGGTTCGGCCCAGTTCAGTGAACCGGTAGCGGTGGGATGCTCCACCCACCCACCCAGGATGCTCCGCCCACACACCCAGGATGCTTCTGCGCATGTGCAGAAGTGTCACGTGCGCACAAGCACACTCATGCTCACAAGAGAACTGGTAGCGACGGGATTTAGAACTCACTACTGGTATGTATGTATGTATGTATGTATGTATGTATGTATGTATGTATGTATGTATGTATGTATTTTTGGTAAATCCTAATAGACTTTGGATGACTAAATGATGAAGCTTTAAAATTTGTTTATAGTTAGGACAAGAAATGTGTGAAAATCTTTGAGTGTTGTATCAGAGAAGATGACAAATTCATGAAATGATATGGACTTGTTACGATGGAGGGAGGAATCATTTTCTTATACATCTTTTTTCTTTTCTTTTTATTAATTTTTTTCTTTTTCTACTTCATAATTTTTTATCTCCGCACTTTTAAAAAAATATTATTATTATTAGTTTTTTAATCTTTGCATTTGTAAACTTTAATAAAAATTATTTTTTTTAAAAAGAAAAATTAAATCCTAAGAGTGATAGGAAAACTGAGTAAAGATGTATGATAAAGTTGATAAATGATTGAGCCTGTCCTTACATATTTAACAAAAAAATGTCTGTAGAAATGGGTGGTTGATACATTTTGGTATGGAAATAAAAACTATAAGTTAATGTCTACAAACTAGGCTTTGGATAAAGCTCTGGATAAAAGTCAACTTGAGTCTATCAAATATGGCAATCCAACATCAGATATTTTTATCCCAACATTTATGTAGATTCTTACTAGTTTAGTTCTGGGGTGAAATGCTCCTGGTTCGCTCTTGCCTGTCAGTCGTCGGAGAGCCAATTGCGAAGGCAGCGCGACGCTCCGCCCACCCGCCGGGACACCGCCATTTGAGTTCTTTTACCCTCTGCGCATGCACAGAACACTTTGCGCATGCGCAGAGGGTAAAATAACTCAAATGGCGGTGTCCCGGCGGGTGGGCGGAGCGTTGCGCTGCCTTCGCGATCGGCTCTCCGACGACCGACAGGCAAGAGCAAACCGGGAGCATTTCACCGCTGGTTTAGTTGCTCTGTTTCAGACAGTTTGGCTCCTGTAATTATTTGTATCATTTTTCTGAAGTTTACTGAAAGAGATCAATACTAGAAGAGAAAGTAAAGAGAATGATATTTCCTCAACTACTCCAATATACAATAGACTTGGACTCTACAAAACATCAAGTTCCAAATAAGCCTAGGTCTACAATAAATTTAGAGTTTCAACCTGTGACTATATTCTATTCTAGGTACCATATTGAAAAAGGACAACTCAAACAATTATCTCTTGAAGGTCATCTTCAAAATTATTCAACAAAGCAACTGAACAAATTTAATGATATATAATGCTGCTAGTAAGCAACAAAGGATGTTAATGAACTATATAGTAATATAGCCTATCAGGAAACAGAAAAAGAATTTTAAAAACCATCTGCTCTGACTGCAATCTTCCTACAGAAACTGAAAACTGCTTCATCTACAATATGAACCTTACTAGAATAAAGAGGATAGTAGAAGTGCAAGGCAATGCCATTTGACAAGTGTCAATGAAAAGATTCTTACTTTAAACCATCTCTCAATGCATTATGTTTTATTACATACACTACAATTCTGCACGGTGACAACAAAATAGTACACAGTAATATACTTTGAATTTTCCTCTGCACAACTTAGTGCAAGAACAATGTCTAGACTTTCTTCAGGAAAGTTTTATGTAAATAAATATAAACTTTATTAAGAGAAAATATTATGAATACATTATCTACCCTACTACACCCTACCTAGAATGCCTATATTATATAGTACATAGTATGCCAATGTAGCAATCTCAAAGTAAATCATTGCCATTGTGAAATGTGTTTAAAGGTTTGTGGCTTAGCACTTTGGTTAAAGATCATGTGTTTTTCCAGATTGAACTTTTATAACATACTTGCGATCTCCAAGGTGGATGAAAAAGCAATCAGGATGGGAGCCAATTTAGCCATGTCCTGTCGGGTCTATGACTGTTCGCTTCCTCCGCTTGGCCGCACCAGGTTGGTTTCCAGGCTTCCGCCCCAAACCATTTGGCGCTGCCTTTTCTCCTTTGCTGAAACGGCCCTAGCTCATCGGCCCAGCCTTTCCATCACAGTCCCTTCCTTCACAGCCCCTTTGTCATAGACCTTTCTCTGAACGGGCCCAAAAGCCCATTCACTTCGGACTTTTGGGCGCACGGGACACTTTGCCGCCAGCCAATCAGAGGAGCAAGAATCCCACCCCCTTCTTCATTCCTTCATTTCCATTCCCCTCTACTCTGCCTGTGCGTGTGTGCTTGTAAGCATTCTTTTTAACAAAACTGCAGGGATTTGTCCAGGCAGGACACGTCAAGAATTGACTGACTCGGTCCTCATTCTGAGTGGATGAGGACAACCCATCCTGAATGCTAGCTCCACCCATGATGGAGAATGGCATCTTTCCTCCACCTGTGAATTCCAAAAATAAATATGGAAAGAAAAGAGCCCTCAATATTGCTTTGGTTGACAAAGTGTATCAATCATGCAAGTTCTTAAGGTTTCTCAACCTAACATCTCACAAGATTCTCATAAAGGTCAAAAGCTGGAGGGAATGAATTTTAAAATAAAATAAGTGCAATGATAATGGATCAGGAAATCTAACAGAACTGACTGATGGGCTGGTATATTTAAGCATGGAAATACCTCAAACGTCTCTGTTTACATACTACGACTGGCAAAAGGATGATCATGTTATGGGTATCGATTTCACTTTTGTTATTTTAGAAAGATAAAAAAAACACAGTAATGTTTGGCTGCTAACTCAGAGGCAGCATTGCTTTTGGCTTGGATGGTCATGCAGGATGGAACGGTCACAAATGACAAGATCTCCTTCACACTGCATTTTTTTCTAATTGTGTTCAACTGTTGATTCCGGCACTGTGTGGCATTGCACAGATGCCTGTCTGAGATTGTCAACTCTGCTTTTGCTTGTGTTTTGAAATATACCCTTCATTTATATTGCTTTGTGTATGGTTTGTGATGTGAACTTTGAGTGATACTAGCTCTACTGTGCACATTCAGTCTGGAGACTCTTTATATACCTGAATTGTACTCCCTTTCCATACCAACTGTGTGGATGTACAGTATATGCATGTAAATAGACAGGACCTACCCTAATGGACTGTGTTTCATTCATTTTGAATCATGTCAGCTCCTGCTGAAAGCCAGTTTTTTATTTTTGTCTAGCGGAGGCCAGCAGTCTCAATTAACTTGTTTTATATTACTGGTATTGTTCTTCCTTTTGATAGAACAGAATGGTTTTTTTTGTTGTTGTTGCTGTTCACATCTTGGTTTGCTGCTCAAGAGCTGCTTGCTATACACTGTTAATCATGCTCAAGGGCATCTTACAAATAATCCTGTACCTCAAAGACAACATGTCCATATTTCATATTTTTAAGAAACTGTTCGGCTATGTTTAGAAATTTATCATTTCCTTACATTTTAACATTGTTTCCAAAGCATATTGCACACTGCAAGGTCACGAGTTAAAAATGATTGACAAATGACTATTAACAAGCATCTTCCAAGGCAGAAGTTAAATATATTCCAGCCTCTCACTATAATTAGTAAAAATTGTCATGCTCTCATTATATTCTTAAAATAACTCTCTTTAACAGAAATGAGCACACTGGATAGACTCTGGTTAAAATTTCAAATGGTAAAGATTAAAGCTGCCTGATAGATTTGCATTATACTCCCCATTACATACAAGAAATTAGAACTTCTCAAGTAATTTAACTCACAGTACCTTTCAGGCTATTATTATTAATTATTAATTATTAATTATTAATTATTAATTATTAATTATTAATTATTAATTATTAATTATTAATTATTAATTATTAATTATTATTATTATTATTATTATTATTATTATTATTATTATTATTATTATTATTATTATTATTATTATTCATTGCAGCCAAATGCTTAGACTAGATGTGGCATTTTTATTCACTTATTCAGTTCTTCCCAACGATCTGGGATAGGCAGATGTAGTTTGATAGTGTTAGAGGTATCATTGCAGCATGTAAGCTGTTCCAAGTAAAGCTGCCTTTTGCAATTGACCAATGGTGATTTTGCCAATGCCCATGGTGTTTAAATGGTGCTAAAATTGTTTTAGGATTGCACCTAAGGTGCCTATTAAGATTGATACAACTATCTTTGCTTTATTTTGTCACATTCTGTTTACATTTGCAGGTTTTGAATTACTATTATGATTCACTGTACAGTCAGATATTTAGACTGGATTTGGCATTTTTATCCACATATCAAGTCCTTCCCAAAGACCTGACTGAGATAGGCAGATGTTCTTGTTTAATGGTATTAAAGGAATTGCTGTGGGATATATTATTATTTTTCAAGAATATAAATGAGATAAAGCAGGCTTTTTCAGCTGCTGAGAAATGAAGCAAGATTTATTAGACCTCACTTGAGGTGATTATGTCATTGAGGACTATTTTGACATTTAGAATAAATACTGATAGATAGATAGATAGATAGATAGATAGATAGATAGATAGATAGATAGATAGATAGATAGATAGATAGATAGATAGATAGATAGATATAGATATAGATATAGATAGATAGATAGATAGATAGATAGATAGATAGATAGATAGATAGATAGATAGATAGATAAGATAGATAGATAGATAAATCCAGATGCCATAAAAAAGAATCAAGTCATATACAAGCATATAATGATGTAAACCTAGAGAAAAAAAAGTTTTGAAAGAGTTTATTTGGGGGGGAAATGAAACAAAACACTAAGAACACTAAACATAAATATGAAATGGAGAGAGAATAGACTCTAAATCTCTCTGTTTTGTTCTCTGACAAAGTACTTGGCATGTTTGCCTTTGCTGGTGCGATTGGCAATCATTCCTTGGCTAGAGTCCATTTGTCCTAAAGTGAGATGCTGACAGATTTCTTGGAAAATTACTTTGATGCCTTTATAAAACTCCAAGTGCAAAAGTTCTCTCAATATTAGGCCTACATTTGATTGGCCTTTTATCTTATTATCTCTGGTTATGCTCCCCTTACATTTTGCTCGACAATTCTACTCCACCATTCCATTTAACTCTTAGAAAAGAGCCCTTTAACACTCTCAGTGCTTTCGAAAATATTAGCCGGGTGCTCCAAAAGGAGAACATTTGTAGAGCAGCAGGTCTGGCACAAAGCTGCCATCAAGGCTACAGGGCGTACATGACAGGAAAGCCATCTGTAACCAAGAAAGGGCAGTCTGCTCAGTCAGAAGACTTGAGAGGGAAATTATATGCCAGTAGACAATTTCTGCAACAGATATAGTATACAGGCAGCTGGTTGTAGGCAAGAAACTCAAATCTGTTTTCACGTTCTAGTAAAAAAAAAGGAGAGTAAGTCAAAAGCACAAGCAGATTTGCATATGTGTGTATGTGTGTAACAGATGATTCTGGCTTTCTGATACAGAGATTTTAATAGCTGTGTTGGTAACCGCACAATGGGAAGGACTTCTAAGCACCACCAACTACACTTTGCATAAATAAACCATCGTGAATGAACACGGCATTTGAGGTACGGTAGCTCACGCTTCACATGAATTTTGACATTCTCAAATGCAATGAAATTAAAAAACAAGATCTGGGTGTTGATTATCATTGTTAGCATTCTTTAGTACATATCTAAAATATTTGTTTTTGTTTGTGTGACCATGATGGGAAGAATTTCCAGCCCAAATTGCTTTCAGAGGTATTTCTTGAATAGAGACAAGGTTCACTATCTTCTGGCTCATTCTGGAAACATAAAATGCATGTTCTGGAGCCCAGATGTTCCTATCTATACACCCATCTCTTACCTCTAGAATGTTTCCTCTTAGTACCTCGGAGATCCTAAATTAAACCTTACAGGTATCTTAGTCTTCATTGCTTCCACCTTTCTCCTTCCCTTTTGGTGCAGCTACAGTATTAGATGGCAAGATGATAATATTCAATACTGAACATGAGAATGAATTTAATTGTAAAATAATTTTAAATGGAAAATCCATATATGGATCTGAGCAGGATTTCTCACCTTTTTGGTGTTTTGAAACATAATTTTTGGGGTTTCTTCTTCATACTTCCCTCATATTTGGCAGAGAGCCAATTTGGTATAGTAATGAGAGTAGCAGGCTAGAAACCTGGAGACCGGAGTTCTAGTTCTGCCTCAGGTATAAAGCCAGTTGGGTGATCTTGGGCCAGTCACTCTCTCTCATCCCAGAGATGGAGCAGGCAATGGCAGACTATTTCTTAAAATCTTGCCAAGCAACCTGTAGGGACTAGTTCAAGTGGTCCACTTGTAGTCAACACTTACTTAAATGTCCATATATATGTTCATATGTCTTATATGTTGCAATTTAATCTTCATTCATTCTATATGACCAAACCAGTCTTGGTTTGTAATTCTTTTGTGCTGCTCATAGCCCAGAGGTGGGTTCCTCCCGGTTCGGACAAATTCGCCTGAACCGGTAGCAGCCCACTGGTGATGTCACGATGACATCACAGAACCGGTCGGTGCCGGTCCGTGGGTGACACCATCTTTTTTTTGAATTTTTTTTGGGGGGGGATTTTTTCTTCTTCTGAGCATGCGCAGAAGCTGAGTTTTGGCACTGCGCATGAGCTGCCAACTTGTTTTCTGGTTTTTTTTAGTTTTTTTAATTTTTCGGTACTGCGCATGCGCATGCCCAAAAGGAGTGGCCACACGGTGCAGGAGGAAGTGAATCGGCAGTGAGGTAAGTTAGAACCCATCCCTGTCATAGCCACATTCACTTAGAAGCCATTCATTATTGATGCTCTTTTGTGTTGTTTTACACCACATATTTCTAAATTTCCCCATTTCCTCTACATTCAACTTACATGCATATTTTTCATAATTTACTCAATTCTCACTTGCACATAATTTTTCTTGCAAGAAGATCACACTTCCAGATAAAGAACTATACCACATCTTTATTTGTTTGTTTGTACATCACCTTTATTATTTTTAAAAATAACTTCTTTATTTCCTAAGAATGCCTCAAGCATTTTCTTTTAAAATAAGGCTGATGATAGAGGCTGGTATTTTCCTTTGCACCCTGAAAGCTTCTCTAATTGTTTTGTTAAAAAAAAAATTAGAACATCAGATACAATATGGTGTCTAGTGAACACCACAGAAAGGTTAATCTGACAGCCACTTGGGAAGTTTTTGAGAAGAAACTTTGATTCTATATTCTTAAATAAATAAAAATAACATGGTGATATGATCTGGCTGAGCAAAAATAGCTTTGTGTGCACATATAGGATGTGGTGCAGTGGTTAAAGTGGTTAAAGTGCAGTATTGCAGGCAAACTCTGCCCACAGTCTGAGGTTTGATCTTGATGGGGCTCAAGGTTGACTCAGCCTTCCATCCTTCTGAGGCAGAGGTGGGGTCCTCCCGGTTTGGACCGGTTCTATGGAACCAGTACTAACTTGGCGGCCTGGGTCGCTGGAACCGGCAGCGAACCAGGCCTGCCACACCCCTGAACCGGCTCTCTTGGTGGCGCCATAGGCGGCGCCATCTTGTTTTTTGCTTCTGCGCATGCACGCGCCCACACAAAGTGCACGCACAGCCCACACAAAGAGCACACACGGCCGGCGCAGCGTGCCAAGGAGCGAACCGGCAGCGAAGAAAACCAGAACCCACCCTTGTTCTGAGGCCAGTAAAATGAGGACCCAGATTGTTGAGGCAATATGCAAATAATGCTCCAACATTGTAAACCACCCAGAGAGTGCTATAAAGCGCTATGGGGCAGTATATAAGCCTAAAATGCTATGCTATGCTTTATATTCTTGTGTCATCAGATCTCATTGTGTCAGTCACTGAGCAGCTTTCTTCCTTAAGGCAACCATTATTAAATTCCCATCATTCCTGACCATTGGCACTTAAATATAAGGGTTGTATGCTAGTTTGGAATCACTCTGGACCAGTAGAGTCATATGATATTGGTGGGTTCTGAGAACTGAATCAATTTTTTTCAGCTCCGCTGATTTAAAGAGTAGTGTATTTTTGGTAGTGCTTGCAGTACTACAGCGATTGTGGGTGGTCTATTATCCCCACTGATGTGAACTATAGTTTCACCCTGCCTCCCACCTCCTGGAGGTCCCACCACTGAGCTTCAGTGTTCTGCTTATTTAGAACTCATCTCTTTCCCTGCTTCTCTTCAGCCATCACATTTACAAAGGTGCCTAGTTGCAAAAATATTGATGTGCTATTTTTCATTATCACAGCTGGTGGGTCTTTACAGCCACTTGAGAAAAGGTAGCTTGGTGATTTGTATCTCCTGCTCTTAAGAAATCACTCGTCATTTTTTTGCAAGTGACCAGACAAACACTAAGAGCATAAATAAAAACATAGATTTGGAGAGGATTGTTACCCCCTTTCCCCCCCCCCCAATTTGGGGTGAGTGGGCTCTAAGGGATTTGTGTTATTCCAAGATCCACAGAGAGGCCAGTAATTGGTTCATGGTATTCTCTACACATTCTCTTTATTTCAAGGTTGGCAGAATTGAAGATGATAATGGCTCAGCTTCAAACTGTATTGAACAGACCGGGGAGTGGAAATCGTAGCATTGAAGTAACCAAGAACAAAAGCCATTCCCTGCTTTCCAAATTTTGCTCTTAGCAGTACCATGCTTTTTGTAGTGTGACTGAAACCATCAGACACACGTGCTACATGGGAAGCAGAAACAACTGTGCAAGCTTTTGAACAAAACCCTATTATATTATAATTATATAATTATATTTGTACAGTCAAAGTTATCTGTTAAGGAGAGCTCTGCTAATATCAATGATAAATGATATACCTTTTTGAGTAAATTTATCCTGCACTTTATGATTCTTTCAGTGGCCCTCTTTGTTGTACTAATTTTAAACCATCATATTACAAGGACATCATTTTTTAAAACATTAAATCGATTCCTTCGAGCCTGATTTCTTCCTAGATGCACCAAATACATATACAAATAAAATACATTTATCTAGATTAATAATTAGGATATATAAATGTTAATATAAGCCCATATATATCCTTCTTAAATCAAAGTAAACAATAATGTCTAGAACTTTATTCTCTCTCATATACTGTATCTGTGTAATACAGTTGTCCTCGACTTAAGACCACAGTTGGGACTAGAATTTCTGTTGCCAAGCAAGCCAGTTGTTAAGTGAGTCACCCAATTTTATAACTTTTTTTCACGGTTGTTAAGTGAAGCATATAGTCATTAAGTGAATCCAGCTTTCCTCATTGACGTTGCTTGTCAGAAGCTGGCTGGGAAGCATGCAAATGGCAATCACAGACCCCTGGGGTGCTGTAGCCATCATAAATATTTATTTATTTAAATGGATTTATATGCCGCCCAACTCCCAGGGGACTTAAATAAATCCATTTAAATAAATAAATACATGACAATGGCCAAGAGGACGAATTTCGAATACGTCACTGTGGTGATACTACAATGGTCATAAGTGCCAGGACCAGTTGTAAGTCCCTTTTTTCAGTGCTGCTCTAACTTCGGATGGTTGCTAAACAAATGGTTATAAGTCAAGGACTCCCTGTACTTTGTTTTTTTCCTATATGCATCTTTCTCATTCGTTCTTCCTTTCTTTTATATGGGTGCAATTTACTCTCTCTCTTCTAAAAAGCAGTACAAATTCCACAAAATATACAATCCTATTGCTTCTTGGGCAGTATCCCAGGGACCCTAAACATTGTATGTTTCCAGAATTCCCCACCCAATTCTAGCGCCCTGGGATCAGTTTTGCAGACAACTGAATCAGCATCATTCAGAAGCCTAAAAGAGAGCCATAGCAAAGGGTAGGATAGGAAATAGCAGCGGGGGATAATGAACAAAGTACTGGAGTGGTGCAGTGGCCTAGAGGTGGAGCTCTCGCCTCGCAATCAGGAGGCTGTGAGTTCAATCCTAGGTAGAGGCAGATATTTCTCTCTCTGGGCACAATGAGAATATAATCTGCTGAACAAAGCTCCGCATTGGCGACAGGAAGGGCATGTAAACACTCAGCTCCATTCAGTTGCCCAGACTCTACCCCACGAGGGATTAAGGGGTCGTTAAAAGATGATGATAATGGTTAAGATACTGGATCGAAGAACTCACCTGGTAAATTTTGTGCCAATCACACAATGGCCCAGCAAAGTTAGTGCTACAAAGATAAAACCAGGAGGGGGGGTTAGACTTCTTTATACAGGCAGTTCTCGACTTATAAACAGCTTGTTTAATGACCATTTGAAGTTACAACGGCACTGAAAAAAGTTACTTATAACCATTTTTCACGCGTTTTGGAGCATTCCCATCAGTGGTGGGTTCCTACCGATGCGGTCCACTCTATAGCACCGGTAGCGGCCCGCTGGTGACGTCACAGTACCGGTGCGGTCAGTTGCCGGTGCCTGGGCGCCGCCATATTTTTTTAAAATTCGGCTTCCGGCACTGCGCATGCGCTGCCTTCCTACCCCACAGTCAGTCCAGGGGAGGATGGCTGAGGGAGCGCGAGAGACACTGAAAGAACGGGCGGCAGGAGCTATCTCCATTCCCCTCCCTTCAGCTGTCCGAGAAGCCACGAACACGCAGTGATGATCCTAGGCATTTTTGCACATTCGAGGCTTCTCGAGCTGCTGAGGGGAGGGGGAATGGGCGGCAGGACCTATCTCAGTTTCCTTCCCTTCAGCAATCCGAGAAGCCACGCCCACCCAGTCACATGGCCAGCAACCCATGCCCACCCGGTCACATGGCTAGCAAGCCACACCCACAAAATAAGCCACGCCCACAGAGTGGTAGTAAAAAAATTAGGAACCCGCCCGATTCCCATGGTCACATGATCAAAATTCAGACATTTGGCAACGGATTCATATTTATGACAGTTGCAGTCACTGTTCCCTCTAAGCTGTGCGGCCGCGCACGTAATGAGAGAACGCCGCACGGAAGTTTCTAACTTCCGGGCGGCATTTTCTAATGGCAGAGGCTGCGTGCCTGCGTGGCCGTGCACATAAAAAGAGAACACCGCGCGGCAGTTTCTAACTGCCGTGCGCCATTTTCTGATGTTACAGGGAACATTGGTTGCAGGGTCCTGGGGTGATGTGATCACCTTTTGCGACCTTCTGAAAAGCAATGTCAATGGAGAAGCCAGATTCGCTTACTAACCATGTCACTAACGTAACAACTGCAGTGATTCATTTAACCACTGTGGCAGGAAAGGTCATAAAACGGGGCAAAACTCACTTTACAAATGTCTCACTTAGCGACAGAAATGTTGGGCTCAATTGTGATCATAAGTCGAGGACTACCTTCAGTTCCCCTCCCTTCCATGCAGTTCTCCAAATTCATAGAGTATGTAAGAATCAGATACCAGCTTACTGGACCTAAGGTAATACTAATATACCAGAAATACAGCATTCAATTTAAAAAAATCACAATTCTCTTAACATCTGGAAAGGCCCACTGATGTCATTATTTGGAATTGCTCAATACCAAACAACTCTGTTAATTCTGACTTATATTTATAGCATCAGTTCATAAAAGAAGAATCTTTTACATTCAGTGCAAGTAAATATCCCTGAATTGTCCAAATGATTTTTGCTTTTAATGATACTGTATTTATATTTTGGAAAAGATTGCAAGTCCTTTAAACATTATCTTCTGTGGAAATCTTCAGATACCAGTTTCAGTCTAAATATTCATAAAGACTGTAGGGAAAAAAAAGTATATAATATCCTGGTCTGGAAACATGATACAATACCTTTGCTGAAAGTAAGCATATTTGAGTGGCACAATTTTCAACAATACCTTCTATTCATGGCACTGAAGTGAAAACATGCAAGAAATACATCTGCTTTTGAAAGTGAGCTTAATGGCATTTTTATATTTTCTTATGCGTCTTAAGGGAATCTGATTTTTTGTTATTTCACTGAAAATTCACTTTTAAACCACATCTCGCAGCAAATGAAGAATCCATAGATAGTTTCTCTTACTTTACAAGCCTAATTCATAGAATCATAGGGCTGGAAGAGACCTTGGAGATCTTCTAGTCCAGCGGTTCTCAACCTGGGGGTCGTGACCCCTTTGGGGGCCGAATGACCCTTTCACAGGGGTTGGGTGACTTCGCCCAGACGCCGCCATTTGGGTTCTTTTACCCTCTGCGCATGCACAGAACGCTTTGTGCATGCGCAGAGGGTAAAAGAACCCAAATGGCAGTGGCGTGGCGGGGATCGCAGTGGCGGGCGCGGCAGCAGGGTGGGGCTTGAGGGGGCGTGGGTCGCAGGTTGCGACATTAGGTAGGTTGAGAACTACTGTTCTAGTCCAACCCGCTGCCCAAGGCAGGAATCCTTATACCATCCCAGGCAAATTACAATTACTTTAATCTGTCATTGAGTATGCTTCATCAAATAGATCAGTTATCCTTATCATGCCCGAACCTGGACTCCGCATCTCTCCCCCCATCCTTACATTGACTAGCAATTGTTCACAGGTAAGTCTCCAAAATCATCAATTCTAAATCTATTCTTTCCATATTAAGAACCTCTAGTGGCCAGTTTTACACCAGGCCATGCATTTATTGCAACATGCTTCCCTCTCCCCTTTCTGCCAGTCACTAGGCATGCCTATAAAAAGCCAGTTGAAGTTTACCCTAGGGACAAAGAAGGAAAAGGTTGACTGTGCATTTGATTCAGTATTATTAATTCAGTATACCATCTGCAGGCACCGTTCACATCATGGTAACACAGGGAGATATCAGGACTTCACTCCACAAACTGAATCAGCCCAATCTCTGAAAAGGTTGCCAGAAGGCCCAGGGTTATTGAGTGTTTAGTTTCAAAGTAGGAAAGAAGCATTTGAAGCCCATTTGCCATCAAGCAATAGCAATAGCACTTAGATTTATATACCGCTTCACAGTGATTTATAGCACTCTCTGAGAGGAGTCAGCATATTGCCCCCAACAATCTGGGTCCTCATTTTACCGACCTCGGAAGGATGAAAGGCTGACTCAACCTTGAGCCGGTCAAGATCAAACTCCTGGCAGTCGGCAGAATTAGCAATATGGCATTCTAACCACTGCGCTGTCAGAGCTCTTATCAAACCACAGGTGCCGCTAGAGGTGGAAATGGAACAGCAGCAGTGGTGGGTTCCTACCAGTGCGGTCCAATCTGTTGTTCCGGTAGTGGCCCGTCAATTGCACAATTTGTGCGCGACAGCTCCGGTGCCGTCTTTGCCAGTCCATCGCGCGACGCCAGCTTTTTTTCTGAATTTTTGGCCTTTTTTTGCTTCCTGCGCATGCGCGGAAGCAAAATCTTGCGAGGGGACGCGCCTGTGTGCGAGATTTCGGTGATTTTTTGCTTCCGCGCAAAAAATCTATAGAGGCCTGCATCACCCACGCCACAGAAGTACTACACAGATTATAGTCTTAATGGTTCCGGATTAGTGGGAGAGATATTCATTGTAAAGAATTTTGTGAAACCTGCCTCCCAAGTCTGCAGCTTGACCTGTTTTGCTTTAAATACCCTTTAATTTGTTTATCTTTACATAATCCAATATTGACATCAAAGATCAGTTTAGAACATGAATAGGGTATTTTTCTTTATTTTAGATACAATTTGGTGAATCAGCATATTGTGTGGAATCATCAGCATAGTGGTGATGCAGACCCTCTCTAAACTCTATTCTTCCGTAGAGCCAGCAAGGAGACGGTGAGTTCTAGTCTTACTTTAAGCACAAAAGCCAGCTGACTGACATTGGGCCAGTCACTCTCTCTCAGACCAACCCACCTCACAGGGTTGTTGTTGTGAAGAAAATAAGAAGAGGGAGGAGTATTGTGTATGTCTGCCATCTTGAATACTTATAAAATAATACAGGCCAAATTAAAATCTAAAAATAAATAAATAAATAAATAAATAAATAAATAAATAAATAAATAAATAAATAAATAAATAAATAAATAAATAAATAAATAAATAAATAATGCACTACATAAAATGGAGACAAATTGCAGCCCTAAGGAACAGAATAGCCCATTTGCTAGCCACACATAGAACAGGCCTCTCCTAGTACGTCCTTCAGAAGTCATACATTCAAGTAGCATTTGAGCCATAAGAAAGCAATGTTTCTAAATTCCATCCAAGGCAAATAGTTCAGAAGAAAACCATGATTATTACAGCTAGGAGCTACTTAACAGTTCTAGACCTAAGATTAGGGTTAGGATATTTACTACCCCTGTTTGTCTTAAATAAACTGAGAGCCAGTTTGGTCTAGTAATTAAGTTACCAGGATAGAAGGCAGGACATTGTGAGTTTTAGTCCCGCTGTCCGCCGTGAAAGCCCTCTGGGTGACATTGGGCCAGTCACTCTCTCTCAGCCCAACCCACCTCACAGGGCTGTTGTTGTGAGGAAAATAGGAGGAGGAAAATGTGCTGGATATGTTCACCACTTTCAGTTATTTGTAAAAGCAATAAAGACGTAATACAAATAAATAAGTAAAATTTAAAAAAAAAACACTCAAGGAAACGAAAACTACCTGACACATTTCCAAGCCTAAACTTCAGTAATGAACTTGAGAAATAAATGGTGATGAGTTGGTATCACATGCTCTAACACCTTGCCCAAAACTGGAAAAAAGCTATTTTTCCCTTTAAGTGGGAAAAACCTTCTAATTTAAAAACCTTTAATGAAGGTTTTTAAATTAGAAAAGAGTTTTACTCCACTCCTTTTAAATATCACGGAATCACAATCGATATAAAGAAGTTCCATACTAGATATATTAAAAATGTTCTTGTGGGATTCAGTTCCCCAGGCTGCAATATATCTATCACAACAGAACTATGGTACCTTCACCATCTCGTCTAACTCAGAAAACCAGATTGAATATGTGTACTTATGAATAAAAAGGATACACTCCAATATGGACAAGCCTATGTTGGCCATTCAATTCATGAAGATCTCAGTCACTGATGACAGCCCTAAGTACACTTGAAATGCAAAACTTGTTTTGTAATGAAAATCATTTTTCTGTGATACTTAAAAAGAACACCCTTTTCAAATTTAACAGTTGGAAAAAAAACACATTAATAGCTTTTCCATGAATGTTTCATTCATGGTGTTTGAAATACTAAATTGTTCTTGTAGCCATATCAGATTAAAACAATGCTTCTGGTAGGCAGACTTTGCAGCAAATGGAAAATAAACTGAGGTTCAGTCATGAGGATGTGATCTGGCATACAGTTGAGAAAGTTACACAATATGAACATGTTTATACAATAAAAATATCAGTCGGAGGCACAGGAACTCTTTAAAAATAACTGAAGTTTCTTTTCAAAGACTATTGTGTCAATGCATGCAATATTTTAATGTGAACATTTTCCAGTGCTAATAAGAGCCATATGCTAATGTTCAGGTCCTTATTAAATTCTGTGAGAGTCTCCTCCCCTTCCCAATCTTTGGAAAATTGATGTGTGTGCGCATTTATGTGTGCTGTGCTAACTTCATTAAAAGATTGATTTAAGTGGTATTTATTTTTAGGACTCATTAGTAAAGAATGAGCACATATATTGCCTAATGAAAACAAAAAGTTAATGTAATTCCACGGCATAGTTGCACAATTAAAATGCACCAAACAAAGCCTTTAAAAGGTCGATTTCAAACACAGCATCCTCACAAAGATTACACCAAGAATGTTTTTGTATAGCTCTTTTGAAACTTCCAGTGTCATTCAGCTTCAATATCCATTTTAATTTTTGTGCTGCAACTTAAACTGCTTTGTCTTTCCTTTTGGCTCGTTGAAAATACATCTCTCAATCTTTTGTTGAAATTAGAATTTTGTTTGCCCTTTTGTTTAGGTTCTGCTGCTCGGAGGTGAGTTCCTGATTCTACAGTTTATTTATTTATTATCCGTTTTTTACCTTTTGTCTAAGGAACTGTAGAAATTAGTCCTATACCTTCTATATCTGCACAAACACACCGACTTCTGATCCAGCCATAATTCCCAAATCAATAAACCTTTGTTGTTCAACAGGAATAAACAGGATTAAGCCCTGTGCTACAAGCTCTTGCTTCTCATCTTCTAACTACCCAGACTTTCCTTTAAGTGTGTACTTCCTTTGCAATTACATAACAATTTCATAGGTGTCATTCAAGCCAGGCAATTGGTTTCATCCCATGGTTTGCATATCATAGGAAACTATGTTCTGACAAACCAGGCAGTGCTGAATTAAGAGGCATTACAGAAACAAGAAAAGAGAAAGAGTTGAGAAGGCACACAGCTCATTAAAGTGACATTCCCTTCCATTTCTGCCAACATCAAAATTCACTTCTGATTTTTAAAAAAAGAAACTATGGCATTGTGACTATTCCCAAGTAGTTTGACTGTCTCCTGATAATTACAGAATAGATGTTGTGCAATGGAGGACTTGAGGGCATGTTGATGAACTGCCACAAAATGCTCAACATATCTTCTAATTGCACATAAATTCAAATTGTAGTAAATAGGATAACACTTATAAGCAGTCCATAAGATGGGGGAGAAAAATGTTATATTTGAAACCATTATCAAGCCATTGATTGTTAAAATTTTACAAATATATAAATCTTCCAGAGGTCATGGATATGCACTGTAACTACTTATTTTATTTAAATATTGGCCTTTTGCCTTAAAAAGCCAAATACTGGTTTGTATGGACACATTATAAGACATTAATGTAGCAGCATATTGCAGAAAACCAGCAAGCTTGGAAATTTTTTCTTGTAAGGCCATGAAACTTCTAATGTTCAGCTGTAACATATGGGCTGATTCTTCCTGCATTCCTCCATCATTACCAGAGAGTAAAACTTCAAAATGGTGCTTATTTATTTAAATCATATTTATATAGTCACCCATCTCACAGAACATGTCTGGGTAGTTTGTGTTTCAGCAGTAGAAGCCTTCATTGACATAATCTTTCAATATAACCTAAACTGAAAGAAAAAAAATTGCTTTCCATTGCCAGCTCACAAAATTCCACAAAGTGGAAGGGGTAAGATGACTAAATCTATTAGTCATCAGCTAAAAGAGTTAGAATGCAGTACTGCAGGTTAATTATGCTGACTGCCAGCAGTTCAATTCTCAACGGCTCAAGGTTGACTCAGTCTTCCATCCTTGTAAGGTCAGTAAAATGAGGATCCAGACTGTTGGGGGCAATATACTAACTCTGTAAACCGCTCAGAGAGGGTTGTAAAGCACTGTGAAGTGGTATATAAAATACTGTTACTATTGCTATTACTTCTTTATCTATATTCTGGAACGTTAGAGAGTGTGACTTGATCTTCTTCTAAGTGACCTTCTTTCAGGTAGCTAATGATGCTTTCATATCCCTTTAATTTTTTAGTATTTAATCATACTAGTTGCCTATATTTTGATCCTGGTCCTATTTCTCTGATTCATTTTTAAAGGGTGATGTCTAGTATTGGATGCAGTATTAGAAGCAGGATCTCACTGAAACAGAATGAAGTTGAGCAACAGCTTCCTTGGAAAATATGCTGTACTGTTAAGAGTTCCAGGGGACGAAATGGTGGATTGAGGATGGCTCCACAAAAAATGGAGCTGATGACCTTGGCAGAATGAAGAGCTGGTGAGTAGACTGGCTCTTTGATAATTCCTCACCAAACAAGGGGAAGACTTGAGATCCCCCCTAAGTATGTGAACTTTAGACAGCTGCTCCTCACAAGGACATTGCAAGATAACGGACCCCAGAAAGTTTAGAACTTTTGGAAATGAAAGAATAGCCATCTTGCTCAAACCATGGTCAGTACCTTTGAAAAGATACTAAGTTCAGACACTTCCTTTTCAAATCATTCAGAAATGGCTTATTAGCTGATTTTCAGCTATTTGGGAACTTATAGATTAATATAGCAATAGCACTTAGACTTATATACCGCTTCATAGTGCTTTACAGCCCTCTCTAAGCGGTTTACAGAGTTCAGCATATTGCTCCCAACAATCTGGGTCCTCATTTTACCTACCTCAGAAGGATGGAAGGCTGAGTCAACCTTGAGCCTGGTGAGATTTGAACAGCTGAACTGCTGAACTAGCAGTCAGCTGGAGTAGCCTGCAGTGCTGCATTCTAACCACTGCGCCACCTCGGCTCTTCTCTGTATGTTATATGTTTTATAACACCAGTGTCAGGGCGAAGCCATTTTAGTTGGGGTCTTTGGCCTGCCACACTTTATGCTAGTTTAATATGTATTCTTCATTGTGGGAAGTTGGGAGGGGGAATTGCATGAGGGCTGTCTGTATGTAGCCATAACAAATTCTTTCTAGATAGTCAAGGTCGTCCTTTGTCTTCGCACTCCTGCACCTGCACTGAAGAAGATGGGTGGATTCTTGCCAGGGTGGCAGTTGAAGATTGGTCAACATGATGGACTTGGGGTTGTGGGGACAAGGGCTTGACCTTTCAACTGGCTGGAGAAACCTCAGGGACTTCAGATTTGGGTTTCTCCCAGATGTGCCAACATGGCTCTGCTAATAAATTGGAACTTTGAGGAATACTTTGCCTCGGATTCTGATTTAATTTCCAATGCTATTTAGAACCCTGACAACCAGGTGCTATAAGTTTCCTTCAATCCGTAGCAAAAGAAGTTTTAACTACAGGGATATTTTTAATAAACAGCAAAAGGATGATTAAAGCTTTGATTTTAGAAAGTTAAAACAGATTAAGAGTCTGGAAAAAACCAAAATAACGTTTTGGGATTAATTATGAACAATCCTTCCTGTGGGAAAATGCTTCTGTTTTGAATTAAACAAAAATAGAAGGAACTTAGAGGAAACTGAAGATTATAATTAAAGGAGAAAAATACTTAAACTTGACTTACAATTACAGAATGAAGCACAATATTTTAAAATTGGACATACTGATAGATATTTTTGAACAATGGACCAAGAAATTATTTTTAAGAACGTCTGCCTCTATTAATATACTGTGCCTAAAATTTGCTATGGAAGAGGAACAAGTTCTACTTGACACGATCAAGGCTGACTTGAAAGTGGATTTTAAAATGACATGGAAAAAGATGTTACACTGGACACACAAAGAAATTAGCGGATATCTTAATTATTAAATGAATAAACAAACAAACAAACCAAGACGATGAGCTGGAAAATTTTCCTTTACGGGATTTACAAAAAAGGCTTGTTAAAATTTTGTGAAAAGAGACAAATATAAAAATAAAAAGAAAGTAAGTTATACAACATTATTTGAAGGGACTAAAGAATAAGATTGGTAGAAATTAAAGGAAAGAATATAAAGTTGATATATATCTGATTAAGGTTAAAATAGAGAAATTGTTAACTCTGGTAAACCTTAATGGACTTTTGGTGATATCAGGATTAAAATAAGGCGGCTTTTAGGTTTACAAAAAAAAGAAATGGGATATGGGGACAAAGAGATTATTTGTTGTATTTTAAGAGATGATAAATTCCTAAAATTGTTTATACTTCCAATGAAGGCAGAATGTCCCTTATTTGTATATTGTTCTTTTTCTTTACTATATTTAGAATAGAACATTTCTGTTTTCCTTTTTCCTTTTTCTTTCTTCAATTCTTTCTTTTGATTCTTTCATTTTTTCAGTTATTAGTTTTATTGTTATAATTATATTTAATAAAATTGCTATTAAAAAAGAAAATATGCTTCTGTGTATCCAGTTTTTTATCTATGCCTTGCATTTTTGATACATATTTAACAGTATTTTCCAATCAATTGCTATCAAGTACTAAACCAAGGACTTTTTCATTTGTACCATTACCAAGCTTGCTATTCCTCACTCTATATCTGTGCATTTGATGCTTGTTTCCTGACAGCAGTTGCATTTCTTAAATGTTATTCTATTATTTGATTCAATTTCTTTAACTTACCAAGATATGTCTGAATTTAATTTTTCTTTTCTAGGGTATTGGCACTTTAGTTTTGCGGTGTCCACAAATCTAATAAGTATATCTTTCACTTTTTCATCTGATTCACATTTGAGCCATGGCTCTCCATTCAATACACTGCCCTAGATATTACTGAGGAACATAAGCAATCAATGTACCGTATTTTTCGGAGTATAAGACGCACCGGAGTATAAGACGCACCTAGATTTTAGAGGAGGAAAACAAGGAAAAAAGTATTCTGAACCAAATGGTGTAGTAATATATTATTTAATAAAATGCCAGTGTAGCAGAATACTTTTTATAACCATGTATACTTTTTACAACCATGTACACGTTTTACAACCATGTATACTTTTTACAAACTTCAAACTTGACAGCTTTAAGACTAGTGGATTTCAACTCCCAGAATTCCTCTTCCAGTCATGCTAGCTCAGGAATTGGAGTTGAAGTCCACAAGTCTTAAACTTGCCAGGTTTGAAGACCCTTGCACCCCTAACCCCTAACCCAGGGGTCTTCAAACTTGACAGCTTTAAGACTAGTGGATTTCAACTCCCAGAACTCCTCCTCCAGTCATGCTACATGGGGTAATTAGAAGGCAAAAACACTCCAGTTTTTGCAAAAAACTGCCTGTTTTTTGCTCGTTTTTTTTTTACAAAAACAGGGCATGCAGAGGGTTTGGGAAGCCTGCAGAGCACTCCTGGGGGGTGGAGGAAGGCAAAAACGCCCCCATTTTTGCAAAAAACGGCCTGTTTTTCGCAAAAATGGGATGCGGGGGCGGGGCTTCGGGAGGCCAAAAAATGGCTGTATTTGGTATATAAGATGCACCGACATTTCCACCCTCTTTTGGGGGGCAAAAAGATGTGTCTTATACTCCAAAAAATACGGTATCTACTTAACTGAAATCTGTACAAAATCTGCCCATGTTTAACTAGCAGAATGTCAAGGGATACTTTACCAAATAGATTGTCTCTGCACGCGCACACACACACACACACACACACACACACACACACACTTCCATGATTTTGACATAAATATATGCTTGCATCCAATAAGTCATTCCTCCATAGATGAACACAATGTCAATGGCTTCCATAGCTGAACATAATATATTGGTATCAAATGCTGAAATGTTGAAGATTTTATATCAATTTTAGTTTTACTCAGTATAAGCTGAATCCCTCTTTTCAGTTCTAATTTTATTAACTTCCAGCAGTTCCCCTCACCCTCTGTCATTAAAGCAGATCTTTAAATCAACATGCTCTGAAATGCATAATAAACAAATGCAATAGTTCATTTCCTTTCTTTCTCTGAGAAATTTGGACATCACAGAGTTTAATTAATAAAGTATCTCACTCTCAAATATCAAATATCATGCAGCAGTATTTTCAGATTTTATGAAAGGCATACAAAACAGTACATAGATTGGTTCTTCCAACCACATTACTATCCCCTGCCCAAATCATTACTTTCTAAAGTTTTTTTAAAAAATACAGACGTTTAAAAGAAAGATCCTTGGAATCCTATGCTCTACTAACTTGATTTGAAAGGATCGTAGGTGAGAACAGATGTTCAATATGCAGAACATCTCTGGTTCAATTCCTGACATTTTCAGCCAAAAGGATCTGACAGCATAAGATTAGAAAGAACTCTGTCAAAGATTTTGCAGAGCTACTGACTGCCACATGAGTGTATCCATTCTCATGGACAAACTCCCAGAATTCCCACAGATGGCACCACTATTGGAATTCTGAGAGTTTGTCTTGCACTTCTGGAAAACCTCTAGCCTGGAAATGTTAAAACAGACAAATAAAGACAGATAAGCCAACTTTGCATGGCCTAAGGCAGATTTCTATGATTCTAACTGTCAAGCCTTCACACCAAACTCAGCTGTAAACATTGGTTCCCTGGATACATAACCCCTTATTCATGGACTGGCTTCCTTGGAAGTAGGGCTTCAAACATGACCATTTATTGCATGCAAAAATGTGGCCATGGGCACGTAGAATACACCCACAAATGTACTTACACAAAAGTCGAAGCCTTTACATAGGACTACATTCCAGGATTTCAACTCTAAACTTTTCCTTCTGCTTTTCCAAATCAATGAATGTTTGCTTATTTTTGAAGGCCTTGGTTGGCATCTAGTATGTGTTGACATATGAGTTCTCCCTAGCCTGGCAACAACAGGTTCCTGCTTCGCCAGTTCCATTCATTCATTCATTCATTCATTCATTCATTCATTCATTCATTCATTCATTCATTCATTCTCCATTCATTTTGCATTTAATTAGTACTTATGTTTTGACGATACTATAGGAACTATTTTGCAACTGAATAGCAATTTGTGGATTGTAGACCAATAAATTATACTGCATCAAAAGTAATAGTGTTAAATGGTATGATGGAGATTCAAACAACAACTCTCTCTCTAGCTCTCATTCTAATGAATAAGGGTTTGGCATAAATGATTGACACAATGAACATTTTATCAAACAATAAAGATAAAAAATAAATTGCAACTACTAATATCAAGGTCTATCTTCAGCAACACTATGCATCTTCAAAGAACAAAAAAATTCTACCTTGGTAAAAATGATACTGATATCTCTAGCGTACTATCCTCTGACAATAAGCTGGGAAAGCTCTGTAACCAGTCATCTGAAGGAAAGTCTGGCATTTGCAAATGTGTCAATGGAATAAAGTCGTTTCACCCTTGAATCAAACCCATTTTGACAGAATTCCAGAAGAAAAACTATAGAAGTTGAAAAGTACTGCTGCAGGTTTGTTTTGTAACGCTCTTCATGTATTTGAAGGAGGTGGGTGGTTTAAATATGCAATACATTAAGAAATATGCAATATAAATAAATTAGTAATTTGATCTTGTTATGGAAAAGAGAATAACACCTTTGAATAACACCTTTGGCAAAACTTAGTAAAAAAAAGATTCTCTCTTTTACAGGCATCCGTCTTTAAGTTCAGTAAGCAGATGACCAAACCACTAATCAAATACCAATGGAAGCCATGGAAGTTAATGCTTTCACAGAAGGAGAGACTAATTTAACAAGTAGCGGAGAAATGCTGATTATATGTGCCATGTGAAGCTGCCTTTGCCACAGTACATCAGTCCGTCCCACTTGGTTAGGCAAGAAAGTATGCTGTGCAGTGGTGGGATTCAAATAATTTAACAACCGTTTCTCTGCCCTAATGATCAGCTGGGTGGGCGTGGCCATGGTGGGCGTGGCCAGGGGGTGTGACAGGCAGCACTCGGCTTCCTGCACTCCCCCTGGGAGCAAAAATGAGCCACAGGGGGCGTGCTGCCCCCCGATGCCCCATTTTGGGCCTAGTAGGCCTCCCTGCACTTACCTGGGAGCGAAAATGGGGTGCGTGGGGACTCCTGGAAGGGGCAGGGTGGGGAGGGGCCAGCCAGCAATTTAACTACCGGTTTGCCTGAACTAGCCCGAACCGGCTGAATCTCACCACTGATGCTGTGGAACCTGTCAGTTAAAAAATTCAACTGGTGGAGTCCAGGAAGAGGGCCTTCTCTGCCATTGCCCCTACCCTGTGGAATAGTCTTCCCCCAAGAGATGAGGCTGGTCCCCACTTTCCTGGCCTTTCATAAATGTGGGAAGACCTGACTCTGCCGACTTGCTTAGAATCCCACAGAAGAGCACACGGCGATGGGACAACAATAAAGTAACATTTTATCACACACTGGTATACTGTATGTACAGTAAAGGATCCTCAAACTAGAAAGAAGTAGATCAGAATATTCATAAAATTTGAAAAACAATTTTTTAACAGAAAGCACAAATGTTTCCATTAGATATAATTTCAAAAAATAAAAATATAAATGAAAAAAAATCACAATTTATTGTACTAAGATACGTGTTGAAAGCTACCAGGACAAAGTTGGCAAAGCACTGGAAAAGAGAAATTTGCCAACGATACAAAATTGGAGAGTATGACAGTATACATTGATAAATCAAAATTGCCTGTGTTTTAGTCACATGGACCTCTTTGCAGTGTCCCCAAATATATTTGAACATATGGCCCCTAGTTTTCCACTGCAGGATGAAATAGAGCCCTCAGTCCTAAAAATAGTTGCCCAACCCTTCTTGAGAGTTTTGCCACTTCTGTTTTTATAAACCACCTCCATTTAGATGGCAAGTAAACTGTCATGTATTTTATTTCACTCTCTTTTTTAAACAATTGATCTTTATCCAGCATCAGTTTGTTCTTATAATATAAGTTAAGTTTGTGTGTTAAGTGCAGTTTGTGTGTTAAATCTTCCTCAGATGTAGAACAGTGGCTGGAAACCTCTTTTGGCAATAAATAAGAACTGTACTGAACCTCCGGTAATCTTCTGGCAGAGCGACCAGTTACTAACAATGTCACCCTTCCTTTTATTGAGATAAACTTAATAACTGGAAACTAAAATATGACATCATAGGAAGTTGTCACATTTCTCTTATTAACTGCATGGGAACTGTCTAATACTTTAAGCATGCTATACATATTTATTTTTAATCTATGATATTAATTTTGTTTTTTACTGGATAATAAATGTCTGTCCTCTTTGGTTTACATTTTGTGATATATATGCGTGTGTGGAAATACACATACACATATGTACATGCACAGAGACACAAACAATATCTAAATTCCAATAGATATGATGAAGAGAATCATAATGCATTTAGGAAGAAAAGATGTCCACTTGTTCCATAGTTCCAGTGATTCACCCAACAATAGCCTAAGGCAGTGTTTCCCAACCTTGGCAACTTGAAGATGTCTGGACTTCAACTCCCAGAATTCCCCAGCCAGCGAATGCTGGCTGGGGAATTCTGGGAATTGAAGTCCAGACATCTTCAAGTTGCCAAGGTTGGGAAACACTGCCCTAAGGTATCCCTACCGATAAGAGTTCCTATCCTTTCTGGCCCTCACAACAACAGAATATACAAAAAAGAGAATATCATACAATATAGAATAGCACCTACAGAGAATTCACTCAGATCTCCTTATCAAGGGTACAAGACTCACAGATTGAGGAAAATATTATTTTGATTCTGACATTTCCTGATGCCATCTAGTCTCCCTAGCAGTCCAGCCCCGCTTAACAGAAGAAAACTGGAGTCAAAAACATTGTACGGTGCCAAAGTAATTATCGTTGCATTTGAGCATATGTTTCCTTCCCTTGCTTATTACTACTCTATGACTGGGGGTAGGAATGGGAGTTGTTTTAGATACTGGTGTCTGGAGAACCAAGAGGAGATCCCTGCTATGCACTACTACTAAGGACATTACTATTTTATTCTTTTCATTCTTAAGTCCCTTATAATTAGAAAACAATGGTAATAGTCTTCAGTTTTGACAGAAACACTCAGAAAAATCTCTTCCTGAAAACAAATACAGTCCTTCTCAAAACATTGCAAGTCTAGAAATACCCTCATCCACATAAACAAGGAAAAACAAGGGGAGTGTAGCACTTTGTATTTGTAGCAAAAACGTGTTTTGAATGGGTGAACACACCATACATGTCTTAAAGAAATTGCTTATTTTGTTAAAGTCATAAAAGAGCCATGCAATTCCAGGGAAATATGCATTTGCGGTCAAGAATTCCCAACAACATCCTCCCATTCATGTCAACACTCTTTGTCGCATCCTATTGGTTCTTCTTTCCTCCAAGGTAAGGTATATTTTCCTAGGGTCAGGTGAGCACTGCACAAAGACAGGTATGTAAGAACCAATAGCACTGGAAGGCTACAAAGAGCTTCTTCTGGACTTTCCATGCAATATACATGGGGCTTGGAGAACACATGACTTCAAAAGGTCCTTGTGTTTCAAGGACCTTTTGAAGTCATGTGTTCTCCAAGCTCCATGTATATTGCATGGAAAGTCCAGAAGAAGCTCTTTGTAGCCTTCCAGTGCTATTGGTCACAATGAGTGTTCAGAAAGACATAGCTGTCTGTGTTTTGAAGAGCACAGTCCTACAACAGGACTATAGGACAGTAAAACTTATATGGTGTAAAATTGTATTTTAACATGGCAAAAAAAAAATGAAAATTAGAAATACAAATAGTCCTCGACTTACGACCACAACCAAGCCCAGAACTTACGGTATGCTGCTAAGTCAGAAATTTGTTAAGTGAGTTTTGGTCCATTTTATGACTTTTCTTGTCACATTTGTTAAGCGAATCATTGCAGTTGTTAAATGAGTGACACAGTTGTTAAGTGAATCTGGCTTCCCCATTGACTTTGCCAGAAGGTCGTAAAAGTTGGTCATATGACCCTAGGACATTACGACAGTCATAAATATGAACCAGTTGTCAAGCTTCTGAATGTAAATCATGTGACCATGGGGATACTGCAACGGTCATAAGTGTGGGAAATGGTCACAAGTCACTTTTTTCAGTGCCATTGTTAAACTTCAAATGGTCACTAAATGAACTGTTTTAAGTTGAGGACTACCTGTGCTTATATCAGTTATCTACACAAATATGCCCCCACAATCTGAATGATAATTTTGTGTATATGGATGTGTGTGTGTGTGTGTGTGTGTGTGTGTGTGTGTTTGCATACATATTCAAGGGGAGAGAGTCTTTTGAAATGATTCACTGAAAACATGAATGGGATGGAAGAAAGGGTATGAATCAGTGGTGGGTTGGTACCGGTTCGCCCTAGTTTGGGCGAACCGGTAGCGACGGCGGCGGGAGGCTCCACCCACCCACCCAGACATCATCACGGACGATCTGCGCATGCGCAGAAGGTTCTGCACATGTGCAGAAGTGCTGCACGCGTTCACAGTTCCGAACCGGTAACGAAGGTAAGTGAAACCCACCACTGGTATGAATGTAGCACCAACAGGGGCTTGATGTACAGTGATTTGTTTGTTCTTAGGTTGGAGTTCCGCCCTGTACTGACATCAAAATATTTTGCCACTTGCAACTGCTACCTTTTTACCTGTGGTCATCGACAGAAGGAGAAGAAATATGAGCCAACCTTACTTGCTCTGACATCTCTTCCTAGGCAACAGGGCGAAATGAAATAAAAGGAGGTGGGTGGTGAAAGGGAGCTTGAGAAGGAGCTGACTCATGAATAAACACCATCAGTGTTTCAGAGAACTTAAGTGAGATGTAGATAGTTTATGCCTCATTATATTTCCTCTCACTTACACAAACATTCTGTAAGGAAATAGATGTGTCCACAGGCAAGCTAATCAATCAGAAAGCCTAACTGTGTTCGTTCTTTTGTTGTTACAAGATACCAGGAAGAGAGGACATCTATGGAGCTTCTGAAACCCAAAATGAATCACTTTTAACCACAAGTGAGTTACTGTGTAGCTACATATGTGACCACATGCCACATTATACTTGAGGTATTTAATGGAAAAAGCTAGGCAAAACATCTCATTTTATTCACAAGAATAATTAACGATTTGTGCTTTTTATATAAATGGATCATGGAAGAAAGCCAGAACTCTGAAGAGAAATTATCTGAAATAACTTTTAAAAAAGCTATTATAGCAAAATTTGGGCTGGGGAAAAACGCAAGCCTTGATTAACATTAAAATGTTGATGCAAAAGTATTCAGCTACTCTGAAAATTGTATTATCATAAGAACATATTTACATATTCTATTAAAATACACAGTGAACAATAGCACACAGTTAAGGGCTAGTAATCCTGCTTTTAGAAAAAATTGATAGTGCTTCCCAATGTTGAATTTCCACTCATATCATTCAAGACCTCTTCAAGGAAATGACTGGACCTTTGGTGTGAGAAGCTGAAGCCCTCCTTTTTAAAAGCCAGATTGAGGATAGTGGCTATCAAGGGACGTATCTGGGATTCCACTGGTGCCCATAGACACCAACTGCCTATCCTTGGCACCAAGGGAGTTTCACACAACATCAGAACAGAACTGAAACTAAGAGTGCAGAGAAGAGCAACAAAGATGATTAGGGGACTGGAGGCTATAACATATGAAGAACAGTTGCAGGAATTGGGTAGGTCAAGTTCAGTGATGGCGAACCTATGGCACGCAAGCCACAGGTGGCACACGGAGCCATATCTGAGGGCACACAAGGCGTTGCCCTATGTCAGTTTCAGCGCGCATGCGCGCTCTGGCCAGCTGTATTTTTGCCTTCTTTTCGGCCATTTTCACTCTCCCCAGGCTTCAGGAAAGCCCCCTGAAGCCTGGGGACGGCGAAAAACGGCCCAAGTCCACAGGCTTCAGTGAGGGCATTGCATTATGGGTGTGGCACGCGCACACCAGTGGTGGGTTCCTACCAGTGCGGTCCACTCTATAGCACCTGTAGCGGCCCGCTGGTGACGTCACAGTACCGGTGCGGTCGGTTGCCGGTGCCTAGGTGCCACTATTAAAAAAAAAAAATTCTTCTGCGCATGCCCAGAAACCTGACAATTAAGTCTTTCCCCGTCCCTTCGCTTGAAAATAATAAGAAGCTCGCATTTGACACTTTTCCTTCGCTTTTGCCTAAAGCTTTCCAAAGTGGGCGTTTTCCAAAAGCTGTTAATTTTATACAGTTTTATACTGTTATTCTTTAGAAGAAAACATTGAGGACTGTTAAAAGATACTGTTCTTTTAACAGTCCTCAATATTTTCATCTAAGGAATCCATGACTGAAACCAAAAATGCTGTATGAGACTTGCTTGTCTTTTAACTATAGCATTTTCTGCATATAAAGGTTGCTGTGTTGCCATGGTGTAACACACACTTTGTATGCAAAGCTTTTCATGTAAGGTATAAAATAGCAAAAATAGTAGTAACATCTCTCTGAAATAACTAATATATGACCGGCAAGCCATGCCCACCCGGTCACATGGCTGGCAAGCCACACGCACAAAATAAGCCACGCCCACAGAGTGGTAGTAAAAAAATTAGGAACCCGCCCCTGGCACACACGCGCTATCACACATGCCCCGCAGACCCTTTTGGCAGCTGAGCCAAAAAAGGTTTGCCATCACTGGTCTAATTTAATGAAAAAAAGGACTAGGGATGACATGAGAACAGTGTTCCACTATTTGAAGGGCTGCCCCAAAGAAGAGGGGATCAACCTATTCTCCAAAGCACCTAAAGGCAGAAACAAGAAGCAATGGATGGAAACTAATCAAAGAGAGAACCAGCCTAGAAATAAGGATAAATTTCTTGGCAGTTAGAACAATTAATCAGTGGAATGCCTTGCCTTCAGAAGTTGTGGGTACTCCAACATAGAGGTTTTTAAGAAGAGATTGGACAACCACTTGATTAAAATGGTATAGAGTTTCCTGCTTAAGTAGCAGGTTGAACTAGTAAACCTCCAAGATCCCTTCCAACTCTGCTATTCTGTAACAGACCAATAGCACTGTTAATCAAGCTTCGTGCTCCCACAATTGTGCATAGAGTCCCTTGAGAAGTCTAGAACAAAAAAATGAACTTAGAAGCCCCCTCTGCTTTCCATCCCCTGCTGTTCCGATATTAGATTAGCACAAAGATTAGCAGCCATTAATAACATTTTTAATAACCAGGAATTAATCCAGTCCTTTCTTCAAACTATAAAAGTTGATGGCCATCCTATAATTTGTGACGGTATCATAATTTAACTAAACTTTATCTGAAGAAGTGCTTCCTATTCTGTACCTCCTACTACTGAGCTTTACTGAATGATCCGTGAATCTACTATGATCAGTTTCCTCCACAAGACTTTCCTTTGAAAGCTGCCAGCGTGTTATTCTGAAAAGGCAACATCTTAATTGATATCCATTCACACAAGAACTATCTATTTATTCCCACTCTTTGCTTTCTGTCCTTCAGTTATCAATTTCCTCAAAGTACTGGAATCCTCTTTACCTGCAGATTTGGCTTTTCTCAAAAGGTTTTCACAATTACAAGTAAATGGTGTCTACCCACCCACCCACCCCCAGCTTCCTGACATTGTCTAAAAGAGGGGTACAAAATGGGGAGAGGGCTTCATGATGTCTACCTCACAATGTCCTCTCTTCTTTAAAAAATATTGGGGAAAGAAAATTAAGGGTCATTTTAATACTTAATCCCCACTCCCATGCTCATTTAATCTAACCATTAGAATGCAATCCTTGACATACAATATCAAGGTCTCTAGGAATCAAGTTATCAGAAAGTAAACAACTTTGTTCTAAAATAGAGATGGGAGATTTGCCATCTTCCAGTTGTTGCTGGACTCCAGATTCAAAATAACTCTGAAAACTTAATGAAACATGTACTGTATCTTTGAAGAAACCATGTTGTCTTCTTCAGCAAACCTTAAAATTCAGTATGCTTGATAATTATCTTAATGTTCACAATGAGCACTACCCAAAATATTCATAAACCAAATTAAATATTACTTTCTTGTGGCAAATACCTTAAGCCCCACAAGCCTCCTTACTATTTTTGCTTTGGAAATTGTTGCAAATTGTTGCCCTATGAATAGAAATATAAAATAAAAATTGAAATAATGTCAATTTTTGTCACAAAATAACATTTGCCCATTATAAATGCCAATTGTTTTTCATCTCCTGAATCTTAAGAGGTTCTCTTTTTAAAATTAACATTCCACTAGATTACTTTTCAACCTTCAGGCATCAAGATTGACTCGGAAATATGTTATGTATTTTTGAACAATAGAGAGAAATCACTCAAGATCAATGACAGTTGCTCAGGCAAAGCCCAAATGTAAACCAGACGAATTTATAACCTAACAAATCGGAGGAAACCAATGTTTTGCATAGTTAGAGGCAGGGGTGGATTCCTCCCGGTTCGGACCGGTTCGCCCGAACCGGTAGCAACCCACTGGTGACGTCATGCTGACGTCACCGAACCAGATCGGTCGGTGCCAGTCCGTAGGCGCCATCATCTTTTTTTTGAATTTTTTTGGGTTTTTTTCAATTTTATTTTTTATTTTTTCCTTCTGAGCATGCGCAGAAACCAAGTTCTGGCACTGTGCATGCGGTCGCCATCTTTTTTTCCTGCTTAGGGGTTTTTTTTCGTTACTGTGCACGCGCGCACCCACGAGGCACGCCCATGCGGCGCGGGAGGGAGGGAACGAACCGGCAGCGAGGTAAGTTGGAACCCACCCCTGGTTAGAGATAATAATTTTTCAGGTTGAGAAGACTTTATATTCTGCCACTTTAATCTCTAGTTGTGAGTACAATAGTTTATCACTATTAAGAAACAGATCATCTTTAAAGAGCTAACAACAGGCTGAGGCAGCCACCAATTGTCACCCAACATTTTGAGGGCATAAATAGAACTTCCATTACATCTTTAAACTATCTGTGGATACCTAAAATTATTTCAGGCTTCAACATTGTGGGTCAAAATTTAAGTAGCCTGCCAAGTAGAACCCAACTGATATGAGGCAAATGCTGTCACAGATGCAGATATTACCATGTCTTTCATGAGAAAAGGCCCTAGTGCGGGTGTTGGCAACCCATGGCTCTGGAGCCACATGTGGCTCTTTGACCCTTCTCCTATGGCTTCCTGCCGACCCGGTCGCGCGACCTACTCTCCGCCCCAAGACTCTGGCCCAACCCGGCCATGGCTGATGCTAACCTCACTAACACGAGGGCTGGCGGGGTGGGAATGGGATCCGGGTGGAGGGTACGATGGAAAGGGGGACAGGCCCGCAGCTGAGGAGTGAACATGAGCCGCAGCAGCGGCTTCCCAGAAGACAACCCTCCTCCTCCTTCGTCTCCTCACATGACCCCCTGGCTGGCTGTTGCAGGGCCGGGAGGGTACGCACGAGCGGGGATACCCTCCTTAAGCGAGCGAGCGGGCTCAGCCAAAGCACAGCAAAGGTGCGTGGAGCGGGCGGGTTGACTGGCTGACGGGTGAGCCTCTTTGGCGAGGGAGCTCCGGCTTTCTCCGAGCCTGATCCCCGGGGTGGGCATGCAAGGTTCGGTGGGGCCAGCCCCCCTTTCCCGCTGCCCTGAGCTTCTTTACTCCTCCAGTTGAGCAGTGCCATCAGCGGTGTTGATTGAAAAGCATCCTCCAGGGAGCAAAAGTCTCGTGCAAGATTTAAAGCCACCCAAAGGACACTTTCCAATCAACGCCACCGGCAGCACCACTTTGCTCTCTTGAGGAGGGTATCCCCGTGCACGCTCCCCCAGCCCCACAACAGCGAAACGAACTTCCGGTAGGCCCGTTTTTTGCCAGCCGCAGGCTTCAGACGCTTTCCTGAAGCCTGGGGAGGGCAAAAACAGCCTCCCCCGCCCTCCGGAAGGCTGAAAATCAGCTGGCCAGCGCGCACATGCACAGCTGACATAGGGCAATGCCTCACGTGCCCTCAGATATGGCTCCGTGTTTCACCTGTGGCATGTGTGCCATAGGTTCGCCATCACGGCTATAGAAGCACAATGTCCCGAATTGGTTCTGGCCTTTTCATGAACATCACTGAGGAGAGCCAAGGATGAGCTGGGTGCATGATGAAATATGGATCACTTAAATGCTGCAACCTACGTACTTAAGACATCAAGCTATAAGTATGTAAGGGTGATGTTTATATGATATCACCATGCAAGTCATTTTGACATCATCATGGTTTGCTGTAGAAACTATTGGGCCCTTCAGAAGATATCTTGAGAAGGCAGAATTAGTCTTGGTCTGCTGGGCTAGCTGAAGTCCACAAAAATGATTTCTGGCTCCAGCCTTCCATGGACAAGTCTTTGGCTCCAGAACAGCACCTATCCAACCAGACAGTCTGGTGATGACTGACCAACTATCACCATCTGTATCCCATTTTACAGGAAATTGTTTTGCCTTATTGATGAGGACAGAATATTGCAATACTGGGAGGAACAATGGAACTCTAAGTGTTGAATGTTTTCTGGTCTCCCAGACATGTTGACACAAATGGGTAATAACAAATAACCCAGCATCATATCCATTGTCTGTTGTATATCACCCTCTGCCAGGGCCTCAAAGTATAGAGGAACACAGAAATAACCTGATGAAGGCATGAAACAGCTGTTAAGAGAACAAAAAAAAAACAGTTATGAAAAAGAGAGAGATGGGAGGAGAAAAAACTCTCTGATATCCCTGCTTTGTTATGTAGCATTGTTTGCTATAAAGGAAGCAGATTTCTCAAGAATCCATTACTGTTATTATCGGTAGACTACTTAAAACTCTGTAACCTTCAATTAGTTGAAACCATGTATCATAGGACAATGTCAAGAACCTCAAATGCACTAACAGAATATGTATACAATCCAAGACCTATCACTCCTGTGGAATTTAAATTTCAAGGATCTTCAGATGAGTTATATTTGTAAACTTGTCAGCTACAGTCACATGCCTGATTTCCAAAACTCCTTGTCAACTTCCCACAAAGTCAATGGGGAAGCCGGCAGGAAGCTGGAAATAGATCCAACTCCCACTGTTTCTTTGCCTGCCCGTGGTCATTTTGTTTCTCTCTTTAGGCAAGTCAAGATTGACAAAGAATGACCCAACGAGTCGTAGGTTGGCTGGGACCTACAACATTAAAGTCAAATTCCCATCAACCTTGCTATGCCTGTTTCTTGTCTACCTTGAAAGACTAACACAAACATATTTTAGTCCCTTTTCCTCTGATCCACAACTATGATTGTGCTGTCTGTTAAGATAATCACAATTAAATAACTGTAGATTCCATTCACAGGCACCTTTGCTTAGAACCAATCCAACATCAAGAGACAACTGTTGTTGATGATTTTACTTAGGAGATAAGCAGTGGTGGGTTCCTACAGGTGCGGTCCACTCTATAGCACTGTTAGCAGCCCGCTGATGATGCCACAGTACTGGTGCGGTCGGTTGCCGGTGCCTGGGCACCGCCATTTTTAAAAAAAAAATTTTTTTTTAAATTTTCTTCTGTGCATGCCCAGAAGCTGAGCTTCCGGCACTGCACATGCGCTGCCTTCCTACCCCCCCAGTGAGTCCAGGCAGGGGAGGATGCTGAGGGAGTGCGTGAGACGCTGAAAGAACGGGCAGCAGGAGCTATCTCCATTTCCCTCCCTTCAGCAGTCCGAGAAGCCACGAACGCGCGGTGATGATCCTAGGCATTTTCGCACGTTTGAGGCTTCTCGAGCTGCTGAGGGGAGGGAGAATGGGCAGCAGGACCTATCTCAGTTCCCCTCCCTTCAGCAGTCCGAGAAGCCACGCCCACCTGGTCACATGGCTGGCAAGCCATGCCCACTCGGTCACATGGCTGGCAAACCACACCCACAAAATAAGCCACGCCCACAGAGTGGTAGTAAAAAAATTAGGAACCCGCCCCTGGAGATAAGTGATTCAATAAAATAAACCCACAGTTCTAAATATACCTAACAGGGCATTGTATAGACCTTACTGGAATTAAGTAAACACAGGGGAGGGGGGAGGGCTATAAAAAGTGACATTAGATTAATGCTAGGAAAGTCAGATTCATGGGTTTTTTTCAATCTTCTTTACTTTCTATAAACTGTCCATTCTCAAAAGTATTTTAAAATCTATTTAGAGAATCTTAAGCAGCATTCTGAGTTTATCTGCACAGCTTATATAATTTAAGACATTTAATTAAGATATTGTTTAAAAAATGAATATCAACCTCCTTATTTTAGTCACAAATTACAGCGTATACTGCATTTCATCATGAGCCTTAGATAAAGCTGACAACTTGTTTCACAAACAGTACTTAGGATGGATGAAATAAAAGAAAATTGATTAGACAATATGCCTGTTCTAAAAAAAAATTATGTTAGCTTCTATACATATCTGTCTGAAAATCAAAACATCCATTAATGTAAAACCCAACAGCAAAAATGTGGAAAACGGGAGTGTAATCTAAGGAAAACATCAGCTAGGGTTTTTTTTATCAGACTTTTCTTTCACTGCCCAGAGTTTCTAGAAAGATCAGCTGTCTACAAGGTCTCCAAAATTAATGAATAGGAACTGAAGGGCTGGCTGCTGGCAGTAAGATTCTCTAGGTAATAAATTTTAGCATGGCAAGATCTAGTTGTTCAAAACTGGATGTCATGTTTTTGAAGCTTCTGTCAGCATCATGTGACTTCCAGTATAATGGAAGATTTCAGATGGATCAAAGCACTAATCAATATGACAATTAAAGGGAGGCTAGAATTTTGTAGGAGGAAGGGTTAGCACCCTCCAGTTGTTTTCCTTGTGTTAAATAAAAGGTGACCATTTTCCATTGAAGCTTTAGAGATGCCTTCCTGGGGAGTGGCTGCTGTTACAAGCATCGCAGGATTTATGTTCAGGACTGGAATCATGGATACATTAAAGGCTTAAATCAAGGCAGTTTATGGGACAGAGGTTTTTACAGAAGCTTTGTGCTGTTGTTATTTTGCCAGTTGTTACTGAACAATATGTGAATTATGTAATCTCATGTCATATGCAAGATTTCCTTCAGTTAGCATTTGTAGTCAAAGAGGTCATCGTGATATTGTTTCAGGTTAAGCTATCGAAGTTATTGATAGAAGTATTTTATTTTATTTTGTTAAATAAATTATTCTCTCTTTCTTATTAAGCAGGAAACTCCATCTTACTTATGTTCATGGGAGTTCGTCTTGGTATGGCAGGATATCCCGAAGCTTTCTCGGTACTTTTGCCAAATTGCATTATTTATGCCATTATTGCAGGTAAGGAAAATATCAAATTCAAAACAATATAAACTAGTGATTTATTTTGTTCCTTTCCTCTCAGAGAATTTCTATTTATAAAACCAAAATCAATTTTAAACGCCATGTGCTTAATTGCAGGCTATTTATAAAATAATCCTGTGATACATCTGTTTGCACAAGAAACTTGTGATGTTCCTATTCATAGAAAAGTTAGGTGAAATAATGTATTAATTCCTTCGGACTATCGACATTGTAAGCCCTTTTAGACAGTCTTGTAGGAAGTTAGCACCCACCCCTCTCCTAGAAAAATGAAATATCCTAGGAAATATTAAAAGGCAGAATATTATTCTATATATCCCCGGAAACATGCTTTTAGGCAGACAAAAGACTAATTCCCCCCAACCTTTGTCAATGGGCAATCTTATTCTACATAACAAGCATCTACAGGAAGAACCATAATAGGAATCCCAAAGCCCTTTCATTACACCACATGGGACCTGGGAAGATTACATCAGCCAGGGACTCAGGACAGCCCACAAGAGTTGCCCCTGCATGGCACCATAGGAGTCTGACAGCCAATGGGATACATTTCTGTACAGGAACAGGAAACTCTTAGGGCGGGGCACAAGAGAGGGCATAAAAGAAGGAAATTTCAGCATCTCGATCCTTCTTTCTCTGGACCCAACATTTGGAAACATGTGATCCACCTTTTCTGTTCAGGAGGTCATGCCATGTCACGATGTGAATATTGTCAGTTGTGAGTCTATGCAGGGTGATGCATCCCTATTCTAATATTATGGTACTTCCCAATATAAGCAGAACACGTGATATGATGTTTGCGCATGTCTACATTCCTAATCCACCATTAATTTTCTTCTGATGTGCCTCCCGAACAGGAAGGTTGTGTTCCGTAGCAAAGATTATTCAGGATTTATTGTTTTTGTACTCAAATATTTTCTTTTAGACATTTAATCTCGGTTTTATTTCTAAGTACTTGAATTCCAAGGAAAAGATCCAAATATCGCCTCTATGAGATATTCTTTCCTTAACACGGTAGCAACCGGACGGATAGAACTTTATCTCAACTTAACATGCCATGTGCTCTCTGTTCTCCATTAAACCCTCTTTCCAAGCAACTTCCATGAATCCAGTGTCTTTTTCCCCACTTGGAACTGAACCCAGAAGAATATTACTTCCAACAGTCTGATAGAAACAAACGTTCTCTTTCAACAGTTTGATATCAGTTTGTAATTTTCAGACTACTAATGTTATTTACCCATTGACTGAACTAGCTTGGAAACCTTAGAAGCATGATGATTTTGACATGATGATTTTGACATCAATTAGATGATGCTAAGTGCAGGAGTCAGGATAACATTTAGATAGTCCTTGATTTCTGTTGCTAACCAAGGTGGTTAAGTAAATCACCCTCAGTTTTATGACCTTTTTTGCCACCACTGCTAAGCAAATCACTGCAGTTGTTAAGTAAATTATGTGGGCATTAACCAAATCCATCTTCACTCATTGACCATGCTTATTGAAAGCCAGCTAGGAAGGTTGCAAATGGCAATTATGTGACCCTGGGACATTGCAACTGTCAGAAATACATACTGGTTGCCAAGATTCCGAATTTTGATCATGTGGTTGTGGGGATCCGGTAAACTGTGGTAACCAACCAGTTGTAAGTTACTTTTTTCAATGCTGTTATAACTTCAATACAGTTGCTAAACCAGTAGATGTAAGCTAAGGACTATCTGTAATCATATCCAATATCCAAAGAAACATTAGCAGGATAATAGCTTTTCCTTTGGGACAGAGAATGGAGAAACTTATGTTTTCAATGGAAGAAAGGCACATAGCTACACAAGTCATTCACAATGCCCTCTTCTCAAGAATAAGTTGTAATTCTGCTTTTGCTATGCATATTAGCTTCATAAAAGTGGACAAGAGAGTTGGCATCTTATTTGACAATTTGGCACCTGCTTTTTTACTTTAGCTTTTCATTTTTTGTAGTTTTTTTAATGTAAGCTTTCCTCTGACAGATCTGAGGAGATAAGAACTGTCCCACAATGCTGTTGACATTTTCTCAGTCCACTGTGTCTGTCAATCTTTGCAGTTATCCACATTTTGATTGGTCCTTTAAGCTGATTTATTTTAGCAAAAAAATAATCTTAAACCTCAGAGTTTCCCTTTTGTGTGGAATCATATTTTTAATACATACTATATTTAATTTATCAGGGGATGCAGGAGTCCCTTGATCCGGTAAAATTAACTCCCAAGATTGTAATTTTAGAGACCTAGCAGCCAGGACTGGGGCTAATGTGGAACAGATTATAAATAGCCTTTCTCTCAGAACCAGAGCTTGGAAATAAGTATGGGAAGTCAGGTCCTCCTGCCAACGGGGGTGAGAATTTGGCAGACATTCTGCTCTCAGCTGCCAGAATGGACCATGTTTATTTTTGCTTTCCCCAAGAGCCCATTCTTGGAGTGGTGATGATGTAAGGCTTGGCCACGGATTCCAGAGTTATAACTGGCTGTCTAGTCAAGTGGGCAAAAGATGAAAGCAAGAGCAAGATAAATAAAGCATAAGAGAAAAGGGCTGAAACTTAAGAGCTAAATGACAACCATGCCATTTTTATTTCATGCTGTTTACAGGTTCTGAACGTATGGCCCCAACAGTATGTGAAAGCTCCAGCGTATGTCATTGATTATTACTCAGAGTAAGAGCTCATATTACACACCACTGAGCCTGTGGCTGTCATTAGTGAATACTTACTTACCCTGCATTTGTTTTCTTACAGTGCTCACCTTGCGCTTCTATTTACTTTTCTCCATCTGTGACTACTCAGTCCCAATGCAAGCACAGACTGAGCCTGTTTGCATGGACAAAAACAAGGTGACGATCACATCGAGTTATTTTATGTATGTGCTTCAATAAGGAGCAATTGGCCGTACCTTGTTAAAAATAGTGGAAACTGCAACTTGCATCGCAATAGTATTAGTTAAGAAAAAGACTCCTGTTGTTGTTTAAATTAAAGACTAAAAGAAGTTAGAGCCCAGCAGATGTAGATCTTTTTCTGTGTATTTCTCATTCATTTCCTGGACTTTAGGTAGGATAGCTCCCATGGAGACTGGTTCCAAAATAAATCTCATACGCTGAAAATTTACATTTGAGGAGGTTCACAATGCTTCCTGGGAGGAAACAGTCTGAAAAAACATAATTTTCAAGTTGCAAACATTACCCTTTCATAAAATGGGTGTGGCAAATTGTGAAAATAATACTGGAAAAACAAGGCAGATATCTATATAAACGAGATATCTATATAGATAAACTGAAAAGGTCTAAAATTGCACTAAACTACAGAAATATCCAGACATCATACAGTATTCAGCTGCTGTTCTTCACTGAACCAGCATAGGCTAAGCTGAGGTTTATTTAAATCAGCTAGCACGCGGGACAAACTTCCAGAAAACAAGTTCCTGGACCTCTAATCCAGTGGTTAAGACTAAATGAAAGGCATAAAAGAGCTCTGAGAGATAATAATAAATGTTGCACTAGCCAAAGAAACAGCTTACCTCATGAATGTGTGATTCAGCAATGCAAATGTGCAACCCAAACCATTGGTTACAACCAACATAATCTTGATAAATCCCCAAAATAAAAGCCTCAATCCCTGTGCTCTGCTATACCAATCACGAGTCAACATGACGGGTCATATATTTGGGGAACCATTTTCCCAACTTGTCTTTAGGTACTAGGGCCGTGATGGCGAACCTATGGCACGGGTGCCACAAGTGGCACGCGGAGCCATATCGGTGGGCACGCAAGCTCAGGTCCAGCGTGCATGTGTGCACCAGCCGGCTGATTTTCGGGCCTTCTGGGCCCACTGGGAGTCGGGAAACAGGCTGTTTCCAGCCTCCATAGGGGGTGGGGAAGGCCGTTTTCGCCCTCCCCAAGCTCCTAGGAAGGCTCTGGAGCCTGGGGAGAGCGAAAAATGGGCGTGCCATTGCATGCTGGGAGCAGGGGTGTCATGCGCGCATGTGCAGGGGTGCATGGAATTATGGGTGTGGGCACGCACACATGTGATCCCCCGCATTCCCCCCCCCTTTTGGCACGCGAACCAAAAAAGGTTCGCCATCACTGTACTAGGGGATGGGAGGTGAATTTACTTTGAGGTTAATATCTTCTAACATTGGAAATGGTAATTAGTAATAGTCTTATTTTCATGTAGCACTCATGGAACTTCTTAAATACAACCTACATGGAAGAGTGGCAAGATTGCTCCTAACACGATTGGAAATGAAGTTGCATGTACGCATAAGTTGCATGTACATAGATGTACGCAATCTATGTCTACAAATTTTCCCAGAAATAATAAATTTGTACTGATCCAAAACTAACAGATAGACTAGGTTACAGTCCTTCCTCCATGTATTTTATATCAAGAAATATTCAAACATGCAACTTTTCACCTATTATTTGAAACAGGGTGCTTCCGAAACCTTACTATGCTACCTGATGTTCTTAAAGATCACTCCAATATGAAATATTCTTTCTCAACTACCTCATTTTAATTGGCAAGTTGCAGAATTAAAATTATATTGTAAAAATGTTAATATCTTAAACATTTACAAATTAATTTAATTAAAATGTTATAAAGTGTTTCCAGTAGTAAATTGCTATTGCTCTCCACATTCCAAAATACTATTGCAATTTTTATGATGTAGAAATGTCCAGGTTTTATTGGACCAAATGTTTCAGTTTTCTGAAGGCTGTAGGATATACCCGATATAGTTTCAGTGGATTTAATACTATGCCTATTTTCCAATAGGGAAAAGGTTTCTGACATCTTTCCAACTGTCAGCAAAAGTTAGTTGGTTCAAGCGTGTATTAATGTGATTTAAATGATATTAAAGTAAGGATTGCAAAAGGCTGTCTTAAATCTGTCAAACAGGTTTGAATCTTGCTAATCTAGTTTAGAGTTTAAAATATGAAACGAAGAAAAAAATCCATTGCAGGCTTGAAACCCAGCCAGAAGCCTTAAAAACCTATCATTGCCTGCATTTCAATGAAGACTTTCAAAAATGGGTTTCATAACCTTTGGTTTTCATGTGTATCAACAATGACTGAGTAGGAAAAACACTTATTAATGAAATTATAATTAGTTGTGTGTATGGTAACCATGGAAACACTTTTGTGGATTATGGTCAGATTTTTGCTTCAAGCCATTTTAAACTAAAATGTAGCACATGTACAAAGATAAACTCTGAAGTTTGTTTTGAAAACCTGCAGGCTATAAACCTGTAATTGTTAAAGGAACTCAAATAGGAGTGTACTCTGGTTTTTGTTTCCCACTTGCTGGCTTCCCACTAGAATCTGTTACAGGAACTATACAATGAACTAGATTTTCTAATCTAGCTGGGATCTTAACTTCCCCACAAAGAGAAGAGGCAGGAAGTCTAGGACCTTTTCCACACACAGCAGTAGAATCACGGGGGTAATGTAATCATACTATTACCAATATTCAAGATACCTAGAAGATTCTGGACTGGGAAAGATTGATCCAAAATCAATATTTGCCACAGGGTTCCACATTGCTGGCGCTAAATTTCTCTCATTCACAGACTGTATTAAATCCAAACAATGGTGGGCATTCAAGAAATGAATTTTCTGAAAACCAGCAGCAAATATAAACAAGGCGGACTGCAAATATGGGAGCCAACGATACAAGGCATTGCTTTTTACTATGAATTCTAAGAAACAGAGTGAAAGTTCCAAACACAAATTTACCCAAGTAACACTTATAATCCCTAGGGGCAAATGACATGTCTAGAACAGCTCAAGGAAGCATTTGATCAGCAATGGCCACCCATTTCTGAGATGCACAGAATCTAGCTTGCATGTGTGGGTATTTGCATAAAAAAGTCATATACAGGGTTATTTAAAAAGAATGAACCGATTTCATGACGCAATATTTTATTAAGGAAAAGTAATACAAAACTCCAGCCAAGTCACAAGTATTCTTCTCACAATCAACTTTTATTTCCTGTCTTACAAGTGTTCAATGTGGCCACCACCTGCAGCACGGGCAACATCAATGCGATAAGAGAATTCTTCCCAGGCGCATATCAGCATATCACAATCCACTGAGTTGATCACTGTTGTTATTCGATGTTTAAGGTCATCGAGGTTAGTGGGTAGCGGTGGAACATAAACGTGATCTTTTACTTATCCACACAAGAAAAAATCACACACGGTTATATCTGGGGATCTCGCAGGCCAAGCACAAAGAGCAAGGTCTTGGGGCCCCCAATGCAGAACGCCTTTTCTTGAGGATTCACCATTCCGAGGGTAAACAAACAACTGAATGTTGCCGGAAGAACGACACGACTACATCGCCCCTGTGGCAGCCATTCAAAACTTAGATAACTCCTCTTTCAAATGGTCACTGACTCATTACATGACGATGCTTGAGAACTGAAGCAATGCGTCATGAAATTGGTTCATTCTTTTTGAATAACCCTGTAATACTGCATTGTAGTTAGAGAGCTGCTGTCAGACACTCTGTAGAACGTGGAATGTTCTCTCCGAACTGGAAAACTTGCTTGCTACCTATTTGTTTCCTGAGGAACATCCCTTTCCAAGCCCCACAAAAAGTTCTAGTTTGGGCAGAGGAATATCCCCACTACTTATATCTTGGGTAGACACCAACACCAACATACCAAGGACTGAGGTCAGGTCACCATCCATCCCATTTGATTCTTCAAAACGCCTTTAACAGATAGCCACTCAGTGACTCAGTTCATAAAAAGAACTAGCTGGCTGTATGACATGGTTGGTTGGGAAAAAATAGACATCTACATCTAGATTATGAGCCACCAGGACAATATTTGGAAAAGCTGCTGTCAGTCCTCTTGAGTCAAAAGATACAACAGGGTGTATGTTTTTGCAAGAGAGCCTGCCTCCCACTGTTACTGGCTACCACACTAGATCTAACAGAGACCCATGCGCCAGGACCTTTCCATCAAATGCCATTTTATTGGAACCAAGAATAGTGTTTTCTCTGTGACAGTTCCTGCCTATGGAACAACATCCCTCTGGAAATCCAGTTATCCTTGGTTCTGTTAATTTTTTATAAGGCATTGAAAATCTGGCTGTTCCCCCAGACATTTGTTCAAGGGGTTAAAAGATTCAGTGACTCTCTTGGTTAAAGTTATTTTTATAAATTATATTGTTTTAATCTCAGACTTTTGTGGTTTGAATCATGGGATTGTTGCTTTCATAGTCCTTTCTGTGAGATGGGGACCCATATGTATCATTTAAATAAATAAACTCAAGTAATTTAGCAATCTATTGAACAACTGCAAATGCACACTTACACAAATGCACATTCAAATGCAAAGCATTTGCATGGAAACAATTTCAAGAAGGCTGCTCTGGAAAATTGAAGTGGAGCTGAAATATTCAAAGAGCCAAAAGAAGACAAGTTTCATGATGTGAAACTGATCTCTAACAGCTAGTGGGCTGCTGATGCAACCCAAGTGCTATGGTGCAACTTTTCTGTATTTATCATGTCAATGGGTTTATTGGTGGTGGGTTGGGAAGTGCGTTATGTGCTTTTGCTTTACTAATATATGCCATCTAGAAGCTTGTGCTTTGGGCAGTCTAGAAATCCTGTTAAATAAACAAAATAAACAGACACTGCTTACCCAGGCAATATTGGCATACAAGCTTCTTGTACTGATGTTGTATGTAATAAGTTACTGTTCAAGTACTCAAATGGTAAATTGACAGGATAAAAACATTTATTGCTAGACTTGGATTCTATCATTTTTAACTAAAAGCATCAAGGGGTGACTTTCCAATGACAGGGTTGATTAACATATTAACATATGCAACAAAACATATTAGTAGAATTCTCAGGGCGCAGTGGCAAGAACACTAATTTTAATCTTCCACCTGTTATACATAACTGTACATTCTCTCCTCTCCCTTAGAGAAAAAGTTCAGGATTTTCTCCTGATCAGATTATCTGCAGAAATTATTTTAAGTATTTTTCCCTGGTTGGAGAACTAATGAAATGGCAGCACAGTGAGGAAACGGAAGGCAGTGAAATGCTTTGCTATACAAAATTCTAGGTTTATTTCCTATATTTCCACCAAAATAACTTTGTCCAATGGTCCAGACAAAAATAGACAACTGTAGGCTTGATCAGTCATTTAATAATCTAATGAAATTTAATTTTAATTTAATTTTAATTTAAAGTTCTTATAGGCCGCCCAATCCCGTAGGACTCAGGGCGGCGTTATGCCGCGGTGTTATGCAGAATGCAGAAATGCAGAATGGTTGCATATTCACAGACCAACTGTTGAGGGAAATACTATCCTGTGACTCTTAGTTAAAATAACACGCCCTGTGATATAACCTCTGCAACTTTTAAAAACATTTAAACTAGTAGAATCTTCTAAAGATGTATTTAAAAAAGGACTCCCCCATAATTTATAAAAATCACTAGGTAGATGTCAGGAGCTTTTTGATACTTGAATGGATAGTATGTTCTCTGAGTAACTATATCACTTCAAAATTTTCTTTTTCCTTCCAGACACTGAAATCAATTTTTTTGAAAACAAGAAAGCATTTTCAGATTTCCTTCAGAAACTGAAATGGCTAGAAAATAGTAGGCAATAGTTTCCAAGTCTTCTGGTTTTTTTCCCCCTGAGATAATAATTTAGTTTCCATGAAAAGCGAAGTGGAAGAATGGAAATAAGCAGAAGATTATCAGTTTCAGTTGCAAGCCTGTTTCTTCTTCCATGTCAAGCTTCCAGTTTCCTTGGCAACCAAGGCGGCATCAAGGGACACTGCATGAAGTACACTTTCATGGAGGAAAATGTTAGCCTTCAAAAAAAAAAAATCAAGAACTTTTTTCAATAGAAAAATTATCTGACATTAACCCGAGTCCTCAGTGGACTTTCCAGTTCCAGGTACAATTGCTTGGAATTTAAATGATTGGTACTTACCCTTGTGTAAATAGATTTAAGTTTGAGATGGAGGTGTGTTTTGAACAATCAGAAGTAAATGCATAAAACTAAAGTGAAAGATTCTTGTCTCTTAATTTGACCTGGGAGAGAGAATATGGATTGGATCCAGATCCTTTCTCCAACAGCAACCGCAAACTTATCTATCCAAATTTAGCTTTTTCAAAATGTCCCAATTCCACCTCTCTTTGAAAATCTGGTTGATACAAGAACCACCAGAATAGAACCAGGTCATATAAGTCTCTTAACAGTTCTGAACCTCATACAAGTGTGTCTCCTTCCGCAATTTAATTCCATCAGCTTCTTTGCCTCTCTTCCTTTCTCCTAAAGCTGGCAAGATATTTCTTTTTCCTTAGATGATGTCAGGGGAGGACCAGAAGAAAGTAGCAGCAGCCACACTATAATTTGGCAACAGTGACATTCAAAAGGTGGAAAAAGGGTGCACAAATACATTATGTGTAGGTGTGTATATAAGTGCTTGTGTGTTTTAAATGTGATAGTAGACTTAGCCTCCCCCAAGCCGGGGAGAGACCATCTGGAGCCCAGTTTGCAATACATACAAGCAGTCAGTTCTTAGGTTCTCTCTGCAGTGTGTGTACATACATACCAGTAGCGGGTTCTAAAACCCTTTACTACCGGTTCATGCACGCACTTGTGCGTGCGTGCAATGCTACTGCACATGTGCAGAAGTGTCCCTGGTGGGTGGGTGGAGCCTCCCGCCGCCGGCGCTACCAGTTCTTAGAACCGGGCCGTACCGGGAGCAACCCACCGGTACATACATGCATGCATACATACATGCATGCATACATGTACATATACACATATATACATACGTGTGTGTGTGTGTATCAGAAACTGTTCTGAACATATTTTTTTAAATGTATGCTTCTAGGTATAATTCTCAAATTCTGAAACTTATGAAGGCCAACAAGTAATTGCTTTAAAGATTTTCAAATACTACTTTTAAAGAGGAATTTGAGACAAAAACAGAACTGTGTTTTAAAAAATAATTTCTTAGATATGAATTTTGCTACATCTGAATTTGCTCAGGAATTCCAAATATATACAGGTTCTTTACTATTGAGATATTTCTATCCCTTACCATTTGCCATTTTAAAAATACTGAAATTTATGTTCTTTTCATAACTACTTAAATTTAATTTTTGAGATTTCTGTTAAGCATCAGCAGTCTAGACACGGTTTCCAATACTGGAGTGTGTACTTGTGCAGAATATACTTTCCTTTTTACCACCACCCCCAACCCCCCCAAAAAATATTAGTGTAGTGTTTCCCAGAACTTCCTGCTTCTACCCCTATCTGCATTGAAGGTTTACTGGATCATGTTCATTTGTTCTGTTCCTCTCTGTAACTTGGGAGTAAAACGTAAGTCGAAAAAGAGAATTGTTTTTTAAATTTCTTAATTTCAATTACAAATTTCACATTGTATTCCTAACTTCTTCATGCTGACTAACCCTAAAAACAGGTTTCATAGAAGCTGATTTCATGCATTAGATTATACCATAGTTTTTTAAAACAATTTTAATTAACTCTCAATTGGTTTGGTTTCCACAACGTATCAAATCATATTCATGGATTATAAACCACAATAATTGGTGGTTTTCACATTCAAACCAAAGCAACATTATGACTTAGCATGATGTATAAAGAATTTGATGCTTTCTCCTTTCCTTTCTAACGTTTTACATGAGTCTGATGGGTGAGCTCATCCATCATCATGGGATAAGGTATCACTGGTATGCTGATGATACCCAATTATGTCTCCTAAACCTAGGTGAATTAAATGCTGCCATGAACATCTTATCTCAGTGTCTGGCTATTGTGAGGGTCTGGATGGGAGCAATAGACTTCAACTGAACTCTGGCAAGACTGAGTAGCTTTGCAGTGTAGGGCCCACTGGTTCCAGGGCTACGCCATCTTTGGTATTAGAACGGGTTGCATTATTACCGACAGACCCAGTGCACAATCTGGGGTCCTCCTACACTCATGACGCCTATTTTATGAGAATATGGCAGTTGTGACCAGGAGAGATTTGCACAGTTTAGTCTTGTGCACTACAGGTAGACCTCAACTTACGAACACAATTGAGCCCAAAATGTTTGTTGTTAAGTGAGACATTTGTTAAGTTAAATTAATTTGGATTAATTTGCATTTTCTACTTGTTTTTAACACTTGCTTTTTGATCTGATTGTTGTGCACCACCCAGAATCACTTTGGGTGAGTGGGCAGCTATATAAATTTGATTAATAGATAATAAATATGGCAATCAACGGTAGTAGATTCAATAAGCCAACTTAATAGCATTGTGGCCTCTTGTTAAGTGATCTTTTTATTTCTATGAGCCCAGAAAAGATCCCTCAGACAACTTATACTGGTAGTTTAAAACTTTAAAACAACTTACGAACTGGAGACCATTAAACAGCATAATCAAGAGCAGAAGAAGAAAAAACCCAGAGAGCTAAGTTGTTATGTAAGAAACTACTCAAAAGCCACAGGGTACAAATGTTTTAATAGGTTGCCTCATACTGTACAAAAAGAACAGTTTGTCTTGCTTGGTGGAAACAAATTTTCAATCAGAATTCCGTCACAGAAAAGACTGTCAATATTCCCACCAATCAAACTTCTCTTGATGGCGGTCTAACAAAACGACTTCTGAAGCAAATCAAATTTTAAACAGGTTCATACTGTATAGGAAAAGATGCATCTTTCAGATATCCTTTGTAGTAAGAACCGTAGAAACTGCAGTTTAAAAAGCGAAACAAGGACATGGCCCCACTCCTTTTCTTGTAAAGCGGTTGATCAGCAAAACAGAAAATAAGTATTAATAGCTTGGAGTTGTTCTGCTTTTCCCTCTGTCCTATAAAGGCTCTATTAATAATTTTTAGCATAACGCAACCTAGAAAATTATGCAAACCAGTATTGCAACAATTCCAATAGTACAATAATTAAACAAAATCTGTCCCTGCATAGGCTCTTCTCCTACTGTATTTAATACTAGTCAACCTGATAATGCTTAATCAAATCCACACATATTAAATAAGAATAATGTCCAAAGCATTTAGTGTTAGGCTAAATAACAGAATACAGCCTCCAAAACACAATGTAGTCAGTATCATATGTAGTTTTTAAAAAATTGTCTTTCATTGCTCCATAGCTGGCCTTTGTCAGACTTTCCTTTAAGGAACAAAAATACCAGAAAATTTAGAAAGCATTAAAATGTACAGCACAGCTGATGCAGAGAAATGTACTAATGCATCACTGACTTCTTTCATAGAGTGTTACAGATTTTATATTATTGCAATAAATGGCTGATCTGAGAGACTAACAAGGTCTTCTGCATCCAGCGTTTCTCCTATATTATCACTTTTACTCCTAGGCAACATACTTCCAATGGAAGCAAAAGTATGTACACAGGCATATTTCAGAAACAATTTGGAACTGAAATGTTTTTTCACATGCATTAAAGACATGTATTGGAAAAACAAAGAGAACAGTAGATGCTCTTTTTCCAATCTGCAGAATTTGAAAGCGAGAAGAAGGTTGCACTATACTGCAGAAAATATAGAATTCTCTACTATTCTATAAACATTTATCTAGACTGGCCTAATAATGCCATACAGGAGATAAAAGAATTAAAGGTCCTATTGTGTACAATGGTTTAATCACTCCTCTCTTATGCTCTAATCCCCAAAGCATCACAGGATGGGGTAAATCAGAGAAAAACTACAAGCTTTTAAGCTTAGATCAGGTAAGGAGCAGAGGTGGGTTCCTGCCGGAGCTGCCCAGTGCGCAGCTCCGGTAGGGAGCGACCAATTGCGCAATTTGCACACGACCGCTCCGGAGTCCTCTCTGCCGGTCCACTGCGCGCGTTGCCATTTTTTCCCATTAATTTTTGGCCGATTTTGCTTCCGCGCATGCGCAGAAGCAAAATCGCGTAAGGGGGCGTGCGTAGCGAGCGTGCGCACACACAAAGCGTGGAGATGCACGCGCAGCGCATCAGCACCAGTAAGAGAGCAACCCACTGCTGGTAAGGAGAATATATTATCATAGTCTTCCTTAACTGTCCACCTTCCGCCGTGCCCTCAAGACGTATTATTTTTATCAAGCCGGGCTGGCGTGAAAAAGTTTTTGGGGTTTTTAAAATTTTAAGATTTTACTAAATTTTAATTGTATTAAATCAGGGCCACATTGAATATTTTCTTTTAAATGTGTTTTAATGTTTATATTGTGTTTTTTACTTGGCTGTTCACCGCCCTGAGTCCCCTGGAGAAGGGTGGTATATAAATTTAATAAATAAATAAATAAATAAATAAACTGGGAAACTTTAAACTGTGCTAGGACTGAAATCCCAGAAAGTGTAATCCAAGAGTATCTAGAAAATGCTGTGCACTAACCCAATGAAAGGTACAGGTTAAAATATAGGCCTAGGACCAATACCATAATCCAGCACCAAGAACCAATACCTTGAATGTTCAAGTTCACCACTGTTTAAGGTCCATCCTCAGCCACAGATGCTCACTGAGGGAACTGTAATCAATAGCTGTCAGCCCAACTTTTTTCTTCTTGTATAGAAAAAAATGGAGATGTGAATGTAATGTGCACCACTTTCAGCTCCTAGACTAGAGGAAAGGAAGCATATACATCAGAAAGGGGAGGGGGAGGGGGAGAGGGAGAGAGAGAGGGGTGTGTGTGTGTGTGTGTGTGTGTGTGTTCATAACAGGCCTCAGGAAGAGCAGAGAGCTTGGAACAACAAAAAACAGATGGGGAGTAGGAAATCAGATACCCTCTTTTTTAGAAATATTAATGCCGCTCTGTGGATTTCAAATGTAGTCATACCAATGAGTCTGGATGAGGGGACTCAATCCTTTCACTCAAGTCCCTCAGTCCCTCCTTTTTAGGTGCAGTCAGCCTCATTTTAGAACAGAGACAATAGCTGTACAATTCTCAAAGTTTCTTCCCACACCAGTAGACTTGTTTAGTTTGAGTTTAGTCTCCTCAATACCATTGCTCTGATCAGAGTTTTTTTTACCAGTTCATGGCTGCTGTAAATACTGTGAGGACAACCAATGGACCCTTTCTCTCACTGCTCCAATGAAGAGTGAGTGGGATATGGAGAGAAAGCAAAGGGAATGCAAAATTATCACTACTTGTAGCAATGTGTGAAAGTAAATGCACTCAGAGGAGGAAAGTACACAGGATTATTTTTTTAAACAACTCTTGGATACAGAGGGTGTTTCTGAATGCTTGTATGTATATAATAAATACTCAACAGGCAACTTAAATAACCTTAACTGGACAAAGCATGTACTTGGACTAATCAAAAAGCCACATGTGATTGTAAAAAGTTTTAGGTTTTTCAGAATGACTGACAGTTCTGAGGCACTAAAGCCTGTAATTAAACTAGCTTAAAAGTTAAACCAGCTCCTCTCCTGAAATATAGTTTCCAAAGGATTATAGCTATTAGATTTACAGGATCAGGAATTCTGGCAAAAAAAAAATCAACCTACATTTAATGGAAAAACAGGTGCCCAGCTGCAGTTGGCAATACTAGCTGACATGGGAATCAATTCCCATATAGGAACAGGCAATATTTATTTCTGTTAATGCCTTTTTTTCCCCCAGAGCTTCCTATATATCCAAATGTTTTTGACAAATTGCCATTTTCTATGCTTCTCTCTTATGTATCTGTGGAACAAGATTTCATCCTATACACAATGTCGGATTGCCACTTCAACTCATCTTTATCTTATGATAGATCCAAGTCTATGGGATGAAAGGTTACAACTTTTCCTAAAGGTCTCAGGAAGTATTAGCCTACAGTGGATATAAAAAGTCTAGACAGCCCTGTTAAAATGCCACGTTTTTGAGGTGTAAAAAAAATCACACCAAAATAAATCACTTCAGAATATTTTCCACCTTTAATATAATTAGCTGTACAATTCAATTGAAAAACAAATTGAAATCTTTTAGGGGGGAAATAACAATAATGTGGTTGCATGAGTATGTACAGCCTCTCATAAGTAAGGATGTGGCTGTGCATAGAATTAAGCAATCACATTCAAACTGATGGTAAACAGTAGTCAATACATACTTGCCATCAATTAAATCACTGAAGGTTTTTAAAAAGAGATTGGACATTCATTTGTCTGGAATAGTATAGGATATCCTGCTTGAGCAGGGAGTTGGACTAGAAGATCTCCATGGTCCCTTCCAACTCTGTTATTTTATTATTGTGTATCCTGTAAAATAACTCTGATAAAGCTCATATAAAGTTCAGCTGTTTGAGTAAGATTTTTCTGACATTTACTCAGTTGCCTCTTACAGCAAAAGATCTCATTGTTGGATGGTATCAGTCAGAAGGCTACAACACAATTTCCAAGGCAGTGAATATACCATAGAACACAGTGAAGAGAGTCATCAACAAGTGGAGAAAATAAGAGCACAACAGTGACATTACCAAGAACTAGATGTCCCTCAAAAATTGATGAAAAAACAGGACGAAAACTGATCTGAGAGGCTGCCAAGAGGCCTACATAATTATTAAAGGAGGAATCCCTGACAAGTTCTGGTTATGTACTACATGTGACAACAGTCCCCCTTATTCTTCATATGTCTGGGCTGTGGGGTAGATGGCAAGATGGAAGCCTTTTCTTACAAAGAAAGATAACCAAACCTGGCTACAGGTTTGCAAAAACCTACATCAGGTCTGACAAAAACATGTGGGAAAATGTGTTAATGGTCTGATGAGAACAAGGTTGAACTTTTTGGTCAAAATTCCAAAAAAGTACGTTTGGTGCAAAACCAACACTGCACATCAACCAAAAGCAAACCATACCACAGTGAAGCTTGGTGGTGGTAGCATTATGCCTTGGGATTGCTTTTCTTCTGCTGGAACTGGGGATTTAAGCTGGAGGGAATTATGAAGAGTTTCAAACATCATTCAATTTTGGCACAAAACGTTCAGGCCTCTGCTAAAATGCTGAAGATGAAGAAAAAGGTCAGTTTTCAACATGACAATGACCCAAAACATATGTCCAAATTAACAAAAAATTGTTTCACCAGAAGATGACCAAAGTTTTGAAATGACCCAATCAGAGCCTAGGCCTGACTCCAACTAAAAATCTGTGAGGTGACCTGAACAGGGCTGTGCACAGGAGAGGCCCTCATGATCTGACAGATTTGGAGTGCTTTTGCAAGGAAGAGGAGGCAAAGATTCCCAAGGCAAGATGTGACGAGCTGAAGGACTCCTACACCAAAAACTGGATGCTGTCATAAAAATCAAAAAGTGCTTTAACAAAGTATTAGTTTAAGTTTGTGCACACTTATGCAACCACGTTATTGTACCTTTTTTATTGTAATTTCCCCCCCTAAAAGATTTGTTTTTCGATTGAATTGTACAGTTTATATGTTATATTAATAGGTGGAAAAAACTTCTTAAGTGATTTATCTTAGTCTGATTTTTTTTTATATCTCAAAAACATAGCATTTAACACAGGTATGTAGACTTTTTACATCCACTGTATGTAATGGAAGGAACTTCTTAGTTCTTAACTCTTCTTTCAGAAGTTCTCCCCTCTAACCCCCAAGTTACCTCTTGAGGGTGAATATTCAAATTAAAGCCAACAATCTAGAGTTCATGTTCTTTTTATTTGTCATGGAAAAAATGGTAACAGGATGCTATTTGAAACATTTTTCTTCCTGAAGTAAATCCCACTGAAATTCTGAGTAAACCTATGGTTAAGTCAGAACTTCACATTTACACTCACAATCTATCTCATGCTTGCCACTTTATCACTAGCCTAGACAGCACCAACACTGCATAATCAATGCCAGATAAATGAGAAACCTGTTTAAATACTGCCATCCTGCTGCGAAGAACACACAATTAATCTGAATAAGAAGCATCACAGAAAGAGGGTTAAAATCAAACAAATGCAGGTACTGACTTGGGTATTTTTTTTTAAAACAAGAAAACTATGTAAAATAAAACAAAGGCTCAGTAATTCCAAAACAACTGTTTCTGAAGTTCAGCTAGTTTATTTTCTGATGTGCTAGACACTGTGGAAAACTGGTAAGAGTCTGCTAAGTAATTGCTTATGTAGCTCCCTTCACTTTCCCTTTCTTTTCTGCATACAAGTGCATGGCACGTGGGCAAAGTACAAAACCACTATGCTGTCTTTTAAGACCTGTCACATGAAGAATATAACCTTGGCTGTACCCAGCAAATCCCCTAGTCAGATCAACAGAAGAAATCAAAGGACTGGAAAGGGTTGGAGAATCCTGCTGCCAATAAGCAAAACCTAAATTGCATTTAAGATGTATGACACCACAGCTTCATACAGATACATCTCTTCCAAACTTTCGATGCTTTCACATTTTTTTTCCAGCAGTTTGGTAAAATTAAATATTTCAAATCACATCTTCCCTACATGGTAAGCAGAGCTGAAAGGAAATGCAGCAACCAATTGTTAAAACATATAAAGATAAATAAATAAGTGATAGGGATATACACTGAGCTCAATCAGGTTCTGTGAGTGAATAATCAGCCTATACAAGTTTTCAAATGATGGCATGTTGGCTGAAACTTGTAGGTAGCATCCTCAAAAGGACAAATAGGCAGCCAGTTTGTGTTTTGACTTAGGACCAGTACCAGAGCAATTCAACAGTTTCTCCTACATGTTAGGTCTGTTAAAGATACAAATAGTGGCAAGATTCAGAACAAATAGAGCCAAACTATTGGCATTTCACGCATCAGGTCCATTATCACAGCAGGGATTGTCAATCATTGGAACATTCCTATAACAGCTCAGGCAATATGACAATGATCTTCCAAGAGAGGGGGGGGACACAATCTCTGCAGCATACTCAAAAGTCTCCTTGCCAGCTTCATGCTTTTTAATTCATCCAATCAGATTGTCAGCCCTGACCTAGCAGAAGACTTGCATCAAGCTTCAAACATTTAAAAACATCAATCATAAAAACAAAGACAGGACATTGAATTATGCAGTATTAACCTCCAGGGTTTGCATACAAAGACCTTAGATTTATTTATGTCCCAGTGCGTTAAGAGCTTCAGTACACCGTTCTCTGCACCAAACCGGCTGCCAATTTGATGAACCTCTCCGCCCTCAGCAGGAGTGCAGCGTCTTTGATTAATGAGTGCATGCTTGTGGAAAAGTGTAAGAACAGAAAAACAGGGTTAAAAACACACAATTATGGCTCTGCACATCCATTGGACCAGTGCAATAATTATCTTTGAACTGAATTTCCTGTCAGGGAAAACAAATTAAGCAGTTTTTGCTTACAATATAGATTCATCCAAATACTGAAGCCAAACCAGACTTTCTATATATTTTCTTACAAATACAAATGTAAATGTATGTGCATCTCTATGCAAGTCTGCTCCCATTCCAATATAACAGCCTTTGATGCCTTTCTTGAAAAAAATTTTCCAAGCCTCCATTTATTTTTTTCCCAATCTTGAAGACATTAAATGAAAGCAAGCTTTATTTGACTCAAAAGAACAAACCAAAGAGGTAGATATAAAAGTTTTCTATCTATTATTAGCTATTGCCGGTTTGAAGTTAGTGATCAATGTATTATATACTAATGGGCTTATTTATTTCCCTGTTCCTCCCAATCATAATTGTATAATGGCAACTGAAACATAGCAACATCTCATATTCTTGAAATAAAAGCCACAGGGAATAGTAAGTAATCTTTTAAAGTTTCCTGCCATCTGTGAATATTCTTTTTCTTCAATATTCAAATCTGAAAGCGAATATGTCACAAATCCCACAAAGGGAATAGTAAAACATCAACAGTTAAAAATAAAGCAGATTCTTACTCTAAAGATCCATTACAGCTTCATGTTTATTATTAATCTAATCTCCACAAAACCAAAAGACCCATATCTGTTATTATTGCCTCACCAAGGATGATTTATTATAATACATTATTTACAGCAGTACGTAAGTATTTTCAATAGAAAATCAACAAAATAGCATATAGTAGTTTCCCTTTTGTGATTATCCTGGCACTTAAAGAACTTTGCTATGCAATGAGCAGAAATCAGCATATTCATTCTTCTCCTGGTATGTCTTACACACACTTTTTGGTAACCGCTTCAAAAAAAGGGGGAGGGATGAAGGTAATATTACCATTTTTGTGATGTTTAGCTTTAAAGATAAATATTTAAGAGTTTGACTACTTTATAAAAATATTAGCAATTAAGGTTAATAAGATTAGTCATTTAGGAATAAGCCTTATTGAACTAAGCAGGAATAGAAACTACACACAAAGGATCGCACAAGATCAAGCTGTAAACAAAACCCAAAAGTATGTTACTTGTAGAGGTTGAGGTTGAGAATCAGACAAGAAGCTTTTTCTTCTTTTTCAACACTGAAATGTCAAAAGTACTAATTCACTGGGAAATCTATATTATTATTATTTTAAAAATCTCTTTCAAACAGAAGTTTGCCTTCAACATGTGCAAAGTGACCTGAAGGGCAATGAATAGGAGGTGGGGCTAATATGCCAATTGACAAAACAGGCAACAAAGGAAGGAGAAACCAGTATTCACAATCTTTCTCCCATCACACTTTTTGCACTCCCAACAGGATTCAAAACAGTGCTCAAAATTACACCATACTAATTGATTAGCAGGAAATACATGAGTGTATTTGATGGCTGTGTTCTCTTTTGTCATACGAGATAGGAAAGGGCAATCAAGTATAGGTTGGACGTCTGATGCAAATCCAAATGCAAATTTTGCTGGAAGCTACTTTACTGGTGTACTTTTTAAACCACACAGACACACTTAAGATAATGACGTGCATACTAGGAAAAACAATGAAATTATTTCAAACCAATGGAGGCCTTTAGCACCTTGACAAAACTAGCATTTCAAAACAACTCTGAACATATTGCAAACATTATTTTTCCTTTGCAAATTCACGAGTCTGAAATATTACTGCAATAATGGAGAATTTGGTTGTATTGTGCATGTTAAAGCCAGCATATACCCCAAATAGGATCGCCTTTGAAATAATGCATTGGTTGAGTTCATTTTGACCCGTTTCTCACCCTTGTAAATGGAAAAGCATTTATTTGTCCTTCTAATTTAGGTCTGTTCCTTTGCTAAAATGAATGGAGAAACCTTGACAAGCAAGATAGCTCTTTTGCTGGAACCCTTAGTCAGCAAATCTGCAAGCAAATCTGCAGCGAATCAGACTGGATCTATATAACATGTGTTCTCCATATACACAAAAACTATCAAAAAGATATAGCACATACAGTACAATGGCAAAACATCAATTTACAAATATGCCCTTTAAAATTCTTCACTAAAATTAGCAAGAGCTACAACTTTATGCACACAACTTCAAGCAAAATCTTCTTTCTGTTCATTTGCTAGTTGCAAGAAAAGGTAACTAGTGCTGCAATCCAATGGCGCTTAACTTCTAAATAGACAGACCACAATCATGCTGCCAATCTTCCTGAATCAAGAAATCCAGAGTCCAGATATCCATCTAAGATGTTTATTTAAATAAAAGACTGGAAATCATACATAAGCATACTCTTTCCCGATTTATTTATTTATTTATTAGTGACATTTATATACCGCCTCACAGTACAAGCACTCTCTATGCGATTTACACCAGTAAGTAATGTATATTTATATTGCCCCCAACAATCTGGGTCCTCATTTTACCTACCTCGGAAGGATGGAAGGCTGAGTCAACCTTGAGCTGGTGAGATCTGAACCGCTGACCTGCGGATCATAGTCATCTAAAGTGGCCTGCAGTATCCCACTCTAACCGCTGATCTCAATAAATATTTTATTTCTACCCCATTTTCACTGTTCAAATTATGCAAATATTTATTTTTATTTTACCAAACTAACACACTGCTCTAATCATCAACTGAATCTTACAAGCCTACCATTGATAAACACGTTTAAAACTAGATTAAAGAAACAAGATTGCAGAAAATAAACAATATTACATAGTGCAATATTCCTGTATGAAATAAAGGTACTTCATTTCTAACAATTCTTCAAAATAAATACCTCTGATTGCGAGCGGCTAGAAAAGTTGCCATAAAATAGGCCCTACCAAATACATATACTTATGTTACAGATTCTTTGCCTATTGGAGTGTGCAATGCATTAGAAAAAGGGGCTTCACAAGATTTTAATGTGGAACACTTCAGATCTTTTCTAAGGTTCTTTGAAAACTCTACCCAGATGTGTGTGCATACACAGACACATCCCTTTTGTCAATTAATATATTCAGTAGCAGAGATGGCAAAGCAGCTCTTAAATGCTTTGCGCATCACTACTTACTCTGGATGGTCACAAGGGTGGGAGAGAAAAAATTATGTGGGAATGCATGAACTGAATTGAAAATTAAATGTATTGCTGATCACCAAAAAAGTTTTTTTGTGAGCTAACTATTCAATATTGTATCTGTTATTCGGCATCTGAGAAGCAACTCTACTCACAGGCCAGAAGCCCATCTCTAATTACACAGTGGGACTTCCCTTTGCTCTCCTCTCCCCATGCATGCCCCAATTCTAATCTAGAGGAGGCACCAATTAGATCAAAATACACAAGGACAATATTTATGGCTTCGCAAGTGGGTAACTCACAATCACCTTCCCATTAGAGTAGATCCACTGAAAGCATCTTTCTTGGGAAAAGCTGTTGGTAGTGCAGCATTTCACTGGGCGAGGGAGGCCAAGACCTGGAGGTGTTATTTTTCTGGAATATTTTGGGCCTCCTGGAATGGCCTCTCCCAGAGTGAAATTGATTTCATGCAGGAGAGCTTTCCAGAAGTTAGTTATACACCTATCTATTTTAGAGGACTTTGGGATGTTTATGTAATGTTGTTATGTGACTTGTGCAACCTGATTATTTATAGCTTACTGTGAACATTCTAATCGTACATTATTGTCACAAGGTGTGTGGTAGGTAGATTTAATAACTAAAACAAATAAATTTTTCAGGCTGAAAGAAATTTCTTTCTAGCCAAACATAGGATCAAATTATACATTATACTACAATTATACTGTAGTTAGCTGATATCCTTTTGCTTTTTACCACTGGGAGTGAGAGAGGTTTTAATTAGCAGTTCTTACCTAATGAATATTGAGGTAATTTTCTGGACTTCTTGATTTTACTGGTAACTCTTCCACAACACACCTAATATGCGTACGATATATGACACATAAGGTACATGACTTAATGAAGAAAGTCCAAAATAGTATTTCTCCCCCCCCCCTCAGGATGGGAAACTGCCCCATAACTAATACAGTTACTATTGGTGCAAGCAAGGTTTGTTGGGGTCACCTATTCAAAATAAAAATGGATCCCAGCTTCAACATAGGAGCCGAGGTGGCGCAGCGGTTAGAGGCAGTACTGCAGGCCACTTTAGATGACTGTGATCCGCAGGTCAGCGGTTCAAATCTCACCGGCTCAAGGTTGACTCAGCCTTCCATCCTTCCGAGGTAGGTAAAATGAGGACCCAGACTGTTGGCAGCAATATAATTGTACATTGCTTACTGGTGTAAACCGCTTAGAGAGTGCTTGCACTGTGAGGCGGTATATAAATCTCACAAATAAAGAAATAAATAATAAGAAAAATCAAGACGAGCTTCTAGGCTTAACATAGCTTCATAGTCAACCACATGAAAGACCCAATGAACATTATTGGATTGCGAACATGACCAATTTCATGGGCCTTGGATTCATGGGCCTACTCTAAGTTTAATTATATCTAGAGCCTTCACACCCATATACACAAAACACACACAAAATAATGAACCATCTTGAAAACAGCTCAAAGAATATCCCTTTGTGGAAGGATGCTTTCTATTCTGTTTGACTCTGGCTGTTCTGAGTTTTAATAGCAACCCCTACCCTGTTTTCACCAAAATAAGACATCTCCTGATAATAAGCCCAATCGGGCTTTTGAGTGCATGGCAATAAGGCCAAGCGCTTATTTCAGGGTTCAAAAAAATATATGACAGGGTCTTATTTTCAGGGAAACACGGTAGTTGATCTTTTTAACTAAAGATGCTAGGATGTCTACATGCAAAGCACAGACTCTCTCACTGAGCTATGGATCACTGGAACCAAGTCTCTCTCTTTCTGCCTTTACTATTAGCTAGGGCCCAGTGACTGTGAATACGACTGTGCCCTGAGCTGGAAGATCCTCCTTCGAATCCCAGTTCAGCAGCTACAAAATCACTAGATAACATTAGAAAATCCATTTTTCTCTTAGCTTCAGGTCTCCAAATAGAATATGTTGATAATATTTATCACTCAGATAAGTGTGGAATGCTTTGAATACTTGAAATGTGCTATACAAATGCTATTCTTATTTTAATAATTCTCTCAAGTTGTTTTCTCCCCGACTATAAACAGTGCATATGAAATGGTTTTCTTAACAATCTATCTTATAGACATGTGCACCTTCTCCATTGCTTGATTTCATTAAAGCACGGATTCATTTGCAGATCAATTTTCAAGCAGTCTTCCAATGCAAATACATAATTGTCCGTCTTACTAACTTTGTCAGCATTTTTCCTGCCTATCCCAGCATTTTTTAAATACATTTATTTTAAAAAGAAAAGATCAGAGGTTTGTTGTCAAAAAGTGTTCAATATAAACGACCAACTAGCAAATCCCTCAAGGTAATAGCATTGAAAAGCCTCAACTGCAATTTCCAAATACAGACATTTCTGCTAATGCTTCTCCTCCTTGAAAGCAGATTAGTACCTTCCCAATATTCAGCTCACTACAATAAAGACAAATATACTTCTAATCCTGTAACAGAGAAAATCTGTGAATTATATTGCACTCTAAGCCTTAATCTATTACATACAAGACCTATTGTTTTCCATTGGACTTAAGTGTGCCGAACTGTGCTGGATTGTGATAATTACTTTTAAAGCTGAAATGCACTCTTGAAAATAAATAACAGCATGTAGCCAATCTTAGCCACTACTCTTCTACCTATGAAGGCTAGAAGGAGAATGGTGTCAGTACTGAGACTATTTTTATCCTACTGTGTTCTTCTTATAAGTTTTAAAGTCTTTTATGCTACATCTTTAGGAACAAACTCTTTATATTCTAGGAAAAAATAATAAAGATTATTGAGCATCTAGACACAATCAAATCACAGCACATCTTTCCACTGATTTACAGAGATCCATAAGAAAGCTAGGCCTTCCTTGCAACTGTGATATTCCGCATCTTGGGTAGGAACATAAAAGTACAACAAAGACATTAACAATTGCAGTTCAAGCTGGGAGTGACTGTTCTGTTTCAATTCAGTGACACCACTAATGGCTTCTTAGCAGCTCCATGAAATCAACCAGCTGTCAGGCTGATGCATCAGAAGGAACAGTTATGCTCCCCTAAGAAAAAGCAACACATCAGGATGTTTGGCAAAACATCTGCTCCTTTGCACTGCGGTTTTATAATAAACATGCAAACAAAGAAATGAGGGAAAAAAGGAGAAAGGCACCCAGAAAGCAAATGTTTTTGCACTGCCCCTGTATCTAAATTTGAAATAAGTGTCTTTTGAAGAAGCAAATCAGAACAGAATCAAAACCAGCTATTTGTGCGTCAGCTCTTATCTTACTATTACACCAAAGTTGTAATAGTTTATTCTATACCATCACCAAACAGAAGGTGCATTATTTAAGTGATGTACAAACGTACTTTAAAAGTGCTGGTCTTATTTTACTTATTTTAAAGAAGAAATTAACACACAGATATAATCTATAACTAATTCTCTCCCAGACACACAAATACACATACATACAATACAATACACACAAACAGAAATGTTAACAATGTCATGATGTATACGGTACTACAGCTAACTTTAAAACTGGGTCTCAGTTGGAATGTAGAACTACAGTATAGTAAGTATTGTGTAGTTAAAAAGTTCAAGGAACATATTTTTTAGAATATATTTATCTACTAATTTCAGAGAATAACAACAGTACAGCTAATCGTCCATTAAAAGAAGAAAGAAAACCAAGAACTCCAAAATTTCAAACCCTTATAGTTACTATCAATTACCACTTTCAGGCACAAAACTACAGAGGCATGCATTAACAGGTTATGTTATTACAGCATTTCAAGATCAACATTACTCCAAGAATTAAAAATAAAATGGTTTCTTGCCAGAACAGATTTAAACGATCTGAAATTTGAACATTTGAAATGACACTCTTAAATATTTAAGACTTCCAACTCTCCCATGTATATACCCAATATGGAAAATTGTTGCAACTCTAATTTTCTCAGGATTTCATGCTTTACTGATTATGCATCATAAAATATGGGCAAGGTTTACGATAGGTGTGAGGTATCAAATGTATTAACTGCCATTTTCTTAAACTGCTTATCTTCTGTGGCTCACCATTTATAATCTGTCAAATCTTCCAGGCATTTTTGCATGTATAATTTAAAGCCATCTGTTCTATGTGCTTTTAACTATTTCAACGTTTTCATCTACCTAAGATCCATATAACTGGCAGCCATTCAATTCAACCAAGCTTTCTGAAGTGGATTCTTTTCAAAGAAATAAAGAAAAAAGGGGCAGGCAAGAAAGGAAAAGACATATTAACGTAAATAGTTTAATTTTGTAAACATGAAAGCATACTTCCAAACCAAGCACAAAAATACACTAAATCTGTGGTTCAGTTTTAACTGTATTGAAGAAAAAAACTTCTTGACGTACTAAAAAGGTTCCTTTTAATTTCCATTTAACTGTCGTAAATGGTAGGGTTTTTCTTTTCTTTTCTTCTACCCACAAAAACAAAGGAAATGCACATTAAGCACAAGGAATTTCATGAGATGTTAATGCAGATGTTACTGAGATGTTAGAGTAAATAAAAACAAATGCAAGAAGCAAGGAAGTAGAAGCCCGCTTAATGATTTTATTATTTATGAAGTGCTCAATGTTTCATTAAGTTCTGCCCTACGAACAGGGTAACTTTATAAAATGAAAAGGGGTGTCTGTTGAGAAATAAATTGAATAATACTTTTTCTCGTCTCCCTTTTCACAAGCAAAGACATCAAGGTGAGATGATGCAACTAAGATGTTTTGTGTTTTAATCTTGTTAGGGAGCAATTGGGAACTTAGCATACTAATAGTATTTTGATAGCCATAGCATCTGGGACACAATCCACAGGTCTTTTCCAGAATGGGGCCAGGGTATGGTATTGGTAAACGTAAGAAAAACAATCCACACACTTTAAATATATATATATAGCTGCAGCCTGATATACTTTTTTGTGCCTTCAATTATGGCAGCAAGAGTATTAAGCACTATCCTCATCTATACATGGTTCAAGCACAAAAGTACAGTATTTGCGAATGAAAATACTTATTTTTCACTCAAGTCTTATCCTTTGTGTAGTATTACCATTTAAACCTGGTAATTAACAAAAAAAATCTATGGGTGAAAACTGAAACACCACAAAGAATATAGTCTGCCCTATAAAAAACCAATTATTTCTCCACCTGTCCCAAAAAATCAGGCCGTACAACTCCTTCAGTGCATTTTATAAATGTAAATTATAACCTTCAATCGCAGCTTAGAACTTGCTCGACCAGAAATCCTTTGAAAGAAAACAAACATCCAAGAACGAAACGTTGTAGTAGGGAAAGGAGAGGGGGGTGGGAAATCCCTTTTAAACTTTACATGACGTCACTATCCTATAAGATTGCCTAAACTTTGTGGGTTATTCACCAGGACTTGAACCATTTCATCCTCTTATCCTTTAAAAGACATACACACACGCACACCCGGAGTTGAATTTTTTTTTTAAAGCCCAAGATGGCGAAAGGCTTGTTGTTTAGAGGGCAGAAAAATGGAGGATATTGTAATATACACAAAGGGATAAATTTCAACAACTCGGCTAAAGGCAGCAGCTGCGTCTCCGGCTTTATAAGGAAGCAACACACACAAAAGACCGGGGGAGGAGGGGGGAAGAAGAGAGGTTGTTGGGAGAAAAGAAAGAAGCAAATGCCCCGAGAAGCAGGCACGACTCCCGCCCGTTCCCCCCCCCCCCACATCCTTCCTAAGCTTTACCCACACCCCGCTTTTTGCAAAGCGGCCGCAGCCTCGGATTCAACGCTGGCCGGGGCGCGTTTTAAAAAAGAAAAAGCATTGAAAGCGGGAGGGCGGGAGGGGGAGTTGACTGTGAAAGCGGAGGGGAGGGGAAAAAGATGGGCACGGCCGGGGACCTCGAGGCGGGCGACGGAGCCGCGGACTCCCCCGTGCCCTCCTTCCCCGGGGAGGGGGGGGTGCCTTCTCCCACTCTTGGGGGGTGTGGGAAGCCAAAGAGGGGAGAGAGAGCAACCGCCCCATAGCTGAGGCTGGCTGTCACGCTCAAAGTCGCCTGAGCAAACCAAGGAGGAAGCAGCAGCGATTCAAGCAGCCAAGCAGGGCGAGGGCACAAAAACGCAGCGGCAGATCTGAAGCGAGGAAGGTCGCTGGTGGGCGGGCGGGCACCGAAAAAGACTCCCGAAATCGCGCGCCCCTCCCGAGTCAGAGACTTTTATTGCGAGCCACGGGGGGTGGGGGTGGTAGTGGAAGGGTGTTGCCAAAAAAACCCCAAAACCCGCCTGGCACCAAAGATGTCCCCCCACCCTCGGCGCGGAGCCGCGACTCCAACCCCCCCCCCGAGCCCGTGTTAATCTACCCGCCCCTCCTGTCTCTCGGGCACAAGGTCAGTTTCACTTTGCTGTACTAGTTGAGCCACCGCTACGGCAGACGCACCGAGCCGGCGACTGGTAGTCCCCTCGCCTCTCTCTGTGTCTGTGTATCGGTCTGTGAATGTGGAGAGACCAAAAGATAGATGGGCACCCAAGCGAACGCCCCTCCGATGCACAAGCCAGCAGCGCCCCGGCAACAAAGAACTGCCACAGAGGACCGCCAAATACTTCCGAAGCTGCCTGGAGCTGCTTCTCCACCCCGCGCCACCTTCGGTTTCTCTCCGTCCCTTTTTCTCTGCCGCTCCCCCACCGCCGCCGCCGCGACCCCCGGCTTGGAAGCCCAAGCTTGGGGCGACTCGGCCGGCAGCACAACTTGCGCTTTGAAGCCACCTTTTCCCCTCCTCCTCCTCCTCCTCCTCCGGAATCGATTCCAACTCACCTCTGCGGTTGAGACGCGAAGCGAGGGCTTTCCTCGCTCCCTTCCACACACACACGCGCGCGCGCACCGCTCCGCTTGTGTGATCTGGATGCTGGGAACGCTGCCTTCCTCCAAACAGGCTGGAGAAGGGAGTGAAGAAAGACCGGGCCGGGGAAGGAGGGGAGGGGGGGGGGGGTTGGAAGAGAGAGAAAAGGAGGGGGGTGAATCTAACTAGAAGGATTCATGATAGATAACACGCCTCGTTCCCGCTCCGTCTCTGCTTTTTAGTTCATTCCAGCGGCGGCGGCTTGAAGCCGATTCTCCTCTCCTCTCAAGGTTTATTCAGCTTCACTTCCAGGCGAAGGCTTCACCGACCCAAAGTGACGTCAACCAACTCGCTCCTCTCTTTCTAACAATGAAAGTTGCTGTTAAAGAGACGGGGGGGGGGGTTGTGAGAGAAGAGAGAGAGAAAGAGAATTGTTTATCTCATTTCAGCTTCGGCAATACATGACCTATCGGGCCAGAGAAGCCGCAACAGCAGGCCGGGGGGGGGGGACCCGGGGCGCCGTTGCTGCTCAAAGTTCACCCCCTTGCTTTGCTCGCGTTTCGGACCCCTCGAGGAGCATCCTCTCAAGTTGGAAGAAAGTTGAGCCGCTTTGTTTTGGGGAAGGGGGCACCGCTCGCTCGCCCCAAAAAGGAAAGGGCTGGCCAGACGTGGATCCCTCAGGCGGGGTCCCTCAGCGAATGCATCCTGGGCAGCAAGCCGGGAAATGGTCACTAACATTTTTAGGGAAGTGTAAATTGGGGGCGTGGGGGTGTAAACGATCGGCGCAGAAAGGAGCAGATCCAATTCCCTCCGGAGTAGGAGTGTGCAGGCTATCCAGTGATGCAGGCACACTCGGAGTAAGAGGAAAGGGAGAGCCGGTGAGCTGGCCATCCCCCATCGCCATCCCCCCCCCCCCAAGCCGATAAATGCTAACTTCCCTCGGCCAATAATAGTCTCCTTTAAACGAAAGATGCCTCGATAATTCTTTTAAGTAGCATTTTGCATCCTCATTAAGACCATAGCAAGGTGGCAAAATGTGTTTTCAGTATCCAAGTCATCAGCTCTTGGCCTTTTAGTTATTTATAAATGTATTCTAATATATGGGGAAGTGGTAGTTATTGTAGACACACACAATTACTTCTTTCTCTGTCTTTTTCCAGAAAAAAAAAGAAATGCAAAATACTTCTTTAAAAAAATTAATCAGTTTTCTGTTTCAGTAGTTTCTAAAACCTCTCCTGGCATTAGATTAAAGTCATGCTAAGACAGGGTTAAAGTACACTGCAAGCAAACCATTGCTTCCTGTAAACTATAAAACATATAACCGTAAACCTACAATGGAGAAGAGATTTTGACTAGAAATAGCAAAGTGCAAGAGGATATTATTGGTTTTGGCACTCTGAAATTGGAGCATGCAAATTGCTAACAATTGTTTGCATTGAGTAGGGCCCTCTAAAATCCGCAGGTTTTTTTTTTAACATCAGTTCTGAACAAAAGCTGGTTGCAACATCAAAATTATATGCATATGTAGATACCATTGTCCTGGGTTTCCTCTTCAGACCCTGGCTGTGATTTTAATTGTGCTGGAGGATCTTCATTAGTATTAGCGCATAGAGAGATTTCACAAAGCTGCTTCATTAGGAGAAAAAAAAACAACTCTTGGCAGGCTAGGTCTTTTTGCATGCAATGAGAATGTCAGCCTTACCTCGGTCATTTGTAACATAATAAGTGCAAGCACAATGATTGCAATGCAAGAACCACTGGGGGAAGGGCTAAATATCCTGTCCATCTAACAAGGCTATCTGAAAAGCTCCTCATTACACAGGAAAATGTATTCCAAAAGGAAAAAAATGTAGAAATAATGTCTTAGCAAGTTGATGACAAAATCTGAGTTAATGACCTACAATTTTAATTGTGCATTTGGTGGTAGTGTGTTTCATTCCTAGTATTCACTTTCAGCAGCAAAATTGTGCTAGCATTTATTGATTTTGTGTGTGTGTGTGTGTGTGCCACATTCCCGGAATACAGATTTTAATCATTTCACTATTCCACACTAGGTAATTTCATTAAAAAACTGGAGCCTTCCATCCTCAGAAAAGCATTTAATTTCAATGACACACAATTTCTCTTAGCAGTGAACTGTCTGAACAGTAAAAGCTGGCCTATAGTTCAAATGCATAATTTAATCCTGAGTTTCTCCATGCTCTGCATTCCTTTGAAGCTATAATTTGAGTAACTACCTAATAACAGCAATAAGAACAATGATTTCCTTATAATATATTATTAACCCACATTTAATTAACTCAAAGGCCAAAGTCTCTACATGTTTGATTGGGTCACTAGTTGTATAACCTCAAAATTTACTAATATTCTTGGAGTTAAAATATGGCATAAGAATATAATTATAAATATAGACAATCAGATATCTCTCTCAGAAAGCTGTAGATCAAAAGCTAATACCTTTCTTAGAAGATCAGTTTTTGCCTCTTTTAAAAGACAACTGGGTTTTAAAATACACAAAAGTAAACAAGGTATTTAGATAATGCACAGAGTAAATGGTAAGAGTTTTCAGACTCTGAAAAAAAATCCATCATTGGAAGAAAAATCTCAGCTAATAATGTCAGGATAAAAACTCAACCACATGTAATAGAAGAGGTAAAGAAAAGTCATTTCGTTGTATTGGATAGTACAGTATAAAATGTTTATAGTGCAGCAATCTTAAAAAATGCATTGTTGCAAATCTAACTATAGATAAAGGAACAACAACTGCCATCTTAGCAAGCATCCAAATTTTTGGCATTGTTGGATTGTCATCTGGAACAAAACACTTGGTCATCTAGATACACAGAAATCAAGTGGTTGCTAATAACTATCATATACCTGACAATATCTTAAGATGCCATCCCATTCAGAAGAACAACATTACAGGCAAGCCTCCATCTTTCTCATGCTTTGCTTTTCCGAATGTTATATTTACAAGGCATTGAAATAATATTTGCTTCAATTCACTGGGAAACAGTATTGGAATTCGGGATGGAGGCTTCAATTTGCATTTTAAAATATAATAAAATCCACTAATAGTGTTTGTAGTCAAAATCAAGTGGAATTCCCATAAAAGAAGTGATAACTATCTTTGGCTTTCAGTTCTTGGGATCTCGTAACCAATGGTCACAAGGGAAAAAATATTCATATCAAAATGCCTGTTATTATATGATATCCATAATCCGTAGGTATAATTCTTTGTTGTATTCTGACTGCATATAAGTATAACACACACACACCCATATTCCAAAATAATTCCTAAATAAAGCTTCCTCGTTATAATCTGGGCTCTTTTTTTTTTTTTTTTTGCAAAAGTTGTGGGAAACTATCTGGCCTGGATGAATTAAGTTTAAAATCATTTCCATCTTTCCAAGTTTTCATCCTTTGTGAAAACACCACTGATGTGCCACTTCCTATTTTGGTCCCCTGTTCTTTGCTGTCTTTGCCTTCCTTCTCCAGGAAATGTTTTGACATGCTTCCGTCAATTTTCTGCAATCTACCTAACAGTTACTGACTGTATGGAAATAACTGGAAGAAGACACCTGCTGCAATCATAGAAAAGGAAATTCTTGGAATGTTACCTAGGCTTGGCATATGTAAATGAACTCTGTGCTTTGGTATGTATTTGGGCTGTGCAAAGCATTCATAGCAAGGTTGGTTTTTTTCATATTAAATGTGTTATTTCAGTTTTGTGTGCTGGCAAAATAATATTTAATTAATTAATTGTGGTGTATCTCTTAAAGAGCATTGTTTAATTTGAATAAGGGTCCCCCAAATCAACATTACTATTTGGCACTGCTGCTTTTTGCAGGAACATAATAGGTAACTGAGCAGCTGACTCCAATGAGTCTTGTCCATCATTATTAATTTTCTAGTTAAACTTCCAAGGAGCTAGACACAACAGTGAATTCACTGGCTTTAGAAAGCAAGAACCCCAATGTGTGCAGTCATGTCAACAGGAAAGGCCTGTATCTGCAAGATTATTTCCAATTTGTGTGACCTACTGCTGAAATCTGCCACATTTTGATGTGTTTTGCAATGCTCACAATGCGCATGGTGAGAGCAGTTGCATGATAACAATGAAGAAGCTATTGGAAAGTATATATTATGTGCAGTAGGGCTGCAAAGCTAGGCATACTTACCCAGAGGTTAGATCCACTGAACTCAGCGGGGTTTATTTCTTATTAGACCCCTATGGGATTTCCCTACGAGAACATAACATCAGGAAAAAAGATTTTTGCAAAGTGTGCATCGACCATGTTTCTAGTAAAAGATGGAACCATTTGTAGGAAGGACATGCTATGAATTGGAAAGAAAAAGCACTATAGTAGGTTTATTAATAAAAGCTAAATATTTCATTCAATTATAGTGCAATCTATGCCTTAAAATATTATACTTATAAGTAAGACCTCAGTGGAAAGCTCTAAAAGCATAACTTTTGTGCTCAGAAAATTTACTCTGGGTTTAAGAGCTTTACTCTTATCTCAGATACTTGTTGGCACAGAAGAGCTTATGCTCTCTGAGGGCTATTTATACAGTTTAACATGCCTAAGTACTCCTGCCTTTATGCTGTTACACTCCCTGGTTTATGATGTCACCCTAGAGTAGTCAAATGAATGTGGAGCTACTTCATTTCCCTATAATCAAAGAGTACAGAAGGACAAGAAAGCTCGTGAATACGTAAAACACAACTTTAATAGCTTTGCAGCTAGATTGATCTGTTGTTGATAACCGTGACTTGCCTGTTCTGAAATAATTATCTTGCTAGAAATGAGCCTGAAAGAAATTCTACAGGAAAGTCAAGCCCCATAAACAGGTTTCGTGATTTACAGAACACGAAGGGTGGGCTTTTCAGAGGTGGGAGTGTAGAAATTGGATCCACATCTGAGAGACAAAACTAGCTTTTTTTTCCATGGATTGCATTTTGAGCAGAGGCAATCTTTCATTGTGCCATTATGGGAAAAGAGAACCTTTAGAAGAATGAAATCAAGGTAAGGTTCGTATCATGCATAAATAAAATTGACATCAGTATTGATACAATCACTTATTTGGGTTTTAGACCTAATTTTTTAAAAGGCTTTCTACACTACCAGTTATGGGATTCTTCTGATTAGATGATCTGAGTTTATTTTGGAAATACTACACTGTTATTGGAATGATTAATTCCAAAACCCAGTACTTAGAGAGTGTGATTCTGCCTAATGGTTCTACAAAATTCAAATTTTTGAAGTATTTACATGAAACCATGAAGTCGGGCTACCTGGAGATGTAGGTTAAAATTTCACTGATATAAGATGACATCTGTTCTTTTCATATGGCCCAAGTAAAGCAATGGATGGTCTGAATAATTTTGCAAGAAGATAAATGAGCTAAAAGCCAATATACTGAAATTCCACCAGAAAAAGATGATGCTTAATCTTAGAGAGAGAGAGAGAGAGAGAGAGAGAGAGAGAGAGAGAGAGAGAGAGAGAGAGAGAGAGAGAGTAGTGCCGAGGAAACTTCTACAACTCCAAAATGGGGCAGCAGATGCTTATTCCATTATGATTTTATTACAGTATCTATGATCTATATTGGCTTCTGGTCCTTTCCCAGCCTAAATTCAAGCTACTGTTTTTCACTTTGGAAATTCCAATCGGTTTATGACCAATTACCTGAAGGAGTTTATTTATTTATTTATTTATTTAAACGCTCTTATAGGCCGCCCAATCCCGTGGGACTCAGGGCGGCGTACAGCATGAATAAGAACGTACATTTAAAAACAATCATAATTTAAATTAAAATATAATTAAAAAGAACATTATAAACACAACATTCAGGGGGAATCTGGTTGTCCTATTCACCCCATCTGCCGGAAGAGCCATGTTTTTAAGGCTTTACGGAAGGCCAGCAGGGTGGGGATAGTCCGGATCTCTGGTGGAAGTTGGTTCCAGAGGGACGGGGCTCCCACAGAGAAGGCCCTCCCCCGTGGCCCCGCCAGTCGGCATTGTTTGGCCGACGGGACCCGGAGGAGGCCCTCTCCGTGGGACCTAACCGGTCTTAGGGAGGTATGTGGTAGGATGCGGTCCCGCAGGTATCCTGGCCCTGAGCCATGTAGGGCTTTAAAGGTAACGACCAACACCTTAAATTGCAACCGGAGACTAATCGGTAGCCAATGCAGTTGGCGAAGGAGAGGTGTTACGTGGGTGTATCTTGATACACCCACTACAGCTCGCGCAGCTGCATTCTGTACCAACTGGAGTCTCCGGATGCTCTTCGAGGGTAGCCCCATGTAGAGCGCGTTACAGTAGTCTAGCCGTGAGGTGACAAGGGCATGAGTGACTGTGAGCAAGGCCTCCCTCTCCAAGTAAGGTCGCAATTGGTGCACAAGACGGATTTGTGCAAAGGTCCCCCTAGCCACAGCTGAAAGATGTTGCTCCAATTTTAGCTGTGGGTCTAGGAGGACACCCAAATTGCGAACCTGTTCTGAGGGAGTCAATTTTTCTCCCCCGAGAACCAAGGAGGGACAGTCGACATAGTCCTTGGGAGGCAATATCCAGAGCCACTCAGTCTTGTCTGGGTTGAGCCTGAGTCTGTTCACTCCCATCCAGACCCTCACATCGTCCAGGCAGCGGCACATTACATCAACTGCTTCACTGAACTGACACGGGGTGGAGATGTACAACTGGGTATCATCAGCATACTGCTGATACCTCACCCCATGTCGTCGGATGATCTCGCCCAGCGGTTTCATGTAAATGTTAAACAGGATGGGCGAGAGGACCGAGCCCTGTGGCACCCCGCAAACCAGGGGCCTAGGGGTCGACCTCTGTCCTCCTGTCAACACCGACTGCGTCCTGTCAGAGAGGTAGGAGGAGAACCACCGTAAAACAGTGCCTCCCACTCCCATCTCCCCAAGACGACGCAGAAGGATACCATGGTCAATGGTATCGAAAGCCGCTGAGAGGTCAAGTAGCACCAGGATGGAGGAATAACCCCCATCCCGGGCTCGCCAGAGATCATCCATCAGTGCGACCAAAGCAGTCTCCGTACTGTAGCCGCGCCTGAAACCCGATTGAAAGGGATCCAGATAATCAGTATCCTCCAAAAGCCGCAGGAGTTGGAGCGACACCACCTTCTCAACAACTTTACCCAAAAAGGGTAAGTTGGAGACTGGACGGAAGTTCTTTAAATCCGCTGGGTCCAGGGAAGGCTTCTTGAGGAGGGGCCTCACCACCGCAGCTTTTAAAGGCTGTGGGATGGATCCCTCTCTCAAAGAAGCGATCACAACCGCCTGGAGCCAGCCGCGTGTCACCTCCCTGCTGGCAGAAACCAGCCAGGAGGGGCACGGGTCCAATAAACAGGTGGAGGCGCTCATCGCTCCTATGGCCTTGTCCACATCCTCAGGAGTGACAGGTTCAAACTCGTCCCATATAACAGGACTAAGACTCACCCCTGTCATCTCGGCTTGCCCTGTCCAAATGGAGTCCAGCTCCGTCCGAATCTGAACGACTTTGTCCGCCAGAAACTGAGAAAATTCCTCAGCTCTGCCCTGCAAGGGATCTTCAACTCCCCCCTTGGCTAGGAGGGAGCGAGTCACCCTAAACAGGGCGGCTGGGCGGGAGTTGGCGGACGCAATAAGAGCGGAAAAATACGCGCATTTTGCCGCCCTTATCGCCACTAAGTAAGACTTAATGCAAGTTCTTAAAAGTGTCCGGTCAGACTCAGCTTTACTGGCTCTCCATCGTCGCTCTAGGCGTCTCTTTAGGCGCTTCATCTCCCGGAGCTCCTCAGTAAACCAAGGAGCTCTCCGGGATCCGCTGCCACGGAGAGGCCGCAAAGGCGCAATCCGATCTAAAGCCCCCGTTGCCGCCCGATTCCAGGCAGCCACTAGAGCCTCAGATGAATCGTGTACCAGGGAGTCAGGTATTTCCCCAAGTTCCCTCTGAAATCCTTCAGATTCCATTAGGCGCCTGGGGCGGAACCACTTAATCGGCCCCGCCTCCTTGCGGTAGAGGAGTGGTGCCATGAAATCCAACCTCAGAAGGAAATGATCTGACCACGACAAGGGTACTGTGACTAAACCCCTCAGCCTCAGATCATCTCTCCACTGCCCCGAGAGAAACACAAGGTCAAGCGTGTGACCTCCCTCATGAGTCGGACCCTGAACTACTTGGGTCAGGTCCATGGTTGTCATGGAAGCCATGAACTCCTGGACTGCCTCCGAGGTTTCACCGGGTGATGGCAAATTAAAGTCCCCCAGCACCATCAACCTGGGGAACTCAATCGCCAGCCCTGCTACCGCCTCGAGCAGAACAGGCAGGGCCTTTGCAACGTAGCTAGGAGGCAGGTACGCTAGCAGAAGGCCCACCTGGACCCCTAAGTCCAACTTCAGAAGGAGCGTCTCACACCCAACAATCTCCGGGGCAGGGCTCCTTCGAGGATTAAGGTTCTGGCGAGCTATAATCGCCACTCCTCCACCCCTTCCCTGGGGTCGCGGCTGATGCTGAACTGAGAACCCGTCCGGGCACATCTCGGAGAGGGGAACCCCCCCCTCCTGGCCTAGCCAGGTCTCACTCTTCCCTTATCTCATCATCCCAATGGACAGGCAGCCATTCCTAGGGAGTGGAAGCACCAAAATTCCCCTCTGTTACTCACCATCAGAGAACCTAAATGCACTTTTCCCCCCCTGCAGTTTTCTATATTGAACATGCCTGCTCATTTAAGATGGCACACTTCCATTTGTTGCAAGCTACACCAGCAATTCATTGACTATTTTGCAGGAAAAAAGACACCTGTATAACTGAGGCAGTGCTTACCATTACTTCTAGTATCAATTAGACTTCTCTTGTACCTTGAATATCAATAATAGCACAATGAGTGTAACATTTGCCTTCCAAATAGAAGATTGCTGGTTGGAAAGCCATCATAATTTTTTAAAACTATTTTCTTTCTGTGAATTGCCTACTTTTCCCTCTACTTTCTTTAAAACAACTAAACAAAAGACTTATGTGAAATTTGGGGTACAATCCTCATACTTCAAGTAATTGGGGAACTGATGATAGGGTACATCATTGGAGCTTCACTTTTTAAAAAAAAAGCACGGAAAAGAATAATAGGATTGGGGAAAGAAAAAAATAAACCTGCATTTTTGCCACATTTTGAATGAACATCTTATGTTTATACAGGCTTTTGTGTAAGTAGCCCACTTGTGACAAAATGGATCTAAAAGAGATTAGAAGAAACACATCAGTGAGATTTTGCTTGTTATGCCTACATGTATGTACATTTTAATATACATGTACAGAGAGAGACACCCACATGCACACAAATATATGTCTAGGAAGATCTGCCTGCAGGAAGAAAGGGATTGGTTTCCTAAAACAAAAGATGGGAGAGCATAGCAGGAGTGGAATGTAGAAGAAAACCTCCTATACTACCACCTCTTACAATACTAGACAACACAGTATCAACAGTAGAATCCTCCAAGTTTCTAGGTTCTATCATATCTCAAGACTTAAAATGGACACCAAACATCAAAAACATCATCAAAAAAGCACAACAAAGAATGTTCTTTCTGTGCCAACTCAGAAAGCTCAAACTGCCCAAAGAGCTGCTGATTCAGTTCTACAGAGGAATTATTGAGTCTGTCATCTGCACCTCCATAACTGGTTTGGCTCTGCAACCAAACAAGACAAACACAGACTTCAACGGATAATTAGAACTGCAGAAAAAACAATTGCTACCAGCCTTGCCTTCCATTGAGGATCTGTATACTGCACAAGTCAAAAAGAGGGCTGTGAAAATATCTACAGACCCCTCACATCCTGGACACAAATTGTTTCAACTTCTACCCTCAAAACGAGGGCACTGCACACCAGAACAACTAGATACAAGGACATTGTTTTCCCAAATGCCATCACGCTGCTTAACAACTAATTCCCACAATACTCTCAAATAATTTACTAAGACTGTATTACTATTTTTCTTCTCTTCCTTACTAGTATCTATCTCTTCCCACTTATTACTATAACCATGTTGCTTGTATCTTTCAATTTATATTGTTTTTATTTGTTTCCTAGTACGATTTGATAGCTTATTAATAACCTTGACTATCATTAAGTGTTGCATCTTTTTATTCTTGATGAATGTATTTTATTCTCCTTATGTACACTGAGAGCATATACACCAAAGACAAATTCCTTGTGTGTCCAATCATACTTGGCCAATAAAGAATTCTATTCTATTCTATTCTATTCTATTCTATTCTATTCTATTCTATTCTATTCTATTCTATTCTATTCTATTCTATTCTATTCTAATTATCCAATGGGAAGCTATGGTAACCTGCTATCTTATTGAATACCTTGCAACCTGTTGTTGAAAAGTGAAAGTCCAGAGAGAACTTTCTTAAAATGGCTTACAGTCAAGCCAGCATGAGCACAGGACAGGACAGAAGTACAAAAGATAAGTGTGGATATGCCCAATTATGATATGATTCCAACTTTATATAACATTACAAACTAAGTAATAAAATGTGATATCACTGTACCCTAAAGTCTCTGAAACATCCTCAAAAATAGTCCCACTTAGAGCATACAATAGTACAATACAGTAGTCTAAGGTTACAAAGGCATGGATCATAGTCATCAGGCTATACTGGTTCAGAAAGGTACGAATTCCTCACTGAAGATTTCTTGAGAGAAATAGGTCTGCCGCCACCATATTCAGGTTGATGTATGATTCTCATTGTCTCTGCTGGCATCTGCTTTCTGGGCAGACTTGTTTCATTATTTCTCCCTTCATTTTCTGAGGACCAGGTACCAGCCCAAGAATCCAACTTTTGCTATTTCTCTCATTTCTGTTCCTGACCATCATAGACACTGACGGCAGTAGAATGCTCTGCATGCTCCGAAGCCTTATGATTATTTTACAATGGGTCAGCACTAAAATTCCACTTTAATCTGCTCATCTGCATCCATTCCACATTAGAATTTTGATCACGTGAGCATGGAGATGCTGCAACGGTCATAAGTGTGAAAAACAGTCATAAGCCACTTTTTTCAGTGCCATTGCAACTTCAAACAGTCACTAAATTAACTGTTGTAGATTGAAGATTACCTGTATTCTTATTTTAGGATTGCAGAAAGATTAATTCAAAAGTGTCTTTCCACTCAGTCTTTCCTTAAGGTTTGTTTAAAGCCTCTGTAGCTAAGGAAAGCTTATACAAAAGACTTCCTGATACTCATAGCTGCAACATCATTAGTGGTTTAAATAAAAAAAGCTTATGTTTGAATAATATTCCAAATGGTATCATGCTTTGGCTCATGTTTCAGGTAAGATGACAAATGAGGATTATGAGACTGAGCAGCAAAGAGGCGTAGGATTATACACTTCTCCTTCTCACCCTCCTTCCTTTCCCATGGAGTGAAAGACAAGCTTGCACATCTTCTTCACAGCAGATTGCATTTTTCTTATTCCCTTCAATGAGGCAAAATCCATGACTTGTGTAGATCGTACTGAGCCACATCAAGAAGAAACCAGAGTATGACTCTAATCTCTTATTTAACTAAGCAATGGAGACAGGAGAGAGAGAATTGTAGCTTATAGCAGAGCACGACCAATATGATAAATCCTGATTTGTTAATGCATCAGAAATAAGCTTCTAATTTTTTGTTTCAGTACTTGAAGAGTCTACATTTGGGTTTCTCAACTTCAGCAACTTTAAAATGTGTGGACTTCAACTCCCAGAATTCCTCAGCCAGTATGATTTATTTATTTACTTGTATCCCGCCTTTATTATGTTTACAAATAACTCAAGGCAGCAAATATATCCAACATACTTTCTTCTTCCTATTTTCCCCACAACAACCACCCTGTGAGTTAATCTGAGAGAGGGTAACTGGCCCAAAGTCACCCAAGCCAGTTTTCATGGCTAAGGTAGGACTTGAACTCACAGTTTCCTGCCTTCTAGCCTGGTGCCTTAACCACCAAACATATCCATTACACCAAACTGGTGTAATAACAAAATACGGAGAATACGGAGAATGGATATTTCTATGTTGAATAACATTGCAAAGAAAACAGATTGCTTCCTGTTCTGTTTATCTATTAACTGTAAACAATTGCATAGTTTCTCTCAATGTGAGGATTATTCCTGGTGACTATGTGAACATAGAAGTCTACAATATGTCATTTTCTTGGCACCATTCTTAGGGCTAACATAATTAAGTAACAGAAAATTAAAGCAACCACTAGATGGCAGCAAAGAGAGGGTTTGTTTTCCTTTGCTGCTACCGAATGGTAATCTGGATTTTTGCAGTTCAGGAATGCTTTCTTCTTAGGTATTTCATTTTTCCTTTGAGACTTTCTAGTCTAGTTTCACCATGGCCTTTCATTCAAGTATCAACCAGGTCTGACATTGCTTAGCTTTTTTAGGATAGGCCAAGTTCTCTAATTTAGCCTTTCTTTATTTAGAGGGTTTTTTCCCTTTTAGAATGTAATCATTGCCACCATTGCCTTGGTGTCCTCAAGATGTATGGCCAGATATTGCCTCTATTCTAAAGATACTGAACTACATGTAATACTATTCTAGTAGATTTTTGCATTGAAGACTCACTTTGCTGTTTTGTCCTTCTTCCTCTAAAACCATTCTGGAAAGCTTCCATCTTCCAGAACAGAACAAGCGTTCACATAGAAATGATGGGAGTAGGGGATCCATCAGTATTGTAGGTGGAAACTCTTGGTGCAGCACTAAAATTGTAATAGTTGTACATATATATAAATAGTTACATTCCAAGATAAGGTATACAATATGAACAAAGAGAACAGAGAGGGAGAGAGGGAGAACCATCCCACAAACACTAAGGCTCTTATCATTTATTTTCTAGTATATCTTTGAAATATTTGCTACTAGCTCACCTTGGTAAAAAATCGATGGGCTGGTCCATGCTTTGTTTAAAGCTTCACGGTTTCTTCCTGTCATAACTAAAAGAAGAGTAGAGACAAATCTGATTTTTGCAAAAAAAAAAAGGGGGGGGATGTAGGGAAGGGAAGACTCCCAACCTCTCTCTCTCTGGTCTGTAGCTTCTCTGCATTTCATCTCTCTCCGCCGCTTTTAGTAACTGAACTTAGACAAAATAAAACAATACTTTGAAGGCAGTTTACAAGTTTGCATTTAGACATGAGAGAAATAGCCCTCTTCCCGAATGACTTGTACTCCTGCCTTTTGTGTAAGAAAAATCCTGTTTAAACAAATATGTTTGCTACTTTTTTAAAAAATAGCATTACCTTAGTATTATACTAATGATTCTTACTGATTGTGATGCAATTGACCCACCTAGGATATGATCCCAAGCTGATGTAATGGTCCTTCAAGTCAAGCTTGACTCCTGGTGATTACATGGGCATAAGTCAACCTTGGCTCCAGGTGACTACATGGACACATGGTACCTGGCTCAGTAGTAGTAACTGTGAGAGGGATCTTGGAGTCCTAGTGGACAATCACTTACATATGAGCCAGCAGTGTGCTTCAGCTGCCAAAAATCCAACCAGTTCTAGGCTGCATTAACAGAGGGATTGAATCAAGAGGTTTATAATGCTTTGGTAAGACCGCACTTGGGATATTGCATCCACTTTTGGTCACTCCAATGTAAAAAAGATGTAGAGACTCTAGAAAGAGTGCAGAGAAGAGCAACAAAGATGATTAGGGGACTGGAAGCCATGAGTCGCCATGGGCGAATAGGCGGCAATATAAATTTGATAAATAAATAAATAAAACATATAAAGAAAGGTTGCTGGAATTTGGTCTAGTTTAATGAAAAGAGGGGCAATGTTCCCTCTAAGCTGCACGGCTGCACGGCCGCGCATGTGATAAGAAAGCGCCGTGCAGCAGTTTCCAACTGCCGCGCGGTGTTTTCTAATGTCAGAGGGAACATTGACTAGGGGTGACATGATAGCAGTGTTCCAATATCTCAGGAGTTGCCACAAAGAAGAGGGAGTCAAGCTATTCTCCAAAACACCTAAGGACAGAACAAGAAGCAATGGATAGAAACTAATCAAGGAGAAAAGCAACCTAGAACTAAGAAGAAATTTCCTGAAAGAAACAATTAATCAGTGAAACAACTTGCCAACAGAAGTTGTGAATGCTCCAACACTGGACATTTTAAATAAAAGATTGGACAACCATTTGCCTGAAATGGTACTAGGGTTTCCTGTCTGAGTAGGGGGTTGGACTAGAAGAACTCCAAGATCCCTTCCAACTCTGTTATTCTATATTCTACATCCATGCAGTTTTCTTGGCAACATTTCTGGGAAGGATTTGATATCCTCTTTCAAAATGTTTTTCAACTTCCTAGTCCAAGGCTGAGAGGCAATGACTGGCCTAAAATCACCCAGTTGGAATTTATGAGCAAGGGACGACTAGAACCCAAGTCTCTCTTCTTCTAGGCCAGCACATTTAAGCACTACACCAACTGACTCTCAGGATCTTAATAAGTGCCACCATATACAAGGAATGGCACTTAGAGCCGAGATGGTGCAGTGGTTAGAATGCAGTATTTCAGGCTAATTCTGCCGACTGCCAACAGTTTGATCATGACCGACTCAAGCTTGACTCAGCCTTCCATCCTTCCAAGGTCAGTAAAATGAGGACCCAGATTGTTGGGGGCAATATGTTGACTCTGTAAACTGCTTAGAGAGGGCTGTAAACCACTATGAAGCAGTATATAAGTCTAAGTGCTATTGCTATTACTAATGAAGTCTTGGAAGGGGACTATGTGGGGGAAGGTGCTAGAAAGGGTAGGGTTCAATCTATGTTCTCTGGACATAGTGATCCCAATGCAGATCAGGGTACGTGGGCAAACTTTTAAATACAAAACAGAGGGGAAATGTCTTGCTGCATAATTAACACAGCTTGGAATTGGGAACCACAATCAATAGCCCCCAAATTAAAACATTGTTCCTCAGTCATATTAGCAGCAGTGGGCTCTTGTCATATTTTGCCTGCATTCCAAAGGCCCTGCCATGTTTTAAACAGCAGAAGTTCAGAAGCATTTCAATTCACTTGCATTCACAGCACATTGCAAAACATTTTTCAATGCCAATTGCTTGTTATATAGCCAGAGTTTTAAGATTTCCTGCCAATCTGCATTTTTCTTCATCCCAAACAGATTTTCAGCATAATCGATTTGATTTCTCAAGTTTTTAATGCTCTTTTGGAATGCTTGGTCAGAGCAGATCAGTGCTATCTTCCACCATCAGCTACAGTATATTTCTCTCAGCTTTGTTTAAATCTTGCATGAAGGCTTGAAAAAGTTCTTGGAACAAAGTTATATTTCCAATAATTTTCGAACAGGCAGTGCTAATAATGCTTTTTAATCTTAATTTGCATTTGGGGAGACTAATATGAAGCAACACTTGGAGCCTTATAGATGCATTTCGTATCCCTGTAGTACAGGTAGTTCTTGACTTACAACCGTGACCATTTGAACTTACAACGCCACTGAAAAAAGTGACTTACAACTGGTCCTCACACTTACAACAGTTGTAGCATTCCCATCATCAAATGATCAAAGTTGGGCACTTGGCAGCTGGCATATATTTATGCAGCATCCTGGGATCTGGATGATGATCCAGATAATGATTGATTGGTTTGTTTGTTTGTTTGTTTGTTTATTGAATTTATATTGCCGCCTATTCGCCCATGGCGACTCAAGGTAACTTACAGAATAAAAGACCACATTTAAAACAATAAAAGCTAACAAAAAGAATCAAATAAATTAGTACAATATAACAAAATCACACACCCCACCTCTTACCCACCCTGCCCCAGCGACAGCATTTGTCATTTTCATGATTGCCATTTGTCACCTTCTCAGATGTCTTCTGGCAAGCAAAGTTAATGGGGGAAACCTGGTTTCACTTAACAGTTGCAGTGTATTGCTTAACAGCTGTGACAAAAAGGTCATAAAATTGAGTGTGACTCACTTAAAAACCATCTTGCTTAACAACAGAAATTCTGATCCCAATTGTGGCCCTAAGTCAAGAACTACCTATAACACATATCCACAATTCCTCCTTGTCAGGGATTTCAAAGACCATCAACACTGCCAAAAAAAACTCTGATTAGATTTAGGCATGGTTGAACACAGAGGTGGTATGGCTACCAGTTCCGACCGGTTCAGGTGAACCGGTAGCGCTGACTGCGGGTGGCCCCACCCCACCCACCCACCCGGACGTAATGCCATCCTATTTAGCCACATTTTTGTGTCTGGGTGCATGTGCGAACGGCGCGCGTGCAAGTAAAGAGCATGCGCGGGAAGCTTTGCGCATGTGCTCACATCTGCAAACCGGTAGGGAAGATAAGTGAAACCCACCCCTGGTTGAACATCTCAAAAAGCGATTTCCAGCAATACCCTGGTAAAAGCAGCATGTAATCTACGCAGAGATGATTTGTCTTGTCTGCATACATGTCTTTTTTTCCTTCTTCATCTGATTGCCCACAACTTCTTTTAATTAACTTCCCTTTGTTTCAAGTGGTATTTAAGCCACCAAAATTCATTACTATCCCCTATAGAGAATTTTTGGCAAGACTCGGGGAAGGGAAAAAGAATGCTTAAAGCACTTTCTGGCATTGAGTAACAACTAATCTGTGGTTCTGTGTGAAGTCACAGGAATTCTCACATGTGAGAAAATTTATGTTGTGCTTGAGCTTTATTGCGTGCATTATCTGCATTGCCTTCTTGAACATTACTTTGCTCCAATCCCAATGTTGGCTCCTTAAAAATCAAATAAAAATTAATCTTTCATAGAATAGCTGGACTGAAAGGAAATAAAGGCCTACCCCTGGGATCTGTGTAATAATTGTAATGCAATTATTAATAGAAACAAAGCAAGAAATGTATCCAAAAGGAAGTAACAGCGGAAAAATCGTGTCTAAATGTAAGGCATGTTCAACTGTAAAAAAAGAAAAGGATTCTATAATTTGCAGTAGACAAAGTTAAATATGGAAGCTGTGGACACCAAAGGCAATGATGGCAACCACTTTAGACTGTTTTTAAAATTTAGGAGAAATCCGACATTTTCAGAGGTTTCTTGGCGGACATGAGAGTTATATGTTATCTAGTTGTTAAGGCACAGGGTAGAAAGCAGGAGACTGTGAGTTCTAGTCCCTCCTTACCCATGAAAGTTAACTGGGTGACTTTCAACCAGTCTCTCTCAGCCCAACCCACCTCACAGGGTGGTTGTTGTGGGGAAAATAGGAGGAGGAAATCATGCTGGATATGTTTGCCACTTTATATTATTTGTAAAAAAAATGATTAAGGCAGGATATAAATGAAATACATAAAATCTTCAGAATACAACGTAGCGTATCCTAAATACTGGTTGCTAGGTAGTCAACTGCTGAAAAGTGCAGTTGCACTGGGAGCACCTCAAGGGGGCTGAAACATCCCCAAGACACTCTATTACAGGGGTCCCCCAGGCCACAGACCGGTATCAGTCCACAGCCCATTAGGAACCAGTCTCTGCAAGTGAGCAGCGCTTCATCTGCGCACGTGCAGGATCTAGGTAGCGTGAGAAACCATACATCCACGGTCTGTGGAAACATTGTTTCAACCACTGAAAAGTGCAAGTTGCACAGGGCGCACCCTTCCCACAGTCACATGATCGTACTCTTGGCAACATGTGTGCGCGCACTTATAACCAGTTGCTAAAGGCATCGCAATCAAGTGATCAGCATTTTACAATATTCTCTGCCATCTCCCCAGTCAATGAGAAAGCTGCCAGGGGATTTTGCAATCCGCTGCCAACTGCCAAAGGATTTCCCCTCCCCTCCATATATGGGGAGTGGGGTTTGGAGGCAGAAGTCCTTATCAGGCTGCAGAAAGGACCCTCTGATCTTCAGGATTCCAGCTATGTCTCTCTAGCCCAGCTCAGGAGTTTCCTTCCACACACAGAGGGGAGAAGAATTCCTACATAGGGCTGGAGAGATGAAGCGGGGATCCTGAAGATCATCTATGGCACCAGAAAGCCAAACAAGGAATAATGGATGGAAGCTGACCAAGGAGAGATTCAACCTGGAAGTGAGGAGAAACTTTCTGACGGTGAGAGCGATCAACCAGTGGAACAGCTTGCCAGCGGAGGTTGTGAGAGCCCCAACACTTGCGACCTTCAAGGAGAGACTGGACTGCCATCTGTCTCAAATGGTGTAGGAACTCCTGCTTGAGCAGGGGGTTGGACTAGATGACCTACAAGGTCCCTTCCAACTCTAATAATAAATCTAAATCTAAATCTCTCCAGTCCATTAATGAGCTCCCTTCCTCACACAGTGGGGAGAGGAACTCCTACATTGAGCTGGAAAAACAAAATGGGGATCTTTGCAAGTTTTTTGCCTCTCTTTTCTGAGAGTATGCCCCTGATTTGTAATAATAATTGAAATGCTGGTGCTGACTCAGAACAAAGCTTCTTTTGAGTTCAGTCAGACTTACGCCAATGTAAATAAGTATAAGATTACAGGCCATATTATTTCTATTTCACAAATCTTTTTAATTGCTTCCAATCCCACAATGCCAGTAAGGCTGGAAGCTATGCTCATCATTAGGATTATCATCTGCTTTTGCATTTTGACAAATCTATCCAGCATATCTAACCAAGGAACAATTATGTAGGAGCCATAATGGGGCAGATAAAATATACTTTTCTCAGGCTGTACAAGCATGTAACAGGAATACCATCTAACTCAAGGAATTCACACTTTAAACTCACACTTTAAACAGTGGAGTGACCACGGGGAAGGCTTAAGCCTGATTTGGACTTCTGTGCCACTGTACGTCAGGGAACGTACAGTATGCGTCCGTTGTTCGGAGATGGCTGAATAGCTGTTACATTTATACTTCTGCAAATGTTAATGTCCTGGCTAGGGGGCACAGAAAAACTACTCTCGCAGTTGCTTCCAATTTTCTTTGCATCTGTATCTTCTTCCGAACTTTTTCCAATTTCCCTCCATGAATGGGCTGTTACCTCCTGGCTTTTCTAGTTTTTATCCAATACATCCAGGGGTGGGTTCCTCCTGGTTCGGACCGGTTCGGCCGAACCGGTAGCGACCCACTGGTGACATCACGATGATGTCACCGAACCGGATCGGTCGGTGCCGGTCCGTGGGCGCCATCCTTTTTAAAAAATTTTTTTTTAAATTTACATTTTTTTTCTGCGGATGTGCAGAAGCCGAGTTTCTGGCACTGCGCATGAGTCACCATTTTGTTTTTGGCTTTTAAAAAAAATTTCAGGATTTTTTTGCACTGCGCACGTGGCGCGCCCACGCGGTGCAGGAGGAAGCGAGCCGGCAGCGAGGTAAGTTGGAACCCACCCCTGAATACATCATACAAACGTTTATATCTCCTCACTTCATCAGCAAGTCTCTCCTCTAGCTGCTCCATTTTCTCATTTGAATATGCCTTGCCTTCGGCCGCCTCCCAACAGGAAGTCGGATCAACCAATCAGCAAGCAAGATGCTCATCTCCACACAATGCATAGTTGAGATTTGGGAGAGGTGTGTGTTGATCCATCTGGAACCATCTGCAAATATCCTTACCCATCAACCCCTTCACAGCATAGGTATGAGTCAATGCCTGTGCGCAGTTAAGGACAAGTCTAAATCAAGTTTTAGTATCCAAGCATATGCAGGCCTTTCCACTAATTTTAGTAGAAAGATCAGATTATCAGTACCAGAAACTGCCCTATAATCAGTAGTACAATAAGAGTACTTCAAATACTTCAAGTAGACCTCAGGGCCACAGTTCAGTGTCCCTCAGCTAAAGGATCCCATAAAATGATACCCTAGAACAGTGATGGCGAACCTTTTTTTCCCTCGGGTGCCGAAATAGTGCGCACACGAGCTATCACACGCTCGTGCGTGCCCACACCCATAATTCAAAGCCCCCCACTTGCCCCACCCCCCTGTGCATGCGTGCATGACCCCCCCCACTCCCCCATTTCCCGACTTCCAGTGGGCACAGTAGGCCCTTTTTTTGCCCTCCCCAGGCTCCAGAGGCTTTCTTGGAGCTTGGGGAGGGCGAAAACGCTCCCCCCCGTCACCCCGGAGGCCCTCCAGAGGCCAAAATCATCCTCCCAGAGCCTCCGCGTGAGCCAAAAATCAGCTGGCGTGCACGCACATGCACGCTGGAGCTGAGCTAGGGCAACGGCTCGCGTGCCAGCAGATATGGCTCCGCGTGCCACCTGTGGCACCCGTGCCATAGGTTCGCCATCACTGCCCTAGAAAATGACAAATATTATCAGAAGAGATTGACAGCAACACGATGGTAACATGGCTGCTAAACATCCAAAGAGGCTCTCTAGTCTATGCCTGACGTATTCCTTTTTATCCTTCCTGACACAGGCTTTCAAAAGGAGATCCAAGATCAGATCTCTTTCTGGGTTCATTCTTGTGTCCCTTGACCACAACACAAACCTATTCCTAAACCTCTTTCTGTAGTCTTTATGATATTGCTTTCCATTCATCCTCAACCCACTGTTGAGGCAGTGTGACCTTGTCTTTAGCTAACCCACTTTTAGAGTAGTGTTTTTTCCCCCTTCTTCCAACAAAATTTGGGCTGTAGATACAATTCAGTGTTTTTCATCAGTAATATGGTTCCTGGCAAAGTCGGGTAGGATCTGCCCAGCTCCAACTAGTGACTCTGGATAGCTAAGGGCATAGCCTCTTCCCCCTAGTTATTGGGAACTGCCTTTTGTGGTCATCTCTCCTTAGGTTGCAGGATTCAATGGACCCCCAAAGCCATCCAACCATGAAATGTGTTCAGCATTTTCCAAAGTATTATGAGGTCTAATACACGCCTCCAAAATTTAGTGCTTTTTTGACAGAATGCCAGACATTTCTTAAACATGGAATTAGGGCTCTTTTGAACGAACAGGACTAGCACTCTCTTTTGAGAGTGTTAACCAGTGGTGGGTTGCCGTCTTACCGGTGCCGGTGAGCTGCGCGCGCATCTCCGAGTTTCAGGAGGGTGCTCGCTATGCGCATGCGTCCCCTTGCACGATTTTGCTTCTGCGCATGCACGGAAGCAAAATTGCCCCAAAATCTCACGAGGGGACACACGCGCACTTGAGATTTCAGCGCAATTTTGCTTCCGTGCATGCTCAGAGGCAAAATCTCACTGATCTCGCACGCGTGCGCGTCCCCTCGCAAGATTTCGGCACGATTTTGCTTCTACGCATGCGCAAAAGCAAAATCGGCCAAAATTAAATGAAAAAAAATGGTGACGCGCACGGTGGACCGGCAGAGAGGGCTCCGGAGCGGTCGCGTGCAAATTGCGCAATCGGCCACTCCCTACCGGAGCTGTGTATTGGGCAGCTCCGGCAGTAACCCACTTCTGGTGTTAACCTCCGCTAACCAAAGTCAATTTCAATTGGGGAAAAATGGGAGTTTGTCAGCTGCTTATAGCTGATTCTGCCATCTCTGCCATTTCATGTTGTTGCTTCTGACTCCAGACCTGACTCTATGTTACATCCAGCTACAAGGAGAATGTTGAACTTGTTGCTAACTCTGCCATTTCTTTGTAGCCAGGAGAGAACTTACTTAGTACAGTATTATTGATCAGGCCCATTCACTGCTTCCCTATGCCTGTTCCACACCAGAAACTTTTGAACTGGCCTATTTTTGAATACATGTTTATTTTTCTTTCATAAGAACGCTAAACCCATGTTGATAAATAGCCCAATGGACCAGTTTCATTCAGGTACCTCTGCATATGCAATCTATTAATTGGGCAAGTTACTGATTGATAAACACATCTACCCAGTTATCCCAGTTACTGGGATTAGACAATTTACAACTACGTCGCCTCCGATCTGATCTAAATGTAGTTCATAAAATCATATACCAAAATGTCCTTCCTGTTAATGACTACTTCAGCTTCAACCGCAACAATACACGAGCACGTAATAGATTCAAACTAAATGTAAAGCGCTCCAAACTCGACTGCAGAAAATACGACTTCAGCAACAGAGTGATCAATGCCTGGAATGCACTACCTGACTCTGTGGTTTCTTCCCCAAACCCCAAAAACTTTAACCTTAGACTGTCTACAGTAGACCTCTCCTCGTTTCTAAGAGGTCTGTAAGGGGCGTGCATAAGTGCACCAGCGTGCCTACAGTCCCTGTCCTACTGTCCTATTGTCCTCTTTTATCGTTACTTTTTACTTATGTTTATACAAATTACTACTATACATGTTTGACAAATAAATAAATAAATAAATGAATGAATGAATTTCCATCCCATCACACATTATGGAAAGTTATTGCCCCCCCCCCCCAGTAAGCAACACTTATTAAAAGAAGCAAAACCAGGGGAATCAATTCATTGCTTTGAATAATGTGTCTTGCATGAAAACAATAAGCACACCATCTAATGCTGGCCTCATTACTGAGACAGAATAGGGCTGAACAACTGTAGCTACACCAGCATACTCTTTTGTTGGCTCAAAGACTGGTGGATATCTCTTTAACTCAGCTGATTGCCTCTGCCTCTCTTTCTCTAAACTTGGGTGTTTGATCCAATGATCTACTCAATAGCCATTGGGGCATCTTTCCAAGAGTCAAAGGACTGAGGCTTACATAAGGCTGAACTTTTGGGGTTACAGTATAAAAAAAAGTATGTATTATCATGTTCCTGTTATAGTTCTTATAGTAGAAGAGAAGGAAGGAAAGGGTAGGAAAAACCAGTTCTGCCAGAAGCAACTGCAACAACATAAATAACAAACCTGAGCAAACAAGACAGAACTCTACAAGAAGTTAAAAAGCTTTCTTTATAAAGCTTGTACTATTTGCTTAGAAGCAGATCTCAGGTGTTCCTCTGGGCAATTCAAAGAGGCAGGTGGAAGAGAGATAAAGGCTGGATTCACACAGTATGTATTATGCTTTATATAAAAAGAAAAGCATACTAAGTGGACAATTTATTCAATTGCCATTTCATTGTTACTAGTTGACTAACAGGCAAGGAATTAGTTTAGCATGATTATGGGGATTTAAGCCCAAAGCACAGGACTCACAGAGGGACTGAGACACTTAATATTGTCACACATGTTTTAACTAGATATTGGCCAAAGGCCACATTTAATTTTTGAACAAAAAGCTGGAGATCACATGCCAAGAAGGAATGAAGGAGCAGGACAAAAGCTGTGATGAGTTTAATTTAAATCAATATAAATTGAAATTAAAGGCAATTGAAGTCAATATAAAACCTCCATGTATTAAATACATTTCTTCTTCTTCTGAGTGATTAAACATTGAGGCAACTCTTAGAATGGTTCTTGACCTGAGGCCAGGCCCAAGGCACTGAGAAGGGCAGATTATTTGATGCTTCAGTCTAAGGAATGTCTGACAGCCAAGATTACAAAAGTTTTGCCATGATATAGTGCAGTACAGATTATACCGTACAAGGCTGCAATCAAATTTGCCAGCAAACGGTCTTTTGCTAGAATGGTTATTTACCAACAGTGAGACCTCTAGGGGAAATTCTTGAAAATTCCTAACTATTTTCAGATCTAACCAAAATGAATTTTTGAATTTTTTCTAAACTGCATAAACCTACATTTTCATTATGTTGGGCTTACTTTTTTTTAGTAACTGCTTCCAATCAAACTCATCTTTTTCTGTGCATCATCCCTTAAGAACAGACAAGGATTAATAGTCATCCCAGGAACAGGCCGCCTTTAGTTCCCCTCAGTGACTTTACTAAAATAAGACTGAGGCTCAATCAAACTGAGTGGTCTGTTAGAAACATCTATGGAAATTCCCTTTGTTTTCCTACAGAGTCTTTTAAGAAGTACCCATTTTGCAAGCCTCATTTAATTTCCTAGGTCTCACTTCTCAATCCTCATCTTGGATTCCACCTCTGCCAAGGAGGAAGAACAAGAAACATGGTGACAGCTGGCCCTGTTTCCCTGTTGGGCTAAGCAGTATCTTGATCGCAAATGCTGGGTTGAGATTAATGTTATTAAACTAATGGAAAACAGCTGCTACCTGTTATGTGCTTTGCCTCTCAGCACAATCTGTGTCCTCAGGTGGGTCTGCCAGCCTTTTTTTGTCTTAGTTTTAGGCCTGGTGCCCTTATTTTGGCCTTCCTTCCTAGGCACTGAAATGATATCCTGTCTCTAGAAAGCATAGCAAATTGCCTGCTGTATTGTTGTTGTTATGTAAAAGTATATCCCATCTTAGATCAAGGTGGCACACCTAATACTTCAGCCTCCAATTTTATCCTCACAATCACAGCTCTGTCAGGCAGACTGGCTAAGAGAGACTGACTGGCCAAAAGTCTCCCAGTGCACTTCCACGCTTTAGGATGGATTTGAGGCTATTGCCCTAATCCAGTATTTTAAACATTAGACCCGATTGGCTCTGAAATAATAGAAAATATTTGTTTCAAATTAGTTTCTGAACATTTAATTACCAGACTTGGTAACATCATCAGCAGGATTTTCTTGTCCTATTCTCCTTAGCTTATAGCAATAACAATAGCACTTATATACCGCTTCATATTGCTTTACAGCCCTCTCTAAGTGGTTTACAGAGTTCAGCATATTGCCCCCAACAATCTGGGTCCTCATTTTACCGACCTCAGAAGGATGGAAGGCTGAGTCAACCTTGAGCCGGTGAGATTTGAACAGCTGAACTGCTGAACTAGCAGTCAGCTGAAGTAGCCTGCAGTGCTGCACTTTAACCACTGCGCCACCTCGGCTCATTATAAATGTCTTGTGTGCCAGTGTGGTCAATTGGCTCTCTCTACAACATTTTAGCCCATCCAATTTGCCTCCTCCTTCCTTTTGGGTTGTGTTCCTATGCCTCCTCAGGCCATCTTGGTTTACTACCGTAGCCTGGTCCATTAACAGCATTTCCTGGTCTGCTGGCTGGTTGGGGCCTCGCTTCTGGAATTGGGACAGCAAGAGGCTCTGGAGGAGATTTCTGGAAAATGTTGTCCCCAGTAAAGAGAATTAAATCTGAGTCATGGGAGTAGAATGACAGATTCCAGCAGCTCAGAAAAAAGGAATGCGAAAAGCGAAAAGAATGAAGCTGCTGTGAGGAAAAGAGGCTGGATCCCTTTGGAAAAAGAGACAAATTATCCCCCTTCAAGGGAGAGGATGGCTATATCTCGGCCTGGAGACTGTATCCTACCTGCCACCATGAGAGGTGGGCTCCAGTCCATAGGGTTCTCACTGGGTCTGCAGAGGACTTGTTTATGAGGCAACAGGATTGTTGAGGAGCCGTTTTGTCAAAAAGAACAGTCTTTGGAACATTTTTAGCTTGAGCAACATTGCTCATCATAAGATTTAATGTTTTATAATACAGGTCGCCCTCGACTTACAATAATTCATTTAGTGACTGTTCAAAGTTATAATGGCACTGGGGGAAAAAGTGACTGATGACCGTTTTTCATACTTATGACCATTGCAGCATCCCCCATGGTCACATGATCAAAATCCAGATGCTTGGCAACTGTTTCCTATTTATGACGGTTGCCGTGTCCTGAGGTCATGTGATCGGTTTTTGCGACTTTCTGACAAGCGAAGACAACAGGGAAGGCAGATGCACTTAACAACCATGCTACTAACTTAACACTTGCAATGATTCACTTAACAACAGTGGCAAGAGTAGTTGTAAAATGAGGCAAAACTCACTTAACAAATGTTTCACTTAGTTTAGCAACATAAGTTCTGGGGTCAATTGTGGTTGTAAGTTGAGGACTACCGGTATTGTGTTGTTTGATAGAATAGAATAGAATAGAATAGAATAGAATAGAATAGAATAGAATTATTTATTGGCCAAGTGTGATTGGACACACAAGGAATTTGTCTTTGGTGCATATCTCTCAGTGTACATAAAAGAAAAGATACATTTGTCAAGAATCATGAGGTACAACACTTAATGATTGTCATAGGGTACAAATAAGCAATCAGGAAACAATCAATATTAATATAAATCATAAGGATACAAGCAGCAAGTTACAGTCATACAGTCATAAGTGGGAGGAGATGGGTGATAGGAACGATGAGAAGACTAATAGTAATAGTAATGCAGCCTTAGTGAATAGTTTGACAGTGGTGAGGGAATTATTTGTTTAGCAGAGTGATTTTTATCTTAATGGCCATTATTTTTAATTAAAGCCTGGAACTCGCTCCAAGGTGTGTTGGGGTGCCTAGCTAGGTGGGTTGATCACCTGGGAAAGGGATAGAAAGGCTTGATTTCCAGTAGCCCCTTGGGAAGAAGTGTTACATTGCTTAAATACTGCAGTGTTATTGGTAAGCTATTCATTCCTTCCCTGATTCAATTCCTCTAGTTTGGTGAGGATTCCTGGAACCCCAGATGATGTAAGTGGTCAGTACAGGTAGTCCTTGACTTACAACAGTTCATTTAGTGACCGTTCAAAGTTATAACAGCACTGAAAAAAGTGACCATTTTTCACACTTATGACCTTTGTAGCAACCCTATGATCATGTGATCAATATTCAGATGCTTGGCAACTGGTTCATACTTATGACCGTTGCTGTTTCCCAAGGTCATGTGATCACCTTTTGCAACCTTTTGACAAGCAAAGTCAATGGGAAAGCCTTAACAACCCTGCTACTAACTTATCAACTGTGGTGATTCACTTAACAACTGTGGCAAGAAAGGTCATAAAATGGGGCAAAACAAATGTCTCATTTAACAATTAGAAATTTTGGGCTCAATTGTAGTCATAAGTTGAGGACTACCTGTATTACATTTATCTATTCTATCTTATATAACTAAGCACAGTATACATAGAGACTAAACATCAGTACTACTACTTTAAACTGCAGTTAAAGATAAAATCAAAGTTGGAAATAAGTAGCCTTTAGATTAAAAGGCAATCAGTATCAACATCTATGTGTTAATTGGTTTAAAACAAAAGTTAAATAATTAATGGGAAAGATGCTTTTTTGATGCTTTATTAAACACTGGCTCAAACCCCAAATCTGGAAATTATTTACACAGGAGGAGAACCAGTTAAGACAAGGTGCTCAGCAGTGACATGACTATTCTAAAACTCAGGAGAACTGGTTGACCGTGGTCTGATAAACAGATCAGATATACCAATGTATTGATTTATTTAATGAATTTATACAGCAGCCCATCTCTCAAAATGTGACTCTGGGTGGCGTACAATACATAAAAACAATATCATAGAACACTGAAAACAGAAAAGCAAAAAAGATAAAAATTCAAATGATATTGTCTCTTCTGCTATCTTAATATTGCACAACATCTCACCTTGTGATCCCCCAGCTCACCTTGTGATCCCCAAGGTAGATTGAAAAACCATGTCTTGAGAGCTTTCAGGAAGGCAAGTAGAGATGGGGCCAACATTGTCTCAAGAGGAATCATATTTCAGATAGAGTGGGCCATAAGAGAAAATGTACACTGCCTGGGTTACCACCAGATATAAATCCTTAGTAGAAAGGACCCATAGCATTTATCTCGTGCCTGACCTGATGGGACAGGACATGCCCTATTCACAACTGATGAAAACACAGCAGGTCTTTCAAATGATCATATGCATATGGGTCACAAAGAGATTAAATTGTCCTGAATCAACCATTTTAATCAAATGATTGGATCAGGTTTACTGTATGCATATTTTTCATCTCATCACAATACTAAAAGATGTTCCTTGCCTGGTTTATATCTTAGTGTTGAGTGTGAATCTAGCCATTTTAGTTTATGCAACACAACCTGTTACAATAGTGATGTGTGAATCAATGCAACATAAATAGTGTAAGTGTGAAGACGAGGAGAAAAGCATACAAAGAGGGAATTGTAGCATCCCCCCCCCTCAGGGAGTAGGGCGGCATATAAGAACACTAAATAAATAAATAAATAAATGAAACTGGGAAAGGATTAAACTAACCAATCAGATTGGGATTGAATTATCTAAGATGAAACTCTTGGAAAACTCGAAATCTAAAAATGAGGAACTAGAGAACTTCTGCCAAGAAGGAACATAGGATGTTATGCAAATCCATCTGCTTTCCAGAAAAAAATTATCATGGCTGAACAAACTCATTCTCTCTGAATTCTCTTGCAACCCCACTTTTGCTCTAGGGAGAGATCTGGGGAATCATTGGGGCAGAATGCAGACAGAGGGCAACGGACGGTCTTGTTAAGTAAGAGCAGGTCTGTTTGTGCAATGTATAGCAGGCTATGTATGCTAAACAGACCAACGAACCATTGCTTTTTCTCATTGAATATGCTTTAATGTTCAGTTTTCTAACCAACGGTGCCTCTCCAAATTTCAGAAAGGGAGTTTGACCCAGACCTGGATGGAGGTGTCTGGGATTAAATCTGAGGCTTGTTGCATACAAAACAGGGGAATAGGCAATACATCTTAAGGGAACAATTATTAATTATGCAACGTGTACAGAAACTCCTCTTTGTCCTGAATCTCAATAACAAAAATTATTGTGGGGAAACTAATTATTTTTATTAAAATAGTATTAATTTATTCTTGTGTACTATTCCTTTTAAATACTTTGTGATCGTTACAAAGCATCATGTAATAACCAATGGCTACTAAATTTACTCAGAAAACATCAACAAGGCATTTTCCAATTTTTCTAAAAATGTGCTATACAATATTTGATTGATTGATTGATTCAATATGTGCCATCAATTTGCTGTTGACTCTTAGTGACCACATAGATATCTACCAGATAATATATTTGTCCAGTTTTACAACCTAATCTGTGCACAAAATATCTTATAAAATAATGTAACCATATAACCAAGAACAAATTAATAAGTACATTTAACAATCAAACAACACAATCTAATACAAACAAAAAATTATTTGTGTGTGTATTGTGCATGTACACAAACACTCATCCGTACGTGTGTGTATGCAAAGAGAGAAGAGAAAGGGATTATGTTCCAAATGTTCTTTAAAATTAAATTGACTTTTTTCATTATCTGAAAATTCAGTTTTTCTGTGAAATGAATTTTATATCCCTGGTGCTGGTACTGAACATAATCGTTGCAATATTCTGCAATGCAATAGAACCAGATATTTGGGGATGATTTAAAGTAGTGCCCCCCAAACTTTTGGGCACCAGGGTCCAGTTCCATGGAGAGAGGTTTTTCCACGGACCAGAGGGGGCGTGGTTTTGTGTGCTGCCTGCATCTCGTGGATGGGGCTTCGCTTGTTTGTGCAGCCCGGTTTTTGGCATGGTGTGGCCCGGCGCCGGGGGTTGGGGACCCCTGATTTAAAGTATGCATAGGTTTATGTGGGAAGATTTTGGATCTCCATGAACTTTATATTTGCCCAGCTGATTAACAAGAGTAATGAGTTTTTAATTTTCTGGGTTTTTCCTGCATTTCCTTAAGCAGTCAGATTATTTTATATTGACTAATTTCAGCTTTGTGGTAAGAAGGCTGATTTTAGGAAAAAGCTGAATAATGTACTGTAGGTCTGCTCTTGCAGTCTTTGATATATAGCATAATAGCTGTAACTTTTTAATTTTAGTTCATCCATTTGTTCTAGAACGTATTTTCTCTTTATCTGTCAGTGTAGTTCAGGCACTTGAATCTTTCCAGTACTTTTCCAGGAAAGACTCACACAGATACTTCATTCAATTACTCTGCATCTCTTTCTCCTCTCAGAAATTATTTTACACTTTTATCATTGAGCCTTCTTATATTATAGGTAGTGTCTAAACCCAGACATTTATCTGCTGTCAGCGAAGGATGTCAGCAACAGTTAAAAGAATGCTGGATTCTGTTGAAATAACAGTGTAGACAAGGGCAAACTGTCAGCAGTTTGCCATTTTCACACCATTATAGACCCATGTTCAAAGAACTAGATTCAGCAGATCCGTCTTTTGTTCAGCAGGGAAGACATTAGTAATCTGGAGCCAAGGATTGGGAGAATAAGGGAAACCTCAGACAGAGAAAAGAAGCTAGCAGTTGTTACTGTAAGTCCCTGTAGGGCACTGTTAGGAGACTCAAATTAGCAGAACGAAAAGAAACTGCTATGGAGTTTCTGTTTTACCTTTGCACAATTTTGTCAGTCAACAAGATTGACATTCTCTTCAAGTTTTTTTTCACACCCCTTTTGGAAAACGCATAACTTAAAAAAACCGCATTCAGATTTTTCTGGCTGACTGTTTTCCAGACTAACTTTAGGTGTCGGATGGATGTGGGCGGTTTTCAGAATCAGGAGCTTGAAATGCTTTTTGATTTCCACAGTGATGAAGTATACAGAGGGAACAATTTTTGTTACAATTTGATCAAAATTCTAGAGTTTGTTTTACAGTTGAGAACTCTATTAAAGTTACCTGAATCATACTGTCCTATCTTTTATTTAGGATTCTTATATGCCGCCCTACTCCCTGGGGAGTTATCCTGGCAATAAGAGCTGAATCTTCTTACTAGCCTACATAATCCTACTTGTGAATATGATAATAAAATCATATCATCAGCATAAAGCAAGCTGTTACAGTAAGTATTTAGGATCATCGGCATGTGTACTATAGGATCCTTCATTATTAACCCTGGCAGGTCATTGATATATAAATTAAATAATAATGGGGCCAGGATACACCCTTGCCTTACCCCTTTATTTGTGTTAATTCTGTTAGTCAGAGCCCCATTAACCCCATACTGCACCCTCAAACAGGTACTTGTGTAAAGGGCTTTAATCAAAGCCAGGAGTCTAGGTTCTATTTTAAGAGATGCTAGTTTACTCCATAGTACTTCTCTGTTTACCATATCAAATGCTGCTGTAAGGTCTATAAAAGCAGCAAACAGGGGTCTCCTCTTATATGCATATTTGGCAATTAGATGGTTCAAGACAAAGCAGTTATCAATAGTAGATCGGCTTTGTCTAAAATCTGCTTCTTCTTCTTCTGTGAGGATATTGTTTTCCTCTACCCAGATTTCAATTCTGTTCAAAAGGTACCTAGCATATATTTTTGTTGCAATATCAATCAGGCTAATGGGCCTATAATTACTAGGATCCTTTTTATTTCCTTTTTTATATATGGGGACAACTATTGCCATCTTCCATCTATCTGGTATATGGCAGGTATTATTTATGTGTGTAAAAAGACCTGCCAATACTGGACCCCACCAATTGGGAAATTTCTTGAATAATTATGCTGGTAAAAAATCCTCACCTGGGGCTTTATAGTTCTTTAAGCTTTTAATGATGGATTGTATCTCCTTTTCCGAATCTGGTGGCCAAGAGGGGGGGGGGTCTAGGGTTTACTAGATCACTGCTTAAAGACAGTTTCTCTACAGGTTCCATGGAAGCAAACAAACACTGATAATAATTCTCCCAGTCCTCAGCAGAGATTGGTATGTCAAACGCAAATCTCCATTCCTCAGTTTCAAAGATCTTACAGCTCCTTTCATTAATAGCTGATGGAGCAGACCAAAAACTTTTATCTTTTTTGACTTTGGAATATTTCAAGGTTATCTAGTGCTTCTACTGATATAAAATAGATTTCAAATAGCTCTTTATTTTCTTTTTTCTTTTATTTACTTTTTAAAAGAGCAAAGTGGTGTTACTGAATTTAATGGAACAGTGCACCAATATAAAACACTGCTTATGTTTTAAACAAACCATTAAATACAAGACTGTATAAATACAGTCTGCTTCTCTGGGAACTCACTGGAGTTGAATGTTGAATGGAAAAAAAGATATCCAATCTCCTTTGAAAAACAAGATTTATTCTGTTTTTTTAGTGAAAAAGTAAAAGATAAAAGTCATAGAAATAACAGCTAAATATATATGACTGTTAATGGAAGCCAGAATTGTCAGTTTTTGTTAAATATAAGGAAGAATTTGAGTTCCCAATTTTGGCATAAAACTCCAGCAACTTGACCATATGACACATATGCGCCACGGTGGTGCAGTGGTTAGAGTGTAGTACTGCAGGCTACTTCTGCTGACTGCCAGCTGACTGCAATTTGGCAGTTCAAATTTCACCAGGCTCAAGGTTGACACAGCCTTCCATCCTTCCGAAGTGGGTAAAATGAGGACCCAAATTGTTGGGGGCAATGTGCTGACTCTGTAAACCGCTTAGAGAGGACTGTAAAGCACTGTAAAGTGGTACTGTATATAAGTCTAAGTGTTATTGTTATTGCTATATGATAATCTTTGATTTACGACTGCAATTGAGCATGCAATTACGGTCATAATTTGTGATGTTCAAGTCATTAAGTGGGACATCAGGTGACCATGCCCGATTTTACAACCTTTTTTGACTTGACCAAGGGGGAAAACAGTTTATTGGGAATTCTATGAATTCTGCGTAGCATCAGATGTAATATTTTTTCTTAAGTTAGATGTAAAAAAGCTTACTTGAGCTTTTATTTAGCTGTAATTGTAAAAACATGTAAAATATTTCCCTATAAACCGAAAATGTTGCCTTGCAAACAGATGCATGTTAGTGCTGTGGAAATAATAACACTGCAATAGCCATTGTAAATTTCATTTCTTGTGTTTCTGCCTCTGATTGCTAGAAAACTCTGCCCACTTGGAAAACAAAACCGAACAAAACCTGGGAACATAAGAGGGAACTCTGTCTCTCCTTAGGCTACAGAATGTTTCTTAACCTTT